>CM060929.1:568118546-568743546 GCA_030765085.1 Allium cepa
ATCCTTTCTATACATTTTATTTCAAAGGATTATTCACAGTTAAAAACATGAATATAACTCCATTACTAGGTTTCAACAATTTACTTATCAAAATAAGTCGTTTGCAAATTTATAAAACAACGTTTATAAATTCCATTTCTATTTATTTTACCACAACTTCCTTTATAAATTCCTTTATTAACCTATCTCAATTCATATCTCAATGATATACTAAAAGTTCATATTATAAGTGAAATACTTATAATTTATTTGTTTACAAGAATCGTTCTTTTAAACATCCCAATTCATAAATCTTATAACTTATAAGATTCATTTAATCAAAAATCCATTCTTCAATTAACTTTTCAAATTTTATAAACCTACTGCTTATAAAATTCCATTTATAACTTCACCGTTTATAATTCTATAAATTTCATTCATTTATGAAATTCATTCACAATTTATTCTAACACTTATGAAAACTCGTTTTATAATTCAAAATATTCTAATTTATAAATATCAATTTATAAATCTTTTTATATAAATCAATTTATATTATTCTTTTCAAAACATCTTTAATCTCTTTATAATTTCACCATTTTGATTTATAAAATAATCAAATTTTATAAATCCTATATTTAAACATTTTATAATAAATTCAGAAATCCCAATTTAAACTATTTTATAAAATCATTAACCTATATTTTCAAAAATCAGCTTTTAACTATATTTCTCAAAATCATAATTTTTTATAACATTAAAATTATATCGTTTATTTATTTAAAATGAATCAATTCCAAAAATATTTATATTTTCAAAAATTACTTAAAAAATCATTTTAAAGTTCCAAATTTGGTCCAATGATGCTACACACCAAATAGTCAATCACGACAACAACGACATCATATATCGATATGATAATCCATTAAATATCAAAATATTCATAATCAAATAAATACTGTTGAGGAATCCAGTTGGATCCCTCCAACCTGTTTTCCTGCATCCACAAACATTAGCACAATACCAATTTCGCTCTAGTACGAAATTATTGCGGTATATGGGATTTATAATATTATCCGCTATTATGCGGCGCAATAGGGTCTCATCCGCTAAAAAAATGCGGGAAATCAATAACTCCAATATTTACATATGCCAATATATATATATTGCTATTATATATAATACCAATTTCACTGTTTATGAAATATT
The DNA here is from genome assembly GCA_030765085.1 of Allium cepa. Classification (NCBI taxonomy): domain Eukaryota; kingdom Viridiplantae; phylum Streptophyta; class Magnoliopsida; order Asparagales; family Amaryllidaceae; genus Allium; species Allium cepa. The sequence goes on from CM060929.1 coordinate 568,119,735, forward strand.
CGCGGTATATGTTTTTAATAAATAACATCCGCTTACTAACGGCGCATAATGTCTATTTTAACAATCAATAGATAATAATCATCATTCAAACATGCATTCAAATATTTTAAATCTAACTATTTAAAATAAAATCGAAACTGATTCGATTGAGTGAGAAGTTCTCACCTTGATTTCAATTTCGTTTTAGCGATTTATTTCGAATAAAATTAAACGGACGTTTAATTTTACCCGAAATTCTCACTAACTCCAAATGACTCCAATCCAATTCCATCGTGTAGTGCTCGTCCATACGATTCCAACGCAACTGGTTTCGCGCGTTTTCGACCTCGTATGAAAAAGATATGAATTTATGAAGTTTACTTGAATTTTAACTTATATAAATTTACAAATTTTAAACCTAGCTAATCACATGCCGTTGATTTCCTGCAACCTGATCAAGACCGTGCATTTCATCTTCCTTCACGCGCGCGTCCATCAGTAAGAGGCCGAACCCATGCCATTAAATTAGGGTTTAAATTTTGCAACCTCAATACTTGATGATACTTCGATCAGGGAACGCCAATGGAAGCGCCTCCATCCCCTCCATGCTCGGCTCCATCCTCATGAATCTCGGTCCCCTATGTTGCACGCAAAACGAGGACATGCGGCCCACGAACGCGGCCACTTTCCCCCATCCACGCGACGCCAAACTCCATCATCACCGTATGGATCTAACGAGCTCGAGACGCTCCACAACTTTCATGTTAAACACTTCTTCTAATTGTTTGCAGGTTGGGAGAGATTGAGGGGGAAAGGAGAATGATTTCTGGCCTTTGGTTTCTATGGTGGCGGCTAGGGTTTAGGATTAGGGTTTATATTTTTTTTTTAATTTATGAAGAGAGTGGTCTATTTATAGGAAAATCGATCGACACTATTCATCCTGGAAATTCCAAACTCCGATTCACGCGCCGTAACCAGCGTTTCTAGGGTTTACCACGCGTTCCGGACACAATGGAACAGGTTTCGAAAGCTAATTCGGACATCTGTGCGAGATATGGCAATAAACGTTCAATTTGAATTAAACCGATTTAAACGATTTTCTAGGCGTTTTAATTTGTACCGGACAAACGGTAAATCCGATTGACACGAAATTTGAAACCTTACAATAATATCACATTACGGATCCGATGAAACTAGTTTCGTCGAAATCCGAGACTTTTTGAAAAATGGCTATTTTAACTCGCCAAATTAATATTAAAAATAATTCAATGCGTTTCGAGCTGCCACGATCAAACGATAACTCCGATTGACACGAAAATTGAAATCCGGTAATAACTAACTATTACGGATCCAATGAAACAGGTTTCGTCCAATTCTGAGACTGTTCAAAATTTGACTATGTTCACTAGTCGATTAAATATTAAAATATTCAATTTTCACAAATTAACTCTTAATTCGATTTAAAAAGTTCTAAAATATCGTTCTAACTTCAACATGATAAAATAAAATTTTACAAATCATTTTCAATCATATTTAACTCAATTTTCAATTATTTCCATAATTTCACAGATTAAATTATCGATTTAATTATCCAATTAAATCCAATTATTCGAAATAAATTTTATTCGACTTATAAATTCACTTATTAATATTTAAAATTAATTAAATATTCAAATTTTAATTATCAAAAATTCTGGGTCGTTACACGCTAACTCCAAACGACTCCAATCCAATTCCATAGCGTAATGCTCGTCCATACGATTCCAACGCTTCCTGTTTCGCACGTTTTCGACCTCGTATGAAAAAGATATGCATATTTGAAGTTACACGAATTTTTATTTATAAATTACAACATATAATTTCTTTTTAAACCTAACTTTTTAATCAGGGCCGTAGGATTTCTGAAGCAAAATCGTGGCCGTCCTTTCTTTCATCTTCTTCCCCAGTTAGATGTCACGACCGTGAACCCATAGAAGCCGACCTAGGGCTCCAAATCACGGCCTCTACGATCACCTACATCTTGATCAACAACTACCACTTCAAAGAGCATCACAAACTCCACCATCTCCAACCGACCGCACGTGTACGGCCTCCCCAATGCTTCGGAATTCGCGCACGTAACGGTGACGAACGCGCCCCTCTTTCTCCCTCCACATCGCACCATTCTCCATCACAACCGTATGGATTGGAAGCCCTCATTTAGATCTAGAAGTTTGTAGTTGACAACATTTGATGATAGTGAGCGGATTTCGAGAAAATTGAGGAGAAAGGATGGAAATTTTCGGCCTTTGAATGTTGGTGGCGGCGGCTGTAGAATATTAGGGTTTTATTTATTTTTTTAATTTGTGAAGAGAGTATGGTCTATTTATAGAAAATCGAACGAAACACTATTCATTTTGGATTTTCCGAACTCCGATTTACGTGCGGTGACCGACGTTTCTAGGGTTTACCCCGCGTTCCGGACACAATGGAACAGGTTTCGGAAGCTAATTCTGTCATCTGTGCAAGTTATGGCTATAAACGTTCAATTTAAATTAAACCGATTTAAACGATTTTCTAGGCGTTTTAGCTTACACCGGACAAACGATAAATCTGATTGACACGAAATTTGAAACCATACAATAATATCACATTACGGATCCGATGAAACTGGTTTAGTCGAAATCCGAGACTTTTTGAAAAATGGCTATTTTAACTCGCTAAATTAATATTAAAACAATTTCGATGCGTTTCGAGCTGCCACGATCAAACGATAACTCCGATTACTACGAAAATTGAAATCAGATAATAACTAACTATTACGGATCCAATTGAACTAGTCTCGTCCAATTCTGAGACTGTTCGAAAATTGGCTATTTTCACTAGTCGATTCAATATAAAATATTCAATTTTCACAGATAAACTTTTAATTCGATTTTAAAAGTTCTAAAATATCGTTCTAACTTCAATATGATAAAATAAAATTTTACAAATCATTTTCAATCATATTTAACCCAATTTTCAATTATTTCCATAATTTAACATATTAAATTATCGATTTAATTATTCAATTAAATCCAATTATTCGAATTAAAATTTATTCGACTTATAAATTCACTTATTAATATTTAAATTCAATTAAATATAAAAAAAATTATTGGTAGAAATTCTGGGTCGTTACATTTTATATCATTTAAATCGATAATTAGAAATAGCTTTCCGAGGCACGGTCTCGGAATTCAATGAAACCAGTTCTATTGGATCTGTAATATTGTGTTATTATCGGATTTCAATTTTCGTAATGTTTGGAGTGATCGTTTGACCATACGATAAGCAAACGCGTTTAAATTTATATCGAAATTTAATTATATAACTGGTTTGAAAGGCTATCTTCTCCATACGACTGAATTTGGACTCGGAACCTTTTCCATCACGTTCAGAATAGGGGGTTAACCTTATGAACGCCTGGCGGCACACTTAGATAGGAGTTCAAATTTTATGCTGCATTTTCGAGATGATTTGAATTTAAAAATTGAATTTGGATTTAAATTTAAATAATTACAATATTACTGTAGCATTAGATACGTTTCTTTTATTCTCCAACACTTGTCAATTCTAGGACACGCGTTCGTTCTCTTTGTATTCAAAAGAATTAAAAAGATAAATATCAGAACGAAATCAAACGAAATAAAAATGGCAGAGCTTCTTCATTTCTAATTTTCATTCAAATAAAAACAAAATGATGACCGCTCCTTTTAATTTCTTCATCCCCAATTCAAATTCCCTATCCTCGCTGGAAAAAAAAATTGTGCCGATTTGAATCAAGGGAGGCTCGACATCTTCGTCGAATCGATAGAGTACTGTTCGATTTTGGCTCGCGATGGCGCAGCCCTGAAGCGAAGGCAGTGCTCGTCATTGGTCGCGTGGGTTTGTGGTAAGGTCGTGGTAGCGGCAAGGGGTGGTCTCGAGGTCGGCAAGGCTGGGGGGCGCGCGCGCGAGTGGAGTGCCGGCTAGGGTTCGTTCGAGCAGTGAGATTCGCGAGATGGAGTTCGTCGAGGTCTGGGTTGCTCGTTTTACAGTAAGGTATAAAATTTTGTTTTAATTTGGATTAAATTAGTAGGCATATAAACAAAAATATGTGTATTGAATTTTGATTGACAGTAAAAAAAATGATGGACACATATTTTTAATTTTAAAACAATAAGCATTTTAAACTATATATATTTATGCAGTTTCATATTTTTATATGCATGCAAGGAAATAAAAAAAATTACAGTAAAAAGAAAAGCAAATGTTTACTGTTTGTATATTCACAGAAAAATATATGTAAGAATTATATAAAGATAAGATTTTTAATAGCTCATTTTTATAAGCAGTTTGAAATAAATAAAATAAATATGAATTTTAAAATACTTGGAAGTTTATATAAAAATCAGATTTTTACATCTATACATATATTATAAGTGTATATCTATGTAGTTTCAAAAGGAAGGAAAAACAAATATAAATATATACACTCTTAACTTACTAGTCTAGTTTTTAAAAAATAATTTAGTATGGTGGTAAATTTGTTTATTTAACTTATTTAATCATTTTTACCACTGAAAATAATTTATTAAAGGAAATTTAGTTCAATTTAAAATTTTCTAGTTAAATTAATTTTAAAAGAAAAGTTAGTTAAAATAAAAATTTTGGTTAGGTAAATAAATTGAACGATAATTTAAGTGTTCGATTTAATTCAAATATTGGTAAACTGTGTAAATATTTATACAAGGTATAAATCAAGAAAATCGAGTCAAGATGGAAATAGATTGCAAAATAAAAAGCACAGGCGAGATCTTCTCGCTAAAAAGGGTTTTGTTTAAATTTTAAATAGTTAGATTTAAAAAAATTTGATTGTGTGATTGAATGATGATTGCTATCTGTTGTATTGAAATAGACCCTATACGCCGCCTATTAAGCGGAGGTTATTTATTAAACACATATACCGCGATATTCCACCTTGAAGTGGAATTGGTATTATATATGTATTTGGAGTTGTTGATTTCCCGCATTATATACCGGATGAGACCCTATTGCGCCGCATAATAGCGGATAATATTTTATAAATCCCATATAACGCGATTTTCCACCTTGAAGTGGAATGGGTATTTAATTGTTGTGCAAACGTCTGTGGATGCAGGGGAAACGGGTTGGAGGGATCCAACTGGATTCCTCAAGTATTTAATTTGTCTTGTATGTTGTGTGTTGATATTTTTTTTAAATTCGTGTGACCATTTGTGATTGAAATCGTAAAGGCTATAATTTAGCCGAATATATTTTTGGTATCGTAGGATACCAGAAATAAATAGTTAATTGATTTTGAAATTTGGATAGAAAGTTTATAATGAATTCACTCAAAGGAATAGGGTGAATTTTAAAAGAAGAAAATTTAAATAGATAAAGTTTTATCTTTAGAAACTTATAGAATAAATTCCAAAAATATGGGAAATATTTTTATAAAGGAATTACGAGTAAGGTTGTTAAATAGTCAAAGAATTTATTTAAAATACGGATTTTAAATAATTTAAAGAGATAAAGAATTATTTCAAAAGGAAATAAATTTAGAAAATTAAATTTTGGAATTTAATTTAGAGTTGAAATTAATTTTAGAAATTGATTCGGGAATTAATTTGGAACTAGGATAAATCTTAGGAATCGATTTGGAAATTTGGTTTTGTGTGTTGGAAATAATTTTGGCAAATCAATTTGAAATTGATTTGATTTGATATTGGGAAATTAAATTGGAGGTTGATTTTGTATTTGAAATAAACTGGAAATCAATTTGGAATTCGATTGGGTGTGAAGATGATATTTGGGAATCGATTAAAATTCATATATCAGTTGATATTTGGAATGTAAATTTAAAATAAATCGAGAAGATTTATTAATTTATTTGAATGGACCCATTTATATTGGGAAAGGAATTCTTCCCTGGAAGGCCGAGTATATTTTTAAATAGCTTTTAAATAAAGTTTAAAAGTTCTAGATTTGGTTTTTAAAGTAATACTGTTGAAGAAATTAGTTTTGAAAATTGTTTTAAATCTTTAAAGTAAAATTTATTTAATAAATTATATAAGGGATTATTTTAAAGATTTAAATTGATATTTGATTTAGGAAATAGTTATTTAAATATTTATACTCTGTATACTAAATTTTATGTTAAAATAGTTTTTGGACTTGAATTTTATATGAGATATTAGCATAATATTTTTTTATAACTAATACTTAAGCAAATGTTCTAAATTAGTTATTTTAAATATTTTCAAGTATATTTTGAATACGTATTTTTATATTATTTTAAGATATTTGAAATTGGCAGATTTTACGTGGAAATGAATAAATGTTTGGAAATTAATTTGAAATTGATTTTCAAATGATTGAAGTGTGAAATTTTATCTTGCGAAGCTATATTGAAAAAAAAAATGGGGGAAAATTATTTGAAATCTTTGTGAATGATGATTTATAGTTAAATAACCAACTATCAATATTAGCCTTTTAAATGGCATTTGAATTATGATGCGACCGGGAGTCGAATTCCAAATGGATATTCGAAGCCCACATCGAACCTTTGTGATTGTAATGGATCTTTTATTTAAAAGATCAAAGTGAAATTGTTGTGATTTGTTTGAGTCTGAATGAACGCTTATTTTTAAAATAAGCGCTCGTTATTCGGATTAGCCGGGAGAGGACCTTGTGTCATAAAACCCATTCTGAATAATGATACGATGAAATGGGATTGCATTTGAAGATGGTGTTGAAGACCGGGTATTTTCGAAAGCGAAAGGATACCTGTCGCATGTCTCTGCACCGGGTTGCTCCGGTATAGAGATTTTATCACCCTTTATGATGGGAATTCCGGACGTGATTACTGAATATCCGGATTGCAAGGGCTTCTTTTGAAGTGCCTTCGGTTTCGTTCGATCCCAGAACGGACTTGTATGGATGTGTGTCTGACGTTACACTTTGAGATGCAAAGCTGGTTTCTATCAAATACATTTCTGTTGGTGGCGGAGAATTTATTCTCTTAACTTAACACCCTTCTTTAAGACGTACGAGCTCAGAGGTTATGTAGTTGATGGTTACTAGTGATACATTCCCGAATTGGTAATATGGCATACGAAGTGATGCTGATCATTTGTTGATCGAAGCACGGCTTTTGTGAAAAGCGTAGCTTTGTGGACGAGACTTCGTCGGACCTCACACCCCGGAATGGTCAAAACAGGAAGAATGCGGCAAGGTTTTAGGGGGTAGCGCCCCTTAGGGTATGTACATTTCCTTCTAGATAGAAGTGGTATCATGGTATGGAGCCCAGATACTTAACTTATGTGAATATCGCAAATATATATTACTTTGTGATTATTGTTGTTGAGGATCCTCGGATAAAGGTTGTTTACAACCGGGGGATGGCATACTCGTGTAGTAGTTACCTATTTTTGCAGAGGTAACCCGGCCTTGCGTTGGCAGAGATCCGGTTAGGTTCCCGAGGCGTCCATCTAGAGGCGTACCCATGTGGCAATGGGAAGTTCCTTGGCCTGACCATTTGTTGGAAATCCAATTCCCAATACGAACCCAGTACGGTTTTAGTTGTAGAACGTGCCATCTAATATGGTAGCTATAGTAGACATACTATAAAGGTACGTATGCTGGCTAAGATTAATATTGTACTTTCGAAATGTTTTCTGCACTATGCACTAATAATAATATTAAAAAAAGATTTTGCGTATTAAGCATGTTTGACTATCATAAGGAGAAATCTCCTCCAATTCTGCGTTTGCATTGTGTGTGTGGCGGGAGGCCTTATGGTAGTTTCATTTTCCAAAAAAGCATTGCGGATTTCTTTTAAAATCTTTTGTTTTCCTTTTATTTAAGAATAACTGTTTTTAAGATCTCACACCAGTCTCATGACTGACCTGGAGTTTATTGTTCTCTTCCTAAACTCTGGGTGCCCATAATTTTCCACACGTGCAGTCTAGAGTTAGGTTATCAGGTCATTCTAGAATTCAGGAGTTATTGTGGAGATCAGGAGCAAGCCGGATGGCATAGCGTATCACTTGTATATGTTATATTTTCTTCTGCTGTTGTTGTACACTCTGATAATGTAATGTAATAACTGATATAGTGATTCTGTTTAAAGATACTTATTTATCTATTATATGTTGTTCTGCTGCGAAATGTGAGATTCTGTTATTGTTTCGGTTCTTTTTTTATCTTCTTCTTCTTAAACCCTAACGGTTCGGCTTTCCGGCATTCGATTGCGCGGCATTAGATACAGTGGACGTAAAAATGTCGACTTCCGGGCGGTGTAAAATCGGGTCGTTACAATGTGGCATCAGAGCATTTGGTTAAGCGACAACCTTGGCTCTGTTGGGCGTTACTCATTGGAGATAGAGTCAGTAGTACTCTAAAATGAGTTTGAGTGTAATAATAGATATGAGCGCATATTTGTTAGTGAATATAAAACTATTTTGGTATTGTGTTGACTTATCGGTTGGTTGTTTATAGATTTTGGTCGGTGCAGTCTGGCCAACTGTTGCGATAGGGGTTTCTAAACTTTTAAACAAGATAAACCGACACATATTGTTTCTAAAATAGGGTAAATGAAATAATTTTACCCAAAACTATTTTCGTATATAAAAGAAATAAATTTTCGTGAATTATTATATTATATGGTTGTCTGGTTGTTATGAAGCGATAATATTAGATTATTATCATCGTTGTATGAGAAATTGAAATCAAAACCAAAAGTTAAGAAAATAAAAATACAAATGAGATTTGTAACTGTAAATTTGAAATGTAATTCATAATTTGGAATAAAATTCATTAATGGAATGAAATTGGTAATGTGAATGTATAAATGGACTTTACAAATTGAAATGAGATTTGACTTGGATCAAATTGAATAAAAATCCAAACTTAGGGAAAAAGAAAATAAAATGGATTGAATTCAAGTAAACTAATATGATAATTAATCGATTCATGAAATAAGAAAGTTGAATTAGTTAAGTCCAAACTTGAATTGTGAGTTACATTTACAGATAAATTCAAGTAAGTAGAAATAAATTGAAAATTTCCTGGTTATTGATAAAATAAATTCAAGATGAATTGAGAAAGGAAAGTTGAAATTTAAAATGAATAAGTAAGTAAAACTAATTTAATTAAATTAGTAAATGGAGTGAATTTGATAAATGAAAATCAAATCAAGGATTTAAATTGGGAAGTGTTACAAGAAAAAAAAAATATTTGAGTTTTGAATTGAAATAACTTAAGTAAATATTGGATCAAATGGAGCTAAATGTTAATAAGGGAATTAAAATTAGTTAGTGAAACTAATTAAAAGAATGACAAATTTAATATGGTTTAAAATGAATTGAATTCAATATTTCTAAATGAAAGGTAAAATGAATTCATATGGAATTTGGAATCCATTTTAAATATAAGTGGTTATAAACCAAAGTGGTGAATTGGAAATAAATATAAGAAGTATATAGAATAATTATCTTGAACTTAAGAAATAAATGGTAAAATTCTTAAGTAAAATTTAGAGTTGGGAAATATTCAAAATTATTAAATGGAGGATAAACTAGAAATTGTGAAATAGTTTTAATTAAAATGAATGTGAATATGGAATGCAAAATGAATTGAGCGGAATCAATTGGAAATGAAATAAAATAAATAGTAAATTGAGTTTGTATCAATTTAAATTAGTTATAAACTAGATTGGATATTCTATTAAGTGAATATCGTCGAAATTTGCATAGAAATGGTTGTTGTTTGACGCAAACGAATATGCATAAATTCTAAGAGTTAATAAAAGCAAATCAAATTGATTTTTGAATCAATTGAAATAGATATGAGTTCATTTCGCTTAAAAATAAATTGAATGAAAGGAAATGAGTTGTAACTCACTTGAATTGAATAGAAATGGTATGTGAATTGATTATAAGCAATTAAATTTGTATCGGAACCCTATAAATTGCTTATGGAAACTATTTTGAATGTATTACTTGTGAAAACTATGTGTTTACTATTGGAAATAAGTAAAATGTGAATAAATTTCTTATATATGTCACTTACGTGTTTCAATTGAGTAAATACAGGTACAGGAGGGCCGTTTTGGCTGGATTTGGTCGTGCTAAAATGCTAATAATAAACGGCTTTGCTTAAAAATGCTAAATAAGGTACACCTACGCAATAAAAATAGGAAATATGAACTGTTTTTGTTTTTTTCCGACCGGGTGGGTCGATGTATATATATTTATATCTTTTGTCAAATTGCAAAAGCTCCTCCGTACAAAGGAGACTGCCAAAATTTTCCAAAAATTTTGGGAGTTAGAAAATTTTTAAAAAAAATTGTTAGCGACAAACGATTTCAAATTGGAAATTGAAGTAAATTAGTAAATGAAACTGATTTAAAATAATAATATGAATCAGTTATAATTGAAAGATAAAATTCAATATTCAGAAGGTAAATTGAATCCAAATAAAATTGAAATTGTAAGTTGAATTCAAATGAAAGTGAAAATGCAAGACAGAATGAAAATGAATATATAACTTCAATAGTAAACTAAAAATGGTATAAGAAGTATATATTGAAGATTTTGTAAAGGAATATGCAAATTGATTTTTGAATGTTGTAATTGGATATTATGATAAGCAGGATATACAGGTATATTAAAGGAAAAAAGAATTGGATTTTGATTTTGAAGACAAGATTGAATTGCTCGACAAAAAAGTACGTATTTAAATTTCTATATGAAATTTGGTGATTTTCTTGTCCAGCCACTTGGCCTTTTGTTTTCTTTTGGGATTTGAGGGCCTGTGGTGCCATTTTGTAGTCGTACCGAGCTAGCCGCGTAAAGGAGACGCTGGCGAAATTTTTCGAAAATTTTTGAGAAAATTTTGAAAATTTATAATTTGAATTTAAATTTAAATGGCTAAGAAAATAATATTGTTTGGAGTTTATGGTTGAGGTTGGAAAGTTAGTTGAATCAATAATGGGTTGTTAATGAAAAGATTGGTTTTGACAAGTTGATAGAATTGTTTATTTTGGGTACTTAGTAAACGGGTTAGGGTCCATTCTTCTTAACTTGTAATTACGGGATGAAATTCTTTTAAGAGGGGAAGGATGTGACGACCTGGAAATTTTTAACATTTGAAGTAAAATATTTAATTGATTTTAAATATTTGAATGATGGTTTAGCTTGAATTTTAAATATAACTATGAATTTGGCGATTAAATTTTTGAATTTGATTTATTGAAGTTGGATAAAAATTTGAATCTTCAGTTTTAAACTAAATAAAAATATTTCAAAGGCTTGTTAAATTCATATTGATAATGCTGAAGATAATAGAAGATTCAGAATTGAATTTAGGAATGCTTTGTTCGGTATTGAATTTATATCGGTTAAATCGATAATTAGAAATAGCTTTCCGAGGCACAGTCTCGTAATTCAATGAAACCAGTTCTATTGGATCCGTAATATTGTGTTATTATCGGATTTCAATTTTCGTAGTGTTTGGAGCGATCGTTTAACCATACGATAAGCAAACGCGTTGAAATTTATATCGAAATTTAATTATATAACTGGTTTGGAAGGCTATCTTCTCCATACGATTGAATTTGGGCTCGGAACCTTTCCCATCACGTTCGGAATAGGGGGTTAACCTTATGAACGCCTGGCGGCATGCTTAGATAGGATTTCAAATTTTATGTTGCATTTTCGAGATGATTTGAATTTAAAAATTGAATTTGGATTTAAATTTAAATAATTACAATATTACTGTAGCATTAGATACATTTCTTTTATTCTCCAACACTTGTCAATTCTAGGACACGCGTTCGTTCTCTTTGTATTCAAAAGAATTAAAAAGATAAATATTAGAACGAAATCAAACGAAATAAAAATGGCGGGGCTTCTTCATTTCTAATTTTCGTTCAAATAAAAACAAAACGATGACCGCTCCTTTTAATTTCTTCATCCCCAATTCAAATTCCCAAATCCTCGCTGAAAAGAAAAAAAATAGTGCCGATTTGAACCAAAGGAGGCTCGGCATCTTCATCGAATCGATAGAGTACTATTCGATTTTGGCTCGCGATGGCGGCAGCCCTGAAGTGAAGGCAGCGCTCGTCGTTGGTCGCGTGGGTTTGTGGTGAGGTCGTGGTAGCGGCAAGGGGTGGTCTCGAGGTCGGCAAGGCTGGGGGGCGCGTGCGCGAGTGGAGTGCCGTCTAGGGTTCGTTCGAGCAGTGAGATTCGCGAGATGGAGTTCGTCGAGGTCTGGATTGCTCGATTTACAGTAAGATATAAAATTTTGTTTTAATTTGGATTAAATTAGTAGGCATATAAACAAAAATATCTGTGTATTGGATTTTGATTGACAGTAAAAAAAAATGATGGACACATATTTTTAATTTTAAAACAATAAGCATTTTTAAACTATATATATTTATGCAGTTTACATATTTTTATATGCATGCAAGGAAATAAAATTTTTTTTTACAGTAAAAAGAAAAGAAAATGTTTACTGTTTGTTTATTCACAGAAAAATATATGTAAGAATTTTATAAAGATAAGATTTTTAATAGCTCATTTTTATAAGCAATATGAAATAAATAAAATAAATATGAATTTCAAAATACTTGAAAGTTTATATAAAAATTAGATTTTTACATCTATATATATATATATATATATATATATATATATATATATTATAAGTGTATATCTATGTAGTTTCAAAAGGAAGGAAAAATAAATATAAATATATACACTCTTAACTTACTAGTCAAGTTTTTAAAAAATAATTTAGTATGGTGATAAATTTGTTTATTTAACCTATTTAATCATTTTTACCACTGAAAATAATTTATTAAAGGAAATTTAGTTCAATTTAAAATTTTCTAGTTAAATTAATTTTAAAAGGAAAATTAGTTAAAATAAAAATTTTGGTTATGTAAATTAATTTAACGATAATTTAAGTGTTCGGTTTAATTCGAATATTGATAAACTGTGTAAATATTTATACAAGGTATAAATCAAGAAAATCGAGTCAAGATGGAAATGGATTGCAAAATAAAAAGCGAAGGTGAGACCTTCTCGCTCAAAAGGGTTTTGTTTAAATTTTAAATAGTTAGATTTAAAATTTCTTGATTGTGTGATTAAATGATGATTGCTATCTGTTGTATTGAAATAGACCATCTACGCCGCCTATTAAGCGGAGGTTATTTATTAAACATATATACCGCGATATTCCACGTTGAAGTGGAATTGGTATTATATATGTATTTGGAGTTGTTGATTTCCCGCATTATATAGCGGATGAGACCCTATTGCGCCGCATAATAGCGGATAATATTTTATAAATCCCATATATCGCGATATTCCACCTTGAAGTGGAATGGATATTTAATTGTTATGCTAACGTCTGTGGATGCAGGGGAAACAGGTTGGAGGGATCCAACTGGATTCCTCAAATATTTAATTTGTCTTGTATGTTGTGTGTTGATATTTTTTTAAATTCGTGTGACTATTTGTGTAATTCAGCCGAATATATTTTTGGTATCGTAGGATACCAGAAATAAATAGTTAATTGATTTTGAAATTTGGATAGAAAGTTTATAATGAATTCACCTGAAGGAATTGGGTGAATTTTAAAAGAAAGAAATTTAAATAGATAAAGTTTTATCTTTGGAAACTTATAGAATAAATTCAAAAAATATGGGAAATAATTTTATAAAGGAATTTCGAGTAAGGTTGTTAAATAGTTGAAGAATTTATTTAAGATACGGATTTTAAATAATTTAAAGAAATAAATAATTATTTCAAAAGGAAATAAATTAAGAAAATTAAATTTTGGAATTTAATTTAGAGTTGAAATTAATTTTAGAAATTGATTCGGGAATTAATTTGGAATTAGAATTAATCTTAGGAATCGATTTGGAAATTTGGTTTGGTGTGTTGGAAATAATTTTGGGAAATCAATTTGAAATTGATTTGATTTGATATCGAAAAATTAATTTGGGAAATTAAATTGGAAGTTGATTTTGTATTTGAAATAAACTGGAAATCAATTTGGAATTCGATTGGGTGTGAAGATGATATTTGGGAATCGATTTAAATTTATATATCAGTTGATAATTGGAATGTAAATTTAAAATAAATCGAGAAGATTTATTAATTTATTTGAATGGACCCATTTATAATGGGAAAGGAATTCTTCCCTGGAAAGCCGAGTATATTTTTAAATAGCTTTTAAATAAAGTTTAAAAGTTCTAGATTTGGTTTTTAAAGTAATACTGTTGAAGAAATTAGTTTTGAAAATTGTTTTAAATCTTTAAAGTAAAATTTATTTAATAAATTATATAAGGGATTATTTAAAGATTTAAACTGATATTTGATTTAGGAAATAGTTATTTAAATATTTATAGTCTGTCTACTAAATTTTATGTTAAAATAGTTTTTGGACTTGAATTTTATATGAGATATTAGCATAATATTTTTTTATATAACTAATACTTAAGCAAATATTCTAAATTAGTTATTTTAAATATTTCCAAGCATATTTTGAATAAGTATTTTTATATTATTTTAATATATTTGAAATCGACGGATTTTCAGTGGAAATGAATAAATGTTTGGAAATTGATTTGAAATTGATTTTCAAAGGATTGGTGAAATCTTATCTTGCGAAGCTATATTGAAAAAAAATTAGGGGAAAATTATTTGAAATCCAGTGACTGTTGTGAATGATGATTTATAATTAAATAACCAACTATCAATATTAGCCTTTTTAAATGGCATTTGAATTTCGATGCGACCGGGAGTCGAATTCCAAATGGATATTCGAAGCCCACATCGAACCTTTGTGATTGTGATGGATCTTTTATTTAAAAGATCAAAGTGAAATTGTTGTGGTTTGTTTGAATCTGAATGAACACTTATTTTTAAAATAAGCGCTCGTTATTCCTATTATCCAGGAGAGGACCTGGTGTCATAAAACCCATTCCGAATAATGATACGACGAAATGGGATTGCATTTGAAGATGGTGTTGAAGACCGGGTATTTTCGAAAGCGAAAGGATACCTGTCGAATGTCTCTGCACCGGGTTGCTCCGGTATAGAGATTTTATCACCCTTTGTGATGGGAATTCCGGACGTGATTAGTGAACAACCGGATTACAAGGGCTTCTTTTGAAGTGCATTCGGTTCCGTTCGATCCCGGAACGGACTTGTATGGATGTGTGTTTGACGTTACACTTTGAGATGTAAAGCTGGTTTCTATCAAATACATTTCTGTTGGTGGCAGAGAATATATTCTCTTAGCTTAACACCCTTCTCTGAGACGTAAGAGCTCAGAGGTTATGTAGTTAATGGTTACTAGTGATGCATTCCCGAATTGGTAATGTGGCATACGAAGTGAAGCTGATCATTTGTTGATCGAAGCACGACTTCTGTGAAAAGCCTAGCTTTGTGGACGAGACTTCGTCGGACCTTATACCCCGGAATGGTCAAAACAGAAAGAATGCGGCAAGGTTTTAGGGGGTAGCGCCCCTTAGGGTATGAAGTATTATCATGGTATGGAGCCCAGATACTTAACTTATGTGAATATCGCAAATATATATTACTTTGTGATTGTTGTTGTTGAGGATCCTCGGATAAAGGTTGTTTACAACCGGGGGATGGCATACTCGTGTAGCAGTTACCTATTTTTGCAGAGGTAACCCGGCCTTGTGTTGGCAGAGATTCGGTTAGGTTCTCGGGGCGTCCATCCAGAGGCGTACCCATGTGGCAATGGAAAGTTCCTTGGCCTGACCATTTGTTGGAAATCCAATTCTCAATACGAACCCAGTACAGTTTTAGTTGTAGAACCTGACATCTAATATGGTAGCTATAGTAGGCATACTATAATGGTACGTATGTTGGCTAAGATTAATATTATACTTTCGAAATGTTTTCTGCACTATGCACTAATAATAATATTAAAAAAATATTTTGCGTATTAAGCATGTTTGACTATCATAAGGAGAAATCTCCTCCAATTCTGCGTTTGCATTGTGTGAGTGGCGGGAGGCCTTATGGTAGTTTCATTTTTCAAAAAAGCATTGAGGATTTCTTTTAAAATCTTTTGTTTTCCTTTTATTTAAGAATAACTGTTTTTAAGATCTCACACCAGTCCCATGACTGACCTGGAGTTTATTGTTCCCTTCCTAAACTCTGGGTGCCCATAATTTTCCACACGGGCAGTCTAGAGTTAGGTTATCAGGTCATTCTGGAATTCAGGAGTTGCTGTGGAGATCAGGAGCAAGCTGGATGGCGTAGCATATCACTAGCATATGTTATATTTTCTTCTGCTGTTGTTGTACACTCTGATAATGTAATGTGATGTAATGTAATAACCGATATAGTGATTCTGTTTAAAGATACTTATTTATCTATTATATGTTGTTCCGCTGCGAAATGTGAGATTCTGTTATTGTTTCGGTTCTTCTTTTATCTTCTTCTTCTTAAACCCTAACGGTTTGGTTTTTCGGCATTCGATTGCGCGGCATTTGATACAGTGGACGTATAAATGTCGACTTTCGCGCGTCGTAAAATCGGGTCGTTACAGATTACCTTTCACAAATCACAATCACGTCACTTTGGAATGCCACATGGCAATTTCTGTTGAAAACTAATTGCCTTCGACAAAAATACAACCGTTAAGCTCATACGTCTCAAGAAGGGTGTTAAGCTAAGAGAAGTTACCTTCTCCGCCACCACCGATGTACGTTTGTAAAAACCAATGAACGTAATCATCAGAAATGCAATATCAGAAAAACAACCATACAAGTTGCCAGGAACAAGACAAACCGAAGGTACTTTTCTACCACATCCTGTCGAAAAATCTCTAGGATTAGTAGCGAACAGTACTTGCATTGGATATTTCATAATGAAGAGACCACTGCTACTATATGCATATTGGGATTTTAACCCCAAACGATCGACAAGCAGCCCCCACCATGAAAATCCAGAATATCAGTATCATCACAATCTGCACAATCGAACGCATATACGTTTTTTCGAAGTGGTTTCAAATAAATTTGATCCCGGTCTCTTCGCACCAACAACGCAAAAGCGTTTTTCAACCTCACGCAGAAACTAAATCTCATAGACTTATCACGTCTCCAACTTTCAACTTGCTATCCTTCGGCCAAGAAGGTAGCTCAATAGATTGGAGTAATACTCACACTATACAAATCAATATCCTTAACAAAAATGATAATCAAGCCTACACAAAAGGCTACATGTTAAGTGTACGACTAAATAGTTCCCACATCAAGTCGAGGAACTAAAATAGCCAAATTTGGTAGTCGGTTAATTAACTATCAAAGCAAACAAACAAATATTTAGGACCATAAGCAATCACTAGGCCCTTTTAATTAATCTTTTATTAATTAAATCACTTTCTAAATATTCACTTCAAATTATCTTTAGAATACATAATCTCAAAACCATTTCAATATTGGAAAAGATTTCCACATACTTATTTAAACAATATAAGCATATTCATAGTTCTCTTTACTTTCATCATTTAGAAAATATTATATATATACTTAAATCAGAATTAAATATATATTTTATTCTTTAAGGAAAACATACTTATTAAACACATTTATTTGGGTCGAAATTAGTGTTGCGTAAAACATCGTTATGACAACCCAAAATCACTAGTATAAGGATTCGAAAATAAGATGGATATATAAATTCAATATATTATATACAACATTTCCTTTCAAAAATCATTTATTATAATAATAGTGTTATAGGCCATCGTTTCCTTATTTCTCAAAAATGTCTATTTCAACAATAAATATTGAAATCTATGGTTTTAATACTTAACTCATTTTAAAACATCTTTCACCATTTATATTCACTTAAAATATCACTTTTCAAAACTTGTCTTTAAATTTAAAAGATCACTTTCCAAAACATATCCATTTTATTTAATATATTATTCAATGTCCAAAATCGTGAATATAGTTCATTCAATTAAAAGATTATCCACTATCCAAAATCGTGGATATATTTCTTTTACCAAATTCATTGCTATCGCACATTTAATTAAAGGATTATCCACTGTCCAAAATCGTGGATGAAATTCCTTTAATAATGATCCATATCTAGTTTATCAATTTAAATTGATTTCACATTTATAAAACAATGTTTATAAATTCACATTTCTATTTTATAAACTTCTATATATAAAATTTCTTTATTAACAAATTCCATTTATCTTATTTATATGCCAAAATCCAAATTATAAGTTACTTATAAATCTCTTATTACAAATTCATTCTTTTTTATAATTTCATAAATTATAAATCTTATTCACTTATAAAATCCATTTATAACTTCATTTTAAACATATACAGAACTCCTTTATAATTCCATTATTCTGATATATAAAAATTCAATTTTATAAATCTTATATATAAATCGTTTATAATAATTTAAAAATCTCAATTTAAACTGTTTACAAAATAGTTAACTCCATATTTCAAAAATCACATTTCAATTCCATTTCAAGAAAATCATGATTTTTTGTAATATAAAAATTATATCTTTTATTTGTTTAATAATAAATTCATTCCCTTAACCATTCAAAATTAACAAAACATACAAATTCAAGATCGCTTTTAAAAACCTTTTTAATTTGGAAATCATCACTTTAACATTTTTGAATTTCCAAAATATGGCCCAATACTGCAACGGCACTAAATACATCAATCAGGGCATCCAAATCATCATATATCACATGATAACAGCATATATCACAATATCTGTAAATAAAACCAATACGGGTGAGAGGATTCCAGTTGGATCCCTCCAACCTATCACCTGCAACAAATGTACATATTAGAATATTGTACAATGTCCGCTTCGAGGCAAACGCGCGTACAAAGGGTCATCCGCTCATACACGGGAATGTATAGGGTCTCATCTGCTCCAATAGGCAGGAATATATACAAATATCAATCAGTACATATATAATATATCATGCATCATCCATAAAATCATCCATCATCATAATAAACTTTATTCTCACTCGTATAAAAATATCAATTAGTCAGAAAGAGTGAGATGTACTCGCTTTTGATTCCACTCCGTCATACTTTAAGGCAAGGAACTTGAGATCTAACGTTTACTTCCTACCATGCTTTGGAAACCAAATGAAAATAAGCCCGAATTTATCCTTCCAAATGCTTGGTCAAGGCTTGAAATGGAGATTGACCTAAAGTATAGAGAAGAAGTGGTAGAGCTTTGAACTTGAATTCTCAAAATTAGATCCGCAAAATAGGTCATTTTCTCTCTTGTTTTTGACTCTCTTACTCTCAAATTTTGAAAAACTCGTTAACTGAAAAATTATTGAAAATTCTTTTCTCTAGAATTTATAAAAAAGAATCACTTGATTTTGATTAATTTTTAGAAAATATGATCAAAATAAAAAGAGCTATTCTCAGATTCACAAAAATAAAGCCCGAAAAATGTACTTAAAAGAATTGAGTTTCTGGTATAGAAAACCTCAAAACAGGGAAAAGTGATCAAAAGTAAAGTTATAGCCACTGGAATTTCATATGGTATGCAAAAACAATTTTCTTAACTTGGATCTGTTATGATCAGGTTATGATCAAAACAAAATGGCATATTCTCTGGCTTAAAAAATGGGCCAGAAAATGCACTTGAAAGAAGTGTATTTTTGACATAATTATATTTAGTTTGAGATAAAGTAGTCAACATAAAAGTTGTAGCCACTCGAAAAAATACATGATTTGTGAAAAACAATTTATTTTGTGTCAATTTTGAAAAGGTCATGGTCGAGAGAAGAAGAGGTAAAATATAGAGAAAAAAGGAGTTCGATTTTAAGAGAATAAACATTGATTTCTTTTGAACACTTTTGAATATTTTGACATTATTTCTTTATGATTTTTTTCTATGGAATGGAAGCCATTAAAGAGAAGAGGAAGAAGATGAAGAAGCTTGAGAAAAGATGAAGTAGAAATGTGAGTGAAAGTGAAGAAGGAGGTGGGTATTTATAGAAAAAGAAAGAAGCTGGTAAATTTACCAAAATAATCTCTTACCAAATTACCAAACTAACCTTACTTCAACTAAAGCAGTCTCCACTTTTTCAATACTTAACATCATTTTTCACATCCTTACTTTATGTCTTAGTCACTTAAAGATTAAGTAAAGAAAAATAATTATTTTGTTGGATTTTGATGTGATTTGGATTTGATGTTTACTTTTGACTTTTCTTAAACATACTTACTTTTCTTAATGATGTTCTTGAAATTTTCTGATTATATTTAGTAAATGTAAACATATTTAATTATTAGAATATGTAATATATATATATATATATATATATATATATATTAAAACATAATAACAAAGGTGTGATAACATTGCGGCAACTTATTTTGAATAAAACGTTGATTTTCGACAAAACGTTTTCCGGTCACATTTTGACATTTTTGTTAAACTATTTATTCATGTATACCAAACTTCCAAATAAATTCCTTATTATGTTTAAATAATTAAAACAAGAATATTTGACTTATAATATAATATAAAACAATATCCAAATCTTCTTATAAAAATACGACATCGATTTATCGATATGCAACGAAATTTATCAATTTTATAAAACAAGTTTTATAGATTTATCGAACCATTATAAATTAAATTACCATTATTATAAAATGAGTTTGATATCGATTATATATATTTAAAAGGAATTACTTATCCTTTAAACAAATTTCTCGAATATTTATCCTACTTTATTGGAATCCGACTTTTGTCAATTTTACAATGGAAAACCAAAATCTTTATTCAATATCAAAAATAAGTTTACCATTCTCATTTATCATATAAAACATGATTGCTTAAGTTTGAAAATACTACATTTGAATATATAAAATAATTAAACATCTCATTTTCAAGGTGTTAAAATTACAGGTCGTTACAGTTACAGTTACCATTCCCATTTATTCTAACTATCTGTCTCAGTTATAGTTTCTAGGATTACTATTAACCTGTTAAATGTTTATGGACTATCTGTCCAATTTCATAGTTTTCATGGGGTCGCTAAGAACCTATTCGTAACTCTAATATTTTTTCTATTATCCTAGTTTTTATGGGCTAACTACAAACATATTTACTCTTTGTCGATATCTTAATCAGGAGGTTTTCATGGGCTAACTACAAACCTATTGGCCTCCGCTTGTATTAATCATTGTTTTTATGGGCTAACTATGAACTTATTAGCCCCTGGCAATATCTTTTGTTATTCACAGTTTTCATGGGCTTACTGCGAACCTATTGGCCACTGCCAATATCTTTAATTAAGATTTTAACATTTCTTAAGTTATATTCACTACTCGGCCAACCTAACTGGTTATTCTGTCATTCCCCCAAAGTTCTGTTATGGGTTAATTACAATGTGAATAAGTACATGAAGCATAATACTTCTCCTTAGTTATGCCATGGTTTTTCCTTTTTAAAAGTGAGAGTGGATTATTTGTTTTGAAACTATAAAACATCACCTTCAATACCTCTGAATGACCTCCTTCGAAAGTACAAGCTTCTTTTCAAAACATTTAAACATACCTTTCTAAGTCCTTGTTAAATATTCACTTTCAAAACCAATAGTACCTTTTAACGATATCAAAATACTCTTTAAAACATAGCTTCAAAACAAATAAAAGTACTCTATCGAAAGCATAGTTTACACTTTAAAAAACATTCTTTGGGTCAAATTTGTTATATACGAAAGTATCACTTTCGAAACCAATTATAAAATTGTTTTGGGGAAAAGTTGATGGTGTCGGAACATCCTAGTCGAAACCCCATTTCGACTCCATTGCCTTCAAAACTCCCTACCCTTTCGAAAGCATTTAGGAAAAAGGCTTAGTATCAGTTAAAACAAAGGGTTGCATAAATAGCTTCAATACAGTCGAAAGGAGAGATCAGCGGCTGGATTTTGACTTGGTCGGAACCAATCCTTTCGAAAGTCCTTATTAAAGAGAAAGGCATCCCTTCAGAAGCTATTTATAAAGACCCTTTCGAAAGCATGACTTTCGCCTATATCTAAAGATTTATGTAAACAAGGTAGGAATCCGACTCTTGAAAACAAACCGAGGTTTTGAATCTATAGGGTATCGACTTGGTCGAAAGCCCCTTCAAAAACTAGGCAGGCGCTTATCTTTTAAAAGTTGAACCTTGGTTTTGACCTTGACAAAAGCACCACTTTCGACACCCTACCTTCCGCTACTTACCAATTCTATTGATACCATGTGCATTGGTTTCAACTCTAGTGGTTTCTACAGGATTGGTGTGGGGGAAAAGGAGTCCAAAGGTACATCCGAAATAGGCGGAACCACCTTTTCCTGAAAACGCTGATTTATAGCTAAATATGGCAATTACTTTATAACTAACCTGCCTGTTATAATTCCTTGATTGGTTACTTCAAAACTTTTTAAATAATTTATCATTAAATGGCCGCATTTACCAGATATAAATCAAGTAAATTCAACTATTAAGCCATTCTATTTACAAAATCAGTATTCGCAAATAAGTCCTTCTTTTGAAATAATTTATTTTCCCAAGCAAATTAATTGGGAAAATTCCTCAAAAATCATAAAAATTCAATTTTATCATGTAATCAAATATATTAAAATTTCAGACCCAATTTCTTCCTGAACTACTCGAAAAAAAATTAAACCCATTTTTATCATGTTCGCCTTTGGAAATTCATAATAAATTTTCTACGGCTCGGAAAATTCTGAAAATTAAAATCCATCTATAAAATCATGTTTTACATAACATAAAAAAAATTCGGAGAAATCTAAAATCATATATTCTTGGTTTTACATCAAAACCGTGAAAATTCACATGTGAATGAATTAAAATAAATTAACCATAATGTAATTCAAGCATATCATCATAAAAACGAATTTAACCATAAATTCGAAAACATATATATAACAATAGAATAAAATAGAGATGGTATAAAATCATTATTCCTCTTAGGTATGATAGAGAATTTGAGATTTATTGTTGATTAATCATTCCTAGCTTTGATCCTTAGCTTTAGGTTGAATTTTTCTCTTTTCCTCTTTGTTAACGACCAGCTATATTTTAGTTCACTACAACAAACAGGGCCTTTAACTGTGTTTCAAAAACGCTATAAAATC
Organism: Allium cepa; assembly: GCA_030765085.1. Classification (NCBI taxonomy): domain Eukaryota; kingdom Viridiplantae; phylum Streptophyta; class Magnoliopsida; order Asparagales; family Amaryllidaceae; genus Allium; species Allium cepa. The sequence continues at coordinate 568,142,965 of CM060929.1, forward strand.
TATTAACAGCGTTTTTACATACGTTGTATATCAACATGCAGTTATATGTCGGAGATATACAATGACAAGGACTAAACGCTGTTAAATGTCCATTTTTACGTTTCTCTGGTGTCGTGAAATCATTTAATAATGTTCGATCTAATTTGGTAGAACTTTTTTTTACAGCATTTTAAAAACGCTGTTAAATGTCTTTTTTATAGCGTTTTTTCATTGTTATGATATTTATTTACAGCGTTTGCCTGTTGCGACAAATCGTGCTTTATGTTTTTAGGTACAATTTAACGGTGTTTTTAAAACGCTGCTAAAACATTTAACACGTTTAAAAAACGCTATGGAATGTTTTAACAACATTTTAAAAATGCCGTTAAATTGTATACAAAGCTAAGTCAATTATGTTTTTTCTACTTTTTCGTAAATTTCATTTCAGTAAACATCAGTCACAATGTGTATATACACCACATTTCAAAACTAGCATATTATATCAATACCACATTTCAAAATCAACATATTATATCAATACCACATTTTAGACACATATTTGATAACCAACGTATGAAATTTCATAATCAAAATACATAATATTCTTACACCAAACATAAATATTCGTTATCAATAGTTCATAAACAAAATATAGAACAAGTAGCAATAGCAAAACAAAAGCAGGTAGTACATACGTTAAAACCAAAAAGTAATTCTAGCAACAAAAATAACTTCGATCCATAACTCGTTGCAACCTTTTTTGCATCACGGTCATCTATCTACCTGTAAAGCAAAAGTAATATTGAGAATCAATTCATCAAAAAAGTGTACCCAAAGTTTGAATGAAATAAAACTTATGAATTTATAAAATGTGTGACTTATTTCCCAACACCTATTATGTTTTCAAGTTCATTAAATAAATACATCAGACGTCGTCTGAAAGCAAAAAAAATTGGTAAACATTTTTGAGTACTAATATGAAACGACTAAAAAATGGAGTATCCCAGACAATAAAAAGAACAATAAAAAATAATCCAACATGATAAAACACTAATTTGTTGTCATAATTTGTTTGAAAATACTGATTTTGCACATAATAAGTTGAAAAATAAAGTGGCAGTTGTAGGTCACTACGCAAGTTACATTGTCTTGTCTACTTTTAAACAGACCAAGAAAGCATATAGCCAGATCTGACTTCCACTTTTCCAAGTCTGGATGCATATAGTGGAGCAAGTTAACTAACCGTGTTTAAATGTGTGCAAGTTCAAAAAACCGTATGATATGCACACATTTAACTTAAGTCAAGTATTTTTATTGAAAGAGTGATATATGGACCACATTATCAACAGAAAATGTCCACGACTATCGTATTTATATTTTCAAATTCAAAATAACGATCATTGAAAGCAGTAACTTCTGTTGCGCAAGGAAATTTAAGTAAACTAATGCAATCACTTATCTTATGCATAAGAAACTAAAAATTAAACCTAATACCTACCAGTGGGGAGAACAAATGTATAATCCAATGGATAGAAGAACATGATTATATACTTCTTTCTGATGCAGTTTGATAGCTCGACCTACGACATAAATGACAAAATTGTCATCTAGAACATATAGCTTTCTGATGTAGTTTGATAGCTCGACCTGTGATATAAATGACAAATGCAACTATCAACCGATACTTGATGTACATCTGAATTTAGCCATGAGCTTGTGGATGTTATCAACAAAGTTCAGAATGAAGAAATGGTGAATAATAGAGAAACAGGGGAAAAGGTAAAAATATCAGCACTTTAAACTATTGATTTAGAAGGGCTTGAAAGAAAACAAAGATATCAGTACTGAGAACTGATTCAGAAAGAGTTGAAAATAAAATGAAATATTAGTTATAATAAACTAAATTTAATTTACAAATTATATCTTGGTTTAAATAAATAAAATGAAATTACAAACTATAGGAAAAATAGATTGTTTGATCAGATTTAATGCATCTTCCATTAGAGCAGCTTTAATTAAGCTTCTTTATTTAATTCAATAGTAACTACTATTAACTACATGAAAAACAAATTTAGAAAATATTAAAAGAGAATAGACGTGGTTGAAAGAGAAAGTTGGGATTATAATATAATTTGGATTGAAAATGTCTATACGAGTGCAATAAATCAAAGGATGGACTTGGAAGGAAACCATAACTCAAGAATGAAAATATAAAGGGAAAATTTGCATCCGACACCGCTAACAGAAATTGCTTTAAATAAGTATGTAGTGACCATCAAAGCTTTTACATTATAGCATACATCCGTCCATTAATTTCTTATTAAATAAAAGTTAAAATTTTCTAGCAATTAGATGCACATACGTGCAATTTGCTCTAGTAAATATAAAGAGACTATTATTCGCATTAACTAATTGGTTTTGCAAAAAATGAAGTAGCTTAGTAAAATGCAAAACGAAGTTGCTAAATATTAACAGTGCATAACCGACATAACGTCGGCATCACCCAGTTTTTGTCAATGAGCATGTAAATATTTGATGGTGAGCTTTGCCAAAAAGTTTACAAGTCTGGAAATAACATATTCTTGTCAATTTTTTTTCAAAAATAGTAACTGTTTAAAATACCTTTCGACTGTACAAGTGATAAACTGGCCAGCATCAGCATGTTTGTCCTGTTCTTCACAGGCCATCTCTACCATACTTCAACCTTGGAATCACAATTACCTTCAACAATTGATAATATACAGCTATAAAACATATGCCTACAAGTTAATTTAATGGCAATACATATCTAAAGTCAAAAATATTATCTGTGTGGTTCTTAAAACATAGTATAGTGGGAAGAATCTTGAATTATTCTTGAAATATATCTGTGGGGTCATAGACTACTGCTTTAATTATCATGGAATTCGTTTTGTCAAATAGTTGAGCACTAGAACATGGCAAGATAAAAATTATTTGATCAACTACTGCAAATATTATAGTAAGAAAAAGGCATCATTGCATTATAACAAGGAAGGTTTCATGCATTCTTTAGAATCTTGAACACTTGAACAAGGTAAATAAGAAGCCTGACATTCCAGTTCATAGTCAGGTAACATGTTCCGGTTCATAGTCAGAACCCAGAACAAGTGCGGCTAAGCTAAACATAAACATGTGTTCTTTAGAATCTTGGTCTTGTAAATATGAACTCAATGCAAGGAAACACGTGCCAAGTTCTTAATTCATGTAATCATTTTTTAGGGAATGATGGATGAAAAGAGACTAAAATTTGACCTTTCATGACTTCTTGTAAGTTGCGTACTTTGAAACTTCAATTATCTTGTTTTTGAAATATTTACTCATTGTATAACTTCTTTTATATGACATATGAACATGATTTTTTTTCATTTCAGATAGCCCAGGTTTTTACCGTTGAACAATTTTTTTTAGTTCTATTTTTTGTATTTACACAATTTAGAAGGCACTTTAGGAAAACAATTTACAGTAAACAGGTAATAGTTGTTTCGTTGGATATAACTTGTGGGGTCAAAGACTTCTACTTTATTATCATTTTCATTTTGTGAAACATGTTAGGAGTCTTAAGATCATGTGTGCCATTACTTGGTTGAATAAGGTGTAAATAATCCTGTCAACTCCAGATGCATAGGTTTAAGGGCGAAAAATAGAAAGAAATAAAAAATATTGAAATCGAAGTGATGAGCATAAATTCAACATACCCTGTATAAATGAAGCAAGACTAGCCAGTGACCATTTTGCCCCCAGTAGCATCAAGTGAGATTGTACAGTAGCTCTATATCAAATCCAAAACTGAATAATTGAATAAAATGTTAACAATTAAGCCTAAGTACCATTTTGTAGAGAAGATGAATATCAACCAAGATATATAGTAACTTCTTGTGTAAATGCACTATGCACAAGTGAATGGATTGTATTGACGCACATTCAACAACGCATGATACATGGATATAAAGCAAACATCTTAAAAGGTATCGTACTTAAAAAAACCAACAGAATTTGTGCAGACTCGTTGCTGGCTATATGTTTCAAATTGCATACAAATGATTCAAGATTTAGAAGACAAGCACCATCTAACTATATTCATGTAATCAATGAGAACAATATAAGCATAAAAACTCAGCATAGAACATGGACTAGAACCGAAACAGATGTTAGATGCATTGCATGCATGCATTAGAATATATTCATGTGATCATTCGGAACTATAGTGATTCATTCCATGCATATATAGTTGAGCAAAATGAACGCTAGATGCAGTGTTTGGGTTTGCTGGGTATTGATGAATGGTGCGCAATCTAGATCATAGTTCTCCTAAAGGAGGCTGTAAGGCCCAGCCTCAAGTAGCTGATTTGTTACTACCTTCTGCATGTTACATTTCAGAGTTCACATATATACAGGTGGGTTGGGGGTTCATCTTCTGTCACTAAATTGACCTCTTTAACTAGACTTGGATTCTAATCACTGTTAGAATTTTGACATAGAGAGAAGGGAGAGAGACATTGAACAGTAAAATATTAAATAACTACATTGTTGTATTGCTTGTTAATTGAACGATGAAAAATACAAAGCTTTAGATAAGTAAATAAAATAACTAACTGCTTCCTAAACTCAAGCCACTATCTTATTCTTGACCACGAAACTAGGATAGACTTATTCCTAAACATGTTAAACATGTGCTAACTTTAACACCCTCTCTTAAACTGAATGTGCTAATATTCAGTTTACACACACAACCACTAACTTTTGAAGAACTAAGGTTCTTGATTGTTTCGTCTTCTTGCATTGACAATCTCCATGGCGGCTTTGATCTTCTATGAGATTGAACATGTTCAACTGCTTCTCATTAAATGATTCACCACTTATGAACCATCATTCAACTCTTATGGTTTCATTCGAGGGATTCACTGGACCTCTCCACTCGGGTCATCCCCTGATACTGCTGTATCTGTCATCTCCCCAACAAGTGAGAACCGCGGCTCTTCTTCACTTACTTGTTGGATGACACGAAATCAAACCAACTTCACTATGCCTACTTCACATGTAGGCATGCCTATCTTCTCTTAGGCATATCATTAAGCAGTTCTTGAACGCTCTCCATATTGTCCAACTCCATAACCGATGTTCTACACATCGTCATCTTCTACACAATTCCTCCATCTCAACTGTTTACCACTACATTGCTCCGACCACCATTCACGTCACAATACATATACTACATACATTTCCTACTGCCATACAAACCATAAAATTAACTCTGTTTAACTACTATACTTAACTGCTGCCAAACAACCTTCTGCCTTACTTCTGTCACCTCTGCTCACTTTCATTTCATCTCATTTCCACAGCCCAAAATGTCCAATTCGATAACACCCTAAAATCTCCACTGAAACCACACAACTGCCTCCTTCATACCATTACTGCCAATTATTACCTCTGCACTTCAACACATACAACCATACCTCCTCAAGCACCTCTGCATATCACCCCTGACAACAAACTGCTGCCAGCAGTGCAACTCCCCCTGCATCTCCTGTAATCACTCCACTAGCCAACTTCACCGACTGATACTGCTATTTATCCTATTTCGTAGCCTCCTGCCTATCACCACTCTTCCCTAACATCATTACATATCCCTCACTGCTACTACCTGTGCACACATTACTTCACTCCTACAAAACTGCTACTACACTCCTACAAAACTGCTAACAACACAAACTTTTTCATCAACCAACTTCTACAACCAATGACAAAATCACCCACAACAGAGCTTACAAATTTAACCACTTCAACTACAACTCGCTACCAGTTCGACAAAACTGCAGGAACCATCACAACAACTCCATACTTAACTCTTTCCCAAATCTGCAAATCACCAATTATCGGCACCTTCCTTCTTCATCACATCCTTCAGCAACTCTACTCGAACCTGACACAAGTTTTGTGACCTTCAAACTCCAATCAAATACCCACAAACCGCGAACACGGAACAACCATATGATCCTACCACAACAACTAATTGTTACCATCTGCCAATCTCAAACTCACTTCAAACACAATATCTACTTCAGCATTCACCACTTACAGACACACTTCATACAATCACCATCATCACACTTCCAGCCAACAAGTTTTCCACTGCTTCAACACCAATAATTCAAACAAAATGGATGTTACTACTGTCATATTCCTAATATCCACTACCTCATACCTTTCATTTTTTTTAAATTAAATTGCAACAGCACCAAACTTAAAAGTACCTTTGACTGCAAAGCCATTTATACTTTGCCCCTGCTCGCATAACTAAGCTGGTCCAGCACAAGCTTTCCACCTTGTTTCCATGGCAAACCGCATGCATAGTTCCACTTGTAACCTTCATCCACTAGTAAAACTCATCAGCAAGGCTGCACTCTCAAACACCTTTGGCATCTCCCACAAGATCCGAAATCTGAGCATCCGCCAACACTTGCTGTCCTCCTTCGAAACCGCCTCACCATTAACCACCGCATGCAAATCCATGTACTAGAACCCAAACCAGTAAAGAACTCACCTCTCCAGCAATCTAACTATCGTAGCCAACCTCTGTGTCAGTTGGAATCCATCCTTCATAACTTATGCTCACCACAACCCATCAGCAGCAAACCCAACTACGCAAGCACACTACAACCCATCTACATTCAAACAAAGCCAAATTCAGCCTTGTCCTCACCATTCAACAAAACATCAACAACGAGACAAACTTCAGTATTTGTACAGAATTCAACCAACAATACAGCAACTTTCTGATGCAATCTAGTTCAGGCTTCAACTTCAGATTTCTGACAACACAAGTTCTCACATCGAAGTTTTCCGGACTGTCTTAGCACGAACCCTAGCAACCTTTCTAGACACGAGCTTCAACTATAGGCAACACAAACTCTAAAGAGACGAGCAACTCCGGCCATCAACACTGCTCATGAATACATCCGACCGACGAACAAACTCCAATTACGAAAGCACTTCAGTTCCAGGCAGTCCAGATAATATCGATGTGATAACACTTCGACATCAGAACTCGATTATCATCAGATCTGAATTCGGTTTCGTGGTGCAGGCCAGTTTTTGTTTGGCTGTGGATTAGTGAGGTGATTTCGTTTTCGGATCGACGTCGAATTCAAAGAAGGAAGATTGGAATTTTAATTTAAGGAAGATGCGTGATTTCATTTTGTAGAGGAGTATATATTGAGAAGGTATTGATGGAAGAGGAGGATACCAATTATCGTTGGGAACAATAGTCTCCTGACTTCATAGGATGCTCTCTAACCATCTCTCTACCTAGCTCTGATACCATGTTAGAATTTTGACATAGAGAGAAGGGAGAGAGACATTGAACAGTAAAATATTAAAGAACTACATTGTTGTATTGCTTGTTGATTGAACGATGAAAAATACAAAGCTTTAGATAAGTAAATAAAATAACTAACTGCTTCCTAAACTCAAGCCACTATCTTATTCTTGACCACGAAACTAGGATAGACTTATTCCTAAACATGTTAAACATGTGCTAACTTTAACACATATTCCTAACTTTTGTCAAGAGGCCCTCTTTTGATATAAATTTTATACAACCGATGAAGGGAAATCAAAGAATGCAAAAGGAGGTTGGATCATATTACATAAGGAGTGCTTTGTAAAGCAAGTATTTACATCTCATATTGCATTATAGAAAACTGAATATAACTTTAACGTGTTATAACTGTATTGGAAGGTAGGCACATACCCTCTTCAAGGAAAGCAAATACACCTTCAAGCATGTCATTGTTATCCCCATCTTCTTGTTTTTCTCTTCCTTGGTGACTCCTACTGCTCTCGGCATCTTTAACAGTTTCATTCAAGTATCATGTACCATCACCTACCTCTCGTGCTTTACAGTAGCCTTCATGGAAATACTGTGCAAATTCGACTGAATTACAAGAATTTGGATCTGCACTCTGTTCCTCATCCACTGCATTGGGCAAGCATGGGTCTGAGATTTCACTGCTCATACCGCAACCAGATGATTTTGTGTTATTTGCTACTGGACCATTATGACACTGCAGTCTTTAGCAGAGTATTTAATCCCCTCTAATTCACTATGGATAGCAGTTGAACAGCTTTCTGCAGGAAGCTGAGGAGTTGAGCTTTCCATGAACTGTAGTTTGACTAGTTGATAAAGAAACTTGTCTTATTACGTATTATGAAAATACTACTTCTATAACGTATTCATTGTTTGTAACCATGTATTACTATTCTTAAAATATATAGATGCTCCCTCTTAGCCCCTTAAACTGATTCTTAAGTACCATAATGTACTTTAGAAGCGTTAAAAGTTAAATTTATGTCACGACCCTTATCTACTTGAGACTTGATTAAAAGATCAATGTTTTACCAATTATTATATGACCTAAGGTTCAAACAGCAACTCTGTGGTTCAGGCATGCAGTACACCAGCTCATTATTATCAAAAAGCTTAAAATCTTACGATTTTAATCTCGTTTTAAGTCATATATCTCTCTTTACGATTCAATTACATCTCGATTCAAACTCAGTAAAAACCGCGATGTAGAACAATCATTCCATTCGATCATACTGATATACATGTAGATGCTTATTTAGGACCACAATTCCAAATTCAATATTTTCTAAGTTTGATTGACAAAGATATGCATTGATATGAAAGTTGTTGTAGATGAAGTGGAAACTGTTATAGTGACATCAATGTAAACACAAGAAGACCAAGGCAAGAGAAGGGGGAAAAGAAAGAATAAGAAGAGAATCATAGACAGATGATGACATCATATCCCTGTAATAAATTCAAAAACAAGCATACACATGTTCCTGGCACTCACAATGTTTTTCGAAAAATTCAGAGGTCATGGACCAACCCAATACCTAACAAGATAAATATAACATGAATTTAATTTGTAGTAGTAAATACTTTGTCCTATTATTACAAGTTGAAAATTCAAAAAGTGGATTGCCAGTTCTTGTAAGTTTTCTATTTCTATCTAAGAAATGGGTCCTTTGAAACATATAGATCTTTAAGGGGTTTTCTTCGCAAATTACCGTAACAAATAAGCCTAGAAATTAATTTCTGCTTACATAGATAATGAAATTATAGACCTAACGATTAACATTTTATCGCAAATATCCTAAATACAAGCCAAGAAATTATTATTTTACTTACTAAGACAATGGAATTATTCACCTACTAATGAGACTGTACGTTTTTCTAGCTAGATTGCAGTGAAAACAGGCCAAAATTCTTTATATATCATCTTAGACAATATAATTACGTTCATATTTATTTATGCTTACGTGTGTGTGTGACCACACAAAAGTAAATATCCACTCAAGCGATTGGATCAAACACAAGTACGATTTTGATACAAAATTATGATTTTGTTACAAAATTATCAAAGATAGTAGTAATTAACTTAACAATATCTATATGTATGTCATCATTTATCAAGACTGTTGCTTTATATGTAAATCATGAATATCAAACCCAAAACTAAACAAAAATGAACATTATGAATAAAATAGAACATTAAACCATGAATAAGGCTAAGAAATATCTATGAAAATGAAAGGAACTTAGTAATAGAAAGCTTCAAGTGATTCTACAGCTGGCAGTTCAAAGTGTTCGGTGGACTTATAGCATTTTTTGGCAGCTCTGTCCAAAACAAATGTGTGTCGGTTTCATTGAAATTTCCACTAAGAGCTCAAATGAACTAATTAATATGGATTTGAAATGGGTAAGGATCTTAATATGCGGAGATCGATACTACAATACAGCAATAGAGACAAAAAAAGACAGTGCAAGGAGTTGAAATTAGCGCAGAAGATGTACCGGTACACAGAAACCAACATTAAAGAGAGCTTTACGAGACACTTTCAAAGGCAGGCGATGCTGAGCAATCGAGTTATAGATCATGCACTTCTTTGTCCCTCGAAGATTTGTCTGAGTGTGAATGGTTCAACCTCATGTGCTTCTCCTTTTCTTTTCCTCCAGGTCATGGGTATGGTGATATGCCAAGAAGCCCTGTTAAAATTCAGTAGAAAAACATAACTAACAAAACCTGCATGCCTTAAGTTCAATTGAAAATGCTATGTTGTATCAAATCTGTATTATATTTGACACTATAACTAACATCATGATAATATATGACCCTAAACTTGTTTTTCATGCCTTCAATAGGGTCTTAGTAGATGTATTAACACCTTGAGAAAAATATTCTCAAAAATACCAAAAAAAAAAAACTAAATTCATATACTGTTTCTCTTTTAAAATTGTAAATGCATCAAAAAAATTTCATAGTGATCAACATCAAATAGTCTTTTACTTGAACTAATGCTTATAGGTTGAACCATCCAACTAACTCTGCTCAAAAGCATAGTAATTAATAAAGAGCTCCACAGGAAAATTTCCCTCTTTGTTAAACTTGATACAGAACTGGGTTGATTTATTTACCAACTAAATAAAGAAATTTAAGAATAAATTGAAAATTAGATAATAATATCAATGAACCAATACAAATGCTATAAATTAACTTCGAAAAGAAAATAAGATTGAGTTTAAAATGAACAGGTTTCAGGAATTATATCAAATTATTTTCGTATTATATTCCACGCTACAAATTTATAGAAAATATAAATTAATGTGAGCATGCAAAATAATGCAGAATCAGCTTTTGGTTGTAACTCAGTCTAAATTTAAAACGAAATATGAAATGCTGTACTAGAGGAAAACTGAATAATTTTTATTTGTATTTTGAATCTTCTGTATATCAGTTAAACATATACACAGGGATGACTTTTGCATCCAAAGTGGTGCCTTTATATTTATTATACAGGCTTTCCTATATCTTTGTACTTACAATAATAATTAATTGTAATGTAAAATTTTGATCATATAAGTAGCATCTTTATATTTAGCATTGAAACAAAGTAAAATTTTATTAAAATAATCAATAGCAATTAATAAATCATACAACAAAGAGAAATTTTTATCCTTTCCATTAATATTTGATCCAAATGGTTAATACTTGAATTACAGCCTTCCTATGGAAATACATATTGTTTTTTTACTAATAAATTAAAAAAAAAATACAATTATTCGTTACAAGAAGATTTTACACGTTATTTGGATATAGATAAAGAAGCATACGTTATTCGTTAGAAATTCTTTTTTTCCCTTGATTGTAGTGTTATGAGATAATAAACACGTATGTAGATAAATAGGCATACAATTAAGCTTTCATGATAGTATAAGTAAAAGGTGTATAACTCAGCGTTGATAATAGTACAAGTAAAATATTTTTCAAAATCATTGTATAAAGTAAAAGGAGACATACCATTATTTGGATTTTACACGTTAAAGACGTGTTTGGATTAAACTGTATATATAGGTTTGTACTTTGTAAGGTACACTTTCTTGCTTTCATATTTTTTTGATATATGACTTTTGTCATATAAATGTAATGGATTTGGGTTTTTTTAAATATGAAAAAATATAAAGTTTTGATCATCATAAAATAGCTAAAAGAACACGTTGAGGATACACAAAAGGGTACACATATATAACGGACCAACGGCGAACTAAACCAGGGATAAAAAAAAATTAATTTTCATAGCCACTATCTCTTATAAACCTCAGTTCATCAATAGAAAATTCATGATACCAGTGTGCCAAATGCCAAGGCTTTCTAAACATGAGATTTTATGAATGTAATAATATGCTATCACATTTAACTGAATAAGGTCATGTGCTTGATACATATGAAAATTTACTTTTTTTCAAGGCATAAAGCATAGTTTGTGATTCTTCTCTGTTGAGAGAAACTTTCTGCCCATGAAAGTTTATCAATAAGCAAAATGTGTAGTGACAATATTAGCCACCCCATACAACTAAATTGATTGGTAAGTGTATAGGAATCCAAATAATATTTTAAGTTCTCATCTTATTTAACAGATCCTCAGCGGACACGAGCCCATAAGTTTATGTATAATAATCATTTTTTGTTTAACCATTGTGTCAACAAATGCCAAAATAAGACAGTCCGATAATATAGAGGATACAGAATAGCCAGAATATATTCATAAGCATTAGCTTATTTCCCTGACATAACTCATATGACATTGCTCGGTATGATTCAAAGGTCCCTATTTTATTGAACATTCTGAAATCCAAAACCTTAATGTACAGACTATAAATTGATATACTTCAACTCGCCTGGTGATCTTAAAATAAAATAGTGGCATAATGGTATGGTGGTACCATTACCTGAAAGATAAAAGTCTGGCTTAATGTTGCATCATATTGATAGAATTAAATTTAAACAGTGAATAGTGCAAGCTAATAAAAAGGGTATATGTGCAAATATCATTAAGAGTATTTAGTTAAGTAGCGTACACAGGGGAAAATCCCAGTTGAATGAATAATGCATATAATCTACTCATATAACATGAATATTTCATCCAATGCGTTATCATTTCTGGAATAATCTGCTTATATAACAATATAAAAAATTTAGTTAAAGGTTCATGACAACATAAATTGAAACTCCAAAATGGAAATAAAAGAACACTTGCACAAGGATCAAAAAACACTACTACAAAATACGCATGTTGCTTCGCCTCATTTACATCGGTTGTTACCACAACCGATGGAAATAGAAGTATTTGCATCGATTACGTTTTAACAACCGATGCATTTGGTATGTGAAAAGCAGTGGATAGTATAAAAATACAATTTGCATCGGTTATCGTCAACAACCGAAGAAAAAACACCGATGCAAATAGTGTTAGTTGCATCAGCTTTATTTACAACTGGTGCAACTGCCTTTATTTGCATGAATTTTTTTGTAGCCGAATCTAATGGTTGTTTGCCGCCGTCTTATTTTCGTTTCCAGCTTCCCATCTTTCCTTAAGCCTAAATTCCAAATCCAACCGCTAATCCACATACGCAACTCCTCATACTTCACCTCCAGATTCACATGCTTCCAAATCTCAAATCTTAGTTCACTGTAATCAAATTACGGTTAATCTTAATTCAGCTGCTATCTTACACGGTGATGCTTTCTGTGATGTCATTCAACGTCGGCGTGTTGATTGTCGTTGTTTTAAGGCATGCGATTGGGTGCCTTGACATTTCAAAACAGGAAGCAAGTGAAAGGATGAAGGAGATTGAAATGTTGAAATCAGAGCTTGAGATTTTATCTAAGAAAAAGAGCGGGCATTGATTAGTGAAGAAAGTTTATTAGAGGAGAAGAACAAATTGATAAAATAACTTGATATGGTTAAAGAGGAAGAGGATAAAGCTAAAAAAAGCAATGGAAGGCTTGACTTCAGCTCTACATGAGATCTCTAATGAAAATAGAGAAACTCAAGAACGAATCTTCGCAAAAGAAGCCGAATATGAAGATGCAGTTGCTGAGATAGAACGATCAAGATCAAATCTCAAGAACACCGAAGAAAGTTATGAAGGCTTATTCAAAGAATTGAGAGAAGAGATTGTTTCTCTGAAAAAAGCTGTTGAAAAACTCGAAAATGAAGGGAAAGAGTCGCAAATTGAGTGGGAGGTCAAAGAGGCTAATTTTATGAATGCAATCAAAAAGTCTGAAGAAGAACTTGCAGTTTGAAATCAATGGAAGGTGAGAAAAAAGAGATGGAGAGTGAGTTGAGAGAAGCAAAGTCGAAGCTGAGTATCACAACTGGGGCTATTGAAGCAGGTAAGGCAGATACTTTGAGATTAAGAGAGACTTTTGATAAAGAAAATGTGCTACAAAGTATAAGCCAAGAAAATTTCGAACTTAGAACCCAAGAAACTGTTTCCTTAAAGAAAATTGATGAATTGACTGCGTTGCTTATGGCATCCAGCAAAGAAAACGCTGAACAAAATGGTGAGTATTTGCACAGCAAAAAAGAAAAAGAACTTTTGCCAGAGCCAATGAAAACTCAATTGCAAAATGTTGAGGTGAAAACTACGGCAAATGAAGAAGAAAATTTGAAGGAAGCTAACGGTTCTATAAAAGACGATGAAGACCTTTCCATAGAAATGGAGAACAAGGGAGAATCAATCGATGGTGATTCACATTTGAAGACAGACAGCGATAGCTTTGAACATACAAATGGGTTGCAATCAGGAACAAAGGATGACACGACAGTTGCACAAAAGAAGAAGAAACCTCTCCTGCATAAATTTGGTAGTATGCTCAAGAAGAAGAGTCCACATAAGTCATAAATTGCTACAGGTAACATTTCATCTTTTAAGTATGCTTGTTGTTTAATGGAAAAAGAAGTTGGCATGATGGCTATACATAAACTTTAGAAAATTACATCGCCAGATGCAACATTTGTTACTTGTAGGAGTGCAGTGATCATAATTGTAAATTAACCCAAAAAGTACATTTTTCTTCATGAGATCGTGAATGCTGAGACATGTGTTTAAAACCATTTAGATACATAAGTACATGTGCACGTTATAAACTTGCTGATAAAGAAAAAACTGATTCAACCGACGTTCTTGCTCTAAATTGCCAACGGACTGAGAGAGGTCAGAGGGACCCGGATCCCGCCAATCCTTTCTCTGTCTTGTAAGAATTTCCGGCACTGCAGTGGTATTGTCCCTTATTATCACATTTCCCTTAACAAATCATTGAAAATCGAAATCATGACCGAAACCGAAATCAAAATCGAAACTTTTGAAATCATTGAAACTAACAAAATTTCCAATGACCGAAACATGCAATGTTATAACCAAATAGTTATCGTCAATAGTAGTAGCAGCCAATATTTACAGTAGCAGCCATATAAGTATGAGTGTATATGAGGCCTCCCCGAAATATTGGCTCTAAACATTTGTTTAATTCAAATATTTTAAAGTAAAACAGTAAAAGCAAAGTTAAGGGTAAAAACAAGCTTACCTCTATGTGATTTAGGTATTGGAGATTGATATTATTATTGGTTGTAATCAATGCTGATGGTGGTTGCTGAAGAGTGTGGTGTTTCTGATGGTTGATTGTGCGGTTTCAGGGGGAGGTTGGACGATGCTCAAAGTTTTTTTTTGGAGGTTCACTTGCAACAATTGGTTTTTTTGGTCAGTGGGAAGTTGCAGTAGAAAGTAGCAGTGAAGTAAATGAAGAAGATGGCCGTTGAGCAGATGTATGTGTGTCAAGTCAGTGGTGAGTTGATATCAATGATGCACAGTCGAACAGCCAGTCGGTTAGTATGCTTGGTGGAGTTGTGCTGTCGTGAGAGGTCAAGTTGCTCTGCATTGTTATCTCAGCAATGGAACCGGTCAGGGATGGATGTGGGGGAAAAGGTCGCAGCAGTGGGTATGTCAATAGTGTAGAAGTGATGTTTGTATTTGTAGTGTAGGTGATATGAGTGATGTTGGACTGATGGTTTTTGCTGTAGACGAAGTTGTACAGGGGATATTGAAGCGAAGGAGGTGGTTCGTGAGTTGTAGTTGAGGGAGGCGATTTGGTCATTTAATGGTTCGCAGTGTGCAGATGGTGAATGAAGTGTTGAAGCAGCAATAGCAGGTCAGTGGGAAGAACTTAGGGTGGTGGCAGAATCATAGGAGGAGATATGCACTTGCAAGTTGTATGGCAAGTAGGTGAGTGATAGCCTTTTTTATGGTAGTAAGTGATGAGCCAAGTATTGTTGACGTGGTCAGAGGAGAAGGGCAGTGGGGTTGATGGTTATGACAGGCAGTATGTATGTTCTGATGGTGCAATGTTGTCATGGAGATTAGATAGTGGTAGTATTGACAAGGGAAGATGTTGTTCAAGCAGTAAGGCACTAAGACTTGTTTAATTCAAATATTTTGACACGCAGGTAGTGCATGACTAATTCACATGTTTATTTCTTGTTTTCCCAGGTTCAAGTTGACATTGCAAAAAAAAAAATGCATCATATGGTTTTGAGCTGAAGCCAAAAATTTGGGTTTTCAAGATTCCATGAAGCTTTTAAGGTCTTTACTATACTATTTCTTAATGGTTGTACTAATTAAAGATCTGAATTAAGACTATACCACTTAATGATTGTACTAAAGATCTGAATTATTCTTCAAAAATGAATGTATGAACCATTATTTTGTATAGGTTATTAATACTTTAATTGATATACGTTTATTTTGGTATTATGTTATTCAGTTTGTATTTGCCATCAAATTTAATTTTGAATGATTGTAATATTGCATGCAATAGTTGTTTGTTATAATCAATAATAAAGGGATTAGTTTGCATCGGTTTCTAACAACAACCTATGCAACAAGTTCCTTTGTTGCATCGGTTTTCATTACAACCGATGCAACATGTTCCTTTATTGCAACCGTATTTTGCATCAGTTGTTAGTAACAACCGATGCAAAAAGGACCGTTTTGCATCGGTTTTAGAAATGATGCAAAACTGTTAAGCATGTTGCATCGATTGCATGTGCATCGGTTGTAGAACTAATGCAACAGGGGGGTGAACAACCAATGCAAATGGCCTGTTTTATAGTAGTGAAATCACTGGATCCATGACAACCCCAAATTCAATTATACCCAAAAACAAAAACTGTAAATCAAAGGAGATGTCACCTTTCAATAAAAATTCCATTTGAAACAAAAAACTGCATAAACCACATAAATTTCAAATTAAAAGAAAGCCAAATGAAAACAAATCCAAAAACAACGATTTAACAGCTACAGTTGCCATCCATTAACTAAAAAATTGACTAACATGAACTTGGTTCCAATAGATTTGAGCAAATCCTGAAGTCTCTCTCGTCGATAATTAAAGAACGGTGGCGATAGAGTGACGAATGATTTCTTAATGCCATGAATTAATTGGTCATGGCTTGATTAAAAGTTGGATGAGGAATTTAGGGCTTTGCAAGTGAGAACATGAGGAAAAGGGATTTTGAGAATAGGTAAATATGAGAGGGAAGGAAAATAATACAACGCCAAGTTGTTTGGATGGCATGAAAATTGCGCTGTTTTGACCCCTAACTTCCTTTAAAAGAAATGAAGATGACGGGGTGCATTTCAACACTGTACTTGTTTGCTAGTGATAATCATTTACTTGTAGTTGTTTTTTATCTGTGTCTGTTAAGGTGAGAAAATGAAATGTGAATAGGAAAGGTTAAGAAGTGTATAGCCGTGTACTATTTCACTAATATGTCCATGTATAATTTAATTAGTTTAATAACCCAATTAAAGCCCATTTACTTTATTAATAAGCACGACCCTATATATGGTTTATTAAAATCTCAATCCCTCCATCATCATTATTCCATTTAATTTATCTGATTAAATTTCCTAAATAATGTTATCCAAAAATTAGCGATATTAAAATAGTTTTAGTGCATAACAGATCCTTCAACCTTTTGAGATTATTAGTACTACTCTAGCCTTAAAAACATGGTCATTAGATGCATTTGTCAACAAATAATTTACATTGAGAAAGCTTGACCAATTCGTTTTCCAAAATTTAATAATAAAATTTTCCAATGCCTATCCTTGAATCGCCTTCCTAAGTGTATTTCCATAACAACTCATCTCGATGTTCAACTTTATCAATCTCCCAGAATTTTTAGGACAATGGAACACTTGTTTAAGTGGTTGAACTGTCAAAACTATTATAAGATAAGCTTGGAAATATGGTCTCAATATCTTTGATGCTATCAATAATCAATATAACAACTTCTCTAACTTTAGATATCATATCTCTTCCTCGGTTAATCGACTGGTGATTGGAATTTACTCTCCTCGCGCATCAGTATTGCACTTTATACAAGAGTCAAGACTGCTAGGTAAATACAAAGACCTACTTCCTCCAAAGGCTTTAACAATATTAGTGGTTTTTTCAGATGCTCCAATAGATTCTGAAAGGCAACTTCGCATTTGCTTGTCCATTGGAACTTTCCTATTTCCTTCTTGAAGGCATCCTAGAATGGTCTACACTTATCGGCCATCTTCGAGTAAACTGACTCAAAGTAACGACTTTACCATTCAAGATCTATATTTACCTCCTTCTCATTGGGGCGGTATCTAATTTCAATCCTTTATTTTGTTATATATTGGCTTCAATACCCCTTGAGTTTACAATGAAACCCAAAAACTTTCACGATGCAACTCTAAAAGAACACTTCAGTGGATTTAATTTAATTTCATACTTTCAAAGCATGTTGAACATTTCTAAAAGTTCTCCTATATAATCCACCAGTTTCCTTGACTTCATGAGTATATCATCCACATAAACTTCTATCATCCATCCGATCTATTCTTTGAAGATCTTATTGACAAAACGCTTGTAAGAAGCTCCAACTTCTTCAGACTGAATAGCATCATGTTGTAGCACCATACCCTAAATTTGTGATAAAACTAGCATACTATTGATCTGGGATGTATATCGCAATCTGATTATAGTCGAAATACACATCCATGAAGAAGATTAGTTCATGTCTGGTTGTTCCATAGACTAATTAGCTGACTCATTGCAAAGCGAAGAAATCCTTCAAGCATGCCTTATTCAAGTTAGAATAATTAGTGCATTTCTTTCTTAACATCATTGGATTAGATACCCATGCTAGCTATAGTACATCGCGGATGAAGCCAATTATATTTAGCTTCTTCGATTTTTCTTTTAACACAATGGATCACTCCAGTTCAATGTTGTGACAGTTCTGCTTTACTGAAGGGTAATTGGGGTTCACATTCAGTTTATGACATGCAACTTCAGGCAATATCCCACATATATTGAAATGTATCTAAACAAATGCATTGCCCAAAGTAACATGCCAACTTCTTCCTTATCTTCAAGCTAAGTTGAGATCCCGCTTTGAAAACCTTCAAAGGATCATCATCGTCATATATTAGAACTTCGGTCATCAGTTCAATTGGTGTCGCCCTTACCTCTTCTTGCTCCTTTCGTGGGTCTATACATTTATAGAATTTATAGCTGGACCCAAGCCAAGGCTTGGATGCAAATTGTTAGGCATCAGCAGATTTAATGTGGAGAGGCTTCTCTGCACATTTCCCCATCTCTCGTTGCCTCGCATCCTTGAGCTCAGTAATATAGCACTCTTGATCTATTCTCTAGTCTTCTTGAATTGCCCTACTCCATTCTCTGTTATAAACTTCATCATCAAGCACAAAGGAGCGAGTGCGCCTATAAAATCGGGAAGGGATGATCGGCCCAAGAAAGTATTATGGGTAGAAAATCCATTCACTACCACAAAAAATTTCATCCGCGCCAACTTGCGATCTCCATCTCCTAATTAAACAGATAGTTTGGTGCATCTAATCTAATCTTTGGCCTTTCCGGTAAATCCATGTATGTAGGATTTATGTGGCTACAGACCTTTCTCTTTTAGATGGTTCTTATTAAACTCTATTTATATCGGATATTCATTGTGCTCCAATTGTCAATAAGCGCTTGGTGCACTATAATAGGCCCAATCATGGCCGTAATCACCAACAGATCACCATCGGTGCCTCGACCCCATCAGCATTTCGGTTATGGAAGATTATACCATCGTCAATCCTTCATTGTTTCTTAGCTGGATTTCCCTCTTCTATGATATAGCACATCCCTATACGCTTGTGCCTCAAAAAATCCTATAGTTCTAGCATTTCTTGTAGATTATGGACCTCTTGAAATGGTATTAATCAAAATACCTCTAGTTGGTTGTCTAAACCCTTTATCACTGGGTTTAGATGGTGCAACGACACATATTTCTCGAATCTATCAAATATTTTTTTAAATTCATACTAGGTTGTACAACTCTATAATTTGAAAATTGTTAAGTAGTGACATTTTTGGCCCTTTGAAATTTTATTGGATGATTTTACCCTTGAAAATTTGTAATGGTCATGACTCTTGATAGGAACCGAATTAGGCCTGACACTAATTTCATTGGAAAGATTTGATGGTTTTTCTTTCCATAGAGTGGTTATAACAGTTTTTTTGACTTATAAGTTGGGAGATATGGTTTTTTGAATTTAGATAGTTTTTGTGATAGCAAAATGGGTAATGGCGGTGTTTGAGTGAGGCCCAACAACCTATTTTTGGTTTCTAGGTTATACTAACTACCACAGCCTCCCAATTCATTTTCCCATCATCCCAAAATAGATTTAAATGTAACAACTAGCCTTTTTGAGACCTCCAAATATCAACACTAATATATCCATAGTATTCAATGCCGAATACCCAAGTGCCGAAAATACGAATTTTTAGGATAAAATAAAAAGAAATAGAATAAGAAAGAAGAGAGCATAACATTAAAGTCTCACTAGTGCAACGATAATATATAGTATCAAAAGAAAAATATGAAGACACCAATACAAAAAATTTGGAGTCACAAAACCTAAGTACCATCATCATCACGGTTATAACAGCATGTCCTCATAAATGCTGATATATACAATATAGTAATGTAGTGGAAATAAGAATACTATGGTAGGTGAAACATCCAGCTTGTCGTCTCGAGCTCTAAAGAACATTAACAAAAACCTATCTTTCTTAAACAAGTCAAAAAAGTACATAAGGAATTTAGAAAAAAACAAAAACCACGCATCAGGCATAAGTCTAGTATGAGAAACTTATGAAATATGTTATCAACAAATAACAGTATTTTTGAGACCCCATGGAATGCCATAATGATTATTCCCTCATAAGAACCATCATCTAATAAGTACATAAGGTGCTATAATAGTTAATGTCTAGGGTGTGATATAAATTATAACATAGTTGGAATGGTTACATTGGTTACATTCAACAACATATTAGAGGGTACAATCAAATTCGATAAGGAACATTCATATATTGGATTTTTCATGGATACGCCTTCAGTAAGCTGAAGCAGATCTCCATGCACAAGGATCAGAAAATAGTTTTCGAGCGTCGTAAATTTCTAGATAAAATATACCATAAGGTAAACACAAGTGGCCCATGCCTGAACATAAACATAAAGCGCGTGGAACCAAATATCATCAAGTCCCATGGCCAACAATCGATAAGTATCTCTAGATATTGAGTTGATAATACCTTGACGTAGGTCAGCTAAACCCTAGATTGTGCATCCTACTCTATCTTTAGCCATTTTCGATGTCGAGGTTATGTTCAGAATCTTTCACATTAGTTTTCATCACTCGAATAGAATATGAATCCCCGAACTGGATCCCCACATCTCGAATAGTTCTTGAAACCACACATAGATTCTAGCATCTCGAACATATCCATTTCAAAGAGATAGAACATGTATCTTAGTCTTGAAGTGATTATTGATAAGTAAAACACTTACCGATCTCAATTTTTTCAAGAATGAGTCAACGAAATTTGGTTATATTCAACAGAAATGAGGACAATCGCATATGAAAACCAAGTCTCGCATACTTGTCATGTTTCTGATATTATCATTTCACATTACACCTCAATCAAGAATGAAGCCGGTAGGTTGGATCCCTATTGCTCATATTCTAACATGAACATTATTCTTAATTCGCATAGATAGACAAGCCTACTTCGTCGGTTTTAGTGCAAGGTATACGACTAAATGTTTTCAACAAACGATTAAACATACAAAGCATGATTATGTCACATAAGTGACTTCTAATCCCCTTTTTTGTTTAATTAATCTTTTATTGATTAAAACCTCTTTTATTAGTAAAACTTATATTGTCCGGTAAAATAATGTTTATCAATTTCTACTATTTATTTGTACTCTTTTTAATACTTCAAAAAGTGTTCATATACTTATCTCGAATTATATAAGTATATTCACAAATCAAGAACAAGATTTCTTACTTTAAACCTTTATTTTTTTATCCTTTTCCAAAAGATTCCTTACTAATAATTTCCCTCAAAATATCCATTTTAAGGATCTAAATTCTTTCATAAATCCATTAAAAATGGGTAAGACTAATGTTACTTAAACCTTGCCACTACAAACTCAAAGCCATTTCACTTATGGTTATCTCTAAAACATTCTTTTTAAAGATATATTTACATTCATGAGTATAATAAAAAGGGTTAAAGACGAATGTAACTAATGCATTGTTACAACAACCCAAAATCATTCCATACCTGTATTATCTTTAAAAACATTCTTTTAAAGATCTAAGATACTATTTGGTTAAGTTCGACAGTCAATTGATCGGCTATCTAGTTAAAGCAACTGCTTATGCAAATCAATGTTCATATACTTAACTCACTTCTGACATTTTAATATTACTATTCCCATTGAAGTCGGGTAAGTTAGAGCATTGGTTGCATTAAAGCCTTTCCTAAACACTTCATTCTTGAATCTCATAAATAGATAAGTCTACACGTCAGTTTTTAGTGTTAGGAACAGTATTAATTATTTCCATAAAAAAGTAATAAACAACATAATTAACCAATTTTTGATATTTGTGACTTAACTATTTCTTGTTTAAGAGGGAAGCCTAGTAGGTTAGAGCTATACTGCTCATATCCCTACTCGACATCAATCTTAACTCTCAAAACAAAAAAGTCTACCTCATCGGCTTGTAATGTTAAGCCTAGTCAGTTAGTTTTTTAAAAATTATATAAATAATTTAGAAATACACATAATATGTTCAAAATATATATTTAAAATATTACTTCAAAATAACTAATTTATAATTCTGTGAAAAACATGTTTTATATTATAAACCTTATTACTTTGAGAAAATATATAATTATTAGAAATATATTTAAACTTTAAACCAACTTTAAGATAATTAAAAATATGTTAGAAAACATCTCTAAAAATATTAGAGAAAATACCAAATATAAATATCATTTTCAACACTTAAAACCATAAGAGACTTACTGCACCACCTATAAATGATGTTAAAGTCCTTGTTAAAAACAACATTGAAAAGCACAATCTTTACGGGTTAATCTTAACCAGTTAAACAAATGATTTAAGAATTGAAATTATTACAATAAGTGCTACAATTTAGGTAATTAAAAAATGGAAAGAAACCTCGAATAATACCTTTCAATTTATTTATAAAAATTCTCGAAAATAGGCTATATTTACAAAGTGTATTCATAACCACCTTCTCGTTCTAATTTTCACAACTTTGATTCATAATTTATATAACTTTCCAAACCATTTTCTTGCTTTGTAATACAAAAAAAATATGTTTCGAGAACAACAAAATCAAATTATTCCAAATTAAGGTAAAAAATATTCAATTTACACAAGTTAAAGTTAAGGGGTATCAAAGTGCACTCATAATGACTATTTTCGCTTCAAACACTTTCAAACTTACTATAATTCAACACACAATTCAAACAGTCATTTGAAAATTAAGTCAAGGAAATTCCACATGGTTAAGATGGTAATGAAAGTGATGTATACAATATAAAATTGTCTTTTCTTTCATAATCTAGAGGGGTCCAAAGTTTATTACTTTAATTAATTAATGTCACTTTAACTTATATTCCACACACAACATATACAAAAAAATTAGTGAGGTAACACACTTGGATCTAAGCCAAGAGCTAGTACAAAGCCATAAGAATCAAAGAACTACCTCCTACCATCACCAAAAGCCTAAAGATCCAACCCTTAGCACTTTTAAACCAAGGCAATACCTCCCCTCCTCTCCCAATGCTCACAACTCATCTTGGTACCCCCTCTTCCTCACACCATTTCCCACTTTTGACTTGATATTCATTCTTCCCATGATGTTTTAGGCCTATATCCAAAGTTTAGAAGAGATTGGAGATGATTTGGTTTAGAATTAAAAAAATTAAAGAAGATAATGCTTAAGCACTTCCACCATTTTTATTCTCATACTTCATTTCAAGCTTTAGTGAATTTGTGATTTACTTCTTTGCTTAAGGGTGTATTTATAGGATTTTACAAGAGGTTATTACCACCTGTTACCTTCCATATAAGGACACAAAGGAGCCTACCTCTTGCATGCACCTTTACACCTTTCTTATTTTAGTTAAAAGTTAAGTCTTACCATAAAAGCTCATTTCCTAAATTCCTTGATAACATCACCTAACATCATCCAAAAAGTTTATTTCCACAAATGGTAAAATGTTTTTATTTCATTTTATAGATTTTCTAAGCAAATAGTTGTATGTAAAAAAATATGAATAACTTCTGATGGTTAAAAAGTTGTTTATCCATAAAATGATTTTCGGTCACATTATCGATATTTTTGCAAAATATTTATTTTTATAAACATTTTTCCAAAACAAGTTTACCATCATTAATTATGATCTATGATGGGTTTTAAAAGGTTATAAAATTAGTTTTAATAACATTTAATCCTATAATCAAATATCTAAATAATTTAGATATTTAAACACGAAGTGTTTGAAATTCTGGGTCGTTACATTCTCACCCATTTAGAATATTTCGTCCTCAAAATTCCAACATAGGCAACCATATAAACAACCACATATAAGTACTTAACATCATTCATAATCACTTTGTAAATAAAACTCACAGTTTGATCATGTTCAAAATCCTCTCACGTAGAAGGATGATAAAAGACCTACTGGCATACCGTACGCTCAACGGCCTCAGGTAATTACTTAGTAGATAATTCATGCTACCTCATAAAAAATTGAAGAGTAATCACCTAAACTCTCTATAAGCGAATAAAACATAGTATGCAAATACTAAAGCTCGTACGATGCGCATGGACCATCCATACGCAATATTAATTCTGATAACTTACTCGATCACATGAATTTCACTTCCAAACTAGTATAGATCACTTGACTTCTCTATGCGGATTCCGTATTGGTTCCTTGATTAGTAAACTTCATGCTCCGTACATAGTCATGTATAATGATAGAAAACTTTGAGATCTTATCAAGAATCTGTATCAAGTAATTGCCAACAAGAATCTAGTGAAAGATCCTTGTTCGGACCAGTGCAAATCGCCTTGGAATCATGTACTTGAATACTGGATCAAGAACAATCATGCAAATAAAATGATCTACATACAATTTACGCATTTATCCTATTAGTTTCTTAACGATACCAATATCTTTTATCACATTCTTTTATACAAATATTATATCTTACCCAATACTAGAACCATTTATGAACCGTTGCATAAAACATAACTCATATTCTATAATGATTCGAAAGTTTCAAACTGTCCAAAGTCGTCGAAAATCCCGTTTCATTTTAACAAATGAAATCAACCAAACAACATATCATAATATGGTGCATATACCATAAAATTTTAGTGCATAGGCTACATGTGTCCATAAATTACTAAAAAAATTCAATTATTTATTGCACTTTAGCAAAAAAGGAAAACATGAAAACGTTTCATCATTTTTATGGGCTATGCCATTACCACTCAGGCATCCTACATATAAAACTTTTATAAAAGGTTCGTATCAAATTTCTTTCCAAAGAAAAACTTTAGAACTAATCATAAAGTTTTATTTCAAATCTTTTTGAAATAATAATACATACATATATATTTTGTATAATAAATCATACCATCGGAATCAATTAGAATCCATTTTACTAAAATAACTCTGTAGCATCCCTCACTTAGAAACCCAAAAATGAACACCGATGATGTTGAAGTCATCATCAGAATTATTTTCAAGTGATAGAAGTGAGTTCGGTACATCAACTTCATGCCTTTTGGACTTAACCAAAACCATTTCAAAATGACATCAAATACTTTATAAATATTACTAAGTACCATGAGTCCAATTTCATAAACCAATTTCCCAAATGTTTACTTTCAAATAATACTACTATTTTTTTTCCAACATCTTGAAAAATATTTTCAAAGACACCAGGATTTAAGTTCTCAAAATACCATTTAAATCCGTTTTGTTTATAAATCATGTTTTACAAAATATTTTATCTTTCTCGGATTAAAATAAACATCTTTTTATCAAATCCAAGTTTAATGAGAGTTAACTTCTAGCCCAACCTTATCGTCGGATGTCTTATAGTCAAACCATGAAACTAAATTCACAAGGTGTTTCTTTTAATGTATGTACAATTACTGTCTACCCAACCTATGCAGTAGAAGGTAAATTTGCTCATAAGTCGGTCAAACGTAAATTAATAATAAATAAATGATAGTTAATGCTCATAAACCGGCCGAGCATAACTAAACTAATTAAAGAGGGATAATAGACAAAGATCATTAACCCCTATAATAATTAAACTATACTTTACTAATTCACACTTATATAAGTTATCTTATATAAGGTCTTAAATTTTGTAGTTATAATTACCTTTAAAGTATATGTTCGTAACAAATAAAAATATGCTCTTATATGTATCATACACTAAACTCACTCTAGGGTGTTGCTTACCCTATCTCTAATGAGCCATACACCACCAAAACCAAGATTCTCATGTTAGTGTATCATACACTCAACACATTCTATGTAATCTCACCAGCGGAATAGCAATATAAAATATTAAAAGAACAATATAAATGGTTACTCCGATACATAAATTTCGAAGTTACAAAACCATACCATCATCGGTCTGGATAGTTATAACAACTTATCCTTAAAAATGCTGATATGTACAATATAGTAATGTAGCCGAAATAAGAATACTTTGGTAGGTGAAATATCCAGCTCGTCTTTTCGAGCTTCAAAGAACATCAACGAAAACCTGCCTTTCTCAGCTACTCTAAAGAGTATGCGAAGAATTTAGAGAAAACTGTAACACCCCATATTTTTGGTAACATTATTTAAGATATTTAGTTAGTTAAATAAAATAAAATAATGTGTTGATTAGGGGATTGCGATTTGATTTAATTAAGGGGTAACCATGCCTTTTAAATAATGAACTAAGACAAGAGTTAAAATGGAATAGACTAGGGGTAAAATAGGAAAGAGGTCATTCTCATATCCCTAAAACTTGGTCATGTATCCCATACACGTCCATTATCATTTATCAAATTTTAAACCTTGAGGCTGACCGTCATTAACAAGAGAAAGGGGGAAAAGATAAAGAAAAGCTAAGAAAGAAGCTTAAGAAAATCAAATCCATTCACACCTTAATCTATATAATCTCTAAAGCTAAGGTGAATAATGTTTACATCTTATATTTCCTTTGCTTTTAGTTTTAAGCTGAAATCTGAAATATATTGCAATGATTTGTCATGTTTTTGAATGATTATATATACTTGTTGATGATTTATGGTTGTTCATATAGATTTTATGACATGTTTTGATATGAAAACCCAACTAAATGACATCCAAATACCTTGTGAATTTTTATGAAGATTAGAAATAATTTTTTGGAGATGGATTACAATTTTTAGAATTTTTTGAGTTTTTGTTGAATTCATATGAATTTTCTAGTGAAGAAAATGTCATTTTGGGTTATGAATTATTTACGATTAAATAACAATTGGTTTGGATTTGAAATTTATATATGTTAGAAAACATATAAAAAGTGATTTTTAGGAATTTTATTAGAATTTTCCTAAATGTTTTGATGGATATATAAAATTATTTAAGGTATGAGATGTTGAATATGTGATTATATGATTTTTGTTTGATGATAATAAACATATATATATTCGTTTAAATGTATTTGTTAGTATTCTATTTTTTTCACAGGTTAAATAAATATTTGCTGAATAAAATTAAGTGACACAGAATTTGAATTCAAACGGAAATTTTATTCAAACAAAAATTTATTACAATTTTGAATAGTACAGATTCAAGCTCTCACTATACATATACAATTTTGATTCTAATTACATCACAATTTAATTTACAAAAATTCCTTACTACATATCACTCACACTCGTAGTTCATTTTCAACTCCATTCCAGTTAGAATCCAGCATCTGAGCAATCTGCAAAAATATTCACTAACGTAGTAAAATTGAAAAAGAAATATTTTTGCAATATAAAATAAAATATGGATTTTGAAAATATTATTTGCCTCAGTTATTTGGGTTGTTCTTCGTCATTTAAATTTGAATTTATCATACACGAACAGCTTGTGACATGCACAGTGTATCACTGTATATGCCACAAGGCCGTACACACCGAAATATACACTTGATTGATTTACAGGGACAGGTGAGCACAGGTCAAACCCAAAATACCGGATTCAACTCAAATGCAATAAAATAATGTCACAACTTTCAGCACAAGGTCAAATTCGAGCTACAAGCTGGAGTCAACTCAGGTGCAATTCAAAAATCAATCCAAATGCAATAAAATGGTCGGGAGCAACATATCATAGATAGTTCACATGCCCAGCCTTGCGCCAACATGAAACAAACACAGTCCAACTAAAAATGAAAAACCTCGACCAAAATCAAAATAAACCAAACTCAAAGAAACAAGACTGCACATTCAGGTCTAGACCACAAAATCAAGTTAATGAATGCAACTCGAGCTTCAGTCAGTACACACTCGAATACACATAGCAACAACTCAAGACGGTGCACATCGACTGAAAGCAAACACACATATATGGTCTGAAACTCCAAGACAGTTAGTCAATTACAAATGAACATACAGGATGATCACACATGAATACAACTCACATGCAAGCACAACCTCAAACCAGCATCTAGTCAAGTCAACAACCAAAACATATGAAACAAAGAAATGCATCATGCAAGCTACAGGTCTGGCAAGAGATATGCAATATAAATCCGACTCGAAGCAGTGAGGTGATATGCACAATGCACACTAGACACAACACTAATCAGAGATAAGGCAAGAGAAACCAGTATGCAGTGATACACAAACAATGCACAGCAAGTATGCAACTGTGAAATTGGATTGAGCAGGTGCAAACACAAGTTGTACAAGATTGCCACCAACATAACAGCAACAATGAAGACCACAAGTGTGCAACTCGACTATCAAGACTCGGTGCAACAGGCAACATGAATGAACTAGCAAAGGCTAGCTAGCAACTACAAACTGCTCACAACAGACTCAAGTACGAGCTCCAGAAGAACAATGGCA
The DNA here is from genome assembly GCA_030765085.1 of Allium cepa. Taxonomy (NCBI): domain Eukaryota; kingdom Viridiplantae; phylum Streptophyta; class Magnoliopsida; order Asparagales; family Amaryllidaceae; genus Allium; species Allium cepa. The sequence goes on from CM060929.1 coordinate 568,171,937, forward strand.
CTCCAGAGCAAAACAAATGATGCAATGTATGAAACTGTGCATATACACAGTGAACTACATGATGAATATGTATGCAAACTGAATAACAACAAGAATATGAATATCGAAAATGCTCAGGGATGAACACAAAGATGACCAGAGTCATCATGAACCAAGTCAGAGAAACAAGACGAAGTCAAGAAGATCAAAGATCGAAAAGTGCAGATTGCAGTAATACAAAAATATCAATAGAGTCAAAGTCCAACATGCTACAGAGATGAAATATATTCATATCGTTGCAGCAAAGTCTGGTAATAATAAAAATCAAGTTGAAGCCATGAACATCTGATTTTAATCAATATGAACAAGTCAAATTCAAAATCGTGGTGGCCAAGATAGTTGACTGAGTTAAACATCAAAGCCGCGGGAAGCAACATCAAAATATACGAATTTGAATAAGTTAGTGAAATCTCAATCATCCAAGTAACATCAATCGGCCGATCAAATAAAATTGACAAATTCAAATATATTTGTACGAACGAAAATCAAGGGTTACAAACCCTATATAAACAAATCATCATCGGCAATTTCAAAGCATTGGAGTTCAAGCAAGCCTAAAAAAAACCAGCAAAGCAAAAGGAGAAAAGTACATACCGAAATCATAGACGAACTTGATCCAAATTGAAGAGTCGTGAGCTAATCAGAGAAACAAGTGACCGACAAGGCAAACTACGAGCAATCAAAATGGCGACTTCAATTGAAAAGCCCTAATTTCCACAAGGGAACGAAGCCCTAATTTAGATCGAACAAAGAAAGCAACATAGCCGCCATTTTCTTAATTAAGGAACGGGCCACAATATTATAAAAAGAGAAAAGGGCCAGCCTTTTATGTTATAAAGGTTATAGTTTTAAATTAGGGTTTATTTTTTTTTGCTTTTAAATTTGTATTTCATCTATTAACCGTTGTATTTACTAGTCGTGTGACTATGGTACAAACTACGTAGCGTAGTTTGAGAATTCGCAACTCAGTGGCTGAGTTGTGGCAGGGTTTTGAGTGTAGAGTTAGGTTTAGTCAATAGCGGGTGTCGCGAGTTTACGTGTGTAAGCGTCTGACTAACTAATTTCTAGTAGAAACCTTGGGGGCAGCACGTAGGCAGGGTTTTGCCGAAGTTGGTTAAATTCTGTGTTGTTCTGTTTCTGTTATTTATATTCTATGATATCTGTGTTGCTATTATTCACCCCCCCCCCCTCTAGGGTAAAATCGATCCTACATGAGACTTAAATGTTTTATATATTTATGAAAGGAGAAGGGCATTTTTGTAAACAAATTTAAATTGTTAATTCCAGAAGGTCGACGGTACTTTTATAAAAGAGAAACTTACAACCAATCACAATTTGACAAACAAGGCAGGTTGGGCACAAAGAAATAGTTTAAAGGACAAATAAACATGTTTTTGACTGTTTTGATGCTTTCGGCACCAGGTTGTGCCTCCTTACCTTCGCATTTGACACTGTCCAAACCAATGCACATGGTATCAGAGAATTGGTACATACTGAATTAGATGTAGGCGGAAGGTATAGAGTCGAAACTAGGTGTTTCGAAGGGGTTGAGGCACTACTTTGCTTTTAAAAGAAAATGTACATGCTTGCTTAGACTAAGTAGCTTTCGACTTAGTTAGCCTTCAACTAGGTCAAATGAATTTAAAGAAATGGTTTCGATCGGGTTGCACTTTTGTTTTAAATGACTGCTTTCGACTAAGTCGAAACCGTTTGGCTGCCGCTGACTTCCTTTCAACCCAGATGATTTCAAAGGGGCTACTTTGCTTTCTAAAAAAATTGGCCACTTCTCCAATACTTTTGAAGGGATGGTTTCGACACCATCACTTCTATTGTAATAGCCCGCATATTTTACGATTATATATTTAAATGTTTTATTTAAAAATAGAATCATTAGTTGAATTAAAGTCTAAAATGTGACTTTTTGTAAATAGTCAAGTTCGGACTCGAGACCACTTTCATTGAGTTCAAAACGACGTTTACAACTTGTTTAAGTATAAAGATTGATATGTTTGGATTTGATTAGGATTTTGGTATTTTCATTTAGGCTTTGGGTTGAGTTCTAGCCCATTAACCCATTAAGAGACCCAAACTCTTCTACCTAATAGCTCCCTCTCCACTTCTCTTCATTCATTCATTCCATTTTCTAAATTCCTAACATTCAAGCCCTAGGAATAATGGTGGGAAGAGTAAACTAAAATTTCTAAACCCTAGTTTCTCTTAGGTATTCAACTTCTAGTTCTAAAATCAAAGAGAAGCTTAGATAAGCATCCTCTTTATCTTCTCCATCTCAGTCTCTCTCTAATTTTAATAATTTCCTATAACCTAACTTAAGAAATATTTTCATATGATCACAGATCGGAGCTTCTAGAGTTGTGATTGAAGTGGAGTTGATCTTTCCTTGTTTTAGAGCTTCTCAGTTGTTGTTTTTAAGTTTAAAGGTGAGTTCTTGAACTCACATCTATGTCTATAGCTTTCATGTTGTTAGGTATGAATTCCTAACATCTATTTCATGTTTCAATTGCTTTTGATTTGAATTAGTTTGGTGAATTTACCAATTCTGGTTTTGAAATTTATGAAAATCCTACTATGGTTATTTGGACATGTTATTTGGGATGTATCGAAGAGCCTATAGGATTGGATTGTTGCTTGGCAAAAATCACTAGCCTCCATCGCTCATTCGATCGCTTCTAAGTTGATTTGTCCATCAATGATCTAGGCAAATTTCTGCCCAGCTCGGGCAACCAGACTCTAATAGGGGTTTTTGAAGAAAAAAAATGAGCACAGAAAAATGGAAGAGCCTAGGGTCAGATGTCTGGTCTTGTTAAATTTTGCCTATTCACCTATTTTTGAGTGGATTTCCAATTTTTATCGATCTTTGATGATCCGAATAGCTATTGGCAATCAATACGGACTATGATGACTTCTTTTCTAGATTTTTGATGTTTCCATTTGATGGATTTGATATCGATTTCCATGGTTTTGATTCATGTTATTGAAATGTGGATTTTTGATGATAGATTGTTTTTACAATCGTTTCTATGATTTGTCACTTTAAAATACAAAAGTTTTTATACTAGTAGTAAATACTAAAACTCTTTCACAGAAATGATTTCAACACTACTTTTAATACAAAACTCTTTTTAAAACTGTTTTCCAATCTATTAGTATATACAAACCTTTACCTCATTCATATGAGAAATCCAATTGAACGATTTAGCAAAACAAGTGGTATGAAACGCTTGCATTTACTTTATTGGTTAATTCTTGGACTTGTTCGATTGAAATCTCGTGATAATTTTTGAGTGGATATCTACAATTTGTTTGTAAATATTTAAGTTAAGCCAGTGTTTATGGGACATGATGCCTAACTCATTTATTTACTAGTTTAGTGTAATTTACACTTACTGATCAATGATGATCATTTTGTGGTTTAGACTAGCGATAAGCGATGTCTCTTTGTCCGCATGGAGGACTATACCCCATTCTGTAGAGCTTCGTCACATTTTTATGGGCTAGCGACCCATGGTCTTTTAACCTTTTTATGGAGTTTGGTTCATTGGACGTACCTTTGTATTACATCATTGTTTTAACTTATTTGAGTTTCAGGTTCATCGGCTACGTCGTTGTTCCAGCTTATTTGAGTTTCAAGTTCCTCGGGCGTACCATTGTACTACGGCGTTGCACCGACTCTATGGGTTAGTGACCTATGGGATAGCGTCCCATTTATGATACACTTGTTGGTGATTTTTCATGCTTCCGTTTATGATCGGCCTCCCCCTTTTATGTTTTCTAGATTTTTAATTATGGATTTTTGGAATTTACGTTTCAATAATTTTTGCGATTTGCATTGATATGTTTTGTCAATATTTAAGGTTTGGTAAATAAGCTAAAGAATATGATATTCTTTTTGGGTATTCGAGGAGATTTAAAATATCGTATGATTTTCATTATTATCAAATATATACTCGTCACAGTATGGCATTATTGTTATCATATATTTTTGTCATATCTCTTATCCTATCTTATCTTATATGATATTTATAGCCAGATTGATCTGTTTATTATTTTTCTTCTTAAATAATACTCAGGTGAGACAGAGGCATTTCACGTGCTTCCACTTGACTTCTTAGCAGGGATTAGCTTCTGATCTTTGGCTAACTACTTTAGCTCAGTAGTGTTTGTTTTTATACATTCGAGATAGAAACTCCTTGATGTATACTTATCCTTTTGTGTAGCACATGTACCTATTCTTTTGACACGTAGTGGACCTTGTATGACCACTACTATGGTGCTCATTCTATGTGTTCTATTTATATATGTTTCCACCTTAATGATATGACTGTGACTGATTTTGTGTTATGCTTATTTTATATTTGTTTTTGAAGGCCATGTAGCCATTGTGTAGCAGTTTTGAGTTTGTATTTGACATGTCAGATTACCACTTGGAATGAAATGCATGACATACTATCTGACATATCGATACTCGCACAAAGCAATTACATAGATGGTCACTCCTCAACAGTTTTATTTTTCATGCTAGTCGACGGTATTACCCTATAGTGTTTGACTAGTGTGAGTATAGAGGTGAGGCGTCGCAGCTCGGTATCAGAACCAAACTTCGAAACAATATAGAATATTATGACAAGAATCACTGTCCTAAGTCTCTCTTAGGAATCGTGCCTTAGGATTTAATCCAAGTCTTAGGACATGTTCTATCTTATTTTCTTTTACGATGCTTTGTTTTGCCAATCAAGCTTATTTGAATTCATTTGAGAATAAAAAAATTCCTCTTCGTTCTTTTTTTCTTCCTTAAAGAAGAAGAGATGGTTAGATCTGGCAGTCCTAGCGCTGGTCAATCCATTGGTCCTCCTCTAGATGGCGTATTCATGTCTGCCCAACAACTTTTGGATCTTGTAAAGAATCAAAGGTTTATCTGTGCTTTGAATAAGAACCCCAAAAAGGTTTTACCTCTGAAATTAGATGTGCCTTTCGACCAGCTTGTAGATATCACCCTTCGACTTGAAGAGGCCAGTAAAGGAAGTGATAGTGATGTTGGAGGTGCCAAAAAGAGCCTCAATAGCAATAAGAAGAGGCATATTAAGCTCAAAATCCCTAATCCCAACGAGAAAGGGAAGAAAGCAACTTCGGTTGCAAAAACTCCTACCCCTGATCATGGAGTATGCTGCACTTATAGTTCTAAGGGCCACTATGCAAATAAGTGTTCGAAGCCCCTTACTTGTCGTTACAAAGTTCAGGTCATCTTATATCTTCATGTCCCAGACTTCAAAACAAGAAAGTGGGAAAGCTGAATGTTGCACAAGATTCTAGTAACCCTTCTCTTAGTCAAGGTATTTCTCATTCTTTCCTTGATGGCATTATTTTGATTTATGATCATCCTATTCAAATTCTTTTTTATACAGGTGTATCTCACTCTTTTATATCAAAAGAACTTGTTGATACTTTTTCTTTAAATATTATGGGCTTGATGACTTCACTGAGAATTGCGAATCCGGTTGGTGGTTCTGCAATGCTCTGTTTACTTTGTAAAGATGATGAGATTATTTTATGTGATTATGCTTTCTAAGCCGATCTGTATGTTATGCGCTACTTAGGTTTCAGAATGATTTTGGGAATGGATTGGCTTAACTGATATGAAGGCCATATCCTATGTCTCAAGAGAATTATCCATCTTCAACATCCCCAATCTGTTAATCAGATTTCTGTTGTTCTTAATGATTTCGATTCCAATTCGGTGGCATTATTTTATTCTTTAAACCCACATTATTAGAAAGATGTTATTTCCCTCATTCAAGTAGTTCGTGAATTTCTTGATATCTTTGAGCCTGTCTTAGGATTACCACCTAAGCGATCAATTGAGTGGTGCTAAGGTATTTTCAGCCTGACCTTGCCACCGGTTTTAATCAGCTATAAGTTGCGGAGGATAGCATTCCACTTACCGCATTCCGCGCTCGTTATGATTCTTATGAGTGGCTTGCTATATCATTCGGTTTGACGAACCTCCCAACTTATTTCATCAATATTACGAATCAAGTATTCTATGAATATCTCTATGAGTCTGTCCTTGTATTCATTAATTATGGATGAAAACAGCAATTTAAAATTGCAAATCTTACTAATAAGATAAATTTATATATATAATTGGATTTTGTTCTTAAAACAAGCAAAGAACATTCGTAAAATTTTTAAGAGACATGTTTATCATATAGAAGATGATTTTGTGTTGTACACCCATTTAAGTGCTTTAAGAATTCTGGTCGATGCGTCTGGTCAACGTTATCTATAGGAGTCTCCTAGACGCAATGATGAGACAATCAGACACAGTAAATTGACTTATAATAAGTAAATTTTTCTAAAAAGATGATTGCATAATGTTATTTATAATTTTGAATGTCTTAGCTTTTCGAAAAAGAGGATCATGAAATAAATGATATAGCATAAAAGCTGCTTTACAAAAATTAAAAGAACTCCTTTTTTATGCTCATATTCTTGTGATTCCCGAAGGGAACCAAGACTTCACTGTTTATACCGATGCTAGTCTTATTGGTTTGGGAGTCGTTCTCATGCAAAGGAAATGTGTTATCGCTTATGCTTCTAGATAATTAAAGCCTGTGGAGACTAGATATGCCACTCATGATCTAGAACTCGCGGCCATTGTTTTTGCTCTTAGAATTTGACGTCATTATCTTTTAGGAGAGAAATCTGTTCTCTACACCGATCATAAATCTTTAAATTATTTATTTTCTCAAAAGAAACTTAATTTGCATCAAAAACGTTGGCTCGAATTCCTTACATCTTATGATCTCGATATTCTTTATACTCCCGAAAAGGGAAATCGTATTGCCGATGCCCTTAGTTTAAAGCAACAAGCGGTCGTTTCCATGATAATATCCAAATGTAATGATTTCGAGATGTTATCTACTTGTAAGATTCGAGATCATGAATCTGATTCGTGTTCATCACTTGTTTTATGTAGCCTTAAGGCTCATCCTTCTCTTTTAGACCGCGTCCTTAAAGCGAAAAAGCTAGATCCCTAATCAGCTCATCTTAGCCAAAGTTGTAGGGATAAAAATAATATTGACGGTTTGAAAGACTTTGAAATCGATGCTCGTGGAGGCATTCAAAATTTTGGTAGAATTATTGTGCCAAATATTAATGATTTTCATAAAGACATTTTAGAAGATTCTCATCGTTCTAAATTTACCATTCATCTCGGTTCAAGTAAAATGTATGCAGACATGAAGCGACTTTATTATTGGGATGGAATGAGATTTAATATTTCTAACTTCATTAAGTGTTGCATGACTTTCCAACTCGTAAAGGCCAAGCATCAAAGGTCCATGGGTTATTGCAACCTTTGGACATTCCCGTTTGGAAGTGGGATCAAGTTTTCATGGACTTTATTGATGGTCTTCCCCATTCTCATTCGAGTCATGATAGTCTATGAGTGATTGTAGATAGACTTACAAAATACGCTTATTTCTTCCCGTTCGGTCCAACCGAACCGTACCTCTTTTAGCCAAAATCTATGTTAAAGAAATTGTTAAATTGTTGGAGTCCCTACTTCTATTATTAGCGATCGTGATCCATTGTTTACTGGTGGATTTTGGAAGGGTCTTCAAAAAGCTTTGGAAACGAAGCTTAATTTTAGCATTGCTTATCATCCTCAGTCCGATGGACAAATAGAGCGTGTGAATCAAACTCTTGAAGCTCTTCTTTGTGCATGTGTTCTTGATTTTGGTGGAAATTGGAAAGATCATATTTCCCTTGTTGAGTTTTCTTACAATAATAGCTTCCAATCTAGTATTGGTATGACTCCTTTCGAGGCACTCTACGGATGGCCATGGAGATCTCCTTCGTGTTGGCTTGAAGCCGGTGAGAAGCTGGTTTTAGGTCCAGATTATATTCGTGATTCCACAAAAAAGATTGACTTTATTCGTCATAGGATGAGAGAAGCTTAAAATAGACAAAAATCCTATGCCGATTACCAAAGAAAATTAGAATTTTTTATGGGAGATTTGGTATTTATTCGTGTTTCACCTATGAAGGGTGTTGTGCGTTTCAGTCATTCGGGAAAATTAGCACCTCGGTATATTGGCCCATTTCGCATCACCAAATGCATTGGTTCTATGGCTTATCGCCTTTTATTATCAGCTCAATTTTCTGCTATTCATGATGTACTCCATGTTTCTCAATTACGGAAATGTATTAGAGATTCCGATTCTATTTTTGAGCCCAGAGTTATTGAAGAAATGAAGTTGCACCTAATTTGACCTATGAGCAACATCCTATTCGTACCATTGCTATGGAGGTTAAATAGCTTCGAAATAAAGATGTTCCGCTTGTGAAAGTTCAATGGTCCTCAAATTCTAAGGATTGTTCTTGGGAATCCATAAAATTCATCGAGCGAACACATCCGAATTTATACTCTTGTGCTCCTTAAGATGAACTTCTCATTTCAATTTCTTTTTCCTTTTGTGTTGTTATATCTTAGAGTGGTTGTTACTCTCTATTTTCTTCTTAAATATTGCGAGTACACAATTTTTTAAAGGAGGAGAGTCTGTAACAACCCGCATATTTTACGATTATATATTTAAATGTTTTATTTAAATATAGCATCCTTGATTGAACTAAAGTCCGAAATGTGACTTTTGGAAAATAGTCGAATTTGGACTCGAAAACACTTTCATTGAGTTCAAAACGACGTTTACAACTTGTTTAAGTATAAGCATCGATATGTTTGGAGTTGATTAGGATTTTGGTATTTTCAATTGGGCTTTGGGTAGGATTCTAGCCCATTAACCAATAAGAGACCCAAACTCTTCTACCTAATAGCTCCCACTCTCCTCCACTTCATTCATTCATTCCATTCTCTAAATTCCTAATGCTCAAGCCCTAGGAAGAATGGTAGGAAGAGGAAACTAAAATTCCTATGCCCTAGTTTCTCTTAGGAATTCATGTTCTAGTTCTAAAATCAAAGAGAAGCTTCGATGAGCATCCTCTTCATCTTCTCCATCTCAGTTCCTCTCCAATTTTCATAATTTCTTATAACCTAACTTAGGAAATATTTGCATATGATCATAGATTGAAGCATCTAGAGTTTTGATTGAAGTGGAGTTGATCTTTCCTTATTTTAAAGCTTCTCAATTGTTGTTTTTGAGTTTAAAGGTGAGTTCTTAAACTCACATCTGTGCTTATAGCTTTCATTGTTGTTAGGTATGAATTTCTAACATCTATCTCATGTTTCAATTAATTTTGATTTGAATTGGTTTGGTGAATTTTTCAATTTTGGTTTTGAAGTCAAAATTTATGAAAATCCTATTATGGATGTTTAGACATGTTATTTACGGTGTATCGAAGAGCCTATAGGACTGGGTTGTTGCTTGGCATAAATCCCTAGCCTCCATCGCTCATTCAATCGCTTCCCAGTTGATTTGGTCATCGATGGCCTATGCAAATTTCTACCCAGCTCAAGCAACCAAACATCTGGTTGAACCTACCAAACGTCTAGTAGGGCTTCTGGTAAAAAAATAACGAACACAGAAAAAATGGCAGAGCCTAAGGTCAGACGTCCAGTTAAACCGACCAAACGTCTGGTCCTATTAAATTTTGCCTATTTCCCTATTTTTGAGTGGATTTCTAATTTTTGTCGATCTTTGATGATCCAAATAGCTATTGTCAATCAATACCAACTTTGATGGCTTCTTTTTCTTATTTTTGGCGTTTTAATTTAATATCGATTTCCATGGTTTTTATTCACGGTTTTAAAATGTAGATTTTTGGTGATAGATTGGTTTTATAATCGTTTCTATGATTTGTCACTTTAAAATATAAATGTTTTTCTACTAGTAGTAAATACTAAAACTCTTTCATAGAAATGATTTCAACACTACTTTTAATACAAAACTCCTTTTAAAACTATTTTTCAATCTATTAGTATATACAAATCTTTACCTCATTCGTATGAGAAATCCAATTAAACGACTTAGCAAAACAAGTGGTACGAAACGCTTGCGTTTACTTTGTCAGTTAATTCTTGAACTTGTTCGATTGAAATCTCGCGACAATTTTCGAGTGAAAGTCTACAATTTGTTCCAAATATTCAAGTCAAGCCAGTGCTTATGAGACATGAAGGCTAACTCATTTACTTGCTAGCTTAGTGTAATTTACACTTATTGATCAATGATGATCATTTTGTGGTTTAGACTAGTGATATACGACGTCTCTTTGTCTGCGTGGGGGACTATACCCCGTTCTATAGATCTTCTTCTCATTTTTATAGGTTAGCGACCCATGGTCTTTTAACCGTTTTATGGAGTTTGGTTCATCGGATAGGCCTTCCCTTTTACGTTTTCTAGATTTTTAATTATGGATTTCTAGAATTTATGTTTCACCAATTTTTGCAATTTGCCTTGATATGTTTTGTCAATATTTGAGGTTTAGTGAATAAGCTAAAGAATATGGTATTCTTTTTTGGGTATTTGAGGAGATCTGAGATATTGTATGACTTCCATTATTATCAAATATATACTTTTCATAGTTTACAATAATTGTTATCATCTATTTTTGTCATATCTCTTATCCTATCTCATCTTATATGATATTATAGCTAGACAGATCCATTTAATGTTTTCCTATTAAAATAATACACTGTCAGACAGAGGTGTTTCAAGTGCTTCCACTTGACTTCTTTGCAGGGTTTAGCTTCTGACCTTTAGCTAACTACTTTAGCATAGTAGTGTTTGTTTTTATACATTAGAGATAGAGACTCCTTGATGTATACTTATTCTTTTGTGCAGCACATGTACCTATTCTTTTGGTATGTAGTGGATCTTGTATGACCACTACTATAATGTTCACTTCTATGTGTTATATTCATATTTGTTTCCGCCTTATTGATATCAATATCTTTGACTAATTTTTTGTTATGCTTATTTTATACTTTTTCCATAGGCCACATAGCCATTGTGTAATAGGTTTGAGTTTATATTTGATACGTCAGATTTCCTCTTGAAATGAAATGCATCACATACTATTTGACATATCGATACTCGCACAAAGCAATTACAAAATGGTCGCTCCTCAACAGCATTATTCTTCATGCTAGTCGACGGCATTACCCCGTAGTGTTCTTGGCTAGTGTGAGTATAGAGGTGGGGCATCACATCTGTACTTAGGAAAAGGTTTCGAAATAGTTGTTTTTGACATAAATGATTTAATGACCCTTTTTCTTTGAATTGAAGTATAACCAAATGGTTTCGAAAAAGAATATCTTAATGGTTTGAAAGTTATTTCCATATATTTTAAATTAAACCCAATTGCTTTCGAAAGGGTTGGCTTTTGATGCTTTCGAAATGTTTTAATGAATGGTTTCGAAGGTGTGATGCCCTAAGGGTTTCGAAAGGGTTAAAAGGAAAGGATTTTCCTATGTTTTCGACAAGCAATATGTAAATGTTTTAAAGAAGGATGTCTGATATTTTAAAGCTTTCGAAGGGAAGGTTTTTCTATGCTTTGAAAGGAAGGTTTTGGGCTTTCGGTCTAGTTTAAGTAAAGGGTTTTACTTGGTTTTGAAAGAGTTGCTTTCAACGATTTTGAAAGGGTTGTTTAAAGGTTTTAAACAAAGATTTCGAATGAATTAGCTAGGCAATATAGCCTAAGTGTTTTCAAGTTAGAAAGAGTTTTAACTTGTTTTGGAAGGATAACCAAATCCTTATTAAATTTCATTAACATTATTTTAAGTAAAGTATACATAACATGGCAAAATAACTTAGAATAAAGCTAAGAATGTATTTTCTTGGCATAAATATGATTTAAAAGGTTAAATCATTTTGAAAAGGTTTTCAAGGAAAATGATGAAGGTTAGTTAACTTTAAGTAAATGATTAGGACAGTTAGTCCAGTTTGCGAATAATTAGTTCAGTTTTCAGAAAGTTAGTCCAGTTTGCAGGCAGTCAGTCCAGTTTTCGGACAGATAGTCCATTTATTACTTGTCTGTAGATAGTTCATTAGTTACCTGTTTTTTAGCATAATGGATATTGCTATTACAATTATTATTATAATCAGTTGATTAACCGAGATGTAACGGTATATTAGTGAGGGGAAACTCGTTCCGCTAATCGGCATGGTCTCACTTAATATTAGTAACCGAGATGTAATAGTATTATTCATACCAGGTTTTATGTCTGACTCCAAGTTTTTGTTTCCCCCTAAACTTCAGGTGCTCAAAATTGATTTGAGTAGGCTGAGGGTTGAGGTTTATAGTTTTAGTTTTGGCAAATAAAGCTTACAAAGACGAGCAGGTGGCTGACGGATAGTCGGATAGGAGCTACAATTTATTCTGTTTATTTCCACTGTGTGTACATTAAGTCAGATACGGCTATATCGACTCTGCTCAACCAAGGGGACATCGTCAGATGTCGCTCTTGGCGTATTTTGTAATTGACATATTGATCATTTCTTGGGAAACGTTAGGGGATTATGTAACTTGGATATGAATTATTGTTTTGAAATGTAATTAGTAAAATGTTGTTTTTTGAAATCTGTGATTTTTTTCATATTCAAGTGCTTCTGATATTATGGATACCATTAGCACTACCGTATTTTGTATCAAAAGTTAATACTATGGATGACTACAACATTTGTAGCGCTTAGCTTTTGGCCTCTAGATACGGGGTGTTATAACTTGGTATCAGAGCATAGGTTTATAAAAAACTTTAAACTAAAAATGGTTTTGAAAACATAATCCTAAGAATTAGGAAAAGATCGAGGTTGGGATAACGCTATAGTAATGTACTAGTATTTGCTATATATAAGCATACGATTTATCCCTAGTCTTCTATCTTTGTTAGGTTATTTTTTTGTATCTCATGAGGTTTGAATATAGATATGGATAGTAGAAGAAGAAGAGTTAACCCAGGAGGGGAAGGCACCGACAGGAATGTCAGACTTAATGCGAGGAGGACCCAAGGTCAGGCACAACCAGAGAATGTAGGTGCTGGTGTCCCGCAAGTGGACATGGGGGCTATGTATCAGTTTTTTGTGAATATGATGCAAGCTGAAATTGCAGTTCGAGTGGTAGCAAGAGATACTACGGGAGCAGGAGTTCTAGAAGTTTCGGTAGTTAACCATTATGCTAAGCTGAGCGGAGATTATGCTAAGCTTAAGGGGAAGCCGTTTTTGGGAACAAAGGATGTTATAGAGGTGGAGAATTAGTTACTGCTCTATGAGAGAATCTTCACAGACTTGGGGCTCAATGATGAGCAGAAGAGGAGACTTGCTTCGAGACAACTTCAGAGAGCAGTTATGTTTTGGTGGAACAGTGTGACGGTTGGTATGGATGAGGAAACCTTGACATGGGCAGATTTCAAGGGGAGTTTACAGGAGAGGTTCATGTCTGCGATGGCAAAGTCGGATCTGATCAGAAAGTTTGATGAATTAGAGTAGGAAGAGATGTCTATTTTGGAGAATGCTAGAAGGTTTGAGGAGTTGGCTAGATATGGGTATGCTTCAGTGGATACGGTGATGAAGAGGGTGAGACGCTTATCAGAGGGTTGAAGACTGAATTAGCTAGGGCTACATTACCTCATATTAGAGATCCTTCTAATTTTGTAGTGGAGATGCCTTAAGGCATGTGGAGATTCTTGATTCTCTGGAGAATAGTAAGGCTAAGGAGATCCAGGTTGGGTAGAATCAGAAGACGAAATTCTTTCCTAAGAAGGATGCTTAGAAGGGTGGAGCAGATAAGAAAGGGAGGTCTGAGGTTGTCTGCTTTAAGTGCAATAAGAAGGGACATTTTGCTAACGATTGTCGTGCTGGAAAGGCAATGGCTGAAGCCGGGAAGAAGAATGTTTGGTGCTTCAATTGCGACCAGATTGACCACTATAAGAATCAATGCAAGGAGCCCGCTAAGGATGGAAATGGCATGGTGTATGCATTGGATCCTATTACTTCGAAGCCAACAGCTTAGGAGGAAGGAAAGATGGTTTTGGAAGGTACGCTTCAGATTCATAATATGTCTGTTAGCGTTCTATTTGATACTGGTGCATCACATTCTTTTAATTAAAAATATACTATATAGATATGTTATTTTGAATATGTTTTTTAAATTGAATATTGATTTTTTTAAATATATAATATAAAGATTTTATTTTAAATATGTGAGTAAATTTTATATTTTTTAAAAATTATATACATTGTTTCCATCGATCTAGGGTCCACCTTGCTTTGTTTTGGGATTGTCGTTTGGATTGGTCGATTGTCCAGTTCGTGATTCAATTCGCAGCTTGTTTGTGTCGTCAAATTTCTCTAGCCTCGAAAGGTGAGCGATCACTCACGATTGACATTCTTATGTTTAGTAAATTGATTTCACATGAAATGACAATTGAAATATGCTGTTAAGTTTGAATTGTTGGTTATTTAATTATTAAATAGATATTCCATTGTCTGCAATTGTTTCCCTATATAAGTTGACACAAGACACCGTAACATGTTATATATAATTCGTTTAAATGGTTAATTAGAAGTATATATGCTTGTCATTGATATATTTATGATTTTATGTTATTGTATATTCTCACTACATGTTCCTGTTAGCTAGAATTCACTATGGGTTAAAATGATACATACCCGAACGATATTATAGATTAGAGAAAATCATTATGGGTTGAAATGATAAACCTAAACGATTTTATTGAATTTAATTTTAGGATTGCGGGTTGAAATGATATATACCCGTAAATATTAAATAATTGCGGATTGAAATGATAAATATCTGTATCACTTGACCATAGGTTAGAAAACTATATACGGACACCGTTGGTCTATTTTTGAAATGATTTCCAAAGTTTAAAATGGAAACATATGGGTTTTGTTAAATATTTTATTTTAATTATAATATAACTATTTATTTTAATATGTGTAAAATTTATATTTTTTAATTTATATGTTTTGGGAAATTTTAAAATTATAAGTTAAGTTTTAAAATGTAAATTATAAAACTTTACTTATAACTTTATTATTTTTAAATATATAAAATAAGATTTAAAATAGATTTAATAATAATAATAAGATTTAATTTAATAATAATTAATATAATAAATTTAATAAGAATTTAATTTAACTAATATATATATAATATGTTAGGACATTTATTTAAAATTTATATAAATATTTTTAAATAGAATTTATAATAACTTAAATAAATAGAGGCTGGAAAGATAAATTAAAATTGATTAGACATTTAAATTGGTTAACAATTGAATTAAATAAGAATTGACTTGTAATTAAATTTAAATAACAATTGATTTGAAAATTGTTGATTTGAGATTTCAAAGACAGGATTTCTATAACTTGATAACTTGATTTTGATTGAAGGTGATAAAATGGATATTTTCAAAATTTAATAAATTGAACTTAAATATTTAATTTGATTTAAATTTGAATATGAGATTTTATGTTTAATTAAAGATGATTGAAATATAAATGAAATTTATCAATTTGAGTTATCGTAAATTGTTTGAATATTTAAACTTTGGAACTTATTGAATTGGAAGTGGTTCAAATTTGAAATCAATGTAAATTAAAAATGGTTTTATTGAGAATTTGAATTGAACTGAATTGTAACTGATGAACCGAGATTGATTTAAATTGGATTTTGGAACTAAAGTTGATTTGAATTGACTCGTGGAATTGGACGAAACAATTCTAATTTAAAACCATCTCAATATAAACTCTTTTAATAAATATGGAAGCTATTTTAATATATAAATTATTTTAATATACAAACTATTTTAATATATAAACTATTTTAACATATAAACTATGGTGTGGTTATGATTTTGGAAATGAAAATGATTTAAAGTGATATGATTTCGAAAGTGTATATGATTTCGGAAGGGATATGATTTTGAAATGAATATAATATTTTGATATGTTGTATGAACTATTTGAAATGATTATAAAAGTGATTTTATAAAATGACCACGGTGTGAAATAAGCGTTTGGTCGTTAAAGAGACTAAGATCGGATATTGTCATGCTCTCTACCAATACCGAAAACCAATTTAACAACTATGTACATGGTGGAGATTCCATAACGAAATAGAATGGTTTGACGACAATTCTATATGAGGTATTAAAGCAGGCCTGACTCCCGCGAACCAGCTGGATGTAGCTAAAACATGAGCTATATTGGGCCAAATAAGGTCGCACCTCCGATCGGGCATGCTTTTTGAATACCCTTCTATTACTTTGTGATTTGATTGGATGCACATTTGATTTGGGAGTGTCTCGAGGTGGGCGGCGGTAGCTGCTATGCGTTACCAGCAGTCCGAGAGTGCAAACGGTAGAATCATATCCTAACATTGCCTCGCGTGCTTTGTCACATGCCTTATAGCGCCTTCTACGAGTTTGGTTTGTACCATATCTATGGAGTGCCCTCTAAGTAAACCACGGGTTTGGTGGAGCTTACGGTATTGTATAGACTACGAGAATATATAAAATGTGTAAAGAGGAATATAGGTAACGCCTTAACGTTATTTTAATAGTTTACTTTACTATAGACATTATTTATGTAGCGTATTGTATGATGTATGTAGATAGTTTAACGGATCCTTAAAGGATGAGAATGCCAAACATCCATTAAGTTATATTGTATTTCACTTGACATTTCACTTGAGTTGATTTACCAGTATAAGAATGTTAATCCTGACTCGAGTGTTTTGTGGTTTGCTTTATGCTCAGGTCAGGCTGAGTGTCACAGCATTTTTGACTTACCTTTGGAGCTTGGAGTTTTGCTTGAAGATCTGTCTTATATCTGTTCAGCCTTCTGTTATTTCCAGTTGCTTATGTTCAGTCTTGTCAATTACTTTTGTATTTGAGACTAATTGAGATTTATGTTGTATTTTATTTTAAGCTCTGATGTTTTTATAGTAGCTTCATGAACTACTATTTATCTCTTCCACTACTTATTGTTATATTACTATGTTTCTGTGATTCTGTGATTAATTTATTTACTGTATATGCTAAGTTTTGCCAAATATAAATTAAAATATGTTTTTTTTAGCAATTCAATTTTGACATGTGTGGATTATTGTTGATTTGAATGGTTCGAAAATGTCAAGTCATTACATAACACGATTTGAAATCATGAATACTGTAAGGAAACACATAAAGAGAGAACGAAAATATCAAAAATCTTCATGGTGACGGCATCATTTTTTCATCATAGCATCTCTGTACCAAACCTGTATAACCAAACTACATCAAAATATACATACATAAACTCATAATAAATTAGACAGTACAAAGGTCGTTTGATCACGGATAACGTCCTGTTAGCCCAGGAACTGATTTCGCAGATTGACCGGAAGGTCAGAGGATCTAATGTAGTTCTCAAACTAGATATGGCAAAGGCCTATGATCGTATGTTATGGTTTTTCGTCATTAAAGTTCTGCGTGCCTTTGGGTTTCCTGAAACTCTTATCGATTTGGTTTGGAGGCTTATCTCTAACTGTTGGTTCTCCGTTCTCATTAACGGGTCGGCCAATGGTTTTTTAAGATCGGGTAGAGGTCTCCGACAAGGTGATCCTCTATCTCCATCTCTTTTCGTTATTGCGGCTGAGGCTTTCATTAGAGGGATCCACACCTTAACGATTTTCGGCCAGGTTCGATTTGGCCTTCCGACAGGGTGCCCGCTAGTTTCCTCTTTATCTTTTGCGGACGACATTGTCATTTTCTCCAACGGAAATCGGTCCTCTGTTCGTCGGCTGATTTGCTTCATTCATCAGTACGAGCGGTGCTCGGGCTAGCTAGTTAACTCTTCGAAGAGTTGCTTCGTTCATGCGAAGGACATGGTTCCTTCCAGGGTTTCCTGGGTCCAGTCGTTTACCGGCTGGCTGCTTCCCTTCCTCTTCCTTACTTGGGTATCGTTCTCTACAGAGGTAGGAAACTAAACGCCCTCTTCGATCCTCTAACGGACAAAGTTAGGGGAAAGATTATTCGTTGGAACCCGTCTCTTCTTTCTCAAGCAGGAAGATTGGTACTCATCAAGTCGGTATTAGGCTCACTGGGTACTCATGTCTTCGCTGCGATGTCCCCTACCGCTTCTTTCTTCAGGTCTTTCCAATCTTTGGCTTCGTCGTTCTTCTGGGGGTCAAAGGTTGACAACCACCGTCATCACTGGGTTTCTTGGGACGTGGTGTGTCGTCCCAAGAACGAGGGTGGGCTAGGTCTGCGAAACCCCAAGGACATTTGCTTGGCCTTTGCTTGTAAGTTGTGATACAGGTTTGGGTCTAACGATTCCTAATGGGCGAAGTTCCTGCATGCCAAGTATCAAAGGCTGGCCGCCTCTGGCTTTTCCGAATCTCCATCTTTCGCTAGTGAGACTTAGAAGCACATGCAATCGGTCAAATCTTTCTCCGATTCTCATGGCGGCCTATCCGGTTGGGATGGTGGTTCGTTTTCTATCTTGAAAGCCTAGAGTTCTGGTCGTAACCCTACTCCAGTTCTCCCTCTTTTCTCTTACATCTGGGACGCTAGAATCCCTCCTAAAGTGTCTTTATTCATGTGGCGAACCTTGCATAAGGGGTTACCAATTGATGAGAATCTTCAGCGGATTGGCATTCCATATGTTTCCCACTGTAGATGCTGCGGCATCGGAGAATCGGAATCTCTGGATCATTTGCTTTTCTCTGGTTTTACGGCCAGATCCTGTTGGAATTACTTCGGTAATCTTATTGGCATCCGAGGTAGCAACAGATCGCCGGGTGATTTACAGAGAACCTGGTGGAACGGAATCTCTGGTAAATCTCTTCGCTCTGTCATCTTTCGCTTGATTCCTTGTCTGATCTACTGGCACCTCTGGTGCGCGCGGAATAAGGCAATTTTTGAGAAATCTCTCATGGATCCCTCTTCTGTTATTCGTCGGGTTAGAAATGATGTTTTTTTAGCTTTTCGTGGTAGACCTTTCAAGGAATCAGTTAGTTTCCGTTCTGGCTGCCTTGTGGACCTGCTTTCTATTTACTGCTCTCAGTCGACCCCTAGAGCGGGAATTGGATGATGTCCGCTTCCGAGCTAGGTGGTGCTAGCTTTCCGGTCTCCGTTGATTTCGCCCTCCACCCTCCCTCCCCCCCCCCCCCTTTTTTCCTCTGATTTTGTGGCTTTTTATTTTTAGGATCTGGATTTATAGGTTTGGATCGGGGACTTCTTTATCTCCACTTACATTGGATTTCGGGCGGAGGATATTCCTGATCTCTCTATCGCCGATCTCTTTATCGTCTGTCTTTTCTGGTTTTCGTCCACATTGCTTAGCGTCTCTCCCCGTAGGGAGTCTTTGCCAGCTATCGCTGTTATTTTGGTCTTCTGTTTTTTGTAATTTTCTGGCTTCGGCGGGTTTGTTTTTTCTTCTTTTGTTGGTTACCTGTCAGACATGTTGACAGCTTTTGGTGATTAATTATACTAGTCTTTAATTAAAAAAAAAAGGGTTAAGAAACCTATTCAAAAATATATACAGAGCACTAAAATTTTCTTAGGAAATATACAATATTTGTTAAAGTCTCATTAGTAATGAACCAAACTTTTTGTTCACAAAATTTCTGTAAAAAAAATGGAAAAGACAGATTATTGATAATTATGAGAAAAAGAAAATTAGACTCTTTCATTGGATAAATTAAAGGCATTAAATCATTCTATGTGGAGTTAGTCATTTGCGAATAGTTGATGTACAACAGTTGCTTTGTAATCATAATAAATAAGGTTTCTCAAAAACCATCTCTACTACCAATAAAGAAAATTCGTTGAATTAATATGCTCAGCGTCTTTTTGAAACTCCGAAAATACCCTTGCTTTCCGTTTACAATAATATAAACAACCGTGTGTGAAGCACGGGCCAATTCTAGTAATAAGAAAGAAAATTAGCAGCATCCTATTTTCCTACTTGTTCAACTATTCCAAAGTTTTTTTAATGACCGGTTATCTTGCTGTTTGTCTGAAGAGCTAACCTATTAATTGCCCAATTGGGTTACAGTGTACTAATATTTGTGAGAACATTGTCCACCTTTTATGTTAAGAGCAATCTAATAAAATACCACCTATGTATAAGAAAAAAATGGATAATATGCTTGATCAAACTTTTTTTTTACCGCAACATGAAATATTTATGTTTATATCGAAATTAGAAGTTTAATAGTAGATATATTTAATACACACCACACACACATGAAGAGTACATACAATGATGTTGGATACTTGGTTAAGACTGGGTTACAGTGATTACTTCATTTCCAAACACAATCGTCCATCAGTGCACATCCAAACCTTTCGGCGCAATGAGTGAAACAATTTAAACAAATGGTTCAAATATTATTAATTAACTGAAGCAAATTAGGAGACTTGAAAAAACTTGAAATTGCATATAGTTGGATTGTTTCCATTAAAATCTTGCAGACACCGTTTGTGTTGAAGTAGACCTATAGCCAAAATGTTGGGGGAAGCTGCAAGTTGAAACACAAACAACCCAATAATTAATGAAACCGAAAGCCTTAATCAACTATCAGTCTGTAGATTCAGCACATAGCTTGAACTGTTCTAGGTGTTTAAGGCATGGGGCATAGTAAACACATGTAATGAAATATACAGGAATACAAAAGAAGATGAAACTATACTATGCATTCATGGCCAACTTGTTTAGAAAAAGGAATATGGAATAAATTTTATTTATTAAATAACCAGAAGAAGTTTACAACGTCAGATTCAAAATCAATGGTGACGTGGTAGATAGAAATTTGACTACCATAATGAAATTCGATGTTCAATTATAGCTTAGAATTATGCCATATTCTATAAGTTCCATTGATAACTTAATTTTGAGAGCGAAAAATTCATTATAGGAAGGCCCTGCAATATAAGTTCCAGTATAAGTCCAATTAGGTAATAATTTATTTAGGCATCGGCTTTTTGGTACATGGAAGAATTATCAAGCATGTATATAAAAAAAAATTGGCAATCACTTTTTAAGTATGCATGATAATATAGAATCAAATAAGAAAAATACATTTAGAAATTTATAGTTTACCTAGATGGTTAACAACTTAGACCCTAAAAAACCATCGAATAACACTAACCGATGTATTCTAATTCCTTTGTTAAAGAGGAGAGTTGCATTTTTTTTAAAACGACTTCTCCTTTATTTGGTTTGCAAACGAGATGATTGTCCAACTGAAAATGATTTATCCTATAAATGGTTCAGCTATAAAATAAAAAATTAAATAAGATATTAAATAAATAAATATGCTAAACCTAAAGTGAAACTTCATTTAGAAAGTCTGATAGGTTAGAGTACAAAATTTTTAACAAATATTGAATATATTGACACTTTTATCTGCATGTCTTGATTATGCTAGTGTTCCCATTTGCTTATTAGCTAATCATCCTAGGGCATTACCAAATTTGCTAAAGATATAATTGAGCGAATTGATTAAATAGTAATTCTGTAGTAAGTAAATGAAGGCATATACCACCAACAGTTGTAAATAATACAATCAATAAGGCTACAAAATTAATGAACTGAAAAAAGGTAATTAATACTGCACATTGCACAACATATTTGATTAGTATTCGAATCAGAAAAGTGAATATCATGAATAAATTTTGATATAGTTGAATGTGTTAAAGACTAATAATACCTGTGAAGCAACTATTTTGAAGTATCAGACTTTAAAAGTTGAAGAAGTGACAAAAATATGATTTGAACCGCTTCAAGTTACAAATCCATTCTCCAGCAAAGGAAACTCATCGTCTTGTCTACATACCATTAATTTCGTTAAGCTTGACTGATAGTGAATCTGAATCGTGGAAAAAGTCTAGAAACTGCCACTTAGTGAGGAAAGAAAATGATAATTGACTATTGAGTACAGTTTTAGAAAAACTGTAATAATGGAAGGAAGAGGAAAATAGTTTGTTGAGCCATTGGATTGAACTTAATGGGTACGGTTGTAAAAGAACATGCTAGAATAAACAAAGTCGTTGGGTGTGAAGTTAAAAAACTAAAGAACTGAACAGGAGTACAACATTTTGAAATTACATAAAATTGTTTTGCCATGTAAGCAGAAGGTAGAAATTTTTTGAAGGACAAATTAAACTCAAAATTTAAGAAAAAGGACATGCGTTTTATTTTATTATTATTTTCCAGGACAGCCCAAAGCTCATTCGTCACTTAAAAACCATCTTTCTACTTTTATCTTCCGCGGAACTAAATCTTCATCTTCGCTTTCATACTCCTTCTCAACCTTCGATCTCAAAAATTAATCTCAACATAACAATGGCAGTTGAAACCACAAGCCGATCATTTTCAACACAACCGCAAACATCAACGATTGATGTACAACAACACGAAATTCATCAACAATCGCAAAATCCTAGTCCTGTCTGAAATTGAATGGCAACACGAAATTCATCAACACGAAATTGAACTGCAACACGGACGACGGCTGGAATTTGGTCGATTTTATGTCTCCACTTGAACAAAGTGAAAACATTAAGAAGTGAATTTGTTGTAAAAATTGATGTAATGTGATGTTCAAGTAATATATAGTTAAAGGTTGAGGTAGGACTATTTGAGTTAGAACTATTTAAATTTGTCCACTACAATATTTTTCTGTAAAGGGAGAAATTTTTTAAACGACAAATTGAACTCAAAATTTAGGCAAAAGGACATGCGCTTTATTTTTTCTTTCCAGACAGTCCAAAGCCCATTTGTCACTTAAAGACCATCTTTCTGCTTTTCGCTTCCGCGGAACTAAATCTTCATCTTCGTTTTCTTACTCCTTCTCAACCTTCGATCTCAAAAATTAATCTCAACAATACCATGACAGCTGAAACCACAAGCAAATCATTTCCAACACAACGGTAAATGTAACGGTCCGGACTCGACCTTCGAAAATCGGCACCGAATACGACACTCATATTCAAATGCCGCAGATCCAAACATCGAATCTGGTTCGCCGGAGCATATAACACGTTACGTAAAACACGGCGCAAGAAAATGAATATCAATATATATATATATATATATATATATATATAAATCCACTCATATATGCACATATACATATACATTCACATATGTATAAGTTTTAAAGACAAATGATTTTTAAAACATTTATTACTTCAATCAAAAGAAATTGAAGTTTTATTCATATAAATTAACACATATTTTTATTCGAATTTGGAGAAACTCAAATCAATTTACCAATTAATTTCACAACTTTTATTCAAAAATTAAATTAATTATCAATTTAAACTTAGTAAAAATCCGGGATCGTTACAGTAAACATCAACGATCAATGTACAACAACACGAAATTCTTCAACAATCGCCAAATTGCAAAATCCAAGCTCGGCCTGAAATTGAACAGCAACACGAAATTCATCAACACAAAATTGAATAATAACACGAACAATGATCACTGTTGGAATTTGGCCGATTTTATGTGTGAAAACGTTAAGAAGTGAATTTGTTGTAAAAATTAATGCGACGTTCAATTCAAGTAATATATAGTTGAAGGTTGAGGTAGTTCTATTTGAGTTAGAACTATTTGAATTTAGCTCCTGTCGTAAAAATTGATGTTCAGTTCAATTCAAGTAATATACATTTAAGTGTTCAGTTCAAGTAATATGAACATCTGATGAAATTTTCTCTTCTAAGACGTTCACTATTGCATGTATTATTTGTATTTTCTTTCTTGCTAGAGAAAATGCTTGTATTATTTTAAATGTTACTTACCACAAAACCGATACCCACATATATGCGAAAATGATACCCAGTAGTTGCGTTATATAATATGATGCACTATAAATTTAATTATTTAGTTCGCTATCATGCATGACAAATGTAACGCATCAAAATTTTCACGCTCGAAAATCGACATCCATACTTTAAATCGTATTCGAATGCCATAGATTCGACCGTTCAAATCCGATTCGCCGGAGCTTATAACAGCATTAAGTAAACAACACAGCGGAATAAAATTTAATAATATATTGATATACAACATTGATAAAATATCTGATAAAACAGATGATATAATAGATATCAATATACATCAGAGATGTGATACAATAGAATAGTAGCGGAAAAAAAAATAGATAACACCAGCAGCGGAACAAATAATTCTAAGATAGCCTTCAAGGAAGAACTCCAGCAGCAGCACGAACTCCCAATAACGATATAACGATGCACAAAGATAAGCAAGTGCAGTCCATATCCAAAGACTGAACTAGCTCCAGATAATCTACTAAACCCGACTATCTGAAAAACCCAACTCTAGACTGCTCGTGTAGAAAAATTTTGAGCACCCAAAGTTTAGGAAAGAAACAATAAACTCCAGGTCAGTCATGAGACTAGTATGAGTAACAAAAAAAATTTATCTTTAAAAACAAACAAAGAAAAATTTTAAATTAGATTCGCAATGCTTTTAGAAAATGGAACTACCATAAGACCTCCCACCACGCACACAATGCAAACGTAGACTTGGAGAAGATTTCTTCTTATGTTAGTCAAAGATGCTTACTACGCAAAATCAAATCATTTGATATTATTACTGGTGCATGGTGCAGAAACCATTTCAAAAGTAGAATATAAATCTTAGCCAGCATAGGTACCATTATATTATGCCTACTATAACTACCACCTGAGGTGGCAGCTTATACAATTGCAATTGTAAAGGGCTCGTATTGTTTTGTTTGGATTTCCAACAAATGGTCAGGCAAAGGAACTTCCCATGCCGAAATGGAACGCCTCTGGAAAGACGTCCCCGAGCATCCCAACTGGATCTCTGCCAACACAAAGCCGGTGTACTCCCTGCCCGAGAGTATCAACCTTAGATATTCCATCCCCGGTCGTAACCAACCTTTATCTGGGATCCCGGTAACCAACAACACCACACAGTAATAGATATAGTGTATCCACATGAATAAGTATATGGGCTCCATTCCATGATACTACCCCTATCCAGAAGAAATGGACATACCCTAGGGACGCGATCCTTGAAACTTTGCTGCATCTTTCCTGTTTCGACCATTTTTCGGGTTGTGAGGTTCGACGAAGTCTCGTCCACAAAGCTACGCTTTTTTACAAAAGCCACGCTTTGATCAACAAATGATCAGCAGCACTCAGCATGACATTACCAAGTTGGGAATATATTGTTGATAACCTTCAACTACATAACTTCTAAGGGTGTTAAGCTAAGAGAATAAATTCTCCGCCACCAAGGAAATGTATTTGAAAGAAATCTGCTTTATATCTCAAAATGTAATGTCAGACATACAATCTATACAAGTCTGTTCTGGATTTAGAACAGAACCGAAGGCACTTCCGAAGAAGTCCTTGCAATCCGGGTATTCACAATCCCGATCGGACTTCCCATCACTTAGGGAGTTTCTATACCGGCGCGACTCAGTACAGAGATAATCGATAGGTCAACTTATCGCTCTCGCAAATACCCGGTCTTCATCACCGTTCTTCAAATGCTATCCATAACGACGAATCACATATTCGGAATGGGTTATACGTCACAAAGGTCCTTTTCCGGCTAAACCGAATAATGAGCGCAATACTTAAAACATATGGATATTGGATTTCAATTAAATCACAACTTAATAATTCAAAACTTTCTTTCAAATGGTTTAAACCAATTACCATTTCAAATCTTTTAAACAAAAAGATTTATTTCATAAAGTTCACCTAGTTTCACAAAGATTCATTCCTGGATTTCAAAACAATTCCTTCTCAATTGGATTAATTCATTTAAATCTTTGAATTAAAGATTTATCTTATAGCTTTCAAACCGTTTCCAAATATTCACTTTCAAAATCCGTTTCCAAATATTCATCTACAACTTGGAAAACTATTTCAGTTTAAACTTGAAATCCCTTTGATATAATTTGAAATTCATTTCTCCTATGAAAGCTTTTTATCATTTAGAAACAACAATCTTATTCCGGAAAAACCGATTTCATTTATACAAGTTACAATCTTTGGGTTAATTCAAATTCCCAAAAGAACAATACTTTAAATATGGTTTGACTCATATATAACTAGTATAATATCGTTAATCCCTAGTTTCAAATCATAGAATTCAATTTTAAATATTGAATTCAAATTTAAATCAAAATATTTAAAATTTCAAAACCCAATCAAGTTATTCCAAATAAATTTCATCTTTGAAATTCCATTTCGAAACCTTTTCACTTTAAACCCAATCCATTTCCAAAACCATTTGGTTTCAAATATTCAACTTTTAAACCATTTCAAAATCTGTGACTTAATCGATTTCCCCCGTGAAATCCATATTGGTGTGTGTATAAGTGTGGTCCAGGGTTTAACACAATAGTGCAACATCATTCAACCATCATAGATTAAAAACACATAAATATAGTTGACAAGCGATATAAGTATAATGCTTATCGCTCATTCACAGATTCACAGATAATATATAAATGTAAATAAATGGATAAATTATACACAGCTCAATTCACAAAACAAAATATCACTAATCAGATAGGTCAATCAATTCAAGGCATCTTGTACAATATAGTCATTCGTAAGTACGGTCAAGTATTCAATAGTCATTTATAAGCAGGATTTATTAATTGTTTAATCCTAATTAATTCAATTTATTTCCAATCAAATTTATTTACTTATGAATTTATTATCCAATTCTGATTTATTAATTCTAAATCATTTGATATAAACTAATTTATCAAACACTTTAATTAATTAAATGGTTCTTAATTAATCACATTAATTAAATTAACCTTAAGTTAATTGCATAATCATTTAACCTTAATTTAATTTCATTAAATAATTATCTTTAAGTAATTTATTACTTTTATAAATAAATCACCTTTTAATTAAATGTAATTATATCTTAATCACTTGATTAATTAACTTTAATCATTATTTATAGAAATTGACTAACCATTAATAATCCATTAATTAGTTCTAATTATTTAATCAATTAGGTGTTGATTACAACTTAATTGGTTCTTAATTACAATTAATAAATTTCTAATCATAAATTATCCATTTTTATTTCAAATTGAAATTCCTTTAACACAAATTGGAAATCTATGATTCTTAATTACACATTAACTATCTGTTACTTAAACCTTAATTTATAAATTTAAACTTCTAATTAATTTCAAAATTAATGAATTACAAATTATTAAATATTTATTTACTTATAAGTAAAACTCATACTTATTAATGATTTAATTAACACTCACAAAATATTTGAAACATTGATTTTCAACTGGCTTTAAATTCACCTGTTAAAGTAATTACTTTTATAAAGAAATTTTAAAAGAGTTTAAAAACAAATTCCTTTACAATTTTACATATTTAAAATATATATATACTTTAACATTTATTTAATTAAACATTTAAATTTATAAGACTTACTTGATTTCAAAATCGAGGATTCAAACTTTATTCGCACCCAAACTAAATTTTGATTTAAACTTAGTTTAAAACATTCATCTAAAACTTTGATTTAAATTTGCTTTTAAACTTGATTTTAAATTCTTGATTTAAAATCCAAATTCATCTTAAACTTTTAAGATTTCAAATTCATTTTGAATTCTAACTTCATCTAGATTTAACTTAGTTTAATTATCTGTTGCACATTTTATCTCAGGTTCAAAATTTAAACTTACAGGATTTAAAACCTGTAAACAACATCTACCCGAGCCCTGAGCAAAACACTTCGAGTCACCAACCAAAATACTTCGAGTCAAACTCATATGTACTCGAGTAAAAACCCTCAACTTTTCTTCCAGTAAGCAGTCGAGTTCATCTCCAACCCAAACCAAAACCTACAGCATCCACCAATGGACACCGTGCACATGCACAATGACCCCGATCGATTCCGATCAAGTTCGACGGCCTTCCCACATCGACGAACGTCCCCAAACACTGACCCGATCACCTAAAAACTCGAACAAGTCTTCTATCGAAATCGAGCTATTTTGAACTAAAACCTGGAACACGCAACAGAAGTCCCATCTCAAACTTGTCAACGCCTCGCGCACACGTCCCCGACCACCGGAATATCAACTACTCCGGCCACGAACTCGTCAACGCTTCCTCCTCCATCCCTTAAAAGCACGCACAGCTCGATCGATTCATGGTGCCGCGATCGTCAATTTCCAGAACACAAAAAAAACTCGAACTAAACCCTAAATCGTTCTCGTCCCCAAGATTCTTGCATTAGAAATTTTTTGAACATTTTTCCTGTATTAATAAATCACCAAGCTATCCTTTCAACAATTTTCAACAATTAAAATTTGTTGAATCCACAGAAAATGATAAAAATTCAATTTGGGTTCATATAAGAACCGCACCATGTATACTCACCTAAAAATCCTCGTTTTTGATTTAAAAATCCTACTTTTGAATATAGTTTCAGGTTATATAATTGAATCAATGTTTTATACCATTCGAAATTATCAAAGATTTGAGTTTGTTCTGTAAAACCAAGTTTTTTTTCCCAACCCGTATGTTTATAATTTACTTGAAACTGTTTTAAACAATAACTAATACTTAAACAAGCCTATTTGCTTTTGAAATCTAAACCTAACAAAGGTTGATTCAAGAGGAAATGGATTTTGAGTAAAATTTAGGCTTGTAAACTAAGAACAGAGATATATCCACTATCATATATACACAGGAACATACTTACACACATACATCACAAACATATTATTTTCAGAGATGAGTATGCAACAGAATTTATAGCTTAAACTATTTAAATTAGTGATGTTACTCACCTTGTCTGAGAAGAAGAACAAAGCATACTTTATTTTGAAAACAGCCTGAACTTTTTAAAACTGGAAATGGCATTGCTTTTGATCCTAAATCTTCTTGCCTTGTTGAGATATAAAGCTTCAGTTTTATAAAAATGGAAATGCTACTTTATTATTCTCAGGTTTGCTATGTGATGAACGAACGAACATATAAGAAGACATGTATATAAAGAAGTGTTTGTACAGGGGGTGTTTTCTGGGCTAAGCAATTTCAGATACACTTCCTTTTTTTTTATTTTACTGATCAGAGAATTGTTTTCATATGGGGGCTGAGTTAATCTTTAAACAAATTTTAAATTTGACTTTACTTGTTGCTAGGTATGGAAGCATTAAATGTTGGAGTACCTTGTGTCCTACTTAGCTTAATATATGCATAGATGTATTATTACTTTAGCTTTGTTTATTTCAGCCTGCATTTTTCTTGCCTGCATATATATTTTTACAACTACATCATCTTTCTTTGCATTTCTTTTTACCAATTTTGTTTCTATACTTGAGTATATTTATTTCTTTTTCTTTGAAAATGGTGGCTGCATTTATTAGCTTGTACAATAGATATTCACTTTACTTTTATTCTCAGCTTTGCATTTATTTTACAGAGATATGTTTTATGAAACAAACTCTTGGCTGAGAGATTTGTTTTGGTGTACTTGAGAAGAGGTTAATAAATGCATGTCTTCTAATTTGTTTACAAGCTTACACTATTTGTTTATGTATGTATACTTTTGTTTTGTTCATACTTATTTTATATCTGTACAAGTACTATTTTTATTTTATTTTTTCCAAATTGTTTTCAAAACTAAATGTATATAGATGTTTACTTTTACTTGTGTAGTTATGCCTGACCTCTATTTCATTTCTTTTGTTTGTTATTTTACTTTGTTTTGTTTACTTTGTATTTTTGTTAACGCGTTGTTTTGAATTTTAACTATACTTATTGTTTGAAAATAACTCCTTATTGAAATAATTTATAAAAGAAACCATTTCTTAATTAATAAATACATATTTTTATATATTTTGCTATCTTTGTTTTATTTGCATTTCATTTGTTATTACTTTATAGTTTTACTCTGTAATTTAAATGACATTCTAAAATAATACGTTGTTATAATTTATTTTATACTTATGCTTTAATATTTATAAGGTTTATTCTATTTTAAACATTTACTTCTAGAAATTTTTATATGTTCATTTCATACTTCATATAACTATAAATTTACTTAAATATTTGTTTAACATCAACGCAAACTTTATTTCCTTGTAAAGTTTAACTATCTACTGTTTTATAATTTTCAAATATTCGATTATTAAAATTTTACTAACATTTTGTATAAATTACCAATTACTACACAATTTTTATTCCAAAATTAAATTAATTATCAATTTAAAAATTGATTAAAATTCGGGATCGTTACAACAAAAGTGATACAAAATCAATGAAAACTCATATCTAGTAGCCATTTGATCCGAATTCATGCTTGGTTATTTTATAAATTATTTTAAATATTATTTACCACAAAACTGATACATACAAATACAGAACAATTATAACCGGTAGCTCTATTATATAATATAATGCACTATAAATTTAATTTAGTTCATTATCATGCATGACAAAAGTGATACCAAACAATGAAAACTCATATCTAGTAACTGGTTGATTCGAATTCATGCTTAATTATTTTATAAATTATTTTAAATGTTTTTTTACCACAAAAATGATACCTACAAATACAGAAAAATGGTACCTAGTAGCTGTGTTATATAATATAATGCACTATAAATTTAATTATTTAGTTCACCGTCATGCATGACAAAAGTGATACGAAAACAATGAAAACTCATATCTAGTAGTTGTTTGATTCAAATTCATGCTTGTTTAATTTATAAATTATTTAAAATGTTATTTCCAACAAAAATGATACATACATATATGCAAAAAATGATACCCAGTAGCTGTTTGATATAATGTAATACTCTATAAATTTAATTATTTAGTTCATTGTCATGTATGGAAAAACTGATACCAAAACGATGCAACTTCATGCCTAGTAGCCGTTTGACTCAAATTATTCCTTTGTTATTTTATAAATTACTATAAATGTTATTGTCAACAAAAATGATACCTACATATATGCAAATATGATATCCAATAGCTGTTTGATATCATGTGATGCTCTATAAATTTGATTATTTAGTTCACTGTTATGTGTAACAAAACTGATACCAAAAAAAAATGCAAACTCATATATAAATTAGCTTTTTGATTCGAATTCATGCTCGTTTATTATATAAATTAATTTAAATGTTATTTTCATTAAAACTATGTTAGTCCCTGAGATGATGGTTTTGATAATAATAGCCTTGGGACTTGTTATAAAATATGAATACTAATATCTTTGTCTAGATATATATGTATATGCAGAATATATATATATATATATATATATATATAGGTATTGAGAATGAAGACTATACAATATAGAGATTGAAAACTAAAGAATTCAAGAAATCAGGACTGAAGACTCATGAGTATTAAGATTATCAAAAGTTCATGATATCAAGATAAGTAATAAAGCCTAGATTTATGTTAAAATTCATAGTAGCACCAAAATCTTTATTTGAATTTTAATTGTGTAATGAAATTCATCTTCTTGTTTTAATAGTGGGATGGAACTCATGACCTCTTTAGTGGGATGGAACCCATGACCTTCTCTAGTGGATGTAATCTACAAAATTTTCAAAATGACTTACTTTTAGATTTTTTTCAAAACTATCTTTTTAAAAAGACATCTCTCTCGGTTTAAAATATATTAGCCTTCATTAAAAAAATATTTTTAATCATATTAATTTCAAAAATATTTCTTGTTTTTAAACTAGCTCCTGGTTTTAATGTTTTAGCGTTAATCTCAAAATATTTATATATTTAGTTTTTATTACTTTTATATTTCGTAAGATTACTTTCCAAAGGTTTTTATAATCATAAAGTATATTCAAAATAGCTTACAAAATTCTAAGATTGTCTCGACAAATTTTAGAAAGAAAATTTCTTTTAAAACAAAAATCAATTTTCAAAAAATACTAAGGGATGTCGACATGTCTATACCTCCATGTCAACATGGTAGTCGTAGATTTTAGAATTCAAATTTTTAAAAGAAGCGTCTATTCGTCATAACCTTTCACAAATGGACATGACTGTTATTCTCCAATTAATATTGGTAGTTTTCGACGAATTTCACTTAAGATTTCTTTATTTTCTCTCTTGTTTCTCTTATATTCTTATTTTCAAACATTCTTAACAAAACTCTGCCGAAATCTTAAGTGAATCAAACTCGATCATCTCTGGTTTGATTCTCTATCACTCTCTCTCAAAGATCTCAGTGCTACTCAGAGTTATATGATTATTTGTAATCAAAGATCGAAGTGTATTGAGTCTCTCTCTATCAAAGTGTGATTGAAAATGATGCGATTGTGGCCCATAAATCAATTGGGTGTGATTGTAGCCCGTAAATCAATTACGTGTGATTATAGCCTGGTTAACTCAAGAGAGTTTGTCCTAGACTCGGAGATAGGAGGGTGTATCCCATGGCCTTGAAATCGAGGTTGTAATTTCGACATTATATCTGAAAAGAAACCTACACAAGAAATTGTGCGGGACTGAATGCAGTATAATTCCGAACCAGTATAAAATTCCGATGTGTTCTTTCCTTTACTGCTTTTATTTACTATTTGCATTTGTATCTGGTTCTGCGATTGTCTTTGTGTTTGTGAATTGTATCTATTTGGATTTAATTTGAAAAGATTTCAAAAATATTCATAAAATTAGTTAAATATTATACACCCGCCTCTCCTCAAGTGTTAATTCTGCCTTATGATCCATAATTTGCATTTCCTACAAACCGATACCTACATGTATGCAATAATAACATCCAATAACTTTTTTGATATAATTTGACATTAGCACTAAAAGCAAACAACAATTCTACATTTCTACATCATATGTTGAGTTGCCAACATTTCACCATAACACAGTCTACGTTATATATTGACATCTAAGCTCGTAGTTCTTATAGTTTTGCACATGACAACTCAGCAAACAAATCATTATAGTCACTTCAAAACTAGAAAGGAAACAAAAATTACCACATCAAAATGATAATAATAGCGTACAAAAAATTGATACCATAATTGTTTATATCTGAAACTGATATTGAAAGTATGCAAAAACCAATACCTTAATTTGTAATACCTAAAAGTGATATTAATAGCATACAAAAACCGATACCAAAATTTACATGCCTGAAACTGACACTAGTAGTACCAAAAACTGATGTCAAACATAAAATAATTTTGAATAAACTAACCCACATAAAAATACAATAACCCACCACTTCCTATACCACCTATATATTCTTAGCACATAGCAATTAGCTAAAAGTGATTCTACATAACCAAGTTCAATTACAAAGAGCAAATTAATGTATGCTAAACCAATATACTTATAAGACCAAGTTCAATTATATAAAATTGCTAAAAAAGACGTACAACCAAGTATAATTCTCAACAAATTATAAAAATATGAAAATCAAATCGTATTTTCTTAGAAATTGGACAATTACACTTATTATGACCATATTGCTTGAATACACCACACCTAGTTTGTTTATTTTGAAAATTTGCAAATCCTCCTTTATGTTTAATAGCAGGTTACCGGCACCACATTTCTCCTTAGGTAGCTTAATAACATCTTTCAACAGTTGCATCAACAATAGGCTTTTCGAAATTAGGAATATAATTTATAGCATTAACATATTAGAAGCTCTGGAACACATCTTGAACAAATCAACGATAGACATATTCGCATTCTTGTCTTTACAGCCGAAAGTAGAATCCGTTCCATATGAAGATAGTTATCAAAGGCTGCAGGAAAAACTTCACGAACACTTAAGATCAAATACTGATGGCGATTTGATATAAAAACTAAATCATGATCTTCTTGAAACATTTGTTTTAATTTATTCGAAAACCATTTTCATTTATCCATATTTTCAAGAGAAACTATACCCACAGAAGAAAAAAACCTACAAATGATAACTTAAAAATTATTAAAAGAAATTCAATCAACTGTTAATTCAAAAACCAATACCTAGAAACTGCTACCGATAATTAAAAACTAATACCTAAAAATTAAGAATTAAATTTTGATGCCACACAGTAAAATATTTTAAAAATTCGACACCTAAAAACTGATAAAAAGCACTAATCTAAGACACACCAATGAAAAACCTACAACACTACAAAATACCACTTTTTTTCAAATCATAATATCATATTCTAATACGTTTCGACACCACACAACGCATATGTTATTATAAAACTGATACTAAACTAAAAATCTTAATATCAAATTCTAATACTTTCTAATACCACGCAACACATTTGTTACTCCAAAACTAATATTACACTAAAAATCTTAATATCAAATCTTATTTCAGTGTTTGC
The DNA here is from genome assembly GCA_030765085.1 of Allium cepa. Classification (NCBI taxonomy): domain Eukaryota; kingdom Viridiplantae; phylum Streptophyta; class Magnoliopsida; order Asparagales; family Amaryllidaceae; genus Allium; species Allium cepa. The sequence continues at coordinate 568,206,353 of CM060929.1, forward strand.
ACCATTGTACAATAGGATAATAATAGAAACTGATACTAAGAAAACTTGATACTAAACTAAAAATAATACTAACACAAACTCAAAATAACAGTTACTGAAGCTAAAAAATGATATTAACATAAAATAAACTGGCACTAGTTATTTTCCACAATAATGAAAACACCACTAAATAACTTATAAATACATAAAATAAAAATATAACTTGATTACCATTTCAATCAAACCAATATTAATGCAAGGAAAAAAAACATCAATCAAAAAATATTTGTTTCAGATTGTCATTTTATTATAGTACGATAATTTTCTTTTTACAACAAAAATGTAATAATTTTTTTTTCAAAAATGATACCTGCAGACTGTAAAACTGATACCTAAAATCTGATATTGAAATTAATAAGAAAAATGATACTCAAGCAAAGTTAACTGAATATTTGATACTAGCAATTTCAGCAAATGTTTGATAGTAATAAAACACTAATTCAACTCATTCATCGTCACATTTAATTTGTAACAACTTCATTTTTTATAGACTCAAAAATCAGAAACCAAAAAGTAATAATTTTTTAAAAAATAGATACATACAGACTGTAAAACTGATACTGAAACTAATAACAAAAATGATACTCAAACAAAGTTAATTGAATGTTTGATGCTAAGGAAACACTAATTCAACTCATAGAATGTTTGATGGATATAATCATATTTATGCTGTAACAACTTCATTGTTATATATACTAAGAAAACAAACTAAATCAGTAAAACACTTCAAAACTTTATTACTGTGAAAAATGATACTAAAAAACTTAAAAATGATACATAAAAACCAATCTTCATTAAAATAAATACAAAAATACATTTTCGTCCAAACCAATATGAATCCAAGATACACCTCAGTGAACAAAAACCAAACAATACTCAATTTAAAATAAATAAGAAAACATTGCTGCGTTATAAAAAAAAATCAGACATACCTACCGCTAATGCCCAAATTTGTCATAGAATGTGAAGACAAAACTGAAATTATTTTTAAAAAGAAAAAAAGAAAATGTTAGAAATAACCAAATTAAAACAGTGATAGAGGAGAGAGGAGGAAAAAACACAATCATATACGTGAATTCGAAATTTCCACTCCCATGTTCAAAAAGACGAAAATCAAAATCAGATTAATAGGAATGGATCGTGCACAGCAGTAAAGAAGAATGAAGAAGAAAATTTAAGTTTGAGCACGTAAAAGAGAAAACGAAGAAGTATTGAAGAAGAAGAAGAACGAGATCGTCGAAGAAGAAGAAAAACATGCACGACGATTATGACTTTTAAAATATTTTAACGTTTTTGTTCATTTTGTCCTTGAAAATAAAATATTGATGCGTCTTTCTTAATACTACAAAGGCCTTTAAATTTGTCCACTTCAATATTTTTCCGCAACAAGAATGGAGTTTGTATTTTTAAGTTTAAGCAATAAATAGATTCGCATTTTTACAACCGATGCGCTTTTACGCTAATTTGGTAGGCGTTTCAATTTTCCTTTTTTCAGTCATACCATAATTCCAGGATCCAAAACCGTATTCATATATTTATACGCACGGATACAATGAGCCAGAAGAACGGGTTTTTTATATCGAGATCCTGTCACCTCATAAACACACCGCCGCTTCACTCAGATCTTAACCTTCTTTAAAAATTCTATTTTTCCGGCCGTCTCTTCACCCTTTTGTATCCAGGTACAGATCTCAAATTGATATCAATTCTGCAAAAAGGTAAATCACGCTTTATTTTGTCAATTTCTAAGCTTTCTTCAACATCATGGAACCAAACCCTAGCGGCGAAAATCCTAGTTTCTCAGTAAACGATTTAGTTTGGGGAAAAATTAAGAGCCATCCATGGTGGCCAGGGCAAATTGTTGACCCGAAACACGCTTCTGAGTACGCGATAAAGAAACAAAAACAAAATCACTTCTTGGTAGCTTATTTTGCTGACAGAAGTTTCGCATGGGTTGAAGAATCACAATTGAAGCATTTCGAGCCACATTTTGGTGAAATGGAGAAACAGAAAGGGTCTAGTGTTTTTTTGATTGCAGTTAGTGATGCAGTTTCGGAATACTCCAGGCGGATCGAGCTTAGTTTGGCTTGTAATTGTTTGAAAGTTGAGATTTTGTCTGGTTTGAAGAATAGAAAAATTGTGAATTCCGGTGTTAGAGAAGGAGTATGCAATGAGGGTATTATTGTGAGTGAGTTTTATCCCAGGAGCTTTGTGAATTTTATTCGGGCATGTGCGCTGTGCCCTGCTGATGAGCTTTGTACGCTTGAGCTTGGAAGGGTCATTGGGCAGATGAAGGCTTTTTGTAGTTGGAAGGGTGACAATCAGCTTTCTGTACTGTATGAGCATAGTGTAGAGAATGATGGTAAAGTTGAAGGTGAGTTAAGTATTAAATCAGAGAAGAAAAAAGACAGGCCTTCTAAGATACAAGTGGAAGTAGAAGAAAAGGCAAGTGAAGGTGTTGGCAGTGAGCGAAAAGGTAAAAGAGTGTATGTTAAAAAAGCGAATAATGAGAAGCATAGTGAAGTTGAGTTTGATTCTGGTGAGAAATTTAGCAATGTTGAGGAATCTGCTGCCAAATCCGAGAAAAAAAGAGGCAGGTCACATAGGTCACTCAATAAAGCAGAGAAAAATAACACTGGAGAGGAAAGAGCGGTTAAGGGGAAAAATGTGATCAAAGTTGATGGTCAATCGAGTGTTAAGTCAGAAAAGAAAAAAGGCAGGCGTCGTAAAATACAAGTGGAAGTAGAAGAATATGGAAATGAAGGTAGTTGTGGCGAGGCAAAAGATAAACAAATAGATGGTCAAAAAGTGATTGATGAGAATCCGAGTGAAGCTGAAATCGATTTTGCTGTGAAGTTAAGAAAAGTTGAGGAATCGAGTGCTAAGTCTGAGGAAAAAAGTGGCAGGCCTCAGGATTTACAAGAGGAAGCGGAAGAAAAGACGAAAGAAGCTTTTAGTGAAGAGGAAAAGAAGCACAAAAGGAATGTCAGTAAAGCTGAGGGTCAATCAAGTATTAAGTCAGAAAAAAAGAGAGGCAGGCCTCGGAAAATGCAAAATGAAGGAGACGAAAATGAAAGGGAAGGGCTTGGTGGTGAGAAAAATGGTGATCTCGAGGTTGAATCGAATGCCAAGTCGGAGAAAAAAAAAGGCAGACCTCGCAAGAATCAAAAGAAAGGAGAAGATAAGCAGATGGCATGTCTTTTTGGCAATGAAAAAGCGTGTAACCTTGAAACAAGTGATCGTAAACTGGAGATGGAAGTAGACCTTAATCTTGAAGCAAGTGATCCCAAAGAAAGGGAGAAGAATACGATAGATGCTAGTTCTGCTTCTGGTGAGCTTGGGAGAGGCAAAAGAGTGAAGCGCAAAAAAGAATTTGATTCTTCATTATTGATAAGTGGAAAGCAGGCAGGGCATAAAGATCGAACTAAGCTATCAGCACCTAGGGCAAAAAAACCATCAACGGGTGCAGAGTTGGATGAATTATTTGCTGAGGATTTCAGCTCTCTGCAGGAAATGGTATCACAGCTTTACTCATTAGCGTTATATCCAACAGATTCTAGTGATTTTTTGCCTAGCAATATAAAGTTCTTTGCTCGTTTTAAGAATTTTATCTCATCCAAGCTTAAAGAGGAGCAGAATTCTGTAAAATCTACAGGAAGTAAAAGAGGAAGAAAAAAGAAAGAGCTGACTGGTGGACGCAGCACATCAATTGAAATGTTTGAGGCTGAACACGTGCAAGATTCCTATTGGTCGGACATCGTGTTTGCTGATGCTGTAGAAAGAGATGGTGTTCAAGTAGAAGGGGAGACTCCTAAATGATGAACGTGTTGCTCTTCCTTTTTGGTATCCAATTTATCCAGAACTTTATTAGTGCTTTATGATTTTGTTTTAAAAGTGTTGAAACTTTTGAGTAAGACAAGTCAACCACTTATGATGATTCACGAAGTTCTAGGCTTTTGAACCTGCATATGTTAGTATGGTTAATGTATTCAAAACTACTGATGGTATTCTTCTTCTCTTGTGTTAGATTGTTGTTTGAATCACTAGCTAGCTGGTTAAGTACCTAGCCTTAACTTTCTAATGATTGAATCATCTGTTTATTTGATTTCCTCAAATGATCTTAGCTTTTATAATCAACTTTCTTTTCCATGGCCATTAAGTTCCCTATAACATTCAAGTAGACTTTATGAGGAACGAACCTTGCAAGTTCTCCTTTTTATTACACACATCTGAAACAAGAGAAGTTGCGTTCAATTACAAGTATTTAGTAGATATAACAAATAACAAATATGCATCTGTCATATCAGCTTTACCTCCAGCATGCCTGAAAATATCGAATTTGCTAGCTGTACTGTCTTAGAAAGAAAGAACAACTCTTTCTAGAAGATGATAAGAGGTAACGAACCATTTAGGTATCAAGGGCTTAGTTCTCCTAGCAAGAGTGGGTGTTCTTTAGAAAGATTCAAGAGATCAATTATTGTGTAATGGACTAGGAATCCACTACACGGCCACTTTTAGAGAAATTCAAGATGTTCAAGTAGCTCTCTTTTCACTTCTTAAGTACATTGTAAGACCTGTAGGAACTCATTAGGTAAAATACCACGATGTGTGATAAAAACAGGTTGTAGCATCAAATGGCTGCAACACGATAGGTCTAAAAAACTCGCCGCAAAATGTGGTTCCAACCAGCAACCCTTATCCTTTTGCACATTTACTATTTTAGATGCACTTTATGAATTAGGGAACTAGAATTTTTGAGCTTTAGAGGTGAATATATGTAATTACTGATTTACAAAGCATTATTGATGGACTATGATTCTTTTATGGAAATTGTACATAAAAGGAAAGCTAAAAAACTTTATGGACTATGATTTATGCCGAGGTCGAAAGGTGTAAAGATCTGATATACAAAACATAATTGATTGAGGATGAAACGTAGAGAAGGATAACAAAAGGAAAGGATAGGATTATCACTGCTCACGAGCTACTTTTATAAGCCCAGTTTTGATTTTCCAATTGTAATTCGGTTGAACTTGTTTGGCTTAATTTCAGTCAGTGTTTTTTTTTTACGCTTTACGTTTGTACAATCTGGTATGCATCCATCTTTGTTTTCTCAGTTCTCATTTTGCCAAGCCCTACCCTGCTACGACCTTTGAGGTCTGAGGGGCTTCATGTTTTATTGAGGTGATGCAACTTTGCTATATGTCTCGCTGTAATTGTATCTTGTGTGATGCCAAGGTCATCTGATTGTTTTATGGAGGACTTGCGTTCAATATTTTTCTGACTACCTTAAGTTTTCCTAGTATTATTTTGTTGCAACCACAACCATTTTCACTGACTGCAAAAAATTGGAACTTGTTTCATTTGTAATTTGGTTTTTATCAAAACGCTTAGGCAGGCAGGCAAGCAAAGGGTGAAAAATCTTAATCCTTACAAAATTATGATATGGAAAAAGACATATTTTGATGTTTTCCAAAAGATGACAAAAAAGCAGAATGCTTTTTATTTTACAGTGAATTAGTCAAATGAAAATTTTTTGAATTGATCACACTGCCTCAGAAGTTTAGGGTCCGTTTGGTTTTGTTTTGAGTTTTGAGTTTTGTATTTTCAACCCGCACTACAAAATACTGGAAAAAGTGAGAAATTTGTTTACAACTCTTAGTCATCGCGACGATTGATGGACAATGGAGAGATGAATTGTTTTCCATTCTTTTGTTACGTTTTAAGACACGAAAAATCAAATATTTTTATCTTCTATGGTAATTTCGTTGTTCAAAATTGTTTGTTCTCCAACAATATATAAGAATGTGCATTTTTGTTTAGATGAAAACACAAAACTAAAAAGACAAACCAAGCAGAGCCTTAGTATGGAAGAAAATTTTATTTTAAACCTTATACTAATATAGCATTATCTGTGTTATTTCTTTATTTATATAGTGTAAATGTTAAAGTAAATTAGCAATGTAATGCAATGCTCATGTATACAAAATAAAAATGATAATTAGCGAATGGCATTTAAACATTAAACAAATGTTGTATTAAATAGCATTATTTGTGCTATTTGTTTATATAGTGTGCAAATGCTAAATTATATTAGCACCCGATCATTGTATCATGTAATGTCAAATACACATATTATTAATGATAATTAAAAATAGCCTTCAAACATAAAGAAATGCTATATTAAATTAACATTGTTTGTGTTATTCATTTGAACCGTGTATAAACGCTAAACTAAAATAGCACAATGTAAATTATAAACGTTAAACGATATAATTTTCCTTTTTGGTCCTTTTTCTTCCATCCCCTTCCAAATTCTGCCATTGAAAAGAATTTGAGCTACTCAAACGCCTGGGCCAAAATAAAATCAAATGCTGGAAAAACATATGCTCCAAAAATCAAACATAAAGACGTGTGTGTTTCTTCACCGTTTGGAATCTTGTGCTTTACTTCGCTAGGCTGCTGCTGCTCCCATTTGTCACTTTGCCTAAAAATTTTGGTCCACAACTTTCATTCAAAAATGCCAAACTATTTTCTTTAGCCTATTTTCGTGTTGATTTTATATGTTAAAATTGTTTTCCAAAGTAATCGTTTTTCATCCATTCTCCGCTCTCGTGTCTTTTGACATATACGTTAAAAAAACACAAAATTCAACGTTAGAACCCAAACGGATGTTATATATACCTGTACTTAGAAATTCCAGTGCAGGCCTTGCCTGTAAGCATACTAATCATTACATTGTCTCTAATTCTTTTTTTGGGCAACGATGTCTTTCAGTATTGAGTGCATTTTTGTACGGATTCATGTGATAAGAGTTAAATGAGTTGTGATTCCACTTGTGAAAATGTGAATTATGTTACTATTTGTTGCAGGTATGCTATGTGACTTTACTATTTGTTGGAGAGAGGCCATGTGACTTTTAAATATTCATGTACTAGGTCATTACGTCGATTCCCAATCGCATAAAATGCTTAATATTCAAAAATTCGTACGCTTAATATTCAAAAACTTGTACTTGCTGAAGCTGTTGACTTTAAAAATATTGTAGCCGATGGTATAAGAGCATATGACTATAATTTAATTTTCTTGTGATTGTTCAAACTCATGTGTCATAGGCATTGTGTTGACCTCCAATATTCAAAAAATGAAATATCATCTAATACTAGAAAAAAGCTATACATATACTGACATGATGTTGTCCAATATTCAAAGTTTTTTCAAAATACATGTGTTAAAAAATAAAATATATTAAAATACAAGAAACGAGTTACAGGTCCCTATTTTTGATGTTGTTATAAGAAAAGTCCTTGTATATATAAGTATGTAAATTTAGTTCTTATTTTTTGAAAAATAGAAAACGTAAGGTACTTTACACTTTTCTGACAGAAAATGCAAGATAACTTGCAACTTTTATCAGAAAAGCGCAAGCTAGTTTGCGTTTTTTTATTTTGAATTTTTTTTTAAAATTTTGAAATTTTCAAAAAAATTTAAAATTTTGAAAAGCGCAAGTTAAGTTGTACTTTTATAAGAAAAGCGCAAGATAGTTTGCGCTTTCTGATTTACAAAAAACAGAGATTTAATTTACATACTTATTATCATAGGGACTTTTCTTACAACAACATCGAAAATAAGGACTTTCGGTGCAAAGCCCCATTAAAATATCCTCCTTCCCCAGAAAAAGGCACGTAACTTATTAAACGGTATGCTGCTACTGCCGTTAGTCATAGAAATTTATCTTCTGTTCTGCATTCCACCACCCAATGGGCTGCCGCATCCCCATTTTCCCCTGTCTATTTTTCAAGGCAGGCCCTAGTTAACCCTCGAAACTAACAAGGCCTCTCCCCCTTTCGGTCCTACTGCAACACCTAACCCCAGTTCAGGCAGTCAAGCCACATTTAGAACTTGAGAAAACGGTTATCATAGAGTAAGATATCCTGGTTAAAATTTTATAACCTTATGGATTTCAGTAAAAAAAGTCGCGTTAGAATGACTACCTCAGTGGAAGAGGCCACTATAAAACACTAGGAAAACTCTTTAGTGATTTATGTGGTATTACACTATTTTAGAGCTTACATCAAAAGGGCGTGGAAGCCTAAATGAAAGTTGTGACGACCTCCCTACACCGTCAGCACCCAATAATACATGTATAGTGCACTGTGGTGATGTCCAGTCGATGCAAAATGACCATTAAGACTCAAGGTAAATAAAACAATATAGAACTTGTCGTATATTTCACAACGAATCGAATAAAATATAATATTAAACATCTAAGATATAAAACATACGAGACAATAATAACTGAATGAATCACATATATCAGAGTAAATAGATCCATACATGACACAGAATAAGTGATAGAGTTATACATCAGATGATAACTCATATACAATTTGTCTTTAAATAATAAAGGCATTAGCAAACTCCATAATGTTGTGCATCGGAATATTAAACCATAATAAGTAAATGTAGTAATACAGAGTGTGATCTCCTACTCGTCCTCTGTCCAACTTCGCATGCCCACCAGACCCGATATCTCTAATCTACTCATTTAAAAGTATCCGAAATAATATGAAGCAAAATATAAAATTGTGAGTCGGACAACAATATGGTGTGAGCGATAGAAATTCTCTAACTATTAATATATCACTATAATATGACAAATAATATGAAGGATCATACCTGACATGTCCATGCATCCACAGAATTAGCATATACATAAGATTTACGCTGCTCTACATCATGTCATCATTGGTGTAATATACATCAATGTACTAAGGATGTTCAAGTGTTTATATCAATAGCATCGACATCATGTGACATCCCTAATGTGATAAGTAACCAAAGCAAACATAACATCCATTATCCATCCTCACGTTCACTCACTCAATTCGTTGAATCCATGATAACTCAAACGATCCGTCATGGTCAAAGACCACTCAGTGTTCATATTCCTTAGTACTCAGATCCATGCCACTCAGTAGACCAGAAACCAGATCGCCCGTCATGGTTGATCTAAGTTAAAGATTACCCGTCATGAAGACCAGGACTCATCGTTGTCTGAATGCCCTTGCTTTACAAGTACTCTCCAAACCCCCAAGTTTCAACAATCTCTTTGCACAAAAGTCAACTATAACAGTGCTTATCTTGGAATTGATCTTACAACTCCTGTCATGCAACCGCCGCAGTTGGGACAACTCTTTAAAATCATCATTATTCGTGGATTAGTATCGATCCATAGTTTTGGATCGGTACCAATCCATATGATCTTCACATGAATCGCTTTAAATGCTTTATCCTAGCTCGTTTTGTGGTTAGGTTTGTAATTCAAAAATTGTTTGTATCATCATTGGTTGTTCATGAGTCTAAACAATGGATTTATGGAAGAATAGAGCTGCTGATTTCAAATGTTTGAGGAGATCGATTGGGATTGCATAGAATCGATGTAGTGGAATGTTGAATAGGCTTCGTACCAAGAAAAGTGGATAGGAGTAGTTCGGGCAAGAATGGATGAAAGACGGTGGATCGGTACCGATCCATGAGTTGGATTGGTACTGGTTCAACACATTGTTGGACTTTGGGTCATTTGTTCTTGTGATTGTTTGGTTTTGGTCGTGGCATTGTTTGCACTTGGTTTTTGGGCTCTTGTGCCTATCTTTTCAGACTTTCAATCTCGTTAATTTCAAGTTTAAATCGTCCAGTGTATCCAAATATCGTCCGATCAAAAGGCCGGATAACATACACATATGTGTATTTATGTATGGGCAAGGATTGGTAAAAACATGTAATATACATACACACATATATATACAAACACACACACATGTATGTATGTATATATATATATATATATTTATATATACATATATATAGATATGGAATAATATTTGAATAATGAGTGCGACATAACACGTCTTTTGTACAAATGTGATATTTTTTATATTTTTTTAACCGATACTTGCCCATAAGGGAGATGGCTATACATACATACTATACATGTATATGTTTAATAATAGTTGTAGTAGATTTGGTGTCATACTTTTTTGGTATCAACGTAGACTATCAAATTAAAACTCGTTCACAAATTCAAAACTTTCTTTACAAATATACAAATCTTAATATCACTTAAAAATAAAAATAAAATATTATTTTGACTGATTTAAACATATACAATTTACAAGGAAAATAATTCACGTACGAAGTGTGTACCGTAAGTCTCGTATATTATATATATTGTGTAAGTGCGACATTGTACTTGTTTTGGGTACAAATGTGTTTTTTTAAAGTGTGCATGTATGGAATAATGTAGAAATAATGAGTGCGGCATGGTACTTGTCTTTTGTACAATTTTTTTTTGTTTAATTTATTATTACTATTTTTTAAAGCGAAGATGCGGTAGTGATGTCTTTTTTGAACAAGTACGTTTATGGTTATAGGAAAAAAACAGTTACATAGTAGCTTGAGAAATGCGCTGATATTTTCATTTTATGCGTATTGAAAAAAGTACGGATACTGTAGGAGGAAAGAAAACGTAATAAGTCCAGCTTTTTGAGCACCAGTTCGCTCGCAGTCGTTCTAGTGCTTGTGATGGTTTCACCTAGTTCCGCTCCAAAGATAGCAACTTTCAACGTAAAAGTTTTGACACCCATCCTCGCTTTCTGGCAAAAGTTACCGGCTTGGTTTAAGGATTGGTATCACAAGTTTTAAACAGAAAGTGTAGACATGTTTTCATTCATTTTGGTTTTACACATGTGCTCAGTTAATTATTATTTGCAGTTGCTTTATTAAATTAATTAATTTATGAATGGTTTTGGTTGAAATGGCCGCATATACTGTTTTGTGGTCAACAAAATTATTGTGCTGAAGGTTAAGCTGCATTGGCCACCTCTTGGCTCCATATTCACCTCTGGAGATTAGGGTCAACGTCCCAAAGAAGATAAAGTAAGATAAGCATATACGCTGGCTGGAAGAACAAAATGCAAAACGACAAGCTAGCTACTCATAATCCTATCCATAGAAAAACTCATGCCAGAGAAGTTGGTTTCTTTTTGAGCATCTCCCACAAAAGCCAACTTCAACCTAAAAAAGCTGCAACAATATTCCTCCAACAATGCAGATTTCAGACGTAGCAGACATCTATTTAACAAGCAACCGAGCTCAGACGTCTAAGCACCTTAATCTTTTATTTGTAAAAGATCACAGATGCTTATTTAATAGGTGTTTGAGCTCAAATACTTACTGAGGTTAAATCTCTGATCTAATAAACACCTAAAGTCAGACGTCTATTCAATCCGTTCGAGATGCTCTATGATATTGTTTTCTCCTTTAGCATGAAGAATGAAGGGGAAAAAAGGACTAAAAAGCAAGAAAGAATTTTTGCACTAATAATAGAGAAAAGCGTTGATCATTTAAAAACGTTGTGAAAGGTTCTATCAAAACAAAATCTCAAGGCCTAAATAATAGTAGTTGTGCTTATTGATTTTGACTTCGTCCATCAAGTCTTTGAAGTAGTTGTGCTGCGTCAGCTTCATGTCTCGGTATCGAGTTGAGAAAGTCAATTCGGTACTAACTTGAGAGTTGGGAGTTGTGATTCTGCAATTTCGGCCTTCACCATTTGGTTCATCTGCAAGTTGGCAAGGTGCCTACGACTGGTAAGTATGTCTCTGCCCAATCTTTGAACTTTAGTTGAATTTTGATTCCTAGAGGCATAATTTAGGATTTCTAATTCCTCTCAGGACCGTTCAATTATTCTGACTCGTCCACATATGACTTGGTTGAAAAGCATAATAACACTCGTCCTCCAAAGTATAACTTGTTTTTAACAAGATATGTTTTGGATCAAGACAAACCATCGACTTTTGACTACAATTTGAATAGATATTTTCATTCTTTAAACTATTTTCAGAAAACAATGAATCTTCTGGATCGACACATCACTTAACAGTTATCGATTCATACCCTTCAGATGGTATAAGAGTTGAAGTGTGTGGTTTAAGTTCGTCATTCAAATTGCGATAAGTCTTTGAAACTTCTTTCTTCTAATTGATTTAGGTATGATTTCAACCTCCAGAGTATGTTTTCCTTTTGCATTGCTTATTTTCTTTTTCTTATTCCTTTCCTTTTTTTTTTACAAGTCCATACTAAGTCAAGGCTCTAGACTCGGTACCCATTTTCACTACGAATATTAAGGACGACTTGATGCTTAAGTAATATCCCTTCTACTTTCCACTTTTTCCCTTATCTTCTTATTTCCAAGCTTCTAGCCAATGTTGATTCTTTAATTCAAAGCCTAAGCAAACACCGTCGCCTATTTCTAACGTCGAATGCTATCCGTCAACATCGCCGTTGCCATCAATTATTTAAGCAGACCAATCCTAAATCTATTTAATTTGTCTTCCAAATCAATTTGGGTTTCGATCTGAACTCTTATTTTTGGATTGCCATTTTCATCTTTTTCACACCTCAAGTAGGTGGTGGATAATTTAAGTTAGTTTGGGCTTTCTTAAGGTCATCAATTGGCACTTGGCTTCTATGGTTTCATCTTCTCCTTGCTTTGATTCATGGCCATAGGAAGTGTGCTTTTGAGTGGTTTGGGGCTGACCTGAAGCAATCTCAAAATAGACCCGGTTTGACTCGAATTTCCATCACCACAACAGAAAAGGCCTTTTTAGTGCAGAAAAAATGCTACCAAAACTTTTAGTAGCGTTTCAATAAACGTTGCGATACAACATACAACTAAAAGTGTGAACTTTTTTGTAGCATTATAGAAAAGACTACAAAACTTGACCTATTGTAGGATTTTAGAAGCGTTACAAAAAATTGCAGACTTTTAGTAGCATATCGTATCGTAGCTTTTACCGAAACGCTACTAAGAAGTTTGGTAGCGTTTCTTCAACGCTACAAAAGTCGTATCCTAGCCGTTTAAATTTATTTCCATAGCATTTTTATAAAGCTACTAAAAGTTATTAACTGTTTTGTAGCATACTGTATTGGCTATCATTTTCTATTAATGGTTTGTACCTTTTCCAGCCATCGTTTACATAATAATTTTATTACAACTAACAATCAATCACAAAATCGTCGTATTCAAACCAACAATCAATCAATTAATCACATAATCTTCATATTCAAATAATTAAAGAACCCGTTAATCATATAATCAAATATAATATACATAACAATTTCGATAATAGTTTTTCAACAAACTGAGCAAATTTACATAAAATCCATAACCATTCATAAACAAATTTACACACCAAGTCAAATTATCATACTTTTTCAAATACAACAGTGACAAATTTTCTGGTGACTATTTTCTCCTTCATCCGTTGACTTCCTCGATCGTGTTCTCCCCTTCGCTCCGCCGCTCGCTTCGCCTCCCCTTCTCTCCACTCACTCCCTTATGCCTGCTTCTCTCCCTCTTCCCCCATCGCACGCCTGTCCTTCTTCAACCAGATCTAGACGAGTTTTTAACTCCTTACCTACAACTCCTCTTCGATCCATGCCTCACCTTCAGTCTATCACTGAATTCCCACCTCTGCTCGCAACCAATCCAAGCTTTCTATCTGCCGTTGTAACCCCTAGATTAATTTCTGATGTCTTGTCTTCCAATCCTTGTGCTGACTTAGTGGCATAGGTTGTGAAATGATTTCGAGTGTTTCGCCTGTTTCTGGTAAGAGCCTCCTCTTGCCTCCACTTCAGATCCTCATTCTTTTGCCGTTGATTGTAGTGGTAATCCAGTAAATGTTGAGAAATTGAAATTTGAGTTTATCAATGCCGTCGACGACTGTGTATTGGCCACCATTTGTACGAATAGTGTGTCAGCTGTTCAAAATGTTAATGCCCCACAGTCAGGAAATATTTCTACCGTGTTATGTCCGGATGATGTTTGTTTAAATGCCAATAAGACTTCTGTTGTGATATATGATGGCTTGGACAAGGGTGATTCTGCCCCTTTTTGTTGTGTCCCCACACTGCAATTCTTTCCCCACCATGCTCAAAATCTTCGTCCTCTCTGTTCACTTCCCTACCCCGAAACACGGGAGTCTACGAACCAGTTGAGTTTGACAACGTGGAGGAAAATGGGGTTATGATTCATCCTCTTATTGTTATGCAAGCCGGAACAGACTATTGGTCGGATTACTTGGTTGAATTCTTTTTGGATCTTAATCGCCTTCTTCATGATGCTACTAAAGTTTGCCGTAGAGCTTGGAAGCTACGAGGAGGATTACGTATATTGTTGGTTGAATCTATGTATTATCTTAAGTTTTTCTCCGCCGAGGAACACCGACGAGTTCTTGAAGCTGAATCTTCTTTTTTTGACGGTCAACCATTTATTATTACTCCATGGACCCCGACGGTTGCCAGTGCTCGTGATCAGGTTCTTTCTATACCTGCATGGGCTTACTTTTCGCACATTTCGTCTGCGTTACAACCCTTGATTGGATTGAATTGGTTTTCTTGTAACATAGGAAAATTGAAATGATTTGACTCTAATATAGTAGCTCGTGAAAAATTGGTATATGCAAAGGCTTTTATTGAGATTACTCTTGAGAAACCCCTCCCTTCCTCTATTCCTGTGCAACTTGCTATTGGGCATGTTGTGAATGTCCGAGATCGTTATGGATGGGTTCCCGACATTTGTTCCGTCTGTCATTCCTTTGGTCACCTGGCCGTCGCTTGCAAGCATTCAACCATCACCCATGCGGGTCCCAAGATTCCTCTGCCACGTCCCCCTCTTAGGAAATGGGTCCCTAAGGTTACTACCACTGCCTCATAGTCTATCACTCTTCCTGATGTGCCTACACCTAGGCCGGCTCCACCTTCTACTATTAGGCGTGCCTCGCCTTCAGACTTTAGTTTCGTGGTTCCTTCTGTCTCCCCTGTTGTTGTCGTTTCCGTCGCTAAGTCTCCTAGTTTGTTTATTGTTTGTGATGAGTCCGAAAGGTATTGGATTGATCTCAAATCCGATATGAGATATAACCCCTTGGATGAATCTTTCTTTAGATTTGGGTCCGATGATCAGCAGGATCTCAGATGCCTATGTTATTGTATTTCTGGTGATTCTTTAGTGCTCGCTTCGTTTGGCCAGCATGCTGAATGGAATACTGCCATGTTAGCTGATGATACATGGGACCGATCTTTTATATATTCTCCCGATTCTATGGATTACGACCCGTGTCTTGATGTACTATTTCGCCCTTATGCATGTATATTTGGGTCTGCTCCCGTGGTTCTGCCCAGGAAATTGCGGACGATGGTGCTTCTTCCTCTGCTGACGAGGCTTAGTCGTTAGGTTATTTTTAGTAGTTGTGGCTCCTCTATCACACTCCTGTATTGTATTTTTCTTTTTATTAGCAGCTAAGGTATTTCTACCTTACTCCTGTATCTAACTGTTTTTATTACGTTTGTAATAAAAAGTGGATGGTCCACTATAAAACCGGCTGGCCTTGCCAAAAAAAAGTTTACACAATAAGTACCAACAAAATGTTATAGTATATATAATAATTAAAGCCATGTTCATTACTTGATTACCCACAATTCTTCACTACAACTAGTCTTTACTCTTAAAAAGCTAATTATCTACAGACAATTTTAACAATCAACGGATGATTATGAAACTGTTTTGTATATTTATAGTATATCAAACATCCTTAGTTAAACTTTTATTAAATTTAAATAATTTTTGTAAATCTTAGTTAAATTTTTATAAAACTTGGTTAATTTTTATAATAAACTTATTTAATTTTTAAAAACTTATTAACTTAGTTAAATTCTAATAAAACTTAATTAATTTGTATAAATTTATTTAATTTTTTATAAAACATGGTTAAATTATATAAAACTTAGTTAATTTTAAATTTTGGTTAATTTTTATAAAAATTAGTTATATTTTTTTTATAAAGCTTGGTTAACTTATTTATAACTTTATTTACATTAACTCAAACTTATAAATTACTCAATTGCTAAAATTTAAATGTCATGATTTATATTTTAATTAACTTAAACCTATAAATTATCCCAAACTTAAAGTTTATAAAATTGGTTAATTTTTATAAATTATCTCAAACCTATAAATTTTTCATAAACTTAGTTAATTTATTATTTTTAGTGTAAACTTAGTTAATTTATTATTATTATTATTATAAACTTAATTAATTTTTATAAACTTATTTTTTTTTTTATAAAACTTAGTTAACTTAGTTAAATTTTAAACTTATTTTTAGTTATTATTGTTGTTGTTGTTATTGTTATTATTTATAAAACTTAGTTGACTTTATTAATTTATTATTATTTTAGTTAATTTTTATCAAACTATACTTTGTTATTATTATTATTATAAACTTAGTTAATTTTTACCAAACTTAGTTTATTCTTATTAATATTATAAACTTGTTAATTTTAATAAATGTGTATAATTTTTATCAACTTAGTTAATTTGTTCATACTATTGTCTATTATTATTATTATTAAACTTATAAATTATCTCAATTGCTAAAACTTAAAATGTTAACTTATATTTTAATTAACTTAAACTTATAAATTATCTCAAACTTAAACTTTATTATCTTAGTTATTTTTTATAAATTACCTCAAACTTATAAATTTTTCATAAACTTAGTTAATAAGGGGACGTATACAACTGTGCTCTACCAATGCTACAATGTCTAGTTTGTCCGCGTTAATACAATGTCTAGTTTAGAATTATCCATTTGTATATATAAAAGTGTAAGTTCAAAAATACTTAAAAAGCGGATTAAACAAGAATTCAATGCTTACCAAATTGCACATTCAAGGAAAAGGAACAAAAACAGCTTGATTCCAAACAACTATAACAACGTACGTTATAATCCCTATTTTTTCTCTAATGGATGTTGCCACAAATAACATGTATTTGACATTTCACACGAGATTTATAATTGCGAAAGAGACTTCTAATTTCCTCGGCATGTTCTAAAAAGTAATTAGAATTTTCTTCTCCTTAATGAAATATAAAAAATAAACTACAATTACATAGGAAATTACCTCGATCATAGAAGCTTGCCAAGCTGTAGATGGTCTAACGCATAATGAAGCAACAAAAAATTATGCTTCTCTCCTAATTTTGGACCCGCTAAAATGCGTGTCATCTCACTATTCAAATATTGCAAAACCTTTAAACAGAAAGCAAAGAAAAAAAAATCAGTATTCATTGTGTAAATGTCAAAGACTGCAATAAATTATAGTGTAATTAACCAACTAAGCAAACTCTTATGAGACCCATCCACTGGTTTCCTCCTCGATATAACCTCCAGTACGAACACTCCAAATGCAAACACATCTGTCTTTTCATCGACTATCTATATTTCGACGCCAAATACACCTGGTAGTATCATCAATAAACTTCAATATTGCTAACATAAATGTACCAAGTAAAAACAATAATAAGCGACCGACCTAAATGTGCCTTCAAGCCGAGCAATAGTGCGATGAGTCCACTCAGAAGGCAGCCACCTCGCAAGTTGAAAATCAGAATTCTTAAGTTCAAAATCAGTTGTAAGAAGTATATTAGAATTTTTTACATCTCTATTCTTTTCCGGCACCCTTTATGCAGATAATGCAACCCTACCCCCAAACACAAAAGCTAGAATAGAACGTGGTTAACTGAATAGTTATAGAGGTAAGATAACTAACTAAATTAGAAAGGCTTTTGTGGGAAGTTAATTAAAGTTGTGGTATGACTATGCACTTGCACCTTGGTTAATGCATCATAGTGAATGTAAATTCACGCATCTGGTACAAAATCCTTCTATCCAATATAAGCAGCACATATGATACAATTTAGTCAATATACAGTTCAATTGGAAAGTTTCGGCAAATCAATATACAGTTCAATCACCTGATGAAGTCATTAAAGAGGAAGAGAAATAAGAAACTTGAAAGTGTTTCATACCTTGAAAGATTAAAAAAAATTCAAGGACATGGTAGCTAGTGCAAGCGCCTCTCCTGTTTGGGCAACTGAATCATCGGTCATGCCAAAGCCATTGAAGAACTCATGATGAGTTTTAAATAATGAAATATACAAGTTATGATTAGATTTACATATTGAAATTTACAAATGTTGTACTGCATCAAATATTAAAATGATATATACCATGTTGGCAGTAGCTAGAATAGTTTGCATAGTTAAAAACGTTGTATCGGCCAAATTCGCTGTCTTGAACCTTTAGTTCGATTTCAAGAAATTAAGCACTCCTAAAGAAGAAATATATAAGATGGATTCAATACTATATACACGTAATTTATCTTTATAAGAAAATATGGTGGACAACATAAATACACAAAAGTCAAAACCGAAGAATATGGTATGTACCACCTTGCAAGTTGAAAATGGGTGTACATCATGCTTTCTATAGTATAGAAAACATCATGCTTTCTACAGTACAGTATTATATATATATATAATAAGTTGAACAGTTTCAGAAAACTAAAGAATTTGCCGGACTAAGTCGGAGTTAACCTAATTCCTCACATCTTTAAAACTAGCACCAAATTAAATTTCAATAACATGAATGAATAATAGGTGAAAAAAATACTAAATCACAAACTTCGACAAGGACATAATCTTCTATGCATTCTACAACTACTATAGTGAGAGAGGCTTTCCTACCAGGAAGAAGTATAATGGCATAAATATTTCCTTCAAGAATATTCATATGCAGCTAGTGCTTAAAACTTTGATAAGTGAAATATACAAAAATGATTGTGTAGTAGATTATTAGCTTACCTTCCACCTTCAACAGGATCTTCGGTTGCTTTCTCGAGGAACGAAGACACTCTTCACTTCCTACCGGTGCTAGATCGATATACTCTAGAGTTTTAACCTGTGATTTATAAAGTTTATTCCTCCATATAATGTCTCTTTGTATCCAATGAGCATAAATAACAGATAATGTCTTATTTGTATTTCTAAGAATGGAATTTTTTTTTGCAAAGCTTGGTTCAAAGGCATCTCTTACACTAATGGATAATTTGTTATTTTAATTATATTTACCAACGAATAACATATATATTTTTTGTCACTTCTCAACTAAAATTTTCCCAAGTACACTATTTCAAAATTTCAGTGATGCAGCATGTATGAAACATCCTTTCATTTAACCACCACCGTTCAAACGTGAGAACTGATGTTGAGAACATAAGATACGGTAATTTGTATCTAAAAAAGGTAAAAGAAAAAAACACCTATTTTCAAATTGCAAGGTGGTACATACCATAATACCACAACTCTCCTTCAAAGAAAAAAGATACACCCTAAAGCCAAATACAAGCAGAAGTTAGGTACTCCAATCATCCGACATCACCCGCAACCGGACAGACATCCACCCTCCTCTCCAAAAATGTAAACAGAAAGTATAAAGCATGCATCTGCAGTTGTATGCAATGAGAATTGTGAGCAGGAAAAAAACTGCATAGATGGAAGAGGATAAATGTTAGTGATGCATATTACCTTAGTTATCGACTATATAATGCATATATCCTTGAATGATTTCAATATTAGTGAAGTTGGTACGAAAACCATTTTTTCAATGCGTGATTATAAAGGAAAAATATCACGATCTAATTCTTTAGCTAAAATATGGATCAGAAATAGAGTACAACCTAGAGACATCACGATATAACATGCTATCGCATATAGGGAGATAGCTGATATTAACTTGAATTAAAAATCAAAAGAAATTGCATTCATCCTAACATGGATAGATAAAAAATCAATCCAACTTGACAATAACAGAGTACACTTATCGATATAAATTACTGAAAGTGAGGAATTACTTAGGTTGATGTATTATAACAGAAGAAATTATGTGAAAAAAGCAGGGAAAAAGGGTCAACAATGGTTACTTAAGATTGTGTACTTGTAACAGAAATGAGGACATTAAAGATTGATATCGTAAAATTCAAATATTTAAGTCATTTGAGTGAAAAAACTAAAGCATTATGATGCAATTTAGCTCCTATGACCCGATTTTGTCCCATGATGAAATGCAAATAGTTTAAAAGCATTATAAGAAAATAGTAACAAGACTGAAACTAGTTAATACAAAGGCACTCCAATACAAACTAATTTTGAACTTACGAAGATAAAGACATGCTTTTCTCTACCAATACATGGCCAAACATTTTAAATACCACCTTACTAAAAGCATATAGGAAATAAATTCCTCCTGTAGGGTATCACATTTTACCTACACAAATATGGTCCATCTTGTTTTGGTTGTACTTTTATCTTTTTAAGAACAAGATATTGTAGCGTAAATAATACACACACACACATACATACATAACATATTTTTTTTTACCTTTCATTGATTTTTTAAATGTTATATGGTATATATTCAACTTCAACAACAAACATGGTGAATACTATTTCTATGCGGCTATGGAGAAGCCATGTTTATAGAGATTGCCTATCTAATTGTCTCAAGTTTACCATCCATTCATATTACAATCATAAACTTGATTATATAATAAATTATTTAATTTTACATGGAATAGAGAGATTCAATTAGAGGAAGAGTAAAAAAAAAAATATGTTTGTGCTAATTTGATATAAATTATATAGTATCTCAGAATCAGAACATTATGTTATTTATTAAGCTGAAGAATCCATCTCAAGTTTGTTTTTTGAACTATTTTCCTATAAATAAAATACTAAACTTCTATCAAAAATACATTAGTTTATCAAAACGTTAGTCCTGATTAATATTCAACCAATCCCCACCTAGATGATTAATCTCTAATTTATACTCGTCGACTAGAGTCCATCTAGATATTATTATAATTTAGTGCATTTGTGTAATTTGTACTTTAATAGTGTAATGAATGAAGGATAAGAGGTTTGTTGTATGGAAAACAATGTAACCCATTGTATACATTGTAAACTAAAAAAAACAGCAGTGCTTTATATTTCCATAGAAGTTAAGAAAGCTTTATTTTTTTCATCAAATTTAGGTGGTTGAACTTTATATGTACAAGGTTTATCGGGTTTTAAGTATTATACAAAAGAGAAGAAAGGATGAAATTTAATTTCTAGTGTATGCCAAACATCAATTATCTTGGAAGCAGATATGATATCCGAACATAATTACTAAAGCATTGAGGTTAGAAACTGCTCGAATCAACTTCATATCACCAATGGAACAATTTATCTTAATTACCTAAATACATACATTATAACACGTAAAAAGGCAACTATCACATAAAATGTAATATGAAGTGGGCAAGAAAGATTATGGAAAAATTCTATTCCTGTGCAGCAACTCTTACCTATATGTTCATAAAGAGCTTTCCAACAAAAAATACTTTACATCTTTGAGCAAAAATTAAGAGAAATAAACAGCCATAACAAGCAAATGACCAATGTACATAGTTTACCAATGTGACTTTCATTAAAAAATTAAAAAGTATAGAGTCAAAGATCACATTACCGAATTATCAGCATTTCCTGATGATTTTTGATGTCGTATTATAAAAAATTCATATGACCATTGAAAGCTCCACCTCTACCTCTTCTAGATCTTTAAACATATAGAATCAAGAACCCTACAAGATACACATATTTCTATGGATATAAACTATATAACAACGTAGCCAATAATGTTCTTAACAGGTACATAATTTATTAAAATTAAGGCAAAACAAAATAGGATTGGAATGTGAAACATAATGTTCATAATCACATATAGGTCCTAGGCAAATAAACACTTAGAAATAAAATGTGATCGAAATTTTTTGACATGCCCAAAAACTGGACGCTTGACCTACAACATGTGAACATGCTTAAATTTCAAACGATAAACTAAACATTCCACATTAGAAGTGAAATCATTTCAAACAAAATGTGATTTTGTATAATAATAAAGGTACTAATTTTTTATGTTACCTTTCCTACCACATATCTGAGTGCCAAAAAGCAAAATGAAGACATCACATAACCAAATTCCCATCACACTCCCCTATTCTTATGCTTCATCAAAACCCAAGCTGAGCTCTCTGACACTCCAAATTCGACCTCAGATGTGATGCCCTGCCCCGAGACCCACATTAACAAAGAGAATTATAGGGTTATTCTGTCTACTAATGCGGAGAATAGGACTGGTTAGGAGCGACCATCTATAATCTTGTCTTAAACATCTACTGAATACGTCAATTGGTGCACTATATCTTTTTCCTAACTTAAGTGGATCGACATATTCAATAAATGCCTAAAACAAAACTATAGGTGGCTAACAGATCTATCAGAACAAAATTCAACTAAATGCAACTCACATAACAATAGATAATCATATATACACACACATTTGCAGATACATCACCAGAGTAATACAAAATGATACAACATATGTGGTATGATGACCATAATATACACCGAGTCAATAATACGTGTATATCAGAGTCAACACAAAAAGGATACAACAAAAAGGAGGATAACAGATGTATCCAAGCAGAAGGTCAAAGCGAAGCTAAGTCCAAAAGCAGGTATCTAACCTGGAACAACTCGGTCTGACCCGAGTATAAAAACACGGGTCAGGCTAGCTAAAACAATCAGTTTAGTAAAGATAGATGTTGATATGAAGCATAAGGTAAAGAATAGTAACACCTCTCAAGAAGAGATAATAGCAATACATGTCCAAAACTTAAGCGAACAAATATCACTTGAGCATATAGAACCTCTAAATAAGTAACTCAAGATAAATCATCAAGTATAATAGTCGCCTCATATCATCAACGATAGCAAAAAATAGCCATAGAGGTTTCTCGAACTTTATCTCTTAAATAAAAGAAAACTCAAAACAAAAATCTTGCCAAAATGGCTAATACAAAATACTCTCCAATTGGAGAAGTTCCAAAACTCAAAATATGCCTTATTTCATCGGCATAATACCCAAACTCAAAACATGACAAAATGCAAAAATATAAATATAATCTCAAAATGGAGAAATCTCAAACACAAAATACGCCAAAATGGCAAACTCAGATATCTCCAAAAGGAGAATATATTCTCAATTTAGAAATACCCAATAGCCCAATAAAAATCCCAACACGTATAAATGAATAAAGGACCCTATAGCCCAATAGCTATGAAAACAGAAAGGACCCAACAGCCTAATCTATGGCCAAACAGCCTGCCAAGTACCGTGTACTAGAGATTCCATGCCTCTTTTAGGACCCAACAGCCCATATTTTAGCCCAACAGCTATATATATATATATATATATATATATATATATATGTAGACATAGAACCCAACAGCTCAAGTACTGGAAAAAACTCATGAATGTGTCACAAACTCTCAGATAGGAACCTAAAAAGTGGTTACGTGCGTCCCATACCACACGTTCTTACTAAACGATTGACTAACCGCTAGTCATAGCGACATTATAAAACATCATCAAACTCATGAAATCTCAAATAACTCATGACTTGTCTCGTATCATCAACAAGTATAAATAGACCTTGTGATGGTTCCTCATGAACCATAAATCTCAAAATAGGAAATCACCAACTCAAGAGTTGCCTCATATCATCGACAGGTATAAAAACATCGTTATGGTTCTCATCGACCATAACTCCTATAAATAGGAGATCTCAAACCACAAAACTCGCCAAATATTGGCCATCTCGGATAATTCCCAAATTAGGAAGTATAAATCTTGAAACATGCCATAAAATGGCAAATCCTAGAAATCATCTCAAATCAATAACCCAGAATTGCTTCGATCGTACAAGTCCAGAATTAACCAAAAAAGTAAACTCACATGTCCCATCCATGTTTTTTACTAAATCGTTTAAATCTCTTACTCATACATTCGAAGAGTGTAAAATAATGTACATTTATAAAATGATCTACTTGAGAAAACAAGCTTTTAAAACCATTTTTTGCGAAATCAATTTTGTAAGCCATATTTGAAAGTCCCTTATTATGGAGAATAAATTGATTTTATATTTGAAAATACTTTGTAAATATTGTATAATAATTATTTGAAATTCCCATTTATTTAAAAATTATTTCAAAGTTGTTTGGAAAAATTCGTGCTCGAAAAAGAAGAAAAACAGAGAAAATCACACAAACCGATATTCAAATTCAATTTAAAATTAATTCAAAATTTGAATTTCAAAATCTATAAAATTTGGCTAGTCTATTGATAGACATCATGGCCTTCAAATATATTCAGAAATATCATGAAACAAAGCAAGAAAAAGCAAGCGAAACGAGTCAAAACACGAAATAAAACAAATGGAAGTGGGCTGAAATAACCCATTATCCAGGTCCACCTGGAGGTCGACCGTTGTACTCCCTTGGTTGACCGACGGGTCGACCTAGGGGTAGGTCAACTTGCAGGTCGACCCAGAAAAAGGAGAGGTCGACCCCTTGTACGCATTTTGCTTCAGCTTGTTTCCAAATCGTTTTCTGGGTTCGTATGCAATTTCCAAGCCAGGTTTGAACACTCAAATGACAATATTTTCCAACCAAATTTTGCAGAGACCAAGTTCAACATGTAAACTACCAAATGAAAGAAATCCATTAGCATTTCATTACCGGAATTATAAGTTATAGACATTCAAAGAAGAAATGTGAAACAGTTTCACTGAATAAAACAAATTCATATATATATATATATATATATATATATATACAGAAACTAGAAATTTCACCGCTTTAACAATTTTTAAGCTTGGCTCAGCTAGATTATGTGAGTATTTGAACTCACTTTGCTATAGCTATGCAAATACCCGGATTTAAGGAAAAAGATTGACGCTTGGCTTGAGTATTGACCTCTAGGAAGCTGTAGAAAGAAGATATAGTACATGCAAGCAAATATGTATAGTAAATTAGAAATCTATTTCTCAAATCAGGAATTTGATGTAATTATTAGGGTTTGGAATTTGATTACCTTTTTATTTACATTCTAGTTTGCTAAAAATCTCAGCCTTTTGAATTAATTTGGAGTTATGAGCTTGAAATTTGAAAATCGGAGAGGTGGGTTTCTTTTTGTTCCATTCTCTGGTTTGAGAATGAAGAAGGTAATGTAAATGAACGTACTGGTAATTGTTTTCCTCTTTTTCTCATTACTAATGGGCTTATGGACCCAAAATTAAAAGAAATAAAATGTCCTTAGTTAATTAATTAACTCTAAAACCAAATGCACACATATAACACATTATGTAATAAACAAAGTGCCATTTTCTTCCAAATTTTACACAAGAAAAATATGTAAACTTACAAACTTATAAAATAAAACATTTTCCACAATATAAAAAGATAAATTTATATTTTTAACCCCTAGTTTAGAATAATACATTGTTTACACCAAATAAATGAATAAAACCTTATTTTCAACTTCTAAAATTCTAGAAAAATACTTTTCTTACTAAGAAAATTATTACAAACCATTTCCCAACTTAATTAATAGCCAAAAAATATTTTTAAACCAAATTTCATCTTTTTATTTTAATAAACAACCATTAAAAATCAAATACTTCCCTTAAAAATTATTAAAAGAAGTAATTGGCGATAATTAATAAAATTATTGCATTTTCTCCAAATAAAAATTATTTTCCATTCATTCTTAACCCAAATAAATAAAATAAAGATTTTGAACTTTATTTCATTTTATTCCCAAAATTTATTGTTTATTCCAAATAAACCATTTAAATTTCCAATTTTATTTTAATTCACAATATTAAATTATAACTACCGCTATAATTTAATATTAACAGGTAATCTCCGAACCTAGAGTTGTTACAGACTCCCTCCCTTAAAAAAAATTGCGTCCTTGTAATTTGTAGAGAAGAGTTTGTATTCAACATAATTATTTCATCAATCAAAATAAGAATAGGCAAGCATGAGATAAAAATTCCTCACTCTCTATTCAAGATGAAAGAAGACCAAGATAAAATTGTTCAATAAATTTAATGATTTTCCCAATTATAAATACCTGGATTAGAGGACAATTGAACTTATTTGAGAAATACATCATGATTTTGAAAGTATCTCACTTTCGAAACAAGAACACAATGGAGTGCTACCCAAAAAATCAGTCGAAGGAGATCGATTTTATAAAAGTTTCTCGAATAGAGTTGGGATTTAGCATCGCTTCATCCGAACTTCAAACAAATCGATGATGAATTTCCATGTGTCACTACGGAAGGAGCCATATTGATACTAAGATAACAACAATTAAGGTAGGAAAACCTGATGCGAGGCGGTTACTTCAAAGAGCACCAACTCAAACGACCGCAAAAATGCTAGTCATCAGACCATCGCACTAAGGCAAGATAAACATAAGGAACAAAATAGATATAAATTTTAACTTACAATAAAAATTTCTTAGAGTTTCAAAATTCATTATCTTTATAATCATAATCTCAATTTCAAACATTTAAATTTTTTTCCAAATTCTTTACTATAGCACTTATAAAGTGACAAATAATTTCAAAATCATATTCCCTTTTTATTACAAAAATTAAATTTCCAAAAGATTTTTATAAATCCATATCAAAAATTCTTAAGATAAGATTTTACTTCTCTTTATTTTCATGCACCTGAAACTTCAAAACAAGCTTCATATTCAACATGTATAACTCATATTAAAATATTCAATTAAACACTTTAATTTTCAAACAAAGTATTATCTCATCTAAAATACATCATTTCAATAACGAAACATAACTATATACCATTCCATAAATTTTAATTATCTTAATGGCATTACCTCGCCATTGGTTTATAATGAATAACCCTTTCGATTGGCTGCAGAGTTGACCAAGTGATCAAAACTGCCTCGTCACTCATCCAGACCACTATGGTTCAATGGCTACTTATGTCATCCAAAATAAAATTTAGTTCTTAAACTATTTTAATTTATTTCCAAATTTAATCTCATTAAAACATAATTTATCGTGTCTGATTTCATCACAGCGTTTAGGAAATTCCTATCGATGACGTTGATCGGGTGTATCGACCAGTATTCTTAAAGCACTTGGTGGACAACCCAACACAAAAATCATCTTCAATAAAAGAAGTACCTCATACTTAATTCTTAAAATGTTTTTTGTTTATCCCAAAAACCAAATCCAATTTATCTTAGAAATATATCTTCAATTTTTGAAAAATTTGAAAACACAATTTATTACATATACCCAAAATAAAAAACACAAGAAAACTCATCGAAATATTCCCAGAATACTCAATTCACAAGATTGAGGGATTTGATGGGAGTGTTCATTATTTCGAACGGTATAACGAACTACTCACAAAACTCATAACGAGTGCGGAATGCGGTAAAAGAAACACTATCTTCTGCAACTTGTAGTTAATGAGAATAAGTGTAAGGTCAAGCTAAGGAAAAACCTTAGCACCACACAATAGATCGTATAAGAAATCAACGAGATATAAGGTCAAGGGTAAAATATCTTCTCGAATGAGAAGAACACAAATGGAAAATCATTACTTCGAGTGAAGTAATATTACAAAGCCTATAAATGAGTATCCAAAGAGGTTATCTCAAAAAGAGGTAAAAATTGACAATAATAGTTAAATTTAATGAATCACCTCATTTCCTTAGTGGACATCCTCGTGGAAGGATGATAGAAAGGCTAAGAACCAGGAATGATGTCAATACCATACATGATTGCCCGATTGGGTGTCATACTTGAAGCGGATTCACAGAAATCAATAGAATCATAATGATTGGCATTCGAGATATATCATCAGCATATTGAAACTCAAGAATTAATAACGACATTTCGAAATCATAACCAACATTTTGAAGACAAGAAATAACAAACCAACTGAATTACCATACCTAAATATAGGATCCTTCAAATCATAGAATTCACTATGATTTGAAATGACACATACTCGAACGGACTTTATAATAGAAGAAAATCTAATGTAAATCCCGATATTTTCAACCATTTGCATCCAAACATGCTGAAATTGAATTGCTCAAAATATCAAGTTGTTAATTTATATTTGGCAAAATTCATCATATACAGTAGACAAATAAATCACAGAGTCACAGACACAGAGTAATATACAATATGCAGCGGAAACAAAAAGAATAGTAGTTCATGAAGCTACTATATATATCAGAGTTAAATAAGTTACAATAGAAGTTTCAAATACAATTGTCAAGTACGAGATTAGAATACATCACTGGAATCAACTGAATAACTCCAAGCTGAAAGATGTAGATGAACCTCCAAACGAAGCTCCAACTTCAAAAGTGAGTCTCAAAAGATGTATCACTCAGTCTGACCCAAGCGTAAAGCAAAACACAAAACACACGAGTCAGGATTAACATTCTTATATCAATAAATCCAACTCAAGTGAAATAACAACCGAAATACAAGTAACTCAAAAGATGTTTGGGACAACCATCTTTTAAGGACCCGTTAAACTATCTACTATGTAGTAATATATGCTATTATAATAATGTCTAAAGTAAAGTATAATATATTTTTGAAAATAGCATTTAGGCATTACCCATATCCACCTTAACACATTTTATAGTGCCAATAGTCTATACAGTACTGTAATACCTCCAAATCGGGAGGCTACGAGAGGATACTCCATAGGTATGACACCAATCAAACTCGTAGAAGGCGCGCTAGGGTAGGTGACATGGCACAACTAGGCAATACCAGGGAGATATACCAATTGCACTTTCGGACCGGTGGTAACACGTAGCAGGCATTACCACCCACCTCGAGCAACACTCCCAAAAAATCAAAGGTGTACACAATCAATCACAAAGTAATATAATAATATCGAAGGAGTGTGTCCGATCAGAGGAGCTACCTTATTATCCCGTCAATTGCTCCTGTTTTAGCCACCTTATGCCAACTCACGGGAGTCGACTCCATGTATATACCTCAATAGAACGTCGCCACCATCCTGCTTCATTATGGAATCTCCACCGCATACACATTGTTAAGGTGGATTTTCAAATTGGCAGAGAGTATGACAACTTCCGATCCCGGTCTCTTTAACAACCAAACGTTATTATAACACCGTGGTCATTTCAAATAGTTTATACTTCAAAGCCAAAATATCGTTGCCATTTCAAAGAAACCATATAAATACGATATCCTTTTCCATTTCAAAATCAAATACAATATCATTTCCATAAATATGTCTTTTTCCAAAATCATAGCATTTTCAAAGTTATAAAACTTTTCGAAACTAAACCCTTGAAATTAAAACATTTTCGAAACATAATACTTGAAGCCATAATACTTCCCACTTAACCGATTTAAATATTAAAATAGTATATATAATAAAATTATTTTCCTCAAATTTCACAAATTAATTCCAAATCAACTCGAATTCCAAAATTCAAATTTAATCATATCTCTAATCATTAATTCCAATTTAGCTACTAAATAAAACCATTTAAAATTATATCGATTTCAAATATAGATTTGAACCACAAATAAACCATTTCAAAATATATATTTCGAAGCTTTAAATATTCTATAATTTCAAAACTAAATGTGATAATTTTATATACATCTTAATTCAATTTACTATTATTTAGTTTTGAAATATTTACTTAATAAATTCAATATCATTTAAATAAACTCAAACTTGAAATATTTATCAATCATTTTAAACCAACATCAAGTTATAAAATCATATCCTTTAAAATCTCAAATTCAATAAGTTCCAAATCGATTTTTATTAAATATAATTCTTAACTAAATACAATTTCAAATCTATCTTTCCAGCCTTAATTTATTAAAATCATTATAAACTTTATATTAATATAAAATTTTAAATAAAGATTTAACTATAATATATTTTAATAAAATCAAACTTTGTTATTAAACTTATTTTATATTAAAACAAATTTATACATAGCTTAAAATCAAGAATTTAACTATATGAAAAAATAACATTTATATAGTATCGAAAATCAATATTTTATAAAACCATATATTTCTTTCCAAAACCGTAGAAATCATTTTCAAAATATTTATATATAGACCAAGGGTGTCTATATATTATTTTCTATCCTATGGTCAAGTGATACAGATATTTATCATTTCAATCTGCAATTTAAATATAAATACAGGTATGTATCATTTCAACCCGCAATCCCTAATTCAATTCAATGAAAATCGCTTAGGTATATCATTTCAACCCATAACGATTTTCTCCTATTCTATAGATCGTTCGGGTATGTATCATTTCAACCCATAGTGGATCCTATACTAACAGGGAACTTGCAAAGTGATAACAGGTATGATAATAATATAACATGCATATATCATCAATGTAAACAATAGATAATGGTGTCAGATATCACAGGTGAACCGGTATAGATAATAGCATATATATAACAATGTAAATAACTAGCAGCAGCATTTTTCAATTATCGTTTCAATTGAAATAAAATTTAATAAATATAAGAACGTTAATCGTGAGTGTGTGCTCACCTTTCGAGGCTAGAGATGAACGAGAATGAGATGAGTTATGAATCCAAAGTAAAGCTAGATTGAACGCGAATTTGACGAGCAAAGTTGATAAACAGGAATTGACGAAATCAAATCAGAACTAGATCGATGATGGTAGATGGTAAAATATAACTATATATAACTATTTATATATAAAAATCATATTTTTAATTTCAAACTCATATTAGATTAAATGCATGTGTATTTCAAAAATCATTGTTTTAAATAAATATATAAAATAAACAAACATATCTACATATTATAATTTGAAATATATATATATATATATATATATATATATATATGCAAATTACTTGCATATATCATTTTTTTGTTTATTTGAAAATATATATATATATATATATATATTAAATTACTCACTGCCAACCGACAACCCCAATATAAAAATAACATCTATATATGTTATGCCATCATTTATATAACACACAACTTATAAATATTAATATATAAATAGGAATATAAATATACAACTAATGTATGTTTGCAGGTGACATTTATAGACAAAACATATGTATATTAAACCAGAGACAACATTTTATATATAATATATATATGTAATATAAAATAAGCACATTTTCTAAACATATAAAATGAACTAGAAAATAATATATATATATATATATATATATATATATATATATATATATATAAACTGACAATATATAAACGTACATCATATCTACATCAGACTAGTGTCATAAAAGCATACTATAATATAAATTATAAAAAAATAGAAACCTAACCAAAGCTTAACAACTATATTTATATCTATTAATCTAAAAAAGATCTACAGTCAAGGTTTATACAACTTAATATACGTATAAATAACGTATAGATTATAATATATATGTATATTTAAAGGCAACGAAAAAGAGATATATACAATAGTAGGATATATACTATAGGATAACAAGTATACCTGTAATGTACATATACTATGTTATACCTGCAATGTATATATAATAAAAAAGAGATATACTAGGTATACCTGCAATAGTATAACAGTAGGATATATACCATGTATATATAAATCACGTATACCTGCAAACTGTATCTATATATATATATATATATATATATATTTCCATAACAAATATAACATTGTACATATATATCATACTCTTATATAGCTTTCTTATATTATATATATATATATATGCATATTAAAAATCATATATAGACACATTCAGATACTTTAAAACAAACGTGGAATATATATATATATATATATATATATATATATTTTAAACATTAGTCACATACAGACACCTTAAAACAATATATAATGATTTTATAACCAAAAATATAGCTATAATGCCCTTATATAAAATATACATATCAACCAAAATATGCAAAATCTCAAACTATACCCTGCGAAGGCTGCACTACAGGAGCACGTGGCGGGTTGAGGCCATAGGTGGCTTGGATGGAGAAGAGTCGGCATGTGATGAGGCGGAGCTGGCGGTTGCTTGAGTGGTCTTGGGTTGGTGGTTGCCTGGGTTCGGGTTGCATGAGGAGATGGGAAGAAAAAGAGAAAGGCACATGTGTGTCATAGTCGGCTGATATGAGTGGAAGTTGAGGCCGAGGGGAAGGAGGCCAGAGGTGGATCCAGGGGCGGAGGGCAAGTTTAGGTCTTGCGTGTGGTGATTTTGTGGTGGAAGCTACAAGTGGAAGAGATGAAGAGCATTGTTTGGCAAGGGATAGGAGAGGAAAGGTTACAGAAACACGTATAAATATATGAGAACAATATTATATTATATAAAAAATTTCTCAAATGGAATGTCAGAACCAATGTAAGGAAAATAAAGGCGCTCAAAAGAAAATAACAAACTAAAATAATATTGAGAACATAGGAAATGGAAAAGTTAAGAATAATTAAAACCAGTGTCTATTTGATTTCAACCGTTTAACAATGGATAACGAAAAGGCAGGAATCCAAAAGATTCAAATACGGCTACTGATACGACTAATCATTTCACGGTTTTCGCCACGTATCGGAACCAAAATGCAAATATGAATATAGTACGGAGATCAGCACGGCGAGGCGATCAAAATGTTATACAAATATTGATGGTACGATCATCGTATCAAAAGTCGATAATCGATACTGAAAATGCTGCTAATTTATCGAAAATAAGATAAACGGAGCAATAGAGGTCAAAATTTGAAGAAACGAAATATGACTTCTCACTCAGAAGATGATTTACAAATTTTCTATAGAAAAATATTCGGGTTTGGAAAAACATTTCATTATCATCAAATTTTAAGTAATATAGATTGAAATAAAATTACACAAAAATAAACTTCCATATTTGTAATTGAAATTTACAATTTGCTATGTTTAATTAGGCGTAATTCAAATATCAAATTTATATTTTCAAATTCAAATGTTTTAAAATTTCACAAAATTTCAGTTAAATATGTTATTAAATCCATTAAAATTTACGGTTCATTACACTCTTCTCCACTCAAAACTTTTCGTCCCCTAAAAGGAAGGAGGTATGAGAACAGAAACAACCAGAAAGAAAATAGATTTGAAAAACAAAATGAAACAATTAATTTAAACCATATAAATTTCAAATTAAATTAACTAATATTCAATAATTGCTGTTAAAATTCAAGGTATTTCATTAAGTTGATTTGATTTCAATTTATAAATATTTGATACAAAAAGGTTTCTTTCTGTGACGACCTGGAATTTTTGAGCATTTAAAATCAGAATGTTTAATTGATTTTAAATATTCAATAGTGTAATTTTAACTTGAATTACGAATATCACAATTTATTTGATAATTGAATAATTAAATTAAATAAGTGAAGTTGGGTAAATTTTTGAATCTGGAGTTTTAAGCCTATTAAAATTTATATTTGAAGGCTTGAAAATTTTACATTGATAGTACTGAGAGTAATAGAAATTGTAAAATTGAAATTAATAGTAGTTTGTTCAGTTTTGAAAATTTCATCGTTTAAATTGAATTTAAAAATAACCTTCTGAGGCACAGTCTCGGAATTCAATGAAACCAGTTCCATTTGGTCCGTAAAATTGAATTATTATCGGATGTCAATTTTTGTGGCGTTTGGAGTTGTCATGTGAGCGTACGACATACAAACGCACTGGAATTTTATATTGGGAATCTAATAAAAAAAAAAAAATAAAAAAAAAAATCTTCCTTTCTACGCCTCTTTCGATTTTTAATAAAACCCCCTTTCTTTTTCTGGTCAAAAGGAATTTCCCCAACGAAGTACAATAGGGCCGAAACCCTTGAAAAACAAATCGAAATTTATGGCGTACGAAGCCGAAACCCTACCTCCCTTCCTAGAATCAATTCGATCGGTGCGTAAAAAAAAAAGAGGATCGATCAGAGTGTTAGAGAGGGGCGGAAGCAGGATTCATTCGATCGAATCTTAGAGGCGACATAGCGTTGAGGGTTCGCCGAGATGCTGGGCGAAGCGTCTCGAGTTCGAGCAGTGACGAGATGGATTGAGGTTGCTAAACGAGTCGAGGTTGGGTCGGCACCCACGTGAATTAAGCGAGCTCGTCGTTGAACTTTGCAAGAGTGTTTTGGTCGCGCGGTGCTCTGACCGAGGGGAGGAGGCGGTTTCTTGTTCTCAAGCATCGGGGTAGTGGGTCTCGAGGAGGAAGGTGGGCTGTAGAGGGAGGCTGTCAGGTATCGATTCCACCTTTATTTTAATTCAATTAAATAGTTTCAGAACATAAAAAGGTTTCAAAGAAAATAAAATAAATAAATATACATACGTAAATATTTTTATCCCACTAATTATTTTAAAAGAAGTGGGTTTGATGATTAAACTATTTTAATTAACCTCTTTAATTTTTGGGTTACTAAAGATAATTTGTCAAAGACAATTTTTAGTTTAAATTTTTTAGATTAAATTATAAGTTAAAATAAATAAGTAAACGTTAGTTAATTATTGGATTTATTCAGGTATTAATTAACTATATAATGTCATACAAGGTCTAAAATTGATTTAAGTTTATTTAAATTTAAATTCATATATATGTATATAGGCAGTAAAGTGTTAACAGTAAGTTTAAAACTTATGTTGGTTTTAATTATATATATATCAAGGCAGATTGGAAAAAAATATATATAAATAATAAATTGTTCGATCAATTCAAATATTTATAAATCATAATATTTATACAAGGTCAAAAATTGAGAAGGAAGCAAGTCGGATTTGGGAATGGGTTGCAAACGGAATAAGGTGAGTTAATCTCACTCAGTTTAAATTTAAATTTAAATTTAAATGATTAAATTTAAATAATTGTTTGAATGCTTGAATTGATTGATGTGATATAGTATGATATAATTTGAAATTGGCATTTTATGTGATGCTAACATCTGTGGTTGCAGGGAAAACAGGTTGGAGGGATCCAACTGGACCCCTCAACATTTATTTAAATTATCTAATTCCCTCAGTTGTGATTATATTGATATTCTACGATGAATTATAGTGGAATATTGAATGCTATGGTTTGATTGGATATAATTGGGTATAATGAATTACCAAAAATATAAATTTGATTTTGGAAATGAAAATATAAGAAGTGAAATTGCAAGTAAAATAATTATAGAATAAATTTAAGAATGTATTGGGAAGAAATAAAGCGACCTTGAAGTTTTAATAAATAAAACTAGAGTATAAAAAGGAAATTTTGAATAACAGGAAGTGAAATGAATTTTGAACTGTAGTGTTATTATTTAGGAGAACAAAACTTTTATTTAAAATTTAAGATTTGAATTATTGAAAGGAATAAGGAAGAAATTGGAAAAAAATCTGGAATTTGTATATTTCCGTTAAAGGATTTACAATCAAACGGAGGATAATAACAATAATAATAAAACCTATAATTAATGAATTTTGAAATGAACTAAGTATGTAAAGAGATTTATTTCAAATGGAATAAATCGGGAATCAATTTGGAAAATTGATTTAAGTGATTGAAGTAGAATTTTTCTCTGGATAACAAGGTACGTTTTTAAAGTAAAATTGTAAATATAAATTAAATGTTTAATGTTGTTTTTGAAGAAAGCAAGTTTTGTAAAAAAATTTATTTCTAACATTGTCTAAAATAAGTATCTCTTCTAATTTATTTTAGCAGTAATTACTAAGAAGTAACTAGTATTTTGTTTTATTAAAAGTAGAAAATCTAGTTTTTATATTTTATTAAGTAACTTTATTTTCAAATGTTTAATTAGTATGTGTTTTAGTAAATTATTATAGTAGTTTTTACTTAAGTGTTTGAAAGTAAATTCCGAAGTAAGTATTTTTGTTTAATCTATTATCATAATAATTATTTAAAGAATGATTTGGTCTTTTGTTTTAAGTATTATTATAAATTTAGTATTAAAGTAAATGTTTCTAAATTGAATGTTAAATATATTTACAATAAAGTGTTTTTAAAATTATTTTAAAAATCTTAAGTTTTGTGCTTGGAGATTCCAGTGGAAATAGAAATACTTGGAATTTATTATGAGAAAGGCAGGTAGTTTTGAAAACTGTTTCCAAAGAAATTTGAAAGTGAAAATATATCTTGTGAAGATATTGTTGAGATAAATAAATAATTTGGGAAATTATTTATTGGTTGATGGTTGTTTTGTGAATATTAATTGATAGTTAAATAACCGACTACCAATATTGGCCAAATGCGTTGATCGTTTCGAAGAGACCGGGATCGAGATTTATTTCTCGAAAACCACTTCGATCCAGTTTGAACGTTTCGTGTAAACGATTTTGGATTCAAAGATGGAGCAGTGAAGTGCAAGGGCTAGTCACTACTAATCCTGAGGATATTTTCAAAATGGATGTAGTAGGAATAGTGCATTCGGTTCCGTTCGAACCCGGGACGGACTTTTATGGATGAATGCTTGCGAAACATCGTCAGGTGGACGATGGGCATTCTAAGGGATATATTCTAAAAAGGTAACGCTTGGCCTCAAGCCTCATCAAATGGAAATGACTGAAAATCAGGGGTTATGCAGCAAGGCTAGGTGGGTAGCACCCAAGCAGGGTGAGGTCATTCCAGTCTAGATGTCCCTTTTTATTTCGGCTTAGTGGGCGGTTGCTGATCCCAACCGCGGGGTGATCTCACTCGGGATTATCCAGTAAGGGGTAGTCCCGGCTTTGTGTTGCAGGGGAGTGGGCGTACTCCTCGGTACGGTGATCTAGGCCCCGTACTGTGACAGGTGGTACCCCAGTGCCTAGTCATTAGTTGGAAATCCATTCTCCCTACGAGCCTTGTACGAGTTTTGTTTGTATTACCCACTCTGTGGCTAGTAGCTGGAATTTAATGAATGTAACAATTTCGGCTATTTTATAAGTATTTGTAAATATACCCTATTATAATATCAGAGGATTTCTATAAAAATTGTTTTAGCTATCGTAAGGTAAAAACCCGACATGTTTATTTGTGGCGTGGTCTTACGAGATGCTTTTATTTCCAAATGATTTTTGAAACTTTAATAATCAATTGGGTGTGATTTTCTCACGCTGGTATTCTAGACTGACTCGGGTGTTATTTAACTGTAATGCTCGGGTCAGACCGAGTATCATAGGATACAGGTTTCGATGCTGTGGAGCTCAGGAGACGAGCAGGATAGCGATACGTACTTCCGCACTCTGTTTATATATATATATTCCGTTGCTTGAGTTGTTGTGTATCCATTGTATGATATTGATGTTGAGCTGTGATTGATGTACTCTGATGATGTAATATATATAAACAGAGATATTTGATTTTTGAATAAAATTATTTAGTATCTATTATATTTTATTCCGCTATGATGGTTAGATTCTGTTGTTGTTTCCTATCTTCTTCTTCTACCTCTTCTTCTTTAACCCAAATGGTTCGTATTCTGTACAACTTGAATTGATTTAGATAGAATAGTGTTGACTCAAGGAGTACGGATTTGCGGGCTGTTACACTTTCAATCAAAATTTTATTTAATTTGCCTTATTTACTATTCAATCAACCTATTATTCTATTTATCTCTACTAACATTTTATAACTAAAATCTAAGTGTATAACATTTGTCATAACCACTCAAATTTTATTTATAAATAATTAATCATCATTTTAGATTGTAAAGTACCCAATTACATATTCAACTTCTGCATGATTTAGGTAGGTTATATTAGAATGTAATTGAATATTTTACAAGTAAAGATTTCAAATTCAATTATTCAAGTTTAAATATTCATTCAAAAATTTTGGCTTCATTTTATAATTGAAATCATCCTTGACATAAAATATAAGAATTAAATTTCCGATTCACTCCAAACAGTTTAGGGATAAATATATATACATTCAATATATCACCTCAAATCTATAATCATATACTAATATACAATATATATACTTTAAATCAAGTCATACTTTAAAAGTCAAATCAATTTAATTCTCCAAAACAAAAGTGTAGCAAGGCTACAGAATGGTCTCTCCGCTTCGAAATTCGAAAATGAATGTCGAGATGCGGCCGCCGTCACCGAAATTATTTTCCAACGACAAAAGAGGAGAGCACTGATTTAAATATAAAAAATTCTTTGGAAACAATTTCAGTTCGAAAATACTTTAGATAGTATACACTTTAAAACTTTAAGACAAAGTTTGCAATTTTCGAAAATTAAATTCTTAAATTCTAAATTGAATTCATTAAACTCCAAATTAAATTATAAACCGCTTTCGATAAATTCATTTATTTATACATTGGAAAAAATTCAATGGTTTACAAAACAATAAATGAAAATCAAATATCATCATTTTAAACATCCCATTTATTTAACTATTTAATTTCAGAAACTATACTTATATATATAATATATAGTCATAAAAAATTATTTCATTTACCAATATGAAAATAATATTGTGTTAGTTTGCTCTGTTAAAGCGTTTTGGAAATTCTATCGATTGTGTTGATTAGGCGAATCGATCGAAAACCCAAATCAACATCTACATCTCAAACAACACACTATAAAACATTTTAATATTAGTTTATAAATATACTTGCTCGCTCGACGATACAGGAATGGATTTCAAAGCAAGGATAGAGATTTAAATTTGATGGACTCAAATCAAAGAGAATTTTGATTCGAATATAATTTCGAAACAAAAGATAAGATGATTAAATAATAGAATAGAAAGATGGATAAGTTTATATAAATAGCGGGCAACCTTAACTGGGTCGACCGTGACTTCAAGAATAAGATCGATGCAGAATTCGAAGGCAAATCGACATTCGATCTTAAGAGATAGAATTCCGGCATAGGAGGAGATAGATAGCAACGTAAATCGAGGATACAGAAATCTCCGGTAAATCAATGTCTATTTTAAAGGAGTTTCACCCTTTACAAATCATTCGAAGATTGGCGAGACTGCCAATTTACTATAGAGATTGTCTGAAGTGGAGTTATGGGATACTCCAAAATACGTATAGGGAGAGGTAAGGATGGATTTTGGAACCGAGGGGATCGTTCCAAAATTTCAAAGGAATTGAGTCAAATAGGAAGGGATTTTCCGTAATTAAATTTACCCTATATGTTGAGCTTTATCTAAAACCAAAGCTCTGATACCAAATGTGACATCCCGATATTTTCAACCATTCGCATCCAAACATGCCGAAATTGAATTGCTCAAAATATCAAGCTGTTAATTTATATTGGGCAAAACTCGTCATATACAGTCGATAAATGAATCACAGAATCACAGACACAGAGTAATATACAATATGCAGCGGAAACAAAATGTTGAAGCTACTATATATATCAGAATTAAATAAGTTACAATAGAAGTTTCAAATACAATAGTCAAATACAAGATTAGAATACATCATTGGAATCAACTGAATAACTCCAAGCTGAAAGATGTAGATGGATCTCCAAACAAAGCCTCAACTCCAAAGGCGAGTCTCAAAAGCTGTATCACTCAGTCTGACCCGAGCGTAAAGCAAAACACAAAACACTCGAGTCAGGATTAACATTCTTATATCAATAAATCCAACTCAAGTGAAATAACAACCAAATACAAGTACCACAAAGGATGTTTAGGATAACCATCCTTTAAGGATCCATTAAACTATCTACTATGTTGTAATATACGCTATTATAATAATGTCTAAAGTAAAGTATAATATATTTAAAAATAGTGTTAAGGCGTTACCCATATCCCCCTTAACACATTTTATAGTGCCAATAGTCTATAGGGTACCGTAATACCTCCAGATCGAGAGGCTACTAGAGGATACCCCATAGGTACGACACAAATCAAACTCGTAGAAGGCATGCTAGGGTAGGTGACACGGCACAACTAGGCAATACCAGGTTAGATATACCATTTGCACTTCCAGACCGGTGGTAACACGTAGCAGCCACTACCGCCCACCTCGAGCCACACTCCTAAAAAATCAAAGGTGCACCTAATCAATCATAAAGTAATAGAATGGTATCGAAGGAGTGTGCCCGATCAGAGGAGCTACCTCATTAGCCCGTCAATTGCTCCTGTTTTAGCCACCTTATGCCAACTCACGGGAGTCGGGTCCACGTATATACCTCAATAGAACGTCGCCACCATCTTACTACATTCTGAAATCTCCACCGCATACACCGTTGTTAAAGTGGTCTTTCGAGTTGGCAGAGAGTATGACAACTTCCGATCCTGGTCTCTTCAACAACCAAACGTTGTTATAGCACCGGGGTCATTTCAAATAGTATATACTTCAAAACCAAAATATCATTGCCATTTCAAAAAAACCATATAAATACGATATCATTTTACATTTCAAAATCAAATACGATATCATTTCCATAAATACGTCTTTTTCCAAAATCATAGCATTTTCAAAGTTATAACACTTTCGAAACTAAACCCCTGAAATTAAAACACTTTCGAAACATAATACTTGAAATCATAATACTTCCCACTTAACCGATTTAAATATTAAAGTAGTATATATAATAAAATTGTTTTCCTAAAATTTCACAAATTAATTCCAAATCAACTCGAATTCCAAAATTCAAATTTAATCATATCTCAAATCATTAATTCCAATTTAGCTTCTAAATAAACCATATCGATTTCAAATACAGATTTGAACCACAAATAAACCATTTCAAAATATATATTTCAAAGCTTTAAATATTCTATAATTTCAAAACTAGATGTGATAATTTTATATATATCTTAATTCAATTTACTATTATTTTGTTGAAATATTTACTTAAGAAATTCAATATCATTTAAATATACTCAAGCTTGAAATATTTATCAATCACTTTAAACCAACATCAAGTTATGAAATCATATCCTTTAAAATCGCAAATTTAATAAGTTCCAAATCGATTTTTATTAAATATAATTCTTAATTAAATACAATTTCAAATCAATTTCAAATCTATCTTTCCAACCTTAATTTGTTAAAATCATTATAAACTAATATATTAATATAATATTTTAAATAAAAATTTAACTATAATATATTTTAATAGAATCAAACTTTATTATTAAACTTATTTTATATTAAAACAACTTTATACATAGCTTAAAATCAAGAATTTAACTACATAAAAAAATAACATTTATATAATATCAAAAATCAATATTTTATAAAACCATATAGTTGAAATCATTTTCAAAATATTTATATATAGACCAACGGTGTCTGTAATTTTCTATCCTATAGTCAAGTGATACGGATATTTATCATTTCAATTCGCAATTTAAATATAAATACAGGTATATATCATTTCAACCCGCAATCCCAAATTCAATTCAATGAAAATCAATTGGGTCTATCATTTCAACCCATAATGATTTTCTCCTATTCTAAAGATCGTTTGGTTATGTATCATTTCAACCTATAGTGAATCCTATGCTAACAGGGAACTTGCAGAGTGATAACAGATATCATAATAATATAACAGGCATATATAATCAACGTAAATAACAGATAATGGTGTCAGATGTCACAAGTGAACTGATACAGATAATGACATATATATAACAATGAAAATAACTAGCAACAACATATTTCAATTATCGTTTCAAATGCAATCAAATTTAATAAATATAAGAACGTTAATCATGAGTGATTTCTCATATTTCGTAGCTAGAGATGAACGAGAATGAGATGAGTTACGAATCCAAAGCAAAGCTAGATTGAACGCGAATTTGACGAGCAAAGCTGATAAATGGAATTGACGAAATCAAATCAGAACTAGATCAATGATGATAAATGGTAAAATATAACTATATGTAACTATTTATATATAAAAATCATATTTTAAATTTCAAACTCATATTAAATTAAATGCATATGTATTTTAAAAATCATTGTTTTAAATGAACACATAAAATAAACAAACATATCTACATATTATAATTTGAAATATACATACATACATGTGTGTGTGTGTGTGTGTGTGTGTATATGTATATAAATGCAAATTACTTGCATATAGCGTTATTTTTATTCATTTGAAAATATGTGTGTGTGTATATATATATTAAATTACTCACAGCCAACCAACAACCCTAATATATACATAACATCTATATATGTTATGACATCATTTATATAACACACAACTTATAAATATTAATATATAAACAGGAATATAAATATACAGCTAATGTATGTATGTAGGTGACATTTATAGACAAAACATATGTATATTAAACCAGAGACAACATTTTATATACATACATACATATATATATATATATATATATATATGCAATATAAAATAAGCACATTTTCTAAACATATAAAATGAACTAGAAAATAAAAATATATATACAAACCGACAATATATAAACGTACATCATATTAACATCGGACTAGTATCATAAAATTATATGTATTCATATAAACATACTTTAAGATCAATAATATAATTATATAATATACCCTTTATAAAATTTGTTGTCACGGGTAAGATATACATTATATACAAAAGTATACTGTAATATAAATTATAAAACAACAGAAACCAAAACCAAAGCTTAACAACTATATTTATATATATTAATCTAAAAAGGATCTACAGTCGAAATTTATACAACTTAATATACGTATAAATCACGTATAATTTATAATATATGTGTATATTTAAAGGCAATGGAAAAGAAATATGCACAATAGTAGGATATGTACTATAGTATAACAGGTATACCTGTAATGTATATATACTATGTTATACCTGTGATGTATATATAATGAAAAAGAGGTATAACAGGTATACCAGCAATAGTATAATAGTAGGATATATACCATGTATATATGAATCACGTATACCTACAAACAGTATAAATACTATAGTGTATATATATATATATATATATTTGTAACGAATATACCATTATACATATATATCATACTCTTATATAACTTTCTTATATATATATATGTGTGTGCATATTAAAAATCATATATAGACACATTCAGATACTTTAAAACAAACGTGGAATATATATATATTTAAAACATTAGTCACATACAGACACCTTAAAACAATATATAATGATTTTATAACCAAAAATATAGCTATAATGCCTTTATATAAAATATATATATCAACCAAAATATGCAAAATCTCAAACTATACCTTACGAAGGCTGCACTAGAGGAGCACGTGGCGGGTTGAGGCCATAGGTGGCTCGG
This sequence comes from Allium cepa, assembly GCA_030765085.1. Lineage (NCBI taxonomy): Eukaryota > Viridiplantae > Streptophyta > Magnoliopsida > Asparagales > Amaryllidaceae > Allium > Allium cepa. The sequence goes on from CM060929.1 coordinate 568,249,594, forward strand.
ATGGAGAAGATTCGACATGTGATGAGGCGGAGCAGGCGTTTGCTTGAGTGGTTGCCTGGGTTCGGGTTGCATGAGGAGATGGGAAGAAAAAGAGGAAGGCACCTGTGTGTCAGAGTTGGCTGATGTGAGTGGAAGTTGAGGCCGAGGGAAAGGAGACAAGAGGCGGATCCAGGTGTGGAGGGCAAGTTTAGGTCTTGCGTGTGGTGATTTTTTGGTGGAAACTACAGGTGGAAGAGATGAAGAGCAAGGTTCGGCAAGGGATAGGAGAGGAAAGGTTAAAGAAACACGTACTAATATATGAAAACAATATTATATTATATAAAAAATTTCTCAAATGGAATGTCAGAACCAAAGTATGGAAAATGAAGAGGCTCAAAAGAAAATAAAAAACTAAAATAATATTGAGAACATAGGAAATGGAAAAGTTAAGAATAATTAAAACCAGTGTCTATTTGATTTCAACCATTTAATAATGGATAACGAAAGGGCAGGAATCCAAAAGGTTCAAATACGGCTACCGACACGACTAATCATTTCACGATTTTCGCCACGTATCGGAACCAAAATGCAAATATGAATATACTATGGAGATCAGCACGGCGAGATGATCAAAACGATATACAAATATCGGTGGTACGATCATCGTATCAAAAGTCGATAATCGGTACCGAAAATGCTGCTAATTTGGCAGAAATAACATAAACAGAGCAATAGAAGTCAAAATTTAGATAAACAAAATATGACTTCTCACTCAAAAGATTTTCTACAGAAAAATATTTGGGTCTGGAAAAACATTTCATTGTCATTAAATTTGAACTAATATCGATTGAAATTATATTACACAAAATAAACTTTCGTATTTTTAATTGAAATTTACAATTTTCTATGTTTAATTTGACATAATTCAAATATCAAATTTATATTTTCAAATTAAAATGTATAAAATTTCACAAAATTTCAGTTAAATATGTTATTAAAACCATTACAATTTACGGTTCGTTACACTCTCCTCTACTCAAAAATTTTCGTCCCCAAAAAGGAAGGAGGTAGGAGAACAGAAATAACCAGAAAGAAAATAGATTTGAAAAACAAAATAAAACAATTAATTTAAACCATATAAATTTCAATTTAAATTAATTAATATTCAATTATTGCTGTTAAAATTCAAGGTATTTCATTAAGTTGATTTGATTTCAATTTATAAATATTTTATACAAAAAGGTTTCTTTCAATCAAAATTTTGTTTAATTTGCCTTATTTACTATTCAGTCAACCTATTATTCTATTTATCTCTACTAACATTTTATAACAAAAATCCAAGTGTATAACATTTGTCATAAGCAGTCAAATTTTATTTATAAATAACCAATCATCATTTTAAATTGTAAAGTACTTAATTACATATTCAACTTCTGCATGATACAGGTAGGTTATATTAGAATGTAACTGAATATTTTACAAGTAAAGATTTCTAATTCAATTATTCAAGTTTAAATATTCATTCAAAAAACATGGCTTCATTTTATAATTGAAATCATCCTTGACATAAAATATAAGAATTAAATTTCCGATTCACTCGCTACAGTTTATGGATAAATATATATACATTCAATATATCACCTCAAATCTATAACCATATACTAATATATAATATATATTTTAAATCAAGTCATACTTTAAAAATTCAAATCAATTTAATTCTCCAAAACAAAAGTGTAGCAAGGCTAGAGAATGGTCTCTCTGTTTCAAAACTCGAAAATGAATGTCGAGATGCGGCCGCCATCACCAAAATTATTTTCCAGCGACAAAAGTGGAGAGCACTGATTTAAATATTAAAAAATTCTTTGGAAACAATTTCAATTTGAAAATACTTTAGATAGTATACACTTTAAAACTTTAAGACTAAAGTTTGCAATTTTCGAAAATTAAATTCTTAAATTCTAATTTGAATTCATTAAACTCCAAATTAAATTATAAACCATTTTTGATAAATTCATATACATGGGAAAAAATTCAATGGTTTACAAAATAATAAATGAAAATCAAATATCATCATTTTAAACATCCCATTTATTTAACTATTTAATTTCAGAAATTATACTTATATATATAATATATAGTCATACAAAATTATTTCATTTACTAATTTGAAAATAATATTGTGTTAGTTTGCTCTTTTAAACCGTTTTGGAAATTCTATCGATTGTGTTGATTAGGCGAATAGATCGAAAACCCAAATTAACATCAACAGCTCAAACAACACAATATAAAACATTTTAATATTAGTTTACAAATACACTTCCTCGCTCGACGATACAAGAATGGATTTCAAAGCAAGGATAGAGATTCAAATTTGATGGACTCAAATCAAAGAGAATTTTGATTCGAAGATAAGTTCGAAACAAAAGATAAGATAATTAAATAACAGAACAGGAAGATGGATTAGTTTATATAAATAGCGGGCAACCTTAACCGGGTCGACCATGACTTCAAGAATAAGATCGATGCCGAATTCCAAGGCAAATCGACATTCGATCTTAAGAGATAGAATTCAGGCATAGCAGGAGATAGATAGCATCGTAAATCGAGGATACAGAAATCTTCGGTAAATCAATGCCTATTGTAAAGGAGTTTCACCCCTTTACAAATCATTCGAAGATTGGCGAGACTGCCAATTTACTGTAGAGATTGTTTGAAGTGGAGTTATGGGATACTCCAGAATATGTATAGGGAGAGGTAAGGATGGATTTTGGAACCGAGGGGATCGTTCCAAATTTTCAAAGGAACCGAGTCAAAGAGGAAGGGATTCAAGCTCGAACGAAAGTGACTCCGTAATTAAATTTACCCTATATGTTGAGTTTTACCTAAAACCAAAGCTCTGACACCAAATGTAACATCCCGATATTTTCAACCATTCGCATCCAAACATGCCGGAATTGAATTGTTCAAAATATCAAGTTGTTAATTTATATTTGGCAGAACTCGTCATATACAGTAGATAAATAAATCACAGAATCACAGACATAGAGTAATATACAATGTGCAGCGGAAACAAAATGTTGAAGCTACAATGTATCAGAATTAAATAAGTTACGATAGAAGTTTCAAATACAATAGTCAAATGCAAGATTAGAATATATCATTGGAATCAACTGAATAACTCCAAGCTGAAAGATGTAGATGGATCTCCAAACAAAGCTCCAACTCCAAAGGCGAGTCTCAAAAGTTGTATCACTCAGTCTGACCCGAGCGTAAAGCAAAACACAAAACACTCGAGTCGGGATTAACATTCTTATATCAATAAATCCAACTCAAGTGAAATAACAACTGAAATAACAACTGAAATACTAGTAACACAAAGGACGCTTAGGATAACCATCCTTTAAGGATCCGTTAAACAATCTACTATGTAGTAATATACGCTATTATAATAATGTCTAAAGTAAGTATAATATATTTAAAAATAGCGTTAAGGCGTTACCCATATCCCCGTTAACACATTTTATAGTGTTAATAGTCTATGCAGTACCGTAATACCTCCAGATCGAGAGGCTACCAGAGGATACCCCATAGGTACGACACAAATTAAACTCGTAGAAGGCGTGCTAGGGTAGATGACATGGCACAACTAGGCAATGTCAGGTTAGATATACTAATTGCACTTCCGGACCGGTGGTAACGTGCAGCAGCCATTACCGCCCACCTTGAGCCACACTCCTAAAAAAATCAAAGGTGCACCCAATCAATCATAAAGTAATAGAATGGTATCAAAGGAGCGTGTCCGATCAAAGGAGCTACCTCATTAGCCCGTCAATTGCTCCTGTTTTATCCACCTTATGCCAACTCACTGGAGTCGGGTCCACGTATATACCTCAATAGAACGTCGCCACCATCCTACTACATTCTGGAATTTCCACCGCATACACAGTTTTTAAAGTGGTTTTTCGAGTTGGCAGAGAGTATGACAATTTCTGATCCTGGTCACTTTAACAACCAAACGTTATTATAGCACCGCGGCCATTTCAAATAGTTTATACTTCAAAACCAAAATATCGTTGCCATTTCAAAAAAACCATATAAATATCCTTTTCCATTTCAAAATCAAGTACGATATCATTTCCATAAATATGTCTTTTTCCAAAATCATAGCATTTTCAAAGTTATAACACTTTTCGAAACTAAACCCCTAAAATTAAAACACTTTCGAAACATAATACTTGAAATCATAATACTTCCCACTTAACCGATTTAAATATTAAAATAGTATATATGATAAAATTGTTTTCCTCAAATTTCACAAATTAATTCCAAATCGACTCGAATTCCAAAATTCAAATTTAATCATATCTCAAATCATTAATTTCAATTTAGCTTCTAAATAAACCACTAAAAATTATATCAATTTCAAATATAGATTTGAACCACAAATAAACCATTTCAAAATATATATTTCAAAGCTTTAAATATTCTATAATTTCAAAACTAAATGTGATTATTTTATATATATCTTAATTCAATTTACTATTATTTAGTTTTGAAATATTTACTTAAGAAATTAAATATCATTTAAATTAACTCAAACATGAAATATTTATCAATTACTTTAAACCAACATCAAGTTATGAAATCATATCCTTTAAAATCTCAAATTTAATAAGTTCCAAATCGATTTTTAATAAATATAATTATTAATTAAATACAATTTCAAATCTATCTTTCCAGCCTTAATTTATTAAAATCATTATAAACTTTATATTAATATAAAATTTTAAATAAAGATTTAACTATAATATATTTTAATAACATCAAACTTTATTATTAAAATTATTTTATAAGCAAATTTATAGATAGCTTAAAATCAAGAATTTAACTACATAAAAAAATAACATTTATATAGTATCAAAAATAAATATTTTATAAAACCATATATTTCTTTCCAAAACCATAGAAATCATTTTCAAAATATTTATATGTAGATCAACGGTGTCTGTATATAATTTTCTATCCTATAGTCAAATGATAGGGATATTTATCATTTCAATCCAAAATTTAAATATAAATATATCATTTCAACCCGCAATCCCAAATTCAATTCAATGAAAATCACTTGGGTCTATCATTTCAACCCAAAACGATTTTCTCCTATTCTAAAGATCGTGAAGGTATGTATCATTTCAACCCATAGTGAATTTTATACTAACAGGGAACTTGCAGAGTGATAACAGATATCATAATAATATAAGAGGCATATATCATCAATGTAAATAACAGATAATGGTGTCAGATGTCACAAGTAAACTGATATAGATAATAGCATATATATAACAATGTAAATAACTAGCAGCAGCGTCTTTCAATTGTCGTTTCAATTGAAATCAAATTTAAAAATATAAGAACGCTAATCGTGAGTGATTTCTCACCTTTCGAGGCTAGAGATGAATAAGAATGAGATGAGTCATGAATTCAAAGCAACACTAGATTGAACGCAAATTTGACGAGCAAAGCTGATAAATAGGAATCGACGAAATCAAATCAGAACTAGATCGATGATGATAAGTAGTAAAATATAACTACATATAACTATTTATATATAAAAATCATATCTTAAGTTTCAAACTCATATTAAATTAAATGCATATGTATTTCAAAAATCATTGTTTTAAATGAACACATAAAATAAACAAACATATCTACATATTATAATTTGAAATATATATATATATATATATATATATATATATATATATAAATGCAAATTGCTTGCATATATCGTTATTTTTATTCATTTGAATATATATATATATATATATATATATATGTATGTATGTATGTATATATATTAAATTACTCACAGCCAACCAACAACCCTAATATATACATAACATCTATATATGTTATGACATCATTTATATAACACACAACTTATAAATATTAATATATAAACAGGAATATAAATATACAGCTAATGTATGTATGCAGGTGACATTTATAGACAAAACATATGTATATTAAACCAGAGACAACATTATATATATAAATATGTAATATAAAATAAGCACATTTTCTAAACATATAAAATGAACTAGAAAATAAAAAATATATATATACGAACTGACAATATATAAACGTACATCATATTAACATCAGACCAGTGTCATAAAATTATATGTATTCATATAAACATACTTTAAGATCAATAATATAAATATATAATATACCCTTTATAAAATTTGTTGTCACTGGTAAGATGTACATTATATACAAAAGTATACTGTAATTTAAATTATAAAACAATAGAAACCAAAACCAAAGCTTAACAACTATATTTATATATGTTAATCTAAAAAGGATCTACAGTCAAAATTTATACAACTTAATATATGTATAAATCACGTATAGATTATAATATATATGTATATTTAAAGGCAATGAAAAAGAGATATATACAATAGTAGGATATATACTATAGTATAACAGGTATACCTGCAATGTATATATACTATGTTATACCTGCAATGTATATATAATGAAAAAGAGATATGATAGGTATGTCTGCAATAGTATAACAATATGATATATACCATGTATATATAAATCGCGTATACCTACAAGCAGTATATATATTATAGTGTGTATACATATTTCCGTAACAAATATACCATTGTACATATATATCATACTCTTATATAACTTTCTTATATTATATATATGCATATTAAAAATGATATGTAGACACATTCAGACACTTTAAAACAAACGTAGAATATATGTATATTTTTAAAACAGTAGTCACATACAGACACCTTATAACAATATATAATGATTTTATAACCAAAAATATAGCTATAATGCCTTTATATAAAATATATATATCAACCAAAATATGAAAAATCTCAAAACTATACCCTGCGAAGGCTGCATTAGAGGAGCACGTGGCCGGTTGAGGTCATAGGTAGGTCGGATGGAGAAGAGTCGGCATGTGATGAGGCGGAGCAGGCGGTTGCTTGAGTGGTCTCGGGTTGGTGGTTGCCTGGGTTCGGGTTGCATGAGGAGATGGGAAGAAAAAGAGGAAGGCACCTGTATGTCAGAGTCGGCTGATGTGAGTAGAAGTTTAGGCTGAGGGGAAAGAGGCCAGAGGCGGATCTAGGTGCGTAGGGCAAGTTTGGGTCTTGCGTGTGGTGATTTTGTGGTGGAAGCTACATGTGGATGAGATGAAGAGCATGATTCGGCAAGGAATAGGATGGAAAGGATACATAAACATGTACTAATATATGGAAACAATATTATATTATATACAAAATTTCTCAAATGGAATGTCAGAACCGAAGTAAGGAAAATGAAGAGGCTCAAAAGAAAATAACAAACTAACATAATATTAAGAACATAGGAAATGGAAAAGTCAAGAATAATTAAAACCAGTGTCTATTTGATTCCAACCGTTTGACAATGGATAACGAAAGGGCAGGAATTCAAAAGGTTCAAATACAGCTACCGATATGACTAACTGTTTCATGGTTTTCGCCGCGTATTGGAACCAAAGTGAAAATATGAATATACTATGGAGATCAGCACGACGAGACGACCAAAACGATATAAATATATCGGTGCGATCATCATACCAAAAGTCGATAATCGGTATCGAAAATGCTGCTATTTTGTCGGAAATAAGATAAACGGAGCAATAGAAGTCAAAATTTGGAGAAACAAAATATGACGTCTCACTTAGCAGATGATTTACAAATTTTCTAAAGAAAAATGTTTGGGTTTGGAAAAACATTTAATTGTCATCAAATTTTAACTGATATAGATTGAAATAAAATTACACAAAAATAAACTTCCATATTTTTAATTGAAATTTACAATTTGCTATGTTTAATTAGACATAATTCAAATATCAAATTTATATTTTCAAATTCAAATATTTAAAATTTCACAAAATTTCAGTTAAAATGTTATTAAAACCATTAAAATTTATGGGTCGTTACACACTTCATCTCAAATCACTCCGAATTCTAGATAGAAAATAGGTGCTAATATGTACGAAAAGGTAAGCTACACAGAAAAAAATCCCAAAATATTCATATATCATGTCAAATATTGTGGATCCTCTCAGTAAGATTCGCAATCCTCAAAGAATGACAAAGTTAGAAAGATCAAAGGTATATCATTAATAATCTTTTTCGATTTGAGTGAATATGAAGCACTCATACCAAAGAGAACTTAAATATAATAGTCATAAAATAATATAGTTCTCTAAAGATAAGAAGAAGGAGTACCTTCTGGTTGAGAGGTACCACCTGAAGCATTCATCACAAGAAGCTTTCCCAAAAGAGGACCCTTGGATGACTTGGGACACTGGCAAGACCAGTATCCCTCCTATTTGCAACTGCGGCAAATGATAAGCCGAGGCACTCTCGAATAAAATGATCATGAGAAACACATTTGAAACATGACTTGTGAGAATGAGATTTTGCATCGGAATGTGAACTAGAGGCAAGTGGATTCTTCTTTTTCTGAGGAAAAGACTTAGATTTCTGAAAGGGAAACTTATTTTTGTTGGGGTTCTTATGAACCTCAAACTCATCACTGCTATCTCTCTCTTTCTCGATGGCTTCGAGGTGAAGCGCCGAGTCTACTAACTCCTCAAATGATAGCTTAAGCTGGAGCATAAGGGACTTCTTCAAATATTTCTTCAAACAGAAACAAACCGAAGGTTCTTCTTATAAGGAGTGTTGATAAATTCGAGCCCATATTTGGATAGGAACTGGAAAGAAGAAACATACTCTAAAACGGATGATTTCCTTTGCTTCAACTGAAGGAAGCGACGGCTAGGAAAGCTTTCTCAGACTCAACCACAAATTTGAGCTCATACGGCTCTCTAAACTGCTGCCAAGTGAGGATGGACTTGTCTATCTCGACAATAAGAAGCTCATACAAATCGAGAGCACGCTCTCGCATCATAGTCAATGCTACAAGAACGCAGTGATGATCAAATAAATCCATGTGAGAGAAGATGCGCTCGTATGTTCGAGTCCACACATGGACCTCAAAAACAGTCTTAGAACCTTTGAAAGGTTTTCCTCCTAAATGAGAAAAATCAATACACATGCATGCAAATGCGGATTTGTGCGATGGAGAAGAATGGAATGGAGCAGGAGGCTGGATGCTCCGAACAAGCTCTAAAATCTGATCAGTCGACATGTACACACCTTCGGGCTTCGGGGCATGAGCCACTGGACTATTGAGCCTCTGAAGTGTGACATCTTTCTCTTCCAGCCATGAGCTGAAAGTTAAGATAGATTTGAATTATTCATAGGGTAGATATCATTAATTCAATCAAGGAATACTATGGAATTAAAATACATTCCTAGGCATATTTCCAACTTCTATCTACCCCAAAGGACATGAAAATATTAAAGGCACGATGATTAAGGGATTTGTAACACTTATATTATATTGGATGTACCGTAATACGTATTTATGTTCTGTTTTTATCATATTTGGTTCCGAACTCAGCTCTGATACCAAACCGTGACGCTCCACCCCAAGACCCACATTAACAAAGAGAATTATATGGTAATTTTGTCTGCTAATGCGGTGAATAGGGCTGGTTAGGAGTGACCATCTATAACGTTGTCTTAAACATCTACTGAATACGTTGATTGGTGCTCTATATTATTTTCCCAACTTAAGTGGATCGACGTATTTAATAAATGCCTAATACAAAACTATAGGTGGCTAATGGATCTATCAAACAAAATACAACTAAATGCAACTCACATCATAGAATGGCAGATAATCATATATACACACACGCATATATATGGATACATCACCAAAGTAATACAAAATGATGCAACATATGTGGTATGACGACCATAATATACATCGAGTGAATAATATGCATATATCAGAGTCAACACAAAAAGGCTACAACAAAAAGGATGATAACAGATATATCCCAGCAGAAGCATCAAAGCGAAGCTAAGTCCAAAAGCAGGTGCCCAACCTGAAACAACTTGGTCTGACCCGAGTAAAAAAATACACGGGCCAGTCTAGCTAAAACAACCAGTTTAGTAAATATAGACAATAATATGAAGCATAAGGTAAGAAATGATAACACTTCTCGAATAAGAAGAGACAATAGCAACACATGTCCATAACTTAAGGGAACAAATATCATTTAAGCATATAGAACCTCTAAAGAAGCAACTCAAGATAAATTATCAAGTATAATAGTCGCCTCATATCATCGACGATAGCCAAAAATAGCAGAAAGGTTTATCTAAATTATCTCTTAAATAGAAGAAAACTCAAATAAAAAATCTCGTCAAAATGGCTAATACAAAATACTCTCCTATTGGAGAAGTTCCAAAACTCAAAATATGCCTCATTTCATCGGCATAAAACCCAAACTAAAAACTCGCAAAAATGGCAAAATACAAATATAATCTCAAAATGGAAAATCTCAAACACAAAATATGACAAAATGGCAAACACGGATATATTCTCATAATAGAGAAATCTAAAACTCTAAATACGCCAAAATGGCAAACTCAGATATCTCCAAAAGGAGAATATAAACTCAATTCAGAAATAGGAACTAACAGCCCAATAAAAAGCCCAACAGCTATAAATGAATAAAGGACCCAACTGCCCAATAATAGCCCAACAACTATGAGAAAAGAAAGGACCCAACAGCCCATTTGTAGCTACAAACCCAGATTGTACCCAACAGCCCAATAGAAAGCGCAACAACTATAAAATATGAAAGGACCGAATAGCCCATTCTATGGCCCGCCAGCCTGCCAAGTACCGTGAACTAGAGACCCTTGGCCTCTTTTAGGACCCAATAGCCCATATTTTAGCCCAACAACTATATATATAAATATATGTACACGTAAAACCCAACTGCTCAAGTACTGGCAAAAACTCATGAATGTGCCACAAACTCTCAGATAGGAACCCGAAAAATGGTAATGTGCGTCTCATACCACACATTCTCACTAAACGGTTTACTAATCGCCAGTTAATGCCACATTATAAAACATCGTCAAACTCATGAAATCCCAAATAACTTATGACTTGTCTCGTATCATAGACAAGTATAAATAGACCTTGTGATGGTTCCTCATGAACCATAAATCTCAATACAGGAAATCACCAACTCAAGACTTGCCTCATATCATAGGCAAGTATAAAAACAGCGTTATGGTTCTCATCGACCATAACTCTTATAAATAGGAGACCTCATACCATAACACTCAACAAATATTGGCCACCTTAGATAATTCCCAAAAATAAGAATTACAAATCTAAAAACATGCCATAAAATGGCAAATCCAAGAAATCATCTCAAATCAATAACCCTGAATTGCTTCGATCATACCAGTTTGGAATTAACCAAAAAAGTAAACTCATGTGTCCCATATCACGTGTTTTACTAAATCTTTTAATTCTCTGCCTCATATGTCCGAAGAGTGTAAAATAGTGTACACTATTTATAAAATAATTTACTTGAGAAAAAAAACTTTTAAAACCATTTTTCGAAATCAATTTTGAAAGTCATATTTGAAAATTCTCTTATTATATAGAATAAATAGATCTTATATTTGAAAATACCTTATAAATACTTTATAATAATTATTTGAAATTCCCAGTTACATAAAAATTATTTCAAAGCTGTTTGGAAAAATCCGTGCTCGAAAACGAAGAAAACAGAGAAAATCACTCAAATCGATATTCAAATTCAATTCAAATTTAAATCAAAATTTGAATTCAAACTCTCCAAAATTTGGCTAGTCTATTGATAGACATAATGGCCTTCATATACATTCAGAAATATCAGGAAATAAAGCAACAAAAAGCAAGCGAAATGTGTCAAAACATGAAATAAAACAAATGGAAGTGGGCTGAGATAGCCCATTATCCAGGTCGACCTGGAGGTCGACCATTGTACTCCCTTGGTTGACCGGTCGGTCAACCTAAGGGTGGGTCGACATGCAGGTCGACCCAGAAAAAGGGGAGGTTGACCCCTTGTACGCATTTTGCTTCAGCTTGTTTCCCGATCATTTTAAAGGTTCATATGCAATTTCCAAGCCAGGTTTGAACACTCAAATGACAATATTTTCCAGCCAAATTTTGCAGAGACCAAGTTCAACGTGTAAAATACCAAATGAAAGAAATCTGGCAGTATTTCGTTGTTAGAATCAAAAATTACATACATTCAAAGAAGCAATGTGAAACGGTTTTAACCGAGATAAAACAAATTCATAAATATATATATCGAAGTCAGAAATTTCACTGCTTTTGCAAATTTTGAGCTTGGCTCAGCTACATTATGTGAATATTTCAACTCATCTTGCTGTAACAGTGCAAATATCCGAATTTAAGTAAAAATATTGAAGCTTGGATTAAGTGTTGACCTCTAGGAACCTGTAGAAAGAAGACACGGTACATACGAGCAAAACTTTACAGTAAAATAGAAATATATTTCTCAAATCAGGAATTTGATGAAATTATTAAATTTTGGATTCTGATTTACACTCTAGTTTGTTAAAAATCTCAGCTTGTTGATTTAATTTGGAGTTATGAGCTTGAAATTTGAAAATTGGAGAGGTGGGTTTCTTTTTTTTCTTTCTATTCTATGGTTTGAGAAGGAAGTAGGTAATGTAAATGAACATAGTGGTAATTGTTTTCCTCCTTTTCTCATTACTAATGGGCTTATGGACCCAAACTTAAAAGAAAACAAAAGGGCCTAAGTTAATTAATTAACTCTAAAACTAAATGCACACATATAAAATATTATGTAATAAAACAAAGTGCCATTTTCTTCCAAATTTTATACAAGAAAAATATGTAAACTTATACACTTATAAAATAAAAAATTCCACCGTATAAAAGGATAAATTTAACATTTTTATTATTAAAAACCCCTAATTTACAAAAAATACATTATTTACACCAAATAAATGAATAAAACCTTATTTTCAACTTTTAAAATTCTACAAGAATACTTTTCTTCCTAAGAAAAATATTTCAAACCATTTTCCAACTTAATTTATAGACAAAACATATTTTTAAGCTGAAATTCATCGTTTTATTTTAATAAACAACCTTAAAAATCAAATACTTCCCTTAAAAATTATTAAAAGAAGTAATTGACAATAATTAATAGAAGTATTGTATTTTCTCCAAATAAAAATCATTTTCCACTCATTGTTAACCCAAAATAAAATAAAATAAAGATTTTAAACTTTATTTTCTCATTTTATTCCCAAAATTTATTGTTTATTCCAAATAAACAATTTTTAATTTTATTTTAATTCATGCTATTAAATTATAGTTACCATAATAATTTAATATAACAGGTAATCTCCAAAGCTAGGGTTGTTATAATAGACTTCTCGAACCACCCCTCCCCTTAAAATTACCAGACTTCTCGAACCACCCCTCCCGTAAAAAGTACCTAATTTTTAGTTGTAGTTCTGAAATGAACTGAATTCAATTCACGTAATGTATTCTACCAACCACCCTCAAATGCCATTACGAAAACTCAAAGTATCAAATGCAAGGCAAAGTTTGTTTTTGGATTACCTTTATTTGAGCTAGAGGTTAGAAGTTGTGGTTGGGACTAGAATCGTTGGTTGAAAGTAAGGGTTCCAAGGCAAAGTTGATATGGAATGGCATGAGCTAAAGAGAAACGAAAATAAGGAAATTTCACTTAGCAATTTCATACCGCATGGAAGGAAGAGAAGGAAAAAGATATATGTGCGGCCGAACGAAAAAAATCACCCTAATTTTAGTAATTGTTGGCGGGATAAAGTAGCGGTATTCCTTTATTTACTTTTAGTTTTATAAACGAGCAATAGTTGCATTTAGTATTTATATGCTACTAATGAATGCATCTAAAAACAAGTTTTATTGCAATGAGTGCACTTTCATTTGCTTTGGGGCTTACTTCGAGTTAGCCTAAGCCCAGACCTGAGTTGTTCCATGGTTGTGAAGTTTCTTAGGATTTGAACAAGCATTTCAAGTTTAAGGAAAAGATGACTAATTTTTGTGGTTCATGGACGAGTGTTGGTCGATAGTCAAGTCCTAATGGGACGGTTTCAGATAATGGCCACATCGAACGCGCTACAACATTAATATGGACTTTTTCATCATTGCATTAAATTTGACATTTCACTCGGGTGCCCCTACAAAGACATTTTGGGTGATGCTTTGAACAACGATTCTATTATCACAAATCGTGCGATACATCCAACACACGATTCCATTGTGTGACAGTGCTCATTTGTCGCAAGTTCAAAGTTAGGTCAATTCATGCATAGGGTCCGACCGCTCAATACATGTTGACATACATTATGTCTTGTACATTGGTTACATAGGATTTTATTTCAGCACGAAAAATCAAAGTTAAATCCTACCCGACCTTGGTCATTTGTGGAGATTTTAGTAGTTACGGATTGCAAACGCTCCTCATATATCTTTGCGATGGTGTAGGTCAGTCTATGTCAATGTTTGTTTAACTCGCATCAGAGTTAGCCACTACTTCTACATCTTTACCCCTTCTACTTCATTATCTATCCAGCCATAATTAGCTCGTTGTTCGATGAGGCAATTTCTAGAGGTAGTCCCATTTGTAACGGAAGATGAAGCATTCATGGTGATGGCCCTCGATATTAATCTCAAAGGTGATATCATTTTGCATTATTCTCTAGACTGTCCAGCGTCCATGTTAGATGAAGCGGGGGTTAGAAGATTTTTTGAAAGGCATGACATCCCTTTCAAAGATGTTCAAGTTCTAGCGCCCTTTCACCAGACCTATAATCCATCTGAGGCTATATCACATGTAATCAATATTTGTGTCTCCTTTCAATCACTTTATCTAAGCTGTGCTCCAGTTTATGAAGTTGCCCATATTTAGCTTCATCCAAACAACTACACTTCATTGAAAAGAATGTATATGCTTTGTCTTCATCATTCGAGTTGGGTACCCACATTGGAGGAGATCCATTATTTATACATGTAACACAATGTAAAATTAGTAGCAATTAACAACTAACTAATAAGGCTTAAAATAGAAATTTGAGAAAGTTTGGCTACAAAACTTGCACTATTATATTCGTGGTGATTTTCTAAGCAACTTTCATATTTGAAGTTCTATGATCGAGTTCAAACGAAGAAGTTATCGATGTTCAAAATTTTAAAAGTATAATTAAAAACAAGGAATATGAAATAAATAATAATAAATGTAGGACTCCTTGATTGACCCTTTCCTTAGGTTGATTAACCTATATCGGTCATGTAACATCCCATATTTTTGGTAACATTATTTAGGATATTTAATTAGTTAAATAAATTAAAATAATGCATTGATTAAGGGATTGAGATTTGATTTTTATTAAGGGATAGCCATGCCAATTAAACAATGAATTAAAATAAGAGTTAAATTGAAATAGAGGAGGAGTAAAATAGGAAAGAGGTCATTCCTATGTCCTTAAACCTTGGCCGTGTATCTCTATTACACGTTTATTTTCATTTATCAAAATTTTAAACTATAGTCTGACCACCATTAACAAGAGAAAGATGAAGAAGATTAAGAAAAGTTAAGGAAGAAGCTAAATAAAATCAAATCCATTCACATCTCAAGCTTTTCAATCTCTAAGGTAAGGTAAATAATGTTTGCATTTCATATTATTTTTCAGTTTTAAAATGAAGTCCAAAATATTTTATATTGATTTGTCATGTTTTTGAATGATGGAACGATAATATATACTTGTTGATGAATTATGATTGTTCATATAGATTATATGACATGATTTTATATGAAAACATTATCAAATGACATCCAAATGCTTTGCGAATTTTTAAATAGACCATAAATGATATTTTAGAGATGGGTTTCAATTTTTAGAATTTTTTGAATTTCGGTGGACTTTTTGTATGAATTTTCCCGTGAAGAAAATGTTATTTGGGTTAAAAATTATTTGCGGTTAAGTAATTAACGGAATGGGTCTAAAATTAATATTGTTATAAAACATATTAAAAGTGATTTCTTTGGAATTTTTTATAGAATTTTCCCAACTGTTTTAATGGATATATAAAATTATTTAAGGCATGAGACTTAAATGATTTATATATTTACGTAAGGATAAGGGGATTTTTGTAAATATATTCAAATTGTTAATTCTGAAAAGTCAGCAGTACTTTTTGAAAAGAGAAACTTGCAACCAATCATAATTTTACAAATAAGGAAGGTTAGGTACAAAAAAAATAGTTTAAAATGGACTAATCTACATGCTTTTCACTATTTCGATGCTTTCGGCACCAAACCTTTGCCTCCTTACCTTCGCTTCAGACTCTATCAAAACCAATGCATATAGTATCAGGTAACTGATATGTATAGAATTGGATATAGGCAGAAGGTATAGGGTCGAAACCAGGGGTTCCGAAGGGGTTAAAATAATACTTTTCTTTTAAACGAAAATGCATCTGCTTGCTTTTGAATGAATAACTTTTGACTTGGTTTGCTTTTGACAGATCTATTGGTTTTTAAAGAATGGTTTCGATTGGGTTGCGCTTTTGTTTTAAATGACTGTTTTCGACTAAGTCGTAACCTTTTTGCTGCCGCTTTCTACCTTTCGACCCAAATGGTTTCAAAAGGGTTGCTTATTTTCTAAAATATGGCCACTTATCCAAAGCTTTCGAAGGGATAATTTCGAAACAATCACTTCTTTACATAGGAAATGATTTCGAAATAGATGCTTTCGACTTGAATGTTTTAAAGACCTTTTTTCTCTGATTGAAGTATAACCTAAATGGTTTCGAAAGAGACAGTTTTAGTGGTTTCGAAAGGTATTTCCACATGTTTTAAATTGAACCCAAGTGCTTTTGAAAGGTAGGTTTTGATGCCTTCGAAAGGTTTTGATGAATGGTTTCGAAGAGGTGGTTCCTTAGGGGTTCGAAAGGGTTGAAAGGAAAGGCTTTTCCTGTGTTTTCAAAAGGTAATATTTAAAGGTTTTAAAAGAAGGATGTCTATGGTTTTAAAGCTTTCAAAGGGAATGTTTTTACGGTTTCGAAAGGAAGAATTTGAATGGTTTCTAGAGGAAGGATTTGGCCTTTCGGCCTAGGTTAAGAAAACGGTTTTACTTGGTTTCTAAAGGCGTACTTTCAATGGTTTCGAAAGGTTATTTAATGGTTTTAAACGCAGGTTTTGAATGTATTAAATAGGCAATGTTGCCTATGTGTTTTCAAGTTAAAAAGGGTTTTAACTTATTTTGGAAGGATAGCTAATCCTCATTAAATTTCATCAACATTATTTTGAGTAAAGTATATATAACAAGGCAAAATAGTTTAGAGTGAAGCTATGAACATATTTTTCCTTATATAAGTATGATTTAAAAGGTTAAATCATTTTGAAAAGGTTTTCTAGAAAAAGATGAAGGGTAGTTAACCCCTAAGAAAATGATGCAGACAGTTAGTCCAGTTCGCGAACAGTTAGTCCAGTTTGCAGACAGTTAGTCGTTAGCGGCCAGTCAGCCCATTTTTTGGACAGATAGTCCATTTATTATTTATTGACAGATAGTCCATTAGTCAACTGTTTATAGCATAATGGATATTGCTATTATTATTATTAGTATAATCAGTTAGATTAACCAGTTTGGTTATAGGAAAGGATTTGCAAATATAAGTTTTTGAAAAGGATATTAGTAAGGGGAAACCCGTTCCACTAAGCAGCGTGGTCTCACTTAATATCTGTAAACCGAGATGCAATAGTATTATTCACACCAGATTTTATGTCTGACTCGAAGTTTTTGTTTCCCCTTAAATGCTCGAGTGCTCAAAATTGATTTGAGTAGGCTGAGGGTTTAGGTTTTTAGGTTTTTGTTGTTTTGGCGATTCGGCGACGAGCAGTTGGCTGTCCGATAGCTAATTAGGAGTTGCTATTTATTCTGTTTGTTTCCACTGTGTATATTAAATCGGTTATGACTATATTCCTTTGATCAACCAAGGGGGCATCATCATATGTCGCTCTTGGCATATTATTGTAATGATTATATTTGATCTAAAGCCTAGTAAACGTTATGGGATTATGTAACTTGGATATGAATTTGTTTTGAAATGTAATCAGTAAAATATTATTTTTTGAAATACGTGATTTTGTTTAAATTCAAGTGCTTTTGATATTATGGATACCATTTGCATTACCATATTTTGTCACCAGAAGTTAATACTATAGATGACTGCAACATCTATAGCGCTTAGCTTTTGGTCTCTAGATATGGGATGTTACAACTTGGTATCATAGCATAGATTTATGAGAAGCTTTAACTAAAAATGGTTTTTTTTTTTAAACATAATCTTAAGAATTAGAGTAATATTGGGGGAGGATAACGCTATAGTAACGTACTTGTATTTGCTATATATAGGTATACGCTTTATCTCTAGTCTCCTATCTTTGTTAGGTCCATTCTTCTGTATCTTATGAGGTTTGAATACAGATATGGATAGTAGAAGAGGAAGAGTTAACCCAGGAGGGAAGGGCACTGATGGAAATGCCAGACCTAATATGAGGAGGACCCAAGCTCAGGCATAAGCAAAGAATGCGGGTGTTGGAGTCCTACAAGTTGGAATGGAAGCTATGTATCAATTTTTCATGAATATGATGCATGCGAGTGTTGCAGCTGGAGTGTTAGAAGGAAATGCTGTTGGAGCAAGGATTTCGGAAGTTTCGGTAGTTAACCATTATGCTAAGTCGAGTGGAGATTGTACTAATCTTGGAGGGAAGCCATATATTTGAACCAAGGATGCCATTAAGGTGGAAAATTGGCTGCTGCATTGTGAGAGGATCTTTGTAGATTTGGGGCTCAATGATGAGCAGAAGACGAGGCTTGCTTCAAGATAGCTTCAAGGGTTACTTTTTTTTGTGGAATAGTGTGACTATAGCAGTGGATGAGGAAACCATGACATGGGAAGATTTCAAGAGGAGGTTCCAGGAGAGGTTCATGTCTGTAATGATACAGTCCACTCTGATCAGAAAGTTTGCATAGTTAGAGCAGGGAGAGATGTTGATTTTGGAGTATGCCGAAAGGTTCGTGGAGTTGGCCAGATATGGTATGCTTCGATGGATAAAGTGATGAAGAGGAATGAGAAGTTCACCCGGGGGTTGAAGCCTGAATTAGCAAGGGCTAAATTAACTCATACTAGAGATCCTTCTGATGTTATAGTGGAGATGGCCTTAAGGCATGAGGAGATGCTCGATTCTCTATAGAAGAGTATGTCTTAAGAGGTTTAGGTTGGGCAGAGTCAAAAGAGGAAATTCCTTCCTAAGAATGGTGCTCAAAAGGGTGGAGCGGATAAAAAAGGAGATCTAAGGTTGTCTGTTTTAACTGCAATAAGAAGGGGCACTTTGCCAATGAATGTCATGCTGGAAAGGAAAACGAGGTGGCCGGGAAGAAGAATGTCTGATGCTTCAACTGCAACCAGATTGGCTACTGTAAGAATCAAATCAAGGTGCCCACTAAGGATGGAAAGGGCAATGTGTATGCATTGGAGATACTACTTCGAAGCCAATAGCTCAGGAGAAAGGAAAGGCAGTTTTGGGAGATACGCTTCAGATTCATGGTATGTTTGTTAGCATTCTATTAGATATTGGTGCATCGC
Organism: Allium cepa; assembly: GCA_030765085.1. Lineage (NCBI taxonomy): Eukaryota > Viridiplantae > Streptophyta > Magnoliopsida > Asparagales > Amaryllidaceae > Allium > Allium cepa. Next base: position 568,269,262 of record CM060929.1, read on the forward strand.
ATTATTTTATATCTAGATATTTGATAGATAAGATTAACCTGGAACCCACATATTAGTTACTTCCTTGCGGGTTGCTAATCCAATAGGGGGGCATGTAACTCTGGGGTTGAGATGTGACCAGTTAGAGTTTGGCTTTTCAGATCATAGTTTTGTTTGTAGTTTGCATGTGTTTGATTGGGGTTCGGAATTATTCTTGGTTTGGACTGGTTAAGTGAGTACGATGCTAAGATATTTTGTCATGATAAGAAAATATCGCTTAGGCACCCTGATAGTAGCGACAGGATTGTTAATACCATAGGAAGCCTTGGCATCGAGATGAATGCCTTGTTGGGTGTTATGGAATTTGAAGATGAGATGAATCGAATTTTCGTGGTTAGAGAATTTGCAGATGTTTTTGAGCCTGTAGTTGGATTGCCATTGAAAGGAGCCATTAAATTTCAGATAGATTTGGTTCCTGGAGCAGAACCAGTGAGTAGGCCACCTAGCAAGATGACCCCTACATAGATGAAGGAGTTAAAAGTGCGGTTGGTGGGTTTGGAAGGCAAGACTTTTGTCAGGTTGAGTAGTTCGCCTTGGGGAGCAACTGTAGTGTTTGCTAAAAAGACGAATGGGTCGTTGATGTTATGCATCGATTATTGTAAGTTGAATGAAAGGATGGTAAAGAATCAATGTTCATTGCCAAGAATTGACGATTTTTTCGACCAGTTGAGTGGAGCCATGATATTTTCCTAGTTGGATTTGGCAACAAGTTTCCATTGGCTCAGAGTAGCAGAGGATATTATACCTTTGACGGCGTTTAGCACCATATATGGGTTGTACAAATGGTTAGTTATAAAGAGCGGACTGACTAATACGCCGGCTTTCTTTGTGGATTTGTTGAACCGAGTTTTCCGAGAGCACTTGGATAGGTTCGTATTGGTTTTCATAGATAATATCTTGATATGCTCTAAGTATGAAAGAGAGCATGAAGTTCATCTTAGAGTGGTGCTAGAGGCAGCATCAGCTAAAGGCAAAGTTTTCGACATGTCATTTCTGGAAGAAGTTTCTTGGTCATGTAGTCTCACAGAAAGGGTTGTTAGTAGATCCGACTAAGAATGAAGCGGTGAATAGTTGAAAGTAGGGCTGTCAATGGGTCGGGTCTGGTCGGGTTTGGGTCTGGTCAAGTCGGGTTCGGGTTGATTTTAAATGGGTCGGGTCAACCCGTTTATTAAACGGGTCGAAAAAGCTCAACCCGAGCCCGACCCGTTTATAAACGGGTTGACCCGACCCAACCCGTGTAACCCGATTATAAATGGGTCGAGTCGGGTCGGGTCGTAAATGGGTCAGGTCAACCCGTATAAGGTGTAAATGGGTCGTAAACGGGTCGGGTCAACCCGTATAAGGTATAATTAGGTCGTAAATGGGTCAGAACGGGTCGTAAACGGGTCGGGTCAACCCGTATAACCCGTATAACATACAAACGGGTCATAAACGGGTCGGAGCGGGTCGTAAACGGGTCAGCTCAACCTATATACTGTATAAACGGGTTGTTAACGAGTCAGTTTCGGGTTAGCGGGTCAACCCGAAACCCACACGTTTATAAACGGGTCAAATTCGGGTTGACCCGAAAATGACCCGCCAATTAAATGGGTCGGGTTAACCTGCTAATTTCCGTGCGGGTTTCGGGTTGTGTTTCGGGTCGTGTAGGAAATTGACAGCCCTAGTTGAAAGAGACCCGTAACAGTGACTGAGATAAAGAGTTTCCTTGGATTAGCTGGTTATTATCGGAGATTCATTAAGGATTTCTCGCAGATAGCAGCACCGATGACCAGACTAACATGAAAGGATGTGAAATTTGTGTGGACTGATAGGTGTAAGGAAGCATTCCAGAGTTTGAAATGCTTATTGACCCATGCATCAGTTTTTTGTTTCAAAAGAGAATCAGGGTTTGGTGGTTTATACTGATGCGTGTGGAACATGATTAGGAGTTGTGCTGATGCGGAGGGGTAAAATGATTGCATATGCTTCTAGACAGCTTAGACAGCATGAGGTCAGATATTCGACACATGATTTGAAACCGACTGCAGTGATTTTTGCATTGAAGGTGTGGAGACATTACCTTTTGGGAGAAAGGTTTGAGTTATTTTCAGATCATAAGTCGCTGAAGTATTTGTTCTCTTAGAAGGAGCTGAATATGAGACATTAAAGATGGTTAGAGTTTATGGCCGCTTATGATTTTGGGATTGAGTACACACCAGGGAAAGGCAACAAGGTTTTAGATGCACTTAGCAGAAAACATCAGAATGCATTATAGGCGATGATTGTGGAGTGGAAAGATTTGGAGCATCGGCAGATTGCAGAGTGCAGTAGAGATCCAAGGCTGGGTCTAGCGGGGAGACAGTTGTATTATATTGTTTGGAAGTTCGACTAGTGATGATTGAAAAGATCGCTCCTAAATAGGAGGAGGATCAAGAGTTAACCTAATGGATTAAGAAGTTAAGAGATGGAATCACAAGCAGTGACTTAAAGGGTTTTAGTCTTGACCATGATGGGTTGTTGAGAAAGAAAGGGAGATTATGTGTTTCGAGTGTAGGAAACATAAGGAAAGAAGTTTTGGAGGAATACCATCGTTCGAAGTTCACTATTCATGCAGGAGGAACTAAGATGTATTAGGAGATGAAAAGAAGTTTCTTCCGGGAAGGTATGAAGCGAGATGTTGGCTTATGGGTGAAGCGATGTTTGAACTGCCTTAAATGTTGAACATCAGAAGCCGAGTGGGTTGCTTCAGCCATTGGATATTCCGGTTTGAAAATGGGATTCTATTTCTATGGGTTTGATTGACAGGTTGCTAAGGTCGAACAGAGGAAATGAAAGTATATGGGACATAGTGGAGAGATTGACCAAGAGTACCCATTTCATTTCAGTTAAGTCAACCAGAATGACACCTGTTTTAGCGAAGTTATTTATGGAAGTTGTAGTTAGACTGCACAGAATTCTTAGTAGTATAGTAAATGATAGAGATTCCTTATTCACTAGCGAGTTCTAGAAGAGTCTACAGGAAGTTTTGGGAACCATGCTCAAGATAAGTACTGCTTACCATCCGCTGATAGATGGGTAAACAGAAAGAGTTAACAAAATCTTGGAACATTTGTTAAGAGCTTATGTACTAGATTTCAGAGGATCATGGGAAGACCATCTGCATTTATTCGAGTTTTCATATAACAACAGTTATCAAACTAGTATTGGGATGACACCGTTTGAAGCTTTGTTTTGAAGACCAATGAAATATCCCATTTGTTGGTTAGAGACTGGGGATAGATTGGTTCTTGGTCTAGATTTGGTTAGGGAAAATGTAAAAAAGATTAAGGTCATTCGAGTTAGGATAAAGGAGGCTCAGTCTAGACAGAAAAGTTATGTAGATAAAAGATGGAAAGATTTAGAGTTCTCAGTTGGAGATCAGGTTTTCATTAAAGTATCACCGATGAACGGTGTGATTTGACTTGGGAAATCAGGAAAGTTAGCACCGAGATTCGTTGGACCTTTTCATATTGTTGAGAGGATTGGGAAACACGCATATAGGTTTGAGTTACCGAGCAGTTTCGCATGAGTGCACGATGTTTTCATGTTTCTCATCTCAAAAAATGTGTTAAAGACCGGGAGACTACTATTGCAGCGATGGTGCTAGAGGACTTAGTAGTATTATTGGACTTGACAATAGTGAGAAAGCCGATTCGTATTATTACGAGAGATGATAAGGGGCTTAGAACCAAGAGTCGAATTAGTCAAAGTCCAATGGAGCGATGATGACAGAGACTGTACTTGGGAGTTTGAGAGCAGGATTAGAGATGCTTATCTTGACTTGTTTGATGGTATGTTTTACCTCTTTGATTGATTTGTTGTGTACCGTACCATAATTTCAAGGACAAAATTCTTTAAGGAGGGGAGTTTGTAATACCCCATATTTTGGGTAACATTATTTAGGATATTTAAGCAGTTAAATAAAATAAAATAATATGTTGATTAGGGGATTGAGATTTTAATTTTATTAAGGGGCAGCCGTGCCATTTAAACAATGAATAAAAATAAGAGTTAAAATGAAATAGAGGAGGTATTAAAATAGGAAAGAGGTCATTCCTATATCCTTAAACCATGGATGTGTATCTCTATACACGTTCATTTTCATTTACCAAAATTTTAAACTAGAGGCCGGCCACCATTAACAAGAGAAAGAGTAAGAAGATTAAGAAAATCTAAGGAAGAAGCTAAATCAAATCAAATTCATTCACATCTCAATCTCTTTAATTTCTAAACCTAAGGTGAATAATGTTTACATCTCATATTTCTTTTCGGTTTTAAGATGAAATCCGAAATATTTTGCATTGATTTGTCATGTTTTTGAATGATGGAATGATTATATATACTCGTTGATGAATTATGGTTGTTCATATAGATTTTATGACATGTTTTGATATGAAAACTCTAAAATAAATTACATCCAAATGCCTTGCGAATTTTTACATACAAGAAATGATATTTTAGAGATGAGTTTCAATTTTCAGAATTTTCTTAGTTTACGTGGATTATATATGAATTTTCTAGTAAAGAAAATATTATTTTGGATTAAAAATTATTTACGGTTAAATAATAAATGGTTTGTAACATCCCGTATCTGGAGGTCAAAAGCTAAGCGCTATGGATGCTGCATTCATCCACAGTTCTAATGACAATATACGGCCGTATTAATGAGACGACCCGACTTTTTCTCCACAAAAAGTCGTATCATCCTTAAGAAAGAAAGGGATAGAAAAGAGAAAAGAAAGAAGAGAAAGAAGAAACAACACAAGAATCTCAACAGCGGAACGAATAAATTATATTAATAACATAAGTATTACATAGTATACATCAAATATCAGAGTTACACAGACAATGCATCACATACTAGACAGTTATAAACACCTGTCTAGTTATTACAACTCAATACATTACAGATAAACACTCAGAGATACCAACATAGCGGAAAACTATATAACTATACGCAGAAGCCTCCTGCTCCATTGCTCCTTCACAATTCGTCAAGCTAATCTGAATCCTAACCTGAATTCCCTTGGCTACTCGTAAAAATTTGAGTACCCAAGAGTTAAAGAAAAACAGAAATAACTCCGGGTCAGACATGGGTCTGGTGTGAGTAACGGGTTAAAGTTGCTTAACTTTGAAAATCCTTTGAAAAGAAAAGGTATCACGTAAGACTTCCTACACATAAACATGGAAATTTTTTTACCTTATGCTAACCAAAACATTTGATAGGAAATCCGATGATATTAGAATAGTGTCTAGGGTTTTCAAGTAAATAAGAAATAGCCGAAATTGTTACATTCATTAAATTCCAGCTACTAGCCACAAAAGTGGGTAATACAATCAAAACCGTTGGCACTTATTGGATTTTGGATTCCATACAATGGATGGGCTACTGGGGTACCGCCCGTCACAGTACGTGGCCTAGATCACCGTACCGAGGAGTACGCCTGCTCCCCTGCAACACAAAGCCGGACCCATTCCTTACTGAACAGTTCCAAACAAGACAACCCCGCAGTTGTGATCAGCAACCGCACCACTAAGCCGAAATAAAGGGACCTCTAGACAGGAATAAATCTTGCTCTCAAGTGGGGGCTACCCACGAAGCTTTGCTGCACCTCCCCTGTTTTAGCCATTCCCGGTTGATGAGGCTTGAGGCTACGATTACCTTTATAGGACATATCACTTAGAATGCTCGTCGTCCACCTGACGATGTTCTGAAAGCATTCAATCCATACAAGTTCGTTACGGGTTCGAACGAAACCGAAGGCTTTATCTCGTTACACTCATTTTGGAATCACCCTCAGAGTTAACGACGATAACCCTTGCACTCTGAATCTTCACCTTCACTTCAGATACACGACCTAACGTTAATTTGGATCGATGTGGTTTTCAGATATCCAAATATGGAAACCCGATCCTGGTCTCATCAAAATCCAAAACGTGTCTTTTAAGGCTAAGTTGTTTTAAATTTTAAAACAATTCAATTTAATTATCTAAATATACACAGATAGATAATTCTAGCACAATAGATAATCAACCTTATCATCAACAGATAATCCATATCATAATCAGATAATCCAAATTATCATCCAAGAGCAACCAATGCATCCATATCACATACATCTCCCATCTCAAACTGAGATTACAACCATACATGGCAACCAATACCAATCATCAAACATAAGCAATGATCTAATGATCACACCTTCTATAATTAATTAAAAATGAATTAAATTAATTACTTAATTTTCTAATTAATTTAAAATAAATTAAATTAATTACTTCATCATTAAAATTCTGCTTACTTTAACCATTAATTGATTACAAATCAATTAAATAATCACCATCTCAATATTCATTCCAATTAATCATTACTGATTAATAATTCCCTAATTACAATAAATAATTAGTCTTTGAAATTAATTACACAAGTTAATTATATATTAAACTCTTTGCACATAATTAACTTATAATTACTTAATTAATTAATTACATTAATCATTTATTCATTATTAATTATAACTTAATTAATCAATTCCAAATTACATCATTAATTAATTTATTAATGATTTCTGATTACATTTAATCAATCTCTCAATATAAATTAATTACATAAGTAATTAATCTTCAATTTAAACATATATATATATATATATATTAATCACCCATGATTAATAACCATTCTGCAATTAACTACTTTAATTACTCATCCCATAAATTAATTACTCTTAATTAATTATCTAAATGAATCCTTTGATTAATTTCAAATTAATTTAAATCCAAATTACTTCTATAATAAATATATTTAATTACATTCAGTAATTATTTAATTAATTACTTCTCTAAGTAATTACAAATTCATAAATTACATAAAGTTATTATTCATCAATCCACAATTGTTTAAATTAATTTAACTTAATTAATCTAAACTAATCACATAAATCAAATTAATTACACCAAGTAATTAATTCATTAATTACTTTCATTAAGTAATTAAACAATTGATTATTATTAATTAATTAATCTAATTAATTATTAAAATTAATCACATTAATTAATTGTTAAATATCCTTAAGTTAACGACCTTCATTAACATTTCTTAATTACTTAATTAAGAAATTAACTTATATAAATCATTATTAATTATCAATTAATTAATATTTAATCACAATTTAATTAATCTCTAATTATTAATTAATCAAGTGTTAATTAAAATCTAAATTGTCCTAATCACTTGATTATATAAATTTGAATCATTAATTAAAAATTTAATTAACCATCCCTAATTATAGATTAATTAACCTTAATTAATTAATCTCAAGTCTAATTAATTAACTTAAAAATTATTAATTACTTAATTAAACATCCACATAATTCATTAATTAAATAATTAATATTCCATTTAAATTAATTTAATAATTTAAATGAAACCAATTTTTTAAGTTCTAAATTAAGAAACATTCTTCTTTATACAAAGTAATTTAAACAATTTGTTTCAACAAATTCAATTTAAAAATTTCTTTTTAAATTTCAAACTGAAATATAATTAAATTTCATTCCAGATTTAATCTTAAAAATTTAAAACTTTACCTACTCTTCCATCTACATTTTTAAATTCAAATTATTTAACCTTTTCTAAAAATGGTTATAACAAATTTAAATTTTAAAAACTTATTTAATTTTTAACAACCGACATTAAATAAAAGTTCAGGTTTTAAAACAGAATTTTAACCCATTTTAAATCCTTATTCATAAGTTAAAACCCATAGTTTTAAATTCAAATCCAATGTTCCTTTATACTTTAAAAAGTTTAAAATCTAAATTTAAATTTCCAGTTTTAAATTAAATTCAACTTAGATTCTTCTACCTGAGCTTCATATTTTAGTTTCCAGATTTAAACTTGTTTAAATTTCAGCTGCATTACAAAATTTACTTTTAAATTTAAAACAGAAAAACAGTTTCTGTTTGGTTTAAAACATCTTAAATTTCTGAATTCAAAAATGTTTCAAAATCTAAGAATTAAATTATTGAATTCATATTTAAATTTCAGGTTTAAGAATTCCAGTTGAACTTCATCTTACAATTTTAAACTTTACTTTTTAAAATTTTAAAACAGAAAAACAGAACACAGCTTCCAAAACTTAAATTTTTCTGAATTTAAATTATTTCTAAAAAACCAAAATCCAAACTTATTTGAATTCATATTTTAGATTCAGGTTTGAAAACCCAAGTTCAAATTAAGTTTACATTTTAAATTTTAACTTTTAAAATTTAAAAACTGCAAACAGTTTTCCAGATTATGCTAAGACCAAACTAGAGTTTCAAAAATTCAAAACCTAAGATTTAAACTAATTGAATTTATGTTTAAAACCAGTTTAAATCTTAAACTTGGTTCAGATTCAAGTTTACATTTAAAAACTTTTACTTCTACTTAAAAAAAACTATAAACAGTTTTCTGTTTTATTTATCAAAACCTGAAACACAGGTAACTCGAGGCAATCCCACAATTACTTCGAGTCTACTCCACCCCTACTTCGAGTTAAAAGTCGATTTCCCCGAGATAAACACTAGGAAGTCAAACCTGTAACCCAAAAACATCACTAACAAGACCACCTTCCACCGTGCACCTGTACACCACCTCCCACCACCGTTGGCCAACTCCACCACCTTCCCACAGTCGACAACCATCAACCCAGAACACCAAAACGTTAACCCAAATATCACTTTCTCGATTTCAAAATCGAGACCAAATTTCCAAACCTGGAACAACTGTCAGTGCCCAAACAACCCAACCTGTCAACATGCCATTCCCCCGCGCCTCCGACCACCATCTCCACTCAAACTTCGGCGGCGACTTCAACAAACCACCTACCTCCATTTCCCAAAACGCTAGGTAACTCGATCAAGTATTTAAGCAGAGAAGATTACTTCTTGAAACCACAGTAATACTAGGGTTTAAAACCTTAAATCCCAAATTACAACCTAAAAATTGAATTTCAAACCATTTCAGTAATTTTCCTATGATCTTTGGTAGCTACACTATCTTCAGAATCAAATTCACCCAAATCCAATGTAAGCATTAACTGTACTTAACCCAAATGTAAATACAGTAAATTTGAAAACTGTACTTTGATTTAATCATTAAGAATTGTAATATTATTTTTAAAAATCATCATTTTGGAAGATGTTTTGAATTGAATTTCTGAAACATTGATTCATGATACTTTAAATTTTCCATTTATACAGAATTAAGCTGTGTTGTTTATATTGCAGACAACACACAAACTATACTGCTAAAAGAAAACTTTTAAAATTTATTTTATCATGAAATAAACAAATTTCATTCAATGATAAAACACAATAGCAAACAGATCAAGGGAAAAGAATTATCTTTGAACTTAAATTTTACAGTCAGAACTTTGGGAAATCAAACATGCCTCATACCTATATATACACAGGCAACATATACAAAATTTAACTCATCAGAAAAACTAGCATGCAATTCTACTTAATTTATTTTAAATTAGGTGTTACTCACCTGTTTATTATGCAGAGCCCAGATTTTTAATGAAATGTTGATGCTAGCTTGAAGGGTATGCAGATGCAAATTTCCAGGTTGTAGATTGAAGAAGAATTTGCAGACTTCTTGTTTTAAAAATGCTTCCAGATTTTGATAAATCCTTGCATGCAGTTTTGACTTGATTTGCAGTTTCTTTCCAGATTGAAAATTTATGAATGCAGACTTCATACTTGATTTAAAAATGCAGAATCTTGCATTTTCAGATTTTACATGCAGGTTTGTATTTTACATTTATTTCCAGATTTTTTTTGAAGAGGGGAATGTATTTGAAGATGAACATGTTATAGATTTGCAAATTGGTTTACAAGGATTTGATATGCATTTTGATATGAGGAATGTAGAATGCAGATTTTTAAAGAGATGGAAAAATTTCTCAGCTGAAAGAAATTTTGATTTAGAATGAAAAATGAGAAAGAGGAAAAGAAATGAGTATATGCAAGTTTATATAGCCTGTTTATGATTTATTTAAAATTAAAGAAAAACAAAATTAAACAATGACACATGGCTTGTATTGTTAACACTTGTAAATATTTTTATTTAAATACTCAACACATGTTAGATTAGGCTTTAATAAACTTACACATGTATCTTTAAGTAATTTGTTATTTAAATTAAGTGTTAATAAATGTTTAAACTTAGTAAATTAGTTTTTAATACTTAGTTATGGAGATAAATAATCTTTAAAGAATAAAGCAAAGTGTTATAATAAATAAAATAATATACAAATCAATTATTTGGAAATAATACTTAAAATAAATTTATAAAAGAGATTGTAACTTAAATGAATACATGTATTTTAAATTATATTTTAAATTTCATATTAAATTTACAAATCATAATTATAAATCAATATTTTAAAAAGAATTAACACAAATATTTTAGATCCTTATTTTAATATACAAACTTAAGTCAAAATGAATTTTAAACAAATAAAACATTTATCTTATATATTTAAAATCATTTAGTTATTTTATTAAATATTTTTGAAAAGCTTAAATCCAAAAATAAATCACAATTCCCAATTTCAAAACATTAAAATTATGCTATACTAATTTAATTAAAAACAACTTATCTATTTAGAATATATATAAATACTTATACATTATTAAATAGAAAATAGATTTATTAGTTTATTAAAAATAAATTCACAAATTAAATATTTAAATAAAGAAAATTATTAAATCAAATCAAATTTATTAACAAAAATTATCAATTCAATTTAAATTTAAACACAGATTATTAAATTTAAATTGCCATAAATTCCGGGATATTACAATCCTTCCTCCTTAAAAGAATTTCGTCCCCGAAATTTAAAACAAAGGTAATTTAATAATCTATTTACAGATTTTATTTTAAAATACAGCATATGTTCATCATATGCTGACAACCAAAGCAACCAATTCACACAGTCAGAACAAATCTAATTATCCAAAAGAATTTTGGATAAAACTTTCACGAGTTTCCCCGGTGTATATATATATATATATATATATATATATATATATATATATATATATATATCGGGATACTCGCTCTGTAGAATACAATCAATCAATACTACTAAGCTATAGAGCTTCTATCAACAACTCTAAACAGAATATCAGACTACATACGAGTCTGACTCAACAACCAATCCATCCTAAACTGCTGGTTCTACAATCAGAAATATCAAACACGTACTCCCTCAGAGATACGTAAAACATACTAAATTCCAGTTATCCAAACTGGCAATTCAACTCTAGAAAACCAAAAACTGATCATACCAATCTCAGACGAAACCAATACACTTCGGAGCTAGCTTCCCAACTTAAAGCTCCCGGATCAGAGAAAAACAAATCTTTCACTCCAGAATTCAAATTCCTTCGTCTCTTATCCATAAAAATTCTTCGGATGATCCTGGGCCACCAACATCCATCCTGATCAGCTTAACTCTATGCTAATGCCTCTAGAAACAGACTGGATGAAAACAATCCAATGATCTCCTCAAGATCATCCCAAAACCAAAAACACAAACCCTGCTTCTCAACAACAGAAGACAGAACAAACTTCTTATTATCCGGAAAAGACAAAACAGAAACACCCTCAAACTGCTTCCGCTGCACAACTCTGATCCGAAGTAGAAGAAAAATGCTGAAGAACACAAGCACAGACTAGACAACCCAGCACAGAAATATGGTTCCACATATCCATAAAGGAAACTCAGATGTTTCTCCGAAACCTGAGCTACTTCACCAACTTCTATCTCAAGGAACCATCCATCTACTAACTGAACCACCTGTTCCATTCCTGGAAAGAAAACTCGATCTCCAGATGTGGACAAATCTCTGACTTCCTGGAAGAAATCCGGTCAATCTCCAACAATCCAAAAGAACATACTATCGCAAGTCACTTTTGCGATCAACTCAGCCTAAATCCAAAGAAAACTGCTCTCTCTCTACCAAACAGAATAGCTTATGCTGGCCTAGCCAACTCACCAGAGAAATGAGTTCATTCAGCTGCTTCTGAACTCCACTTCAGAGAAACTACTCAACCAGAAGACTCCTTACCAACTCAGAACACTCTGCTAAACTCAGCCACATCACTGAGCAGACTTACTTCTTACTCTTGTTCCGAAGAAACATCTCATCACGCAACTACTACTTCCTGAGATATCAAGACACCATCACTCACTTGCTTCTGTCCTAATCGATAGATCGAAACTCAATTCTGCACTTCAAAGATGAACTCCGAACCTTTACAAGGTTTCCTTCAGAGATCAATGAAGTCCTTACACCAAGCAAAAACTTACTCGAGACGGTATTAGGTGTACAGTCTCGACAAATACACTTCCAACCTTATCCATCAAACTCCAACCAATGGTAGTCGTGTTACACACACTTCTACCTCATCTACCTTTATAACTTACATTGGAAAAACTCGAACAGGTAAACCAACAAATAGGTAGAACCATATATATATATATATGTATATATATATATATATATATATATATATTATAAATACAAATACGCTCTCTCAAGATAAACACCACTACAGAGCCTAGGTATTCACTCAACCTAATGCTCTGATACCAGCTGAGACGACCAGACTTTTTCTCCATAAAAAGTCGTATCATCCTTAAGGAAGAAAGGGATAGAAAAGAGAAAAGAAAGAAGAGAAAGAAGAAACAACACAAGAATCTCAACAGCGGAACGAATAAATTATATTAATAACATAAGTATTACATAGTATACATCAAATATCAGAGTTACACAGACAATACATCACATACTAGACAGTTATAAACACCTGTCTAGTTATTACAACTCAATACATTACAGATAAACACTCAGAGATACCAACACAGCGGAAAACTATATAACTATACACAGAAGCCTCCTTCTCCATTGCTCCTTCACAATTCGTCAAGCTAATCTGAATCCTAACCTGAATTCCCTTGGCTACTCGTAAAAATTTGAGTACCCAAGAGTTAAAGAAAAACAGAAATAACTCCGGGTCAGACATGGGTCTGGTGTGAGTAACAGGTTAAAGTTTCTTAACTTTGAAAATCCTTTGAAAAGAAAAGGTATCACGTAAGACTTCCCACACATAAACATGAAAAAGTTTTTACCTTACGCTAACCAAAACATTTGATAGGAAATCCGATGATATTAGAATAGTGTCTAGGGTTTTCAAGTAAATAAGAAATAGCCGAAATTGTTACATTCATTAAATTCCAGCTACTAGCCACAAAAGTGGGTAATACAATCAAAACCGTTGGCACTTATTGGATTTTGGATTCCATACAATGGCTGGGCTACTGGGGTACCGCCCGTCACAGTACATGGCCTAGATCACCGTACCGAGGAGTACGCCCGCTCCCCTGCAACACAAAGCTGGACCCATTCCTTACTGAACAGTCCCAAACAAGACAACCCCGCAGTTGTGATCAGCAACCGCACCACTAAGCCGAAATAAAGGGACCTCTAGACAGGAATAAATCTTGCTCTCAAGTGGGGGCTACCCACGAAGCTTTGCTGCACCTCCCCTGTTTTAGCCATTCCCGGTTGATGAGGCTTGAGGCTACGATTACCTTTATAGGACATATCACTTAGAATGCTCGTCGTCCACCTGACGATGTTCTGAAAGCATACAATCCATACAAGTTCGTTCCGGGTTCGAACGAAACCGAAGGCATTATCTCTTTACACTCATTTTGGAATCACCCTCAGAGTTAACGACGATAACCCTTGCACTTTGAATCTTCACCTTCACTTCAGATACACGACCTAACGTTAATTTGGATCGATGTGGTTTTCAGATATCCAAATATGGAAACCCGATCCTGGTCTCATCAAAATCCGAAACGTGTCTTTTAAGGTCAAGTTGTTTTAAATTTTAAAACAATTCAATTTAATTATCTAAATATACACAGATAGATAATTCCCAACACAATAGATAATCAACCTTATCATCAACAGATAATCCATATCATAATCAGATACTCCATATTATCATCCAAGAGCAACCAATGCATCCATATCACATACATCTCCCATCTCAAACTGAGATTACAACCATACATGGAAACCAATACCAATCATCAAACATAAGCAATGATCTAATGATCACACCTTCTATAATTAATTTAAAATGAAGTAAATTAATTACTTAATTTTCTCATTAATTTAAAATAAATTAAATTAATTACTTCATCATTAAAATTCTGCTTACTTTAACCATTAATTGATTACAAATCAATTAAATAATCACCATCTCAATATTCATTCCAATTAATCATTACTGATTGATAATTCCCTAATTACAATAAATAATTAGTCTTTAAAATTAATTACACAAGTTAATTATATATTAAACTCTTTGCACATAATTAACTTATAATTACTTAATTAATTAATTACATTAATCATTTATTCATTATTAATTATAACTTAATTAATCAATTCCAAATTACATCATTAATTAATTTATTAATAATTTCTGATTACATTTAATCAATCTCTCAATATAAATTAATTACATAAGTAATTAATATTTAATTTAAACATATATATTAATCACCTATGATTAATAACCATTCTGTAATTAACTACTTTAATTACTCATCCCATAAATTAATTACTCTTAATTAATTATCTAAATCAATCCTTTGATTAATTTCAAATTAATTTAAATCCAAATTACTTCTATAATAAATATATTTAATTACATTCAGTAATTATTTAATTAATTACTTCTCTAAGTAATTACAAATTCATAAATTACATAAAGTAATTATTCGTCAATCCACAATTGTTTAAATTAATTTAACTTAATTAATCTAAACTAATCACATAAATCAAATTAATTACACCAAGTAATTAATTCATTAATTACTTTCATTAAGTAATTAAACAATTGATTATTATTAATTAATTAATCTAATTAATTATTAAAATTAATCACATTAATTAATTGTTAAATATCCTTAAGTTAATGACCTTCATTAACATTTCCTAATTACTTAATTAAGAAATTAACTTATATAAATCATTTTTAATTATCACTTAATTAATATTTAATTACAATTTAATTAGTTTCTAATTATTAATTAATTAAGTGTTAATTAAAATCTAAATTATCTTTAATCACTTGATTAAATAAATCTTAATCATTAATTAAAAATTTAATTAACCATTCCTAATTATAGATTAATTAACCTTAATTAATTAATCTCAAGTCTAATTAATTAACTTAAAAATTATTAATTACTTAATTAAACATCCACATAATTCATTAATTAAATAATTAATATTCCATTTAAATTAATTTAATAATTTAAATGAAACCAATTTCTTAAGTTCTAAATTAAGAAACATTCTTCTCTATACAAAGTAATTTAAACAATTTGTTTCAACAAATTCAATTTAAAAATTTCTTTTTAAATTTCAAACTGAAATATAATTAAATTTCATTCCAGATTTAATCTTAAAAATTTAAAACTTTACCTACTCTTCCATCTTCATTTTAAATTCAAATTATTTAACCTTTTCTAAAAATGGTTATAACAAATTTAAATTTTAAAAACTTATTTAATTTTTAACAACCGACATTAAATAAAAGTTCAGGTTTTAAAACAGAATTTAAACCCATTTTAAATCCTTATTCATAAGTTAAAACCCATAGTTTTAAATTCAAATCCAATGTTCCTTTATACTTTAAAAAGTTTAAAATCTAAATTTAAATTTCCAGTTTTAAATTAAATTCAACTTAGATTCTTCTACCTGAGCTTCATATTTTAGTTTCCAGATTTAAACTTGTTTAAATTTCAGCTGCATTATAAAATTTACTTTTAAATATAAAACAGAAAAACAGTTTCTGTTTGGTTTAAAACATCTTAAATTTCTGAATTCAAAAATGTTTCAAAATCCAAGAATTAAATTATTGAATTCATATTTAAATTTCAGGTTTAAGAATTCCAGTTGAACTTCATCTTACAATTTTAAACTTTACTTTATAAAATTTTAAAACAGAAAAACAGAACACAGTTTCCAAAACTTAAATTTTTCTGAATTTAAATTATTTCTAAAAAACCAAAATCCAAACTTATTTGAATTCATATTTTAGATTCGGGTTTGAAAACCCAAGTTCAAATTAAGTTTACATTTTAAATTTTAACTTTTAAAATTTAAAAACTGCAAACAGTTTTCCAGATTATGCTAAGACCAAACTAGAGTTTCAAAAATTCAAAACCTAAGATTTAAACTAATTGAATTTATGTTTAAAACCAGTTTAAATCTTAAACTTGGTTCAGATTCAAGTTTACATTTAAAAACTTTTACTTCTACTTAAAAAAAACTATAAACAGTTTTCTGTTTTATTTATCAAAACCTGAAACACAGGTAACTCGAGGCAATCCCACAATTACTTCGAGTCTACTCCACCCCTACTTCGAGTTAAAAGTCGATTTCCCCGAGATAAACACTAGGAAGTCAAACCTGTAACCCAAAAACATCACTAACAAGACCACCTTCCACCGTGCACCTGTACACCACCTCCCACCACCGTTGGCCAACTCCACCACCTTCCCACAGTCGACAACCATCAACCCAGAACACCGAAACGTTAACCCAAACATCACTTTCTCGATTTCAAAATCGAGACCAAATTTCCAAACTTGGAACAACTGTCAGTGCCCAAACAACCCAACCTGTCAACATGCCATTCCCCCGCTCCTCCGACCACCATCTCCACTCAAACTTCTGCGGCAAATTCAACAAACCACCTACCTCCATTTCCTAAAACGCTAGGTAACTCGATCAAGTATTTAAGCAGAGAAGATTACTTCTTGAAACCACAGTAATACTAGGGTTTAAAACCTTAAATCCCAAATTACAACCTAAAAATTGAATTTCAAACCATTTCAGTAATTTTCCTATGATCTTTGATAGCTACACTATCTTCAGAATCAAATTCACCCAAATCCAATGTAAGCATTAACTGTACTTAACCCAAATGTAAAATACAGTAAATTTGAAAACTGTAATTTGATTTAATCATTAAGAATTGTAATATTATTTTTAAAAATCATCATTTTGGAAGATGTTTTGAATTGAATTTCTGAAACATTGATTCATGATACTTTAAATTTTCCATTTATACAGAATTAAGCTGTATTGTTTATATTGCAGACAACACACAAACTATACTGCTAAAAGAAAACTTTTAAAATTTATTTTATCATGAAATAAACAAATTTCATTCAATGATAAAACACAATAGCAAACAGATCATGGGAAAAGAATTATCTTTGAACTTAAATTTTACAGTCAGAACTTTGGGAAATCAAACATGCCTCATACCCATATATACACAGGCAATTTAAAAAGCGTATACAAAATTAAACTCATCAGAAAAACTAGCATGCAATCCTACTTAATTTATTTTAAATTAGGTGTTACTCACCTGTTTATTATGCAGAGCCCAGATTTTTAATGAAATGTTGATGCTAGCTTGAAGGGTATGCAGATGCAAATTTCCAGGTTGTAGATTGAAGAAGAATTTGCAGACTTCTTGTTTTAAAAATGCTTCCAGATTTTGATAAATCCTTGCATGCAGTTTTGACTTGATTTGCAGTTTCTTTCCAGATTGAAAATTTATGAATGCAGACTTCATACTTGATTTAAAAATGCAGAATCTTGCATTTTTAGATTTTACATGCAGGTTTGTATTTTACATTTATTTCCAGATTTTTTTTGAAGAGGGGAATGTATTTGAAGATGAACATGTTATAGATTTGCAAATTGGTTTACAAGGATTTGATATGCATTTTGATATGAGGAATGTAGAATGCAGATTTTTAAAGAGATGGAAAAATTTCTCAGCTGAAAGAAATTTTGATTTAGAATGAAAAATGAGAAAGAGGAAAAGAAATGAGTATATGCAAGTTTATATAGCCTGTTTATGATTTATTTAAAATTAAAGAAAAACAAAATTAAACAATGATGCATGGCTTGTATTGTTAACACTTGTAAATATTTTTATTTAAATACTCAACACATGTTAGATTAGGCTTTAATAAACTTACACATGTATCTTTAAGTAATTTGTTATTTAAATTAAGTGTTAATAAATGTTTAAACTTAGTAAATTAGTTTTTAATACTTAGTTATGGAGATAAATAATCTTTAAAGAATAAAGCAAAGTGTTATAATAAATAAAATAATATACAAATCAATTATTTGGAAATAATACTTAAAATAAATTTATAAAAGAGATTGTAACTTAAATGAATACATGTATTTTAAATTGTATTTTAAATTTCATATTAGATTTGCAAATCATAATTATAAATCAATATTTTAAGAAGAATTAACACAAATATTTTAGATCCTTTTTTTAATATACAAACTTAAGTCAAAATGAATTTTAAAAAAATAAAACATTTATCTTATATATTTAAAATCATTTAGTTATTTTATTAAATATTTTTGAAAAGCTTAAATCCAAAAATCAATCACAATTCCCAATTTCAAAACATTAAAATTATGCTATACTAATTTAGTTAAAAAACAACTTATCTATTTAGAATATATATATAAATACTTATACATTATTAAATAGAAAATAGATTTATTAGTTTATTAAAAATAAATTCACAAATTAAATATTTAAATAAAGATAATTATTAAATCAAATCAAATTTATTAACAAAAATTATCAATTCAATTTAAATTTAAACACAGATTATTAAATTTAAATTGCCATAAATTCCGGGATATTACAGTTAATGGTATCCATAATATCAGAAGCACTTGAATATGAACCCAAATTTCCAAAAACAATAATTTCAGTGATTATATATATATATATTTCAAATAGTCATATCCAAGTTACAAAAATCCGAAATGTTATCCCAGGCATTGATCAAATATAATTTACAACAATACGCCAAGCGCAACATATGAAAATGCCCCCTTGGATGATCAAAGCAATATAGACATTACTGTCTTAAAACACAACGGAAACACTTTTAAAATAGAATTCCTAAATTAGCTATCCGTCAGCCACCTAGTCATCTTCAGATGCTTTATTCGCCAAAATCTGCTAAAACCTGAAAATCTAAACCCTCAACCTACTCAAATCAAATTTTGAGCACCCGAGAGTTTAAGGGGAAAAAAACTTCGAGTCAGACTTAAAGCCTGGTATGAATATTATCTATTACATCTCAGTTTACTGATAACTAGTGAGACTACGCCACTTAGCAGAACGGGTTTTCTCTCACTAATATGTCATTGTAAAACATATATTTTGCAATCCCTTACTGCAACCAAACTGGTTAATCAACTGATTATAATAATAATAATATAGCAACATCCATTATGCTAAAACTGGAAATGAAAGAGACCGTCTGTCTATAATCTGAACTATTTGTTCTAAATTCTGAGCTTTCTACTCTTTTCCGGACTATCTGTCCTAAAACTGGTTATACCTAAATAGCAGTATCTTTTATGCTAGATAATGGGCTATCTGCCCAAAACAGTTAAAAAGGGTGGAAAAACTATCCTTAAAAATTTAGCAAAATCCGTTATTTTAATAAATGAACCATATGTTCATATCAGAGCTGACTTCTCTTTCTAGACTAACTGTCCTCTGGGCTAACTGCCTCAAAATAGACTAACTGTCCGAATTTAAAAAGAGCCGATCGTCAGAATTTTCTTTGGTGTTAACTAACCTTCAAAATATCTAAGTTAACCGCTCTACAATATCTAAACTAACTGCCCTTTAAGTTTTCCTTGAAACCTTCTCAAAAATGATTTAACCTATCAGATCATATATATACATGGAAAACATATTTTTAGCTTTACCCTAAGCTATTTTTGGCATGTTATATATACTTTACTCAAAATAATGTTGATGATGTTCAATAAGGGTTGTCTATCCTTCAAAATAAGCTAAAGTACTTTATAACTTAAAACACCTAGGCTACCTGCCTAATTCTTATATTCGAAATCTTTGTTTAAAACCCTTAAATAATCTTTTGAAAACATAAAAAGTAAATCTTTTAAAGTCATTCATAAAACACCTCAAAAGTATTGATGGTAACTCCTTCATATCCTTTAATAAACCTTTCGAAATCATTGAAGGTAATCCTTCTAAACCTTTTAAAAGCCTTCCTTTTAAAAGCTTTAAAACATATGACATCCGCCCTTTTTAATCCTTTAAACCTTAGCCTTTCGAAAACATTGGAAAACAATACATTTCGACCTTGTCGAAGGGTTCCATCTTTTGACTTTGTCAGAAGGTTTCTTTTTGACCTAGTCGAAAGGTTTCACCTTTTGACTTTGTCGAAAGCCTGGGGTACCTTCCCTATATAATAAACCTTTAGAAAGAAATGGCACAATTTTTTTTCGAAAACATTGGGTTCAATTTAAAAGCAGTGGAAACCTTTCGAAACCATTCAAAGTTAACTGCTTTGAAATCTTTAAAACTTTTCGACATAAAACATTTGGATTATGCAAAGGGATCAAAAAAACATTGGGGTCGAAAGCAACTGCTTCGAAACCTTTATAAATCCATTTGAAATCATTCAAATACAATGAAGTGTTAGTGTTGGAACCAACTCTTCGAAATCAATGGAGATAGGCGACAAGTTTTAGAAAACTAAAAATAACCTTTGACTCCATCTGTGTCGGAAGGTTAAGAAGCGACGACTATACTTTCGGCCTTGTTGAAAGTTATGCTTTTCGGCCATATTGGAAGGTTTCATTTAAACAAGAAAGCAAACCAATCAAAACCTTTTTCTTTTAAATCTTTTGACAATTTCGAAAGCTCATCGTCGAAAGCTAGCAGGCATATTTTCTTTAAACCAAAACAAAACTTCCTCTCTTTTGAAAGATATAATCTTTCGTCCCTAAACCTTTCAACCTCTTTCAATTCATTACATACCAGTTGCCTGATACTTTGTGCCTTGGTGTTTGAACTAGCCAAAAGGTTTGATACCTTTCGACCCTGTCAGAAGGTCTGCAATGAAGGCAAAAGCTCTGCCGAAAGTGTTGAAATAGAAGAAAAACTATTTATTTGTACTTTATGACATTTCTTTTTGTACCCCACCTACCTTATTTGTCTAAATTTGATTGGTTTCCAGAATTTTATATTCAGAAGTGCTGCCGACTATCCTTATTTGGAAATTTGAATAATTTTGAAAATGCTCCTTTCTTCTTTATAATTATATAAAACATTTAAATCGCATACCTTAAATAATTTTATATAAGTATTAAAAAAACATTCTAAAATTCAAGAAAAATTCCAAAAAATCAAATAATATGTTCTCTTTAACATATAAAATTTTCGAATCCAAACTGTAATTATTTTTCCCGTAAACAATTTTAATATCTAAATTAACCTTTTCTTCCTTAGATAATTCATAACAATCTTACAAAAATTCAAAAAAATATGAAAATTGAAATTCATCTCTAAAATAACTTTTTAGACCATCACAAAAATTTACAAGGCTAACAGATGTCATTTAGTTGGGTTTTCTTCTCAAAATATGTCATAAAATCTATACGAACATATATAACTCATAACATGTGTATATATCATTTTATCTTTCAAAAACATGGAAAACCTTTGTAAAATCATTTGGAATTAATTTTAAAACCGAAACCATAAATATTTAGAGATGTAAACTTTATTCATCTTTTGCTTCATTGATTAAGGAGCCTGAGATTTGAATGAGTTTGATTTGAATTTTCTTTTCTTAAGCTTCTCATTTGTTTCCTCTTCTTATTCCTTTATTAATGGTAGCCGACCAAGCTTTTTAATTTTTGAAAATTAGAAAGAATGTGTGTTTTGAAATACACGGCCTAAGGAAGGCAATATAGGAATGTCCTCTTTCCCATAATACCCCTTCTCTAATTCATTTTAAACCCTTATTTTAATTTATTAGTTAAAAGGCATGGCTACCTTAATTAAACTAAATCTCAATCCCCTTATGAACACATTATTTTATTTAGTTTATTTTAATAAATCTCCTAAATAATGTTATTAATCTAGGATGTTACATGGTTTGGGTCTGAAATTAATATATGTTAGAAAACATATTAAAAGTGATTTTCTAGAATTCTTCTAGAATTTTTCCACGTGTTTTAATGGATATATAAAATAATTTAATGTATATGACCTAAATGTTAAGGGCTTTTTGTAAATATATTCAAATTGTTAATTCTGGAAAGTCGGCAGCACTTTTAAAAAAGAGAAACTTGCAACCAATCGCAATTTGGCAAACAAGGCAGGTATAGTACAAAGAAATAGTTTAAAAGGGACTAATCCACATGGTTTTTACTGTTTCGATGCTTTGGGCACTAAGCCTTCGCCTCCTTAGCCTTCGAATTTATTCGAAACCAATGCACATGGTATCAGGTAACTGGTATATAGTGAATTGGATATAGTCGGAAGGTATAGGGTCGAAACCAGCGGTTCCAAAAGGGTTAAAGCAACACTTTTCTTATAAATGAAAATACACTTGCTTGCTTTTGACCGAATAGCTTTCGACTTGGTTGGCTTTTGACTAGGTCAAGTTGTTTTGAAAGAATGATTTTGATCGGGTTGTGCTTTTGTTTTAAATGATTGCTTTACACTAAGTCAAAACCTTTTTGTTGCCGCTTTCTACCTTTCAACCCAGATGGTTCAAAAGGGTTGCTTGTTTTCTAAAATATGGCCATATCTCCAAAGCTTTTGAACGGATAGTTTTGACATCATCACTTCTTTACTTAGAAAATGGTTTCGAAAAAGATGCTTTCAACTTAAATGTTTTAAAGACCCTTTTTCTCTGATTGAAGTATAACCCAAATGGTTTCGAAAGAGACAGTTTTAATGGTTTCGAAAGGTGTTTCCATGTGTTTTAAATTGAACCCAAGTGCTTTCAAAAGGTAGGTTTTGATGCCTTCGGAAGGTTTTAATGAATGGTTTCGATTCCCTAGGGTTTCAAAAGGGTTGAAAGGATAGATTTTTCCTGTGTTTTCGAAAGGAAATATTTATAGGTTTTAAAAGAAGGATGTCTAAGATTTTAAAGCTTTTGAAGTGAAGGTTTTTATGCTTTCGAAAGGAAGAATTTGAATGGTTTCGAAAGGTAGAATTTGGCCTTTCGGCTTAGGTTAAGTAAAAGGTTTTACTTGGTTTCGAAAGTGGTGCTTTCAATGGTTTCGAAAGAGTTGTTTAAAGGTTTTAAACAAAGGTTTCGAATGTATTAACTAGGCAATATAGCCTAAATGTTTTCAAGTTTAAAAGGGTTTTAACTTCTTTTGGAAGGATAGCCAATCCTCATAAATTTCATCAACATTATTTTAAGTAAAGTATACATAACATGGAAAAATACTTACAGTAAAGCTAAGAATATATTTTTCCTTGTACAAGTGTGATTTAAAAGGTCAAACCATTTTGTAAAGGTTTTCAAGGAAAAAGAAGAAGGTAGTTAGTCCAGTTCGCGAACAGTCAGTCTGGTTTTCAGACAGTTAGTCCTGTTTGCAGACAGTTAGTCCAGTTAGTAGGCAATCCGCCCAGTTTTCAGACAGATAGTCAATTTATTACTTGTGGACGGATAGTACATTAGTTACTTGTTTATAGCATAATGGATATGGCTATTATTATTAGTATAATCAGTTTGATTAACCAGTTTTGTTGCAGGAAAGGATTTGCAATTATATGTTTTGAAAAGGATATTAGTGAGGGAAAACTCGTTCCATCAAGCGGCATGGCCTCACTTAATATCAGTAAACCGAGATACAATAGTATTATTCACACCAGGCTTTATGTCTGACTCAAAGTTTATGTTTCCCTTTAAACTCTCGGGTGCTCAAAATTGATTTGAGTAGGCTGAGGGTTAAGGTTTTCAGGTTTTTGTTGTTTTGGCGAATAAAGCTTCCGGAGATGAGTAGGTGGCTGTCGGATAGCTGATTAGGAGTTTTTTATTCTGTTTATTTCTGCTGTGTATATTAAATCAGTTATAACTTTATTGCTTTGATTAACCAAGGAGGCATCGTCATACGTCGCTTTTGGCGTATTATTGTAATGATTATATTTGATCCAAAGTCTAGGAAACGTTATGGGATTATGTAACTTAGATATTGAAATGTAATCAGTAAAATGTTATTTTTTGAAATCTGTGATTTTGTTTATATTCAAGCGCTTTTAATATTATGGATACCATTAGCATTATCTTATTTTGCCACCAGAAGTTAATACTATAGATGACTCCAGCATTTGTAGCGCTTAGCTTTAGCCTATAGATATGGGATGTTACACATCGACTGGTCGTCAAGGTGGCGGGTAGGGTTGAACCTTGACCGAATGGCTTGGATCTAATTATTTAAATCTAACAGATATGATTGATTCAAGTGCATATAAATACAATTCTAGCCCCTTACTTCTCTTCTTATAGTTTCTGATGAAAGCAGCGAAGCTCTGCCATTTTTCCTTCTATACTATTCAATTAGTTATAAAATATTATGTTATATTATATTATATATATATATAAATCGAAGAAGGGCCTAAAAAAATGAGAAGAAAAGAAGGAGCGAATCGATAATGTAGAAAAACGTAAAATTTCTAATTATAAATCTATATTCCTCTCAATTCCAAATCTCTTCTTAGATCTATAATTTTAATAGTATCTATAAATATTGTTATACGAAAAAAAAATTGATTAGAAAGAAAAAGGAGACAATTAATGGGCTGGATTCAGATTTGAGAGATTTGAAAAGCTTGAAACGTGAGAAGGAAATTATATGATTTATTTATAACATAGAAATTTATATCATTGAATTTTATTTAATTATTATACCTACATAAGATCTAATGAGTTGTAGGCTTAAAACGAATGTATAAGAATATCGTCTCTATATTCTATAAAATAAGTAATTAGAATAGAATTTGTATTTACACCCTAATCTGAAAATTTGAAAATTAGTCCATAATTTTTTCAAAGTTGAATGTTGATAAAGTTCAAAAGATTATTCCAGATTTATAGTGGGGCTGTAAAATGTTATTATTAGTTTAAATTCCCTACTTTGTCTTGGAATGTGAATTTCTATGTTTTAATTTATTGGGGGTGGGGTATAATTTAATTGCATCTATTTTCGTATAATTTCTATAAATTATCTAATTCCACAAATGTATAAAATTAGTATCATTTGAAATAATAAGGATATACTAAAATGAAAGAGATGTGTAAAGTAAGGATGTTCTTTGTAATTTCAAACAAAGCAAAGGTCTCACTTTGGATTAACTTATGGAAGGTTATCGCTGTAATTCTTATTGTAAGGACAAATTTGGTAAATTAAAACATGGAAAGGAATATTATGGTTTAGGAATTAATAGTTAGAAATAGGAATACAGACACACACACGTATAACCATTCTTACCAATTAAAAATAAAAATATATTTATACAATGTAATATACGTCAATATTCACATTAGTTATAATTAGGACATCTAGTTATAAATAGCCTAGCAAATTATAGGATTAGAAGGTGTAGACGGAAATGAGATAGTAACTCTAAAAATCAACAAGGTAATAAATGTGCAGTTAATAGGGAGTTACAAGAATTAAATGGGGACATAAATGGGTTTAATGGGATATTTTAAAGGATTTAATATGGCATTTGTAGAGAAATATAATAGGCATAAAAGTTTGAATTAGAACAAACATCTAAAAGTTATCAAAGATTGTCCAATTAGAATAATAATGATCATTTATTACGGACAACTTACATTTATGAAATATAGTAAATAAGCACACAAGATAGGAATTAAATGCTGGGAGGCAGTTGTTACCTTGCCTTTTGGTCAAGGCCGAGATATCAGCAAATTGGCTAAAATGGATAGATATTAGGATTGGAGATCGATTGAAAACAAGGCTATGCTCGACACCGTTAAAATTTGACCAAGCTCCAATCAAGGTGGGATCAATCGAGAATGATACACAAGGCCAGGTGAGGCTACACTTCGAATTTTAGGTCAGCCAAAGTTCATATGCTCAAGTTATGGATGGATTAATATTCATGGGACACCAGTTCGTATGAGTACTTTCGTATCGATCAAGATGGATACGGCTGTTTACTTTGGATCGATACATTTGCATCGATACAGGCATATCGATTGGATGGATACGAAAGACAAATAGGGAACTCGATGATGTGCAACTCAAGGTTATACTTAGGATGGATACGAAGCAATGGTTACGGAGATTTGGAAGTGTATTTCGTATCGATCACTTATCTATCAATACAAAGGACACATACAGAGGAAGCAATGCTGGATGGATACGAAAGTATCGAGCAGTGCATCTCAAACCCAAAATTAAGCAATTGCACCGACAACCGTGTTTCGTATCGATCATGTTTGTATCGATCGATACGAAAGAAGCAGTCAAGATGGAGCGCATCGCATGGATCACAGCCCAAAACTCGGATCGATACGAGATTTAAGGAGTGCATTATCTATAAATATGAAATGATGGATACGAATCCGTGGATACAAAAGTTTCAGCCTACACTTGTAAACTCAATTTAGGATCGATCATATCTCGGAAAGTACATGTTGGAACTTCATGAAATTTAGAGAGCAAGGGCTTTACACTATCTTCTTTCACCATGATCGATCTTAGCTGATTCTAACGTGGGAATTACCGATATGAAGGGCTTATAGATTAATCCAAGAATGAGGATATGGGCCCCACCGATCCTCATACGTGCTTCTATGGTCCAGGCGACTTCTAGGCCGAAATCTCAGCAAAATATCACAGCTCCTTTACCTATAAATAGAGGGGGCATGGCTCAGGAAAGGAGGTTTCTTCTCTTTTGGTCAGACTCTTCCATTTTTCGCTATTGATATTCAAAGGATTGTAACTGTAGTCACAGTATAAAGGAAATAAAAGGATCAATTCAAAGTGGACGTAGGCCGGAGATAGCCGAACCACTATAAACTTCTTGTGTTCTTTACTTACTTACTTTCATTTTCATTTGTTGTTTCTTTATTTTATTACTCTCTACATATAACTTTCATAAGATCTATGATTAGATCTACGTGGATATTAGTGCTTTCACACATTTGGAGTTAGTGACCAATTTTAGCGCTAACACTTTGGTGCTTCCACTAAGAACTCTAGCACACGCTGCTTTGGAAGAGGATTGGATCTGAAGCCATGGTTAGGTAATCGGCTAGAAGGACATTACCAAAAGGATCCATCAGAAGGGAAGTCAAGGGGCTTCCTCTAGAGCTGGAGCAGATCGGGCATCCATCTACCCATAAGGGATGAGATGCAGACAATGATGGATTAATGCAGGAGAGATTATTGAAGAGCCAATAGGAGATGATGCAGAATCTCTTCCAGTAATTGGGCACACCTGGAACCCAGAATCTAGGAAATGGAGAAACCGAAGCTATCAGCAATTTAAAACAAAGAGCCAGAGCTGTAGAAATCACCGTAGGTCAGATTTAGAACCAGAATGAAGAATGTGAAGGGAATCAGCAAAGGCCTAGGGGCATACCCTCGGGATCAAATATTGCAAGGCCTATGAATGAAGCTCAGCAAGCCGGGGCTAACACAAACGTCAATGAGCAACATGAAGAGTACTGTCCAGAATATCCTCTAGGACATGGGGGCAGGATGGAAATGCATATAGAAGGCCACCCCGGGATGAAGACAAGGGGATGGCTGGATTAATACGTAGCATTATGAGAGGTGGATTACTAAGCAGAGGCCTGGAGGAAGTTAGTCGGAGCCCGTTCACTCCGAATATCAGAAGCGTAAGGAACCTTCCAAAATTCAAACTACAACGCTGGAGGCCTATGATGGAAAGTCAGACCCAACTATGCACGTAACCAAATACATCAAGCATATGTGAGGGTTGGGGGCATTTGAAGAGGTTATGGCAAGATGCTTCCCTTTATACTTGATGGTTTTGGCTGCGCTCTGGTTCAATCAGCTAGAGAATGGATCGATCAGGACATGGGGTGAACTGGTGGAACACTTCATGAGACAATTCAAGGTCCACGTTATGCGACCCAAGAACATAATGACATTGGCATCAATGAAGCAAAGGACAGGAAAGTCTATAAGCAATTTTCTAATGCAGTTCAATGCTGCCGTGGCTTCGGTGGATCTTCCAGATCCATCAATGATTTTGATGGCGACGGTATCAGGAATTGCAAAATGAACAAAGTTCAAAGATTCATTGGCATGGTATCCACTATATGATCTCAAAGAGTTCTACCACGAGGCAGAAAGGTTTATATGATTAGAGGATGCACGCACCGAAAGGCAGGAGGTGAACGCTGCTCAATGCGAAGGAGCATCCGGGGAAGGATGTGGGATGGATAAAGGAAAGTGAAAGCAGGATGATGGATATGATTGTTTTGACAAATGGAGAAGAGACCGGGAATCCAAATTCACCACGTACATAGACTTGACAGAGAATCTGGAACGAATTTACTTAGAAACATAGGGGTAACTCCACTATCGAAAACCATCCAGAAGGAAACCATAGAGCTGGAGCGTAGGAGTGGGAGGTACTTTCTATTCCAAGAGCTGAAGGGGCATACCATAGATAAATGTCGCTGCTAGAAGGACATGGTGGAAGAACATGTCGGGATTGGCAGATTGTCGTAGTATGTAAGGAACCAGACAACAGCGGTGGAACACGAGCAGCTACTGCCTGCATCAAACAGGAATTACCCCAGATTGGGGTGACGATTCGTCATCAGTTGATCGTGATGGCAAAGGCCGAGTTCAAGATTTAAACTTCAGTCATCAAATAATCTTTCTAGTTTTGTTTCTAAAATAAGGCGGCTCTGCCACTTACACATCTAAGGGAAACAGAATGATTCTCAGGCATGCTCTAAGATGGTAGAAGACCGCTCTGCCCGGAGAGGAAGCACTTAGTTTTTTCTTTTTTTCATTGAACATTTGGAATTTGGATTTAATAAATAGATTTGGATTTAATAAATAGATTTGGATTTTATGGAATAAATCTCTGCCTAGAAAGTTAAGGGATAGATACTAGAAGTCAACTGGAAATTGATCGCTTTATGTCCCTGACCAGAAAGGCAGGGACCGGAGTGCAAGAAGTGAGACGCTTCGCTGGAGAGCGACAGGATTTACTCACTCGTTGTTTTTCCCCATTCGTCGAAGAGTGATTGGATTGGGGTTCAGCGAGAGCCTAGATTGGTTGTAATTGGTCTAGGACTTAGGCCATGGCATCGCTTAATGTTCAGGGATACTGAACCAGAGTGTAGGGAGTGACCTTGCTTCTCCAGAGAGTGACAGGATCGGCTCGCTCGATGTTGTTTTCCCTTCATCGGAAAGTGATAAGATAGGGTCCAGCAAGAGCCCGAAGAGGCTAAGATTGATCTAGGAGAACCATGACATCGCTATATACCCCGCCGAGGCCGAAGTGCAAGGGATAGGTTGTTTCGTTGGAGCGCGACGGGGTCTAGCTATTCAATTGTTACGTTCGGATTGAGCTTGGCAAGGGTCCAAAGAGGCCGTCAATGGTCCGAAGAGATAATAAGATTCAGTTACTGGCTTCCAAGATGTGAAATGGATATTAATTCTGCTTTGAATGGCTAAGGGTTGGACATGGACCCAAAGTCTTGGATTCGGTTAATGACCCGGAGAGGTTATGGATTTGGTTATAGTTACAAATTCGAATAGTGGCTTTGAACAGCTAAGAATTTGTCTAAGTACCTAGAGTGGTCTTGGGTTTGGATGTCGACTTGGAACAGTCACGGATTTAGCTATAAGACTTGGATGGAATTGCTTGGCAATGGATTGGATTATGGATCAAATGACATGGCTATGGATGGAATATGGATTTTGGATATCAGATTTAAAGCTATTCAAAACTCACCTTCCTATTGAAGGCATGTTTTGAAGGGAAAATGTTACCCCGCCTTTTGGTTAAGGTCGGAATATCAACAAATTGGCTAAAAACGATGGATATAAGGATTGGAGATTGATTGGAAACAAGGCCCGGTGAGGCAACATTTTGAAATTTAGGTCAATTGGAGTTCACATGCTTAAGTTATGGATGGATCAATATTCATGAAAAACCAGTTTGCATCGATACTTTCATATCGATCAAGATGGACATGACTATTTACTTCGGATTGATACGTTTGTATCGGTACAGGCATATCGATTTGATGGTTATGAAAGACAAATAGGGAACTCAATGATGTGAAGCTTAACATAATACTCAGCATGGATATGAAGCAATGGTTACGTATGTTTGGAAATGTATTTCAAATCGATCACTTATCGATTGATACGAAGGACAAATACGAAGGAAGCTATGTTGGATGGATACGAAAGTATCGAGCAACACATCTCAAATCCAAAAGGAAGAAATTGTACGAAGAACCGTGTTTCGTATAGATCATGTTCGTATCGATCTATAAGAAAGAAGCGGTCAAGATGGAGTGCATCGCATAGATCACAGCACAGAATTCGGATTGGTATGAGAATTAAGGAGCGCATTATCTAGGGATACAAAATGATGGATACGAAAGTTTCATCCTACACTTGTAAACTCAATCTTGGATCAATCATAACTCAAAATGTACACGTTGGAACTTCATGAAATTTGGGGTGCAAGAACTTTGCACTATCATCTTTCACCATGATCGATCTCAGTTGATTCTAACATGGGGATTATCGAAACGAAGGGCTTATAGATCGATCTAGGAATAAGGATATGGGCTTCACCGATCCTCATACGGGCTTCTATTGTCCAAGAGACTTCTAGGCTAAAATCTAAGCCAAATATCTCAGCTCCTTCACCTATAAATAGAAAGGGCATGGCTAAGGAAAGAGGGCTTCTTCTCTTTTGTCCAGTCTCTGCCATTTTTGGCTATTGATATTCAAAGGATTATCACTACAATCACAATATAAAAAATTAAAAGAATTAATTCAAAGTGGACGTAAGCCGGAGATAGCCGAACCACTATAAACTTCTTATACCTTAATTTTGGTCACTTATCGATTGCTATCACACATTTGGATTAGTGACCAATTTTGGCGCTAATAGAAGTATAATTTTCATAGTGGGAAATTATCACAAGGATGAATGAGTGGACGTAGCCTAAAATTTAAGCTTTAGATGTTTGGTTTGGTTTAGTGGGTTGCGATGTGAGGTTAGTAGATTACACAACGGAAGTCTTCCCTTCACCTTGAGATTACCGGTAGTCGTGTATGCTTGCCATTGATGTGGAACATCTCCAACCATATGACTCAATGGAAAGGGATATGTAGTTGCATATAGGTAGGGGAAAATATACCAAGGGTTCGACTTGGGTTGGAAGTATTAAGTGTCCTAGTTCTTTTTAGGAAAATAGGGTCTACTTCATTTCTGATAAGAGGTATTGAGTAATTGGAAAGCGCATTTTCCTTTACTTACATTTGGTTATTCTAAATGAGATTTCGACTGTAGGATGTCGACGGCCTTTGCCAGTATTGTTGTTAAACCGGTATTTAGTAGTAAGGCTAGCATATAGGCCATGACCACTAGTGGTCTCGAGCGGTCGGTAGTAAAGACTTGGGTTATGCGCTAGTGGATTTCACTTCATACAAGTGTAGAATCCGTATGGGATACTCATAGACCTCAAAATTTAATTAATTTGTAGTTTCTTTGTCGGAGGTAGTCTAGTTAACCCTTAGATAAGTCTTTTAGATGCGTTAATAGTATGACAATTAAATCAGAAAGCCATATTTAAGGGTTAATGGTCTCTGTACCTAAAGCCTATTGACTAGCACATACGTTACAGAGGGCCCATTTTGTGGTTGAGATATTAAATTACCATTGGGTCTGCTTCTTTCTTATTTAAGAAGTATTAAGTAGATGAAGTTTTCTTTTGGGAAGTATGACATTTAAATGTGTGTGTGTTGTTATACCTCGAAGAAGGTTCGACATATCGTACACGCATATAGGAATAGTTTAGAGGGATGTTGTTCTGAACCCCTCCTCATTCCAAGCATAGGATAGATTTAGAGGGACATGCTACTGGTGCAAGATGGGAACAACAGATGGTGAAGTTTTGTCTTTCATGCAGGGCAATTACAAGGCAACTTGACATTCAAGAAATAATATTGATTCCAAGGCAGTGGCCTTAGTCGGTTTATATGTTTTATTATATTTTTCTATTCCACTATAAGTTTATATTGACCGCTCTCTGATATGCTTATGTTTATTACAGGTTACCTAAAACAATGATCAGTGTCATAATGGACTTGGCTTTTGATCTAGTCCAAATTCAGGCTGATTAAGGTGTAGACTGTTACATTTGGTATCATAGCTTAGATTAGTTGATCATAGGAATCTGGATATGCCGAGAGAATGTATTTGTATTTTTACCTATAACTATATATATACATATAAATACATACATATGTCATACATCAAACTCTATGAATTTCGACTATAAAGAAGTTGCGACCATATTCTTAAAAGATGGATGAGGCAACTATGAGTTGAAATAATATACAGAGTTAAATGTGCATACCTACCTCGGTTCCCCCAATGAAGGGTTGGTTGTACCATAAGGTGTTGACCGAGAAGAACATGAGTGCGACATGTATATGGATCCCCAAGGCTAGATGGTATTTGACAACTTTGTTAGGCCTAGGCTGTTTTATGATTGTGGATTTCGATGGAATGCCGATTGAAGATGTACATTTCACCTGGACAGATGGGAGATCAGAATCCATATGTTGCAAGCATCTAGAAGAAAGATTTGAAGAAGGATTGAGCAAGTTCCCGAAAGAAGGTGTGGATTAATCACCACAAGAAGATGGTCAGCTTTTTAGAATATACTCTTAATAAAAAGAAGTTAACAGTAAAAGGAAAAGAAGAAAAGTCTAAAGGAAATGGCAATAAAGTCCATTCATGAGTTCGACCCCATGTGAAAGAATTGAAAAAAAAAGACATTTGAAAATTCCTTGAAGCGTCTTTGAATGGAATTTTCAGAGGATTTATTGGGAAGATTTTGTTCGAAAAGCAAAGAAATTCTAAATTTCTCAGTTTAAAATTGGTTTAGTCAAACTTTTTTGATTTAGAGAATTTTGATAAACGGGTTTTTTGTTTTTCAAATGAAAGAAAAAGAAAATGTATGTTTGGCTCAATGATTTTTCCTGTTTTGTAAATTTAGACATTCCCCTTTTTGAAATTCTTTCTAAACATTGGATAAATGGTAATGGTACTTGATTGAGATGGGGTATAGAGAATAGAATGGTAAGAATGCCCGATAGTGAAGATAGGGGGAATATTCCCGTATAAGGAAAATACATAGAAAAGTAGTTCAAACAGATTTATACATACATTCTTTCATGTTAATAAAGTAAAGTCCAATGATTAAAATAGTAGGCGAACGCACTATAATGCGTCAATAGGGAAAACGATAAAAGAAGAAAGGGGTCATGTAAGAAGAAACCACTTGAAGGCAATTTAGGTAGGAGAAATTTTAATGGTAGCAGTATTAGAAAATTTGAATAGAAATAGCACTAGGAATTTATATTAAAATAGAATTAGCAATCAAATTAGAAATAATGCAAGAAAAAAATATTTGGAAAAGGATAAGAGAAATAGGTGGTTTCCGTAAGATGTGCATCGATTGTGCATACCTTTTATAAGTCCCCCTTATATGCTATTAGAATCCCCGCTAACGTTAAAAGCGGAAAATGGCATGGGTAGTAGGAAAATAATAGGATATAAGTTGTCTTAGTCTACTCCGGTTACCATATTTTTTAAAGTTATAAAATATTTTTTGAAAATTAGTTTGGTTTGACAATTGGTTTTTTAAACGTGATAAAAGTTTTGATTTTAAAAATTCTACTTTTAAAAAGAAGTAAATCTCTATTGTAGAAAGTCTTTGAAAATGGAAATTTGATTAGAATGGGAAAATTTTCAAGGCTCCTTTCGAAAATCAAGCTTTTTTTGGAAAAGATTTCTAAGATTATATTTACAAAGACAAATACTTTTGGATTAAGTATTTCATGGCCGTTAAGTTTCATTTTTTCAAAGAGTTGTGAAAAAATAAACCAATTATTGATATGGAGTAGACAGGGATGACTGTCTAGATAAGACGAGGTAAATGTCAAGGCTATGAGTAAAATAACATTGAATGCTTGTCGGCTAGCAATAAGGAATCCCTATTGATTATAAGTAATATTGGAATGAACCTAAAAATGTTCGATTAAAGTGTGCGAAAACCATAAGAAGAACACTTAAAGGAACAAGGAAAGATATCAAAGTACAACTTTATAAATCCTAGGGTATACTCTTATGAAAGATCAAGGATAGAGATGGTAAATATCAAAGTTCGAGGATATTATCAAGAGATTTTGATTGAGATAAGATAGTAGTATGACTGGATAAGGGAATAATAGGATAATAAGCACACATAAAGGATGTTGGTTAACTCAAAGTAAAAGAAAGAAAGATAGGTGGTAGGAAAATTATACCAAAAAGCTAATTTTCTGGTGAGTTATTTTCAATGTGAACAATTTATAATTCTTACCCACTATAGTATTGGAATGCACAATTTATCCCAAAATCAGGTTTAATGATTGAAGCAATGGATGTACTTTATATATTGAAAGCCAAGGAAGTGATTTAAGACATATGGATTATAGTTGAATGCCGTACTAGGAATTTCCATCTTAGTTGAGTAATTAGTGGTAGGGCCTCAACATTATTAATACTAGTTGATATGTAAAGGCATCTTCCAGCAACTATTTCTTTTAGGTATTTTGGGTTGTAATATCTGGTTGTCTCCCTTTGGATATTGAAAAGCATATGGTATGATATCAGGTATGTTCCTATTTTATTACTATGTTGATGGTTTGGATGAGCTCTGAATGCTACATACATACATACATATGTATGTATATATACATATATCTATATATGTATGTTAGGAAACAATGTAAATAATAAAATCTTATAAGGACACTTAAGTAGCTGTTAACTGGCTTTTTGACCAAGAAGATCTTCAATGGGAGTTAGAACATCATGATGAAGACGAACCAACTCGCGAATTAGGAAATACGCTCAAAAGGGAAGAAAATGGCATATAACAAGTTTCAAGACAAATTAGCCAAAGTGGACCTCTCGATACCGAGAGGAACCTCTCGATACCGAGAGGTATTTTCTCCACTTTTGTAACAAACCGTACCACCACGAGTCTCAATTTCGACAAAAATTGAAACCCAAGTCCATCAAAGCATAGATCGTTGGATTTGGTACCTACAAATAAGCATAAGCATTATCAGATACTGATAGAAATCTAAACTCACAGCGGAAACAATAATAGGATAATAATACCGACTATGATCACTACCATGGAATTAATGGTATTCCTTGGATAGTCGATTGTCACATTAGCATCGAGCAATAGAGTGAGAAGACTTCTCCAACAACAAAGTACATCCAGCTCTAGTGACATATTCCTCTAAATCTATCCCGTGGGTTATAATGAGGTAGGGGTTAGAAAAATGTTCTGATGATTGGAAATATAAACTGTCCATAACATAAAATTATACTAATTGGTTTCCATTTAATTGTTATGTCCATTAACGTTAGTAATTTTGATCTAACCTCGCATTGCACACATGATTACATACTTACTCCCTCCCAAGGCTCGAAATACTAATAAAGCCATATAAACTACCCAATACTACAAAACCCATTAACCACTTAGTAATTCTATGTATGAAGCAGGATTCTATTATACTTTTAAAAATAAAAATATGCAGACTTTGCCATTTAAGATGTAATTAAGGTAGACTCCATCATTTAAGTCCTATTTCCAAGCTAGTTTCCTAACAATGTTGTCAATGGTCAATCGGTCCTAGCTATAAGACCTTTAACCACTATTTAAGGCTTTCAACATTTAATGTCCACCTATTACCGCACCTATTGCCGATATAATCATAGCCATATAATAAAAAATACCCAAACCACTTAATACCTTTTATTGAAAAATAGACAGAGTCTGGTCATCTAAGACCTTAACTAAGGAAGAGCGCATCATTTAATTGTAAATATGGCATCTTATCAGAATACTTCTTTCGATAGGGAGGCAGACCCTTCAACCACTAATGTGCATGTAAAAGTGTATGTTTATACTTTCATATTTAATCTTCTTTTGTTAAAATAAAAGGCATATCAGGGTGATTTTACATGTCCAAACCAAAAATATAAAGGGACTTAATCATCGTTCATACATTAACATGTGGGAAAATTGGTAATTTTATGTAAATTAATTTGAAGAAAATTTACAAGCAAAATTTTATTTTGTTTCATAGGAATTTTGGACTCAAAATGGAAGAGGCTATGCATGCATATGCAAGGGAAATCAAAAGAATGAGAAAATGATGGAAATAATGCGACAAGAAGGCCCACATGCCCACTTACTTATGGATCACAGTTAAAAGCAAATGCACATGCTAGTGGAGATTAGAGAGACAAAACATATATTAGGGGCTCATTTATTTCCTTAATGATTACTTGGAGACCACACAAACTAAAGGGTATTTTGGGTAGCTCTCTAAAAACGGAATTAAGGTTTTAGACTTATAAAAATACCCATTTATGTTTCATGTAATGATTTTCTTCTTATGAAAGTTGTAGTCACAAAATCAATGATAAATAAAATAGCTTCTTAAGCCTCTTCTTATTTCCTTTTATTATCTATATGCTTTTCTTCCTTTCATGCTATTTTATTTCATGCTCTTTTATTTAGTTTATGCTTTTTCATTTCATGTTAGTAGCTAGTATTACTTTATGCAATTAGTTTTGTTTCATTTCATGCAAGTAGTTAACTATCTTTTCTTTTGATTAGCTCTCATTTTCCTTGTTTTTTATGTTTAAATCATTTTGTATTGAGATGATTTCAATCATGAGAAGCTAAACCCATCAATTTGGGGGCAATGAAGCTCTCATGAATCATACTAAATCAACATAGAATGGTTTCATTTGCGGTCTCCTATTTGGTGCATAATATAAATTAATAATGGTGGTAGCTTATGTTTTTTTAATGAATTTGATAGCCTATGTTGACATCTTAAACAAACTATTCTTGATCAAATATAAAAATAAACTATTTGATCATTTGTCTAAGTGATTTTGATCATGAAGTTAAAAGTAGAATCAATATTTGATGTTCTATACTACTAGTCTCAAAATAGTAAATAAATCATGCTTAAATTAGATTTTATTTTTAATTACATGTTCATTTTATTGAGATTTTAGAAGAAGGTTTGAATGGTGTGCTAGAGTTTGATGGTTTAACTTGTACTAATTAGTAACACAAATTGGTCATGCTTATAATAAGCACATCAATCCTTTCAACTTGAAGTTAAATGAGAGACTATAGATTCATTTTGTGCTTGATTTATATGAACGATTGAAAGATGACTTACCTCTAAATTATTCCTTAATCTTATAGTTTATTCACAAGTTCTTTACTCTAGTTTTTACTTTAATTGTTCTACAGTTTTAGTTAAAAATCATCTCATTTTTGGGCTAATTTGATTGAGTAATCTTAGAATTGATTCTTACCTTATGGATCGACTCGTACTCGCATCCGTATTATAATAGTGTGTCGTGTACTTGCAGTTATTATTACATTTTCGATGGTATTCTAATCGACAGAATTTTCCTTCGTGACTAAATATTTGATGTCGTTGCCGGGGAAAGCAATTTTAATTTTAATTTTACTCTTCAATTTTTTTTTATTTTGCATTTTTTTCATAAGCTCAAAAAACCAAAAAAAACTTTTGTTTTGTCATTTCTTATTTTCCTTTAGTTCACTTGTTTATTCTTATGTTGTGCATTTGTTTAATTTTTTGTTATTTTTCCTTCCTTTTCTTTTTGTGAAAAAAAGAAGTTCTATGTTAACTCATGCATTGCATTTTCATTTACATTATACTATGCATTACAACTTATTACACTAGTCTCTGTTCACTTCTAATCTCTGTCCATTATTGCTTCTTTCCTGTAAATTCGTTTTGTTCATTCGTTTGTTACACCATCCTCCTGCATTTTCTCCATTATTGTATTACCCAGTTATAAAAAGAGAGAGTGCAATCCTTTTGATTACAAACTGTTAAAACTTCTATTCCAAAATTTCTCTTACAATTTGTGTTTACAATCTTTGTTACATTTTCACAACTTCACCAATCATCCTCCACATAACTCTATGCAAACTCCTATATATCATCAACCAGATCTCCCACCTTGAACCACACAAACCACCACTGCTACCAACTGCCATCATCTCCACCAATAACCAACAGTTCACTGCATTCCTCTTTCAACATCCTTTACCTCACTGCCTTACCATCCTCTGCGATAATCCATCACATTGTAACTCCCAGCTACTCGCACCATCTACACTTCACCTCACCTTTCAATTTCAACTTCCAAACCAGAAATCACCATCCTTACTGTTCATACTTCAGCAATCTCCCCTCATCCTTGATTTTCCTCCCTACAACCCAAACTCCAATAGGCACACTTCCTCACTTCACTGCAGCCGCAATCCACACTCTCTCTACACTTGCCGAAAACCTACAGCCCAAAATGGTTCAAATACATCTTCAAATTGCAACAACAAACAGCCTGCAAACAATGCCTACATCAACTCAAACCCGCGACCACCCGCATACCAACCTACTGCCTACGTCACTAACTCCCTCTAGCTACATTTCTACTACTAGTCTACTACATCACCTAATTGCCCACTCTTCTCACTGCCAAAACTTCCACCAAATCGCCTGTACCCCAATCAAACCATTGCAAACCCATCACAAAACCTACGCCTTACCTCACTATGAGCTCAACCCGCGACCACCCGACTCCTCCATCTCCTCAAACCGCAACCACAAATTCCCTGAATCGCAACTGAAACCGCAACCTCAGCAGTTCCATTGCCAAAATTTTGATTCCTAGGTATTTTTGAATCGCTTGAATAATCGCCTTAGTATTTTGATTTCTGGGTTAAGAATTTGGTTCGGGATAGAAAATTTTATGTTTTGTATGAATAAGTAGTTTTCTTAACTGGTTTTATCTTAATTGGGCCGAGACTTTGATTGGTTGGTCCACTTTTATTTTATTTTCACTAGTTTTCTTTAGTTTAAAAATATCCCAAAATTTTTTTTACAAAAAGATTTGTTTGTGATTTTGTTTTTATTTAGTTACGTTTTGCTTTTATTTGTGTTTACTAACTTTTTTTTACAAAAGAAAAAGGATTTTTTTAGTGTAAATCCGTTTTCTTTTGTTTTTGTTATATCTTTAAAAAAAATCATTTTCAGATTTTCGAATCACAGATTATAGGGAACAAGAACAAAAAGATTACTTGCTAAAAATTTCTCTGCTTGCCAAAATAATTTGGTTGCTAAAAAATTGCAATCTAAAAAAGAAATTTGCTAATAATTCTAAATGCTCTAGTATCGTGTTCTTATATCCTATTTTTATTTTCCTTACATTATTGATTGCTTGCATTTGAAAAATCTAAAACAAAAAAACAACAAAAATTCTCATTTGTATTGGAATTGTTAATACATGTATAATTTTTATTTTGCACTCACTTCATCTTATTTTCTTTTCTAAGGGCAATATCGAACTTCACATAAGGTGGAGGATTTCATCACCTCTTCCTCGGCCCACAAATTGCATATCATCTTAGAATTTGACTAATACTAACGGTTAGATGTTGGACTTAAGGGAGTCACGAGCTCATCAAGGCCAAAATTGTATCTTGATAAGTTGATTTCTTTTAACAAATTATTTCTTGGTATCCAGGCTACGACAGAGCAGTAATCATTTATAAATATTACGGTGATTCGTAAATATTATAATGATTATTTCACTAAAGGTACTTAAACCTTCAATTGCATTGCTACAGTGATTCGTGGTGCACCAATAACTCCTGTCCGTTACCTGGCTAAGAACTATTTTATTGAATTAAGTCAATGTATGATTATACAGTTTTAGGTTAGGAGCCACTAAGAAAAGAAAATTTGTAGTTAAGTCCTTGCATTTATTTTATTGCATTAGCGCATGCATATATAAAAAAACAAAAAAAAACCAAAAAAAAATCATATTTTTCCGTATCTTAGTTTTTAAACAAAAATCCGAAAAAAACTTTCAAAAAAGAAATTTTTTTTAAAATCCATTAAACAAAATAAATCTTCCTTTCAAAAATAATTTCTTGGTAAATATTTTTCTTTTAAAAAAAGAAAAGAAAAGAATTTTCCACTTCATTTCATTCTCAAAACCTTGTTTCATTCTCTCAACCATGATTTTTACGTCCTTCTCTCCTTAATCTTTTCACTTGTGCATGAGTGCTTGAACTTGCGACACAACGATGAATCGTTTAAACCGAATGAATGAACCTCTAACAATGGCCAACGAAAACCCTCCCAGATCTCTCATGGATATAATCTTTTCCGATTGAGTTTCTATTTCTTCTCGTATAACCTTACCCGCCACAAAAGATAATCACTTCGAAATTCATTCAAATCATATTGCCACCCTCCCAAAATTTGAATGTTTTTGAACACCATGACCCATACATCTTAACAAAATTCGAAAAAGTCCGTGCAACCATTAAAATTCAAAAATTATGTGACGATGGAATCAAACTTAGGTTAATTCCATTCGCCTTACCTATTATGTAGAAAAATGGTTGTATAGCTTGCCTTCAAATTCAATCAAAACTTGGGACGAATTCGTTAAAGTTTTCTTAAAAAAATTCTACCCCTTTGGAAAAAACAATCAAAATACGAAACGAAATTGTAAACTTTCATCAATCCAGGGGTGAACCTTTCGAAAAATACTTTGAGAGATTTAAAGTGCTTTTGATAAAATGTCTACACCATAATTTTGAAAAATGAACCCTTAGCCAAATCTAATATGATGGACTAGAAAATAGTTCACAAATCATGCTTGAATCGATGTGGCTATTTTCTCGTAGAGCATCAAGACGATGCTTTGGCAATTCCTTGAGAACTTAGCCGAAAAATCATCCTAATGGGATTGTTCTAAGAAGAAATTCATCCATTCATAATCGAACACACACTCGATATGAACATCGCTGGCTTTGGAAGTGAAAATCGATGTGGTGATCAATAAATTCAAAAATGTTTTTCATCGAATCAAATGAACCAAGCTTCCCAACCATTGTCTTATAAATGTAACGATCTGAATCACATCACCAATCAATGCCCTCAACCATTAGAACAACCCAACGCTTTTAACAAAGTTAAGAATGACCCGTTTTCTCCAAAGTACAATCCTGGTTAGAGAAATCATCCTAATTTTGCATGGAACCAAAATAATTCTAACACAAATTTGATTGGAAGCATTTTCAAACAATGCTTCAAATCCTCCATTTCAACCCAAGCACTTTCAAAAAAAATTCTCACCTCTATCTCAAAATCAACCATGACAATCTTTCGCTTCCCGGGATGATAGATGAATGACTTCACTTGACAAAAGTCTTAAAACTTTGCCTAAAGTGACCACTCAAACCTCCAATCAAATAGCAATTTGCAAAATTTGTTAACTTCGTATATGCAAGATAGGAATCAATCAATTGTTAAACTTGAAATGCAAATGAGTCAATTAGCCACTTCTGTGAGTGAATATGAATGAGGCATATTACCAAGTCAGCCGGTTCTGAACCTTAGAAATCAAAACACAAACTCTAATCAAGCTCATGTCGTTCGGGATAACAGTGTGAACAAAATGAATTCTATCATGACTTTGCGTTTCAGTAAACTAATCGATAACTAAGTTATCAATGCAAACGATTTACCGAAAGCTCCTCTTAGCACTTCGAAAATGACAAGCGATTCTGAATAAAACGTCGAGTCAAATATTGAATCAAATTCCAATCCAAATTCTTCTTCTACTAAAGTAGACCGACCCATTGAGTATTGACTTCCATTTCGACATCGGCTTCCACCGAAGAAACATTCCGACCAAATGGAAATGATGTTGGAAATTTTCAAACAAGTCAAAGTGAACATTCTTATTCTTGATATATTTAACAAGTACCAACTTATGCTGAGTTTTAAAGGACTTTTGTACTCAAAAACGACACATTCATGTGGCCAAGAAAGTTTTCTTAGCCGCTGGTCTCAGCGGAATCTTGTTTCAATTAATCCCCGTAAGATACAAAGATTCTGGATGTCCAACGGATCCATGCATGCTAAAAGATAAAACGATTATAAATGATTATTGGACTTGGGTGCGAGTGTCAATTTGATTCCCTATTCAGTTCACTAGTAACTTGGCTTAGGTGAACTAAAACCGATGAAAGTAACTTTTTAATTTGCCAATTGTTTGATAAAGAAACCTATGGGATAATCAAGGATGTACTCATAAAAATTGGTCAATTCATATTCCCCATTGATTTCATCGTCCTAGAGAAATGACCAGTGAATAGCCCAACGAGTCAAATTCCACTTATTCTAAGACGACCTTACTTAGCCACTTCAAATTCCCTAATCAATTGTTGAAATGGTTCGATGAAACTTTCTTTTGGTAACATGAATTTGGATCTTAACATCTTTAATCTTGAAAACCAATCGAACAAACCACTCGATCAAACATTGGAAGTTAGCTCCATTAAAGAAAATTTGACAACGAAACAGTTAACCTTTACAACGAACGAGAGATCGAATGAACAACCTTTTCATGATGAACTTAACGAGATCGAAAATGCACTTCCGTTTGAAACCCTCACGGTTGGGTCAGAACATCTACTAAATTCTTTGATTGAGAAACCTCCTAGGTTGAAACTCAAACCTCTTCCTGATCAACTTAAGTACGCATACTTTGGTAACAGTGAAATATTTCCTGTCATAATCTCTTTAAATCTTTCTCTTGATCAAGAAGCCTCTCATCTTTCAATTCTATTGAAAAACAAAGAGGCATTTAGATGATTAATTGCTGATATTAAGGGAATTAATCCTGCTCTTGTTCAAAATCGCATCCACTTAGTTGACGAAGCCAAGCTTATTCATGACGTGCAATGAAGGCTTAACCAAAAAATGAAGGATGCAGTTCGAAATGAAATTCTTAATCTCCTCGATAATGGAATCATATATCACATCTATGATAGTTCGTGGGTTATCCCAGTTCTTGCCTAAAAAGTGCAGACTTACGGTTATCATGAACGGCACTAATGAACTTATTCCAACTCGTACTCAAATAGGCTGATGTGTTTGTGCTGATTATCGAAAATTAAATGCTACAACGTGTGAAGGTCACTTTTCTCTTCCTTTCATTGATCAAATGCTAGAATGTTTAGCGAGCCACGAATTCTATTGCTTTCTTAATGGTTATTCCGGCTATAACCAAATTTCGACACTCCCGAAGATCAAGAGAAAAAGACTTTGATGTGTCCCTTTGGAACCTTTGTGTATCGACGTATGCCATTTGGCCCTTGCAACGCTCCTGCTACCTTCTAAAGATGCATGGTCAGCATTTTTTCCAACATGATCGAACACTTTCTAGAAGTGTTTATGAATGATTTTTCCATCTTTTGAAACTCTTTTTTCGAGTGCTTACACTATCTCAGGATGGTTCTAAGTCGATGCAAAGAAAAAAATTTAACATTAAATTGGGAAAAATGTCATTTCATTGTCAAACATGAAATTTTCCTCAGACATGTCATTTCAAATAAAGACATTGAGGCAGATAAATAAAAAGTTGATTAATTGCGAATCAACCCATTTCCAAATATAAGAAGGACATTTGTTCATTTATTGAGCATGCTGGCTTCTATCGACATTTTATAAAGGATTTTAGTAAAATCACTCGGCCTCTAACTGCTCTTCTTGGAAAAGACGTTCCATTCGACTTTAATTCTGACTGTATTTCTACTTTTGAATGTTACAAAAATGAACTCATTTTTGCTTCCATCATTTGCTCACCCCACTGGGATCTTCCTTTTGAAATAATGTATGACGCCTCTAACTTCGCAGTTAGTCTTATCTTAGGACAACACATTAACAAAATTCTTCATGCCATCTACTACGTTAGTATGACTTTAAACGATGCGTAACTCAATTATACGACTATTGAAAAAGAGATTCTATTGGTAGTCTTTGCGCTCGAAAAGTTACGGCTTATTTGATTCGCTCAAACATTATGGTTTACACTGACCACTCCACTCTTGGGTACCTTTTCACTAAAAAGGATGCTAAGTCTCGTTTGATTCGTTAGATCCTTTTACCCTAAGAATTTGACTTTATGATCAAAGACAAAAAAGGATCTGACAACGTCATTGCTGATCGTTTATCGCGTCTTCCAACACACCTTCTTCTTTATCGATCAACGAGAACTTTCCTAATGAATAACTCCTTTCCGTTTCTGTCGATCCATGGTATGTCGATATAGTGAACTATTTAG
Source organism: Allium cepa (assembly GCA_030765085.1). Classification (NCBI taxonomy): domain Eukaryota; kingdom Viridiplantae; phylum Streptophyta; class Magnoliopsida; order Asparagales; family Amaryllidaceae; genus Allium; species Allium cepa. The sequence continues at coordinate 568,313,858 of CM060929.1, forward strand.
TCACTAAGAAAACTCCTTCAGTTTGGTTGTAACAAGATAAATACAATTTCTTTCCCAGTGAAATATTTCTATTGGGACAATCCATACCTGTTTCAGTATTGTTCCGACCAAATCATTCGTCGTTGCATCCCAAATTGCGAAATTAAGAGTCTTCTTTCGTTTTGTCATGACCAAGCTTGTGGTGGTCATTTCGGTTCTAGGAAAACAACGGAAATGGTGCTACAATGTGGTTTTTACTGGCCCACACTTTTCAAAGATGCATTGAGTTCTATAAAACCTATGATCGTCGTCAAATGTTAGGAAAAATCTCTTGATGAAACATGATGCCTTTGAATCCCATTCTTATGATCGAAATCTTTGATGTTTGGGGTATTGACTTTATGGGACCGTTCCCTAACTCTTTCGAAAATCTGTGCATTCTGCTTACTGTTGATTACGTCTCTAAATGGGTCGAAGCCATTTCATGTAAAACAAACAGCCACAAAGTTGTTGTGAGATTCATAAAAGAAAACATCTTTTCGAGATTTGGAACACCTCGCACGGTAATAGGCGATAATCGAACCTGTTTCTATAATAGATTATTTGAAACTCTAATGAAGAAATACTCGATATCCTACAAGTTATCACTCCTTATCATCCTCAAACTTGTGGTCAAGTTGAAGTTTCAAATCGCCAAATCAAGCACATTTTGGAGAAAAATGTAAATAAAAATTGAAAAGATTGATCACAAAAGTTGATAGATGTGCTTTAGGCTTATAGAACTACGTATAAAACTAATCTAGGGATGTATCCTTTCAGATTAGTATATGGTAAAGCGTTCCATTTACCCGTCTAACTTGAACATAACGCGTTGTGGGTGATTAAGAACATAAACTTTGATCTTGAAAAAGCTAGCAAAAGCAGTAAATTGAAAATCAACGAGTTGGAGGAAAATAGGAATGACCCTAATGAAAATGAGAAAATTTACAAAGAAAATTTTTTTTTTTTAATGACAAGTCAATTCTAAGAAAAACATTTTCGCAAAAGTTATTTCTTTTGTATGACCCTCGACATCATTTATTCCTCGGGAAATTAAAATCAAGATGGATAGGACCATACCTGGTACGTACTGTTTTTCCATATGGTGCCATAGAAATAAAAAACCTTAGGGATGTATCAATTTTTAAATTTAATGGTCATCATTTAAAACCTTACTTGGAGTTGGCGAGTGATCGAGAGGAGGAGTTTATAATTCTTCATGAGCCATGCTACGTCTATTAATAAATTTTAACCCTCTCTTGTAAATATATGCATGTTTTCCTCTATTACACTCATTATATCATGCATTGACTATGTGGGCACAGTCAAAATCAAGTGTGGTGGAGTCTCATGTTTATTTTGATTATTCATGGTTTATTATTTGCATTTTCTTTCCAAAGACAAAACAGAAAAAAAACCCAGAACAATTTTTTCAGCGTATTGATTTACTTTTGAAGAAACATTGTAGAATAAGTATACATTTTTTTTATTAAATTGAAATTTTTGAAAAATTATTTGTCTCAACAAAAAGAAAAAGAAAAGTTTGATTTCAAGTAACTATGGTGAAACTAGTATATAGGTAGGTTCATAGGTGATAATTATGAAGTATATCCTAATTATAATTTTTGTTTAAAAGAGCGGTTGATTTAAAGTGAAGGTGATAATATTTTTGATCTTCTAAGTTAACCGATGCTAAGATGATTTTTCATAACTCTCTCTTTACAAAAAAAAAATCATAATAATAAGAAATACCTAGAGTCATGTGTTCATACATAAGTGTGTATACTGGCCACGCTCTATACCCTTCTCACATAAGCCCGAATGGTAGTGCATGATTGGTATATCTGGCCTCAGTATATCTGAGTTAGGTGTATGTAAATTAATTAAAATAATAATACAAAACACATAGAGCCGTATGTTCATACGAAAGTGCGTACATTCACCAAGCTCTGTATTCTTCTCACGTAAGCCCAAAAGGCAGTGCATTATCTATATATCTGGCCTTAGTATGTCTGAGTTAGGTGTGTAAACAATAATAATGTTAATATTTTTCAAACTAGAGAGAGCAAGCAATTGAAACTAAAGCACTATCTTCACTTAACTGATTTGACTTGTTATTTAAAAGAAATAAAAATGCCACTTCGCAAAACTTTGATAATCAACTAAAAGATTTATTTCGTAACTGCACTATGTTATCAACCGAAACAACTAGCTAAACTAGAGTCCAATTGTGACGATAACTTAACTTTTGTTGGAAGTTTTGATGAGAAAAAGGCTGAAATTTCTCGATAGTAACCCAAATTTGTACCTAACTAACTCGTGTCGATTTAAAAGTAAAATTTTCATTTGTAAATATTTTCGAAAACTTGCATCATGTAGTCACATTAGAATTTGCATATAACATTTAGATTTTATGGGTAATATCCACTGAAAACCCTCACGAGACAACATTCATCCTATCAGGGACACCAAGAGGCTTAACGGCTTATTGCATACGCTCAATGCAATCGTGTTTCCTATGAAATTGGTTTCATCCTAGTTTTAGTTTATTCGAGGACGAATAAAAAGATAAATGTTGGGGTATTGATGTACATGTAGAAGTCACTACAAGAATTTTGATTTTTAGTAGCGCTCAAAAAACGCTACTAAAAGTTTTAGCAGCGTTTTAATGAACGTTGTTATAAAGCCCGCAACTAAAAATACCTGATTTTTAGTTGTACTTATTTGAACGCTACCATAAATCATTTTACTGCAGCGTTTATGAAATGCCACTAAATTCTTTTTTTGCAGCGCGTATAAAACGCTACCAAAAGGTTTTTTTACGCTACCAATAGAATTTCCAACTTTACCCCTACTTTACTGTAGTTTTTACTCAACGCCACTAAATGTATTTTCGTAGCGTTTTGAAACTCCACTAAAAGTTATTGATCATTTTGCACCATTTTTCCATGCTATTATTTTCTGTTGATGGTCTATTTTATTTCTACTATATCAATCAACAATCACTCACATAATCATCATATTCGAACAATTAAAAAAAATATTAATCATATAATCAAATAAGATATTCATAACCATTCTAGTACAATAGATTTTTTATAAAATGACCAAACTCGCATACAATAACCATTCTAATTCAATCTATCAAGCACCATAACTCAAGACTGCTGCTTTCACTCTACCCAAACACAAGCATTCTTCTCCTGTTCCAACCACTTCCAACCATTCTAGACCACAAGCATTCTTCCCGCCAGCAAAACTCCTTGCTTACAGCCTTCATTCACCACCTCTTAACAGCTGCTATCGACCTCCTCCCATCAATTTGTGCAACCATCCAGATCATCGGATAATGGTGCACTGCTCTGCTCCATTTCCTTCCTCTGTTCTCCGTAGTTACATCCTTCTTGCTGCATTGGCATCACAACTACCATCAGACAAACTTGACCACTTCACATCAAAACAAACCTTGTTACATGTAACACTTCACTTTCCCTTCATACCTGCTATCCACTAAACCCACCTTTCTACTGCTTCATAACCACACCATTGCACAATCTTCCCAAATCAGTCAGCACTTCTGTTTATCACCACTGTTGCCATCATATTGCAGTACTGTCATCAACCACTTCAAGCACAAAACTGCTCTTCATCGTACCCAGACTTCACACTTCTGGTTTTCAACATACAAACACAACTGACCATTCACTGAAACATAACCACAAAACCATACTACATTTGCTCACACACTTCAGTTCATACAACTGAACCACCTACCATTAAACTTCTCTTCTTTCACTACTTGCCAAACTGTTAGTTTACATCCACAGTGTACACACAAATCTTGCCTTCACACACATTCTCCTTTGTCCCCAACCATAACCACTAATTACTACAATCCCCTTATTTAATTTCACCATAAACTGCCTCGGCCATAAATCAGTGCTACTGCCTGATCACCCGCGACTCCTTCACCCTTCAATACTGCACACTGCATATATAACACCTCCATGTATACAAGAATTTCTCAAACCAAACCATTGCACCACTATAATACAAACCACTACTCAACCCACAAGAACAACATACCTGAAAACACCATATATTATCCTCTACCAAATTCCACTCTTCCAATCTCGTCAGCAACTTCCGTACCCTTCCTGCATTCTGTCAACATACTCTGCCTCGTCTTTGTGCAACACGTCGACATTCTCCGACCGCCACATTTCAAAATACACCTTTCAGCACCACCAGTCAATCACAGTCCTTGCACTGGCCACTGTCTACCCCCTTCTAACTTTAGTTTAACATACTACATCACCACATTGCAACACCATATAACATACAACTTACCCTATCACTAACCTGTCACTCCACTTCTCTTCATCACTGTCTCACTCCTGTACGCATTAACCCAGCCACTCACAAGCATCATTCACACACCCTGTCAGCACACACCCGACCACAAACCAAAAGCTACATGCTGGTAGATCGCTTTGCTGATGCCGTGCCCCTCACGCTGGTAGAGTTTGTTCTCGAAACTGGAAAAATGAACAAAGAACATGTTAAAAATTGAATAGAGATTACATTGTGACTTAAAAATATATTTAAAAAATGTCAAAAAATAATAATATTCTATTTGGCATTTGATATTCATGGTAATTTGTAAACATAAGAATCACCTACCTGGTGACCTTACAGATTCTTTTCGAACAGACATTGTTTTCTGAAGCTGTGATCTTGGTGCACGTGAAGCTTTACACCTGCATTTGAGAATAACGAACATGTTATACCAAAACACGATTATACAGAACCTCAGCATAAAGCCATGATTATCCTGCTGACATTACTAATTTTGCCCAAGCTTCCAAAACAAGTGCAGGCAGACTAAAGTTTAAACAAAAGCAGCACTCACATTTTGGCTTTTGGGGTTTCCATATTTTTGCTAAATTCTGATAAGTTGGAGTCCGCTTTTAAGATTTCAGTTCCATATGATACGTCGCTTACATCATCTAGAGACTGCTGAGAACCATTCTCTGAAAACTTATCACTTGATTCGGAGCGAATTTCAGGATCTGAAGCGAACTTTTCAGTGAACCTCGGGGCGGTTCCAACATAAGTTTTACGTGTTGAAATCTCATCAAGATACGATAATGAATGGCGTAAAGAGTTGAATCCACTGGCCGAACCACCTTTAAGATCTTTTAATAATTGCAGCTCTTCTATTTCTTCATCCTTTTTTGCTATTGTATCTTTAAGAGAAGCCACCTACATTTTAAGTTCGCTTAAAAATGAGTAATCATAAGTGAAACATAACAGATTATGCCAACTGCTCGGCTAATAATTTAATAATATACATTTTAAATGAATATGCAACTCTGATAACACTGATAATTTGCAAAATGTTAATTGTTTATTTCTTATTAGTATTATTATTAATATTAACTTGGTTAATTTTATAAACTTAGTATGTGTATGTATGGTGGTGAATAGGTCCTATACTCCTATGTATCTGGGAGTTTCTTTGGCACAGTTTTAATATAAACTTGGTTAATTTTATAAACTTAGTATATGTATGTATGGTGGTGAATAGGTCCTATACTCCTATGTATCGGTTAATTTATAAACCGATTTTATGTTTAAATATGTAGTTGTTAATCGGCCTAGCAGTCGGTCCTTTCTCTGGCACTGTAATTTGGGTTGAAATCCAAATTTCATCGACGATGTTGTAGTCTGCATAGATAAGGCATGTGTGGTGTAGTAAGCCTAATTAAATAGACACTTGCTGAATTGTCCATGCACAATAGCATTCAAGCAAACATATTAAAGAAAAAAAAACTTTAATTCTACGTCTCAAGTCAGTCAACTAATATCACTGAGATGACTCATTGAATTTTCTATTTACTTAGTCGTCGTTTAGATTATATTCTGCAAGAGTGACAACGATGAGGCTGCTAATGAGTACACTATATGTTTGAAAATGGGTTCCTCTTTGGTTTTATTTACAAGAAGTTAATGTTATACACGTTACCTAACTGTACAATAACCATGATGATATTTTGTGAATTGTAGTGGAAAAACATTTGTTTTCTCCGTATAGGCACATTCGTTTTGCCTGGACAATAACATCATACTTTTCCAAACAATCAATAAATGAAGTTGAAAGCTCAACTGCTAGCTATGTCGGGTCAAGCATGAACTGGAGTTTCTATAATTCATGCACCAAGACTTGACTCTATTACCATCTTCATATTACAAATATCACAACCTTTAAAAGTTTAGTAATAACAAGTTAACAAAAGTGTCTTTTAACAGTCTCTGTTTATCTATCTTATTTGTATCATCGTTATTCTTTCCAAATGTTAATTCACTCACTTTCAACATTTCAAGTTTCGATCAAGGATCGACATCTTAATTGGACAACAAGGCGATGCATTCATCAAAGATGGTAACGTTAGACTCACGGAAAACGCAATAGGCGTACCAAAAGCAAACAACACATGCAGAGCAATATACAAACAAGAAATTGTTTTATGGGATGAGAAAATCAGGGAACTTACAGACTTCATAACGCATTTCTCCTTCATCATCAAATGCTTAAAGAGTTCCTTATGCGGTGATGGCTTGACGTTTTTCCTTGCAAAACACACTGAAACGATCCCTGAAGGATCAGGAGGCGGCCGCCTTGCATTGTACGGTTCTAAAATCGACCTCATGTTCCATCAACGTCAATCGACTTGCATTTACTTTTGAAGGCTAACCTTCCACTCTATCAAGCAAGAAAAGAAAAATGATTTGTTTTATTATATATTTTAATTGATAAATTTGATAACAAGTTATTACCATTTAGTTTAAACATATTACCAAATTTGATAACTAGTACACATTCCTTCAAAAAATGATGAAAAGCAGTCATGTACAGAAATCTATAGGCTGTTTGTATAGTTTTTATATCCTCATCCTTTATACATGACCTATCATCAATAGATGCATAACCTTGTTAGTTTATAACCTTATAATGCCTTTTAAGTTTCTACCATTCAACTTGCAAAATGTAGAATTAAACAACAGCCTTATATTAATTTGTAGTTCCATCACAATCCTTTAATGAATTTTAATTACCGAATTTTAGTAATTTCGTTGATGCTCATACGAATATCACCTCAAATCTGCAGCTAATAGTTGATATCTCCCATCGAATGGTGAAGTAGCAATGTTTTACTATGTTAATATTCTTGTACAGTTTCTATCACATGCAATAAATGCATCTTTCTTTTGCAATAGTATAGTTCATGTTTGGTACTTTTATTTTTTTCATTTTGTCTTTCATTTAAATATATCGACACGTACTATACATATTCATGATCAAAATTTCGAATGTAAATGTAAAAAACATTGAATGAATGGCATTTATATGGCCATGAGGCCATGATCAAAACTATGTTTCTCAGCGCACATGTAAAGACCTTGAACATAGAAGAACTAATAAGGTTGGTGGAAGAAAATATATTTATGCAGGTTGTTTCTCAGTTTTGACACTGTGAGACACATGTTCTGTAATCATTATAAGTACATACATGCCAATATACTATAATACTTATGGTGCTAATTTGAAAAGAAAAGCTCAAACAAAACACATTCTTAAGGAGTTTGCAGTCAGCGTAGCTAAAGAGTAAAACAGTAATGTTTCAAATTCATTTAAATAGTCTTGTGTTTTATGAGCAGTTGTTACTTGAACATAAACTAGCAAAATTATGGCAAGTTAGAGGATATTTATAACTATTTTTACTTACATATTTTTAGTTGCATACAGAATCACCTCCCTGGTTTTTTTCCTTCTGTATGCCACTTTCCAAGCCATTATTTATGTAACCGTGCCTTCTGGATTCTCCACTACCTAAACAAACAGACAAACATGAGTAAATATTTAAAATATACTTTAATATTTACGAGATTATACGCAATCTTATGTTAGTTGTCATACAATGCATAAAGTGTAATCATCATAACATGGCCAATATACTATTGACCACATACAACAAGGCATGGTTATATTTAATGCTAAGCTTTTTACACAGCAGATGCGATTCCAAAATTCCAAGTTGCTTATAGAATTATTCACAATACTGATGACACAGTAGACAAAGACTGAAATTATTCATCACTTAACAATAAAACCTGCGGCCTGAGCATCCCTGGGAGAAGAAATAATTAGTTTATTTACAACAAATTAAATATCTAATTAACAAAACAAATTTTCTAACATAAACTGATTTTGAACAAATCAAATTTGGCAACCATACTCCTAAAATCACAAAGAAACATCTCTTGTATTAATCATATACCAATGCCATGTTCAGGAATGAAATTTAGTTATTGAAGAAAAACATGAAATAATGGGATAACATTTAAGCTTGTTTTACCATCAAAACTGAATGCGGGACATTTAATAAATTTTATTAAGGGTGTCATAGGTTTTAGTAAAACAGTTTTTCGATAGATTGCTGAAATGAAAGCCAAAATGCAGTTTAGTAATATGAAATTCACTTTTTATGTTTGTGTATCGAAAAGCAGTTGTGCTAAGTAACTTATAATAGAAAAATAAAATGATGTTTAACATTTAGATAGACTAAGGCAGACTACACAAATAACATAACATTTCCCTTTTTTGTGCATACTGAAAAAGGTTTACTGAATGAAATGATGGATGTGCCCTAACAAAATATTTTGGATCCTTTGTGAAAAGTAAAATGTAACGTTACAATAAAATTTTCATAACGATGGTTTAACACTTGTAGGGATACTCAGTACTTATACAAGCAGTAACCACAAACTTAAGAAAATAATAACTTATTAAGCTATATGAAACCATTTTTATAGCAAGATTAAAAAAACAGATGAAACAAATAAAGTTAAAATATCATCGCTAATTTAACATACCATTACAAGTCATTCTTGGTAATATCATTTGTCACCTGTGCATCAATAGAAATACAACATGAGTATACCAAATAAGTATAAATGTAATCACCATGTGGAGTGGTTTTTCATCATTGCGCACATTTAAGTCTAACCGTCTTGTTATAGCACTTGACTCTTCTCCACTAAATCCAGGTGGAGTGATCCCCAAATGTCGCTATAAAGCAGGCAGATCATTTGTAGATTTATATGTTGGAATGTTAGTACAGAACATTAATAAATATCAATCATAGTACAAAACACTAATAAATATCAATCAAGAGAGTAGTTTTATACTTATGAAGTTTGATCAAACTTACCAACATGTAGAAGTATATCCTTCACTTCTAATGAAGTTGATTTGTGATGCTTAGCCAATTGGCAAGCAGGTGCTACTATCTGTAATTACAGTACAAGAATGAGATTCAACGCAATTGATTGGAAACCGGGGATGGTACTCTACAGCAAGCTTCTCTGGTTTTGGTTTTAAATATACACACGCTAAGAAACCATCCTACATACAAAATTGCGTCCAAGCACTGGGAAAATCTTCAAAATCTCCTAAACAAACTAAACTAAATCTATAAATTTCTACAAAATAAAATGTTTTTTCTCTTGGTGAAAGGACATATCTACATTTAAGATTGGTTAACCAACAAATCATAGGAACTTCTATAAATACTAATAACATAAACACATTATTAATCAAAAAATAAGAAGTATGTTGTTTGTGAAACTAAGCAGTCTCATAATGGGTTGATTTTTCCCCTTAGACTTTGTAAGGATTTCACCCAACTTTTCAGCATTGTTTATTATTTCCATCTCAATTGTCATTAGATAGAACTATCCCAAATGGCCCTTTGTATTGCTTTCTTTTCTGCATCCATTTTTGAAATTTGTCAGAATTGGTACGACAGTTGAAGGCATGTTTATGCATGAACTTTTGCTATTAAAAGATAAATGCCAGCTATGATGTTCTCTGCAGTAGATACCCCGATGCATCATCGAAGTATTTGGTGCTAATATAGACACCTTACTTCTACAAGTGTGGAATAAAAGAAATTACTAAAATTATGTTGAATAAAACATTTGATGATTGTCTATTATATGATATAGCTTGATTATGGAAAAGAAGAGAAGAAGCTTATCCAGGGACAAGTAAAGGTAAGGAAGAGTGAGGTGGGACTAGATTTTTGAATAGGACCACTGCTTGTGGAAATTATATCATCAAATATTTATGTTTTGTTAATTGCATATTTTTAGTTAGGGGTTTCACTTGTAAATTTCACTATTTTTGTAATGTATCAATTAACTCTTAACATATTGTTTATACATTTGTTTAAGCATAAATTAAAAATGATTTTCATTATATTGAAGTTACTGACTCAGCCATATAAATATTCTCATGTTCTATTACTAGGAATGCCAGACAATAGTAGCAATTTTCACTATATTGAAGTTATTTGCGCAGCTAGAGCATCAATCATTTATTAACAAATACTCATAATTGTTCAATAAGTTATAACACACAACTTTAGTGATTTCTAGAAGGAAGAAAAGCAGTATAGATAGAACATATACCTTCTACAATTTTCCAACAAAAAAGGGAACGTAAACTGAAAAAGATAACTTAGAAAAAGAGATGAAAAGAAAGGGCAATACAATATTTGCACCAATCAATTTTGAAATAACGTCATCAAAGACAATTTAGCAACTAATTAGGAAGTTTACTTTTGATGTACTATTAGTGGTAGTGATTATTTATGGGTTGGGATGTTTTCCTACCTTTTTTCTCACATATTTTTGAAATAATGTTATAAAAAACTCGTTTATAGTGAAATGCATAAAAATAATTAGATCTTGTGATCATGATACTATAAGCAAACAGATATATCAATGCAACCATAACCCCAAATAAATCTAAATGAAATAGAAGAAATTCTGCTTATTTGTATTAATAAGTGCAAGTGCAGGTTGAGTCAACTATGCGCAAGTGGTATGCAAAAGATGAGTTATTTAAACATCAAAATTCTAAAAATTATTTGCATGCACATTTATAATTCGGTGTTAAGTATTAAGTTTTTTTGGTAAAAATTCCTATATTATTAATAAGATAGCTGCTCCGGATTACAAAACAAAAAACTGCTCTTGATGAGGTTTGACAGTCCTAATAGTGATCGAATGATAGGAATCCTACCATGAATAAATCATGACTTAAGGGCAACATTATGATATATACATACACACACATATATATGTATACACATACATATATATACATATAGGTAAATACACACACATATATGCATATATTTTGATTAATCATTGCATGTATTGATACAAATTGTGATTATTTCCCTTTTCCAAGCTTTTAATGATAATTTGTTTTACTAACACATTGCTTATGTGCTATGAGTAGGATCTGATGGACATGGATACGGATGGTGAACACTGTGAACATACAAGGAAGGTAGTAAAATTCAGTCATTTGTTGGAACCTATCTAGAAGAGCGCAATTTCAGCTCTTCTCTTAGTTTTGTTTTAGTGATTATGCTTTTTCTTTGTCCTAGTTCTGTTTCATGTGTAAGGTATTGTATGTCATGACCTGTTAAAAAATAGAAGATTGCTTTTGCTTTTTTTTAAATAAAAAATTGATAAATTCTCTACATTTATATATAGATTAAAAATTCCACAGGTATTTGTACTCATTAATGTTACACTTATACATTTTGAACAGTAGATTACCATTATTCTGATATCAATATTTTTTCTGTTCAATTCTAGCATTCTTTTTATTTTACTTAAATTCCATACCTAATTTGTTTGTGTTCAACTAATTTGTTTTCAAACAAATTAGATGTCCGACATCAAATCTGAGCAAAAAAGATACTCCGAAACATTAAAAGTGGAAATAAGAAATTCCATGGATATAGAGTACTACCTGAACTTTCTCGATTAGAGAAGCGAAAACTTACTCTTTATAGCTCTCGCCAACACTATCTACCCATGGAAGGCTACCGAAGGCTACACATCAAAGCTTGTAACCGTAAATGAGGATCTGGGCCCGGTCACGAGTGTTAGTTGAGCTTCGAATGGCCAGTATATTGAATTCGGTTTAAACAATTCAGACTTTCAGCTGTGGGATGCTGCCAATGCCCGCCTGCTGCGAACGCTGAAAGAAGAACATAGATCCGGCGTAAGTGTACTGCCGTGGAACGAAAATGTTTTAACAATAGGAGGGATGGATGTCAAAATCGTGAATCTCAATCAAATTAGGGTTTTTGCAATTCGATTTATATAATCAATATTAAAACATATAAACAAATATATAATCATAAAATAGAGTATAAAATCCATACCGATTTAAGATTTGCGTAGACTCTCGATCAAATGGCAGTAGATAGAAAGAGGAATCGATTGCTTGTGGAGAGGAGAGGACAGCGCGATGATGACGAAGGGAAAATGAAGCGATGATGAAGAGGGCGATAGTTTAGGACTTGGTGAAGATGATGAAGAGGGGAAAAAAAATTTCTGCAGAAGTAGATCGAAACGGGGAGAGTTTTCTAAGCATACGTGAGATGGAAAACAAAGACTGGTCACGTTTATTTTTGGCTAGGCGGAAAAAGTTTTCTAAGGAGCGTGAACAAAAAAAATTTAGTCATGAAACATATTTTGGGAAAAATATTTTTGGTTGCATTTATGATAAAACGCCACAGTTTTTTGCAACGGTAAATATTTTTCTTGTAATGAGTGTATATTTATACTCTCATATTTAATCTTCTTTTATTAAAATAAAAGGCGCACTAGGGTGATTTTACATGTCTAAACCAAAAATACAAAGAGATTTTCAAATCATCATTCATACATTAAGGAAAAATGGTAATTTTGATATAAATTAATTTGAAGAAAATTTACTTGCATATTTTTATTTTATTTTATAGGAATTTTGGACTTAAAATGGAAGAGGCTTATGCATGCATATACATGAAAAATCAAAAGATTGAGAAGAGGATGAAAATAATGCAACATATAGCAGCCTATATGCCCACTTACTTATGGACTGGAATGACCTTAATTTTGGCTAACATTATTTAAAACATTTAATTAGATAAATTAAATGAAATAATGAAGACAGTTAAGAAATTGTGGTTTGTTAATTTAGAAGAAGCCATGCCTTAATGAATGTATTAGCAAAGGAGAATAAAAATAAGTAAGTAGAAGGAAAATGGAAAGGGTAAAATAGGAATAGTCTTTGTTTTTATATCCTAAACCCTTCTGTTCTTCATTCCTTATTCATTTTAACATTCACAAACAAAATTAATACCCTATTGAGCTCGGCCGTCCAACTTAAGGGGATCCAAGGAGAAGAAAAGCTAGGGCTCAAGTAGAAAGCTTAAGCAAATCAATCTAAGGGAAATCTCAACCTTCTTAACACAAAGCTAAGGTGAATAATTAACTTACATCTCACTTTTGATATTGATTTCGCTTTCAACTTAGATCGGAATTAATTTTGCAAGTTACAAGCCATGTTGTGTTTTTTTAAATGGATATATGTGCTTGTTGATCATTTATATTATTTCATATAGATTCAATGATAAGATTAGATTGGAAAACCTATTAAATGACATCCTTATGATTTTCGTTTTTGACATATGGTTAAGAACATTATTTTAGGAATGGGTTACAAGTTTTATAATTTTCTAAGTAATTGTGGATTTATTTTGGATTTTCTATGAGAGAAATTAGTTAATATTGGGATTAAATTATTTAAGGCAATTGACATTGTTTTTGCGTATGAGATCTATATATATTAGAAAGCATATTTAAACTGAATTATAGTGATTTTTGGGAATTTTTCCTATGAGCTTAATGTGGTTATTAAATTATTTAAGTTGGAGGACTTAAATGTTTTAAATGTTTTGTTAAAGGGAATGGCTTATTCATTAAAATGATTTCAAATATTAATTATTGAATTCGGCTGCTTTTTAGAAAAGATTTTGATAAAGAATTGGAAACCAATCATATTTTGAAAAATTAGACAAGTTAGGTAAAAAGGAACCAGTTTGAAAGGCATAAAACTAGTTTTGTTTCAAATTACAACCTCGCTACTTCTATTGCTTGCTTTCGTCAACATACCCAGAAGGCCTTTTGCATTCACTCGAAACCAATGCACATGGTATCAAGCAATTGATACGTAGTGTATTGGACAAAGGTGGAAGGGGCCATGTCGAAGCCGTGCTTTTGAGGGGGTTGAAGCCAATTTTATTGGCTTTCAAATCCATTAACTTGTCCTTGTTCTAAAAAGGAGGCTTTCGAAAGATTTGTTGCTTGTTTTTTTTAAATGGAGATTTCAAAGGAGTTGCTGCTTTTGACCTATTCGATACCAAGCTGCCGCATTCATACTTTTAGAATTAGTTAAGGGTCCTTAAACCTGCTTTTGTCAAAGGTTTTGGAGGCAATGGTTTGAAAGAATGGTTTCGAAACTAACCACTTCCCTAATTCTTTTAATTATGATCAATGCTTTCAAAAAGGATTACTTTCGCTTCTATTTTCTTTGACCCTATAGTTATACCATATGTTAAACCCATTAGTTTCAAAAGAGATACTTTTAAATGTTTTCGAAGCTATGTTTCCACAGACTCTACTTGAACCTAATGCTTTCGAAAGCAACATTTTATGTGTTTCCAAGGGAAGGATTCGAATGCTTTCAAAAGGTACGCTTTGAGTGATTCGAAAGGTTTATTTTAAGTGTTTCAAAAGGTTTCTTTTAACGGTTTCAATAGAGGATGTCTAAGATGCAAGTGATGATTTTGAAAGGATTATTCCCAATACATTCGAAAGGTATTTATGCCCTTTCGGCATAATATTTTCAAGGTTAAAGTAGTTAACTTATATTGAAAGGGGTACTTTCAATGAATTCAAAAGGGATTATTTAAGGTTTTAAATAAAGGTTTCAAAGGTATTGTTTTGGCCTTATAGCCTAAAGTTTTCTAAGTCTAAAAGAGGCTTTAACTTATTTGAAGGGATAGATAATCCCATGATTAGATTTCATCCAAATATTTTTTTGTAAAGCATATGTCATTGTATAAGTATTTTTAGTAAAGCAAAGGGTATGATTTCCTTGTTTTATGAAGATATGATTTCAAGAGTAAATCATTTGTAAAGACTATTTACAAGGAAATGAAATTTGAATAAGGTAGTTAGCCCTAAGTATATGACTCAGATATTAAAAGACCGGATAGGATTGGTATGGGGTCGTGCCAGATACTTTAGCTAGTAGACCTAAGATAATATAAGCCCAAAATTCTAGTGTGTAGGGCTATGTCACAAATGGGACGAAAATAATGTTACACACAGAAGGGAATATGCAGAGTAAGGATAGGTTATTGGTGAGCCCCCAAAACCATTATGATCAGTTGACCCTAGAAGAAGATAGTTAATGGTAGACAGCTTAATATTGTGTCTAAAAGAAGTTAGAATGTTTATTATGTCTAGTAAGCCCAAGTCAGCCAGTGGTTATGGTTCACCAGATAAAACTACGGTGTGGACAGATATTCCATTGAATACCCGATTTACATGCATATATGTTATTGCTATTATTATTATAATCAGTTTGATTGCAGGTTTTTGATTTGCAAAAGACATGATTTAAAAGGATATTAGTGAGGAGAAACCCGTCCGCTAAGCGTTGTGGTCTCTACTTAATATCAGAAAACCGAGATGCAATTGAATTATTCACACCGAGCTTTATGTCTGACTCAAAGTTTATGTTTTCCCCTTAAACTCCCCGGTGCTCAAAATAAAATTTGAGTTGATTGAGAGTTAAGGAATTCTCAGGTTTAGTAGGTTAGACAAATAGGCTTCCGAAGACATGCAGGTGGCAAAGCTAGCCATGTAGGAGCTATTTAGAATTATTTCCACTATGATGTATTTATGATCGATATGTCTATCTAAGCATCTTCATATGCCGATCTTGGCGTAATTTGTAGTATTTTAATTTGATCAAAACTAGGGAATTGTTTTAGACTATGTAATTGAATATGAAATATTGATTTGAAATGTAATCAGGAAAGTTGTCTTTGTCTATGTTGATTTTATTTCATATTCATATGCTTCTAATATTATGGATACCATTAACATTACCGTATTTTGTCATTGGAAGTTAATACTATAAATGACTACGACATTCGTAGTGCTTAGCTTCAGGCCTCAAAGTAGGGGATGTTACATTTACCATAATTAAAAGCAAATGCACATGTTAGTGGAGATTAAAGGCAAAAGCACTTGATAGTAGGGATTAATTAATTCCTTAATGATTACTTGGAGGCTATACAAACTAAAGGGTATTTTGGGCAGCTCTCTAAAAATAGAATTAGGGTTTTAGGCATGTATAAATACCTCTTTAAGTTTCATGTAATGATTTTCTTCTTATGCAACTTACAAAATCAATGATAAATAAAATGGCTTCTTAAGCCTCTTCTTATTTCCTTTTATTGTCTACATGCTTTTGTTCCTTTCATGCTATTTTTTTCATGCTCTTTTATTTAGTTTATGCTTCTTTATTTCTTATTAGTAGTTTCTAATTTATGCAATTAGCTTAGTTTCATTTCACGCAAGTAGTTAATTCTCTTTTCTTTTTATTACCTCTTATTTTCCTTGCGTTTTTTGTTTAAATCATTTTGTGTTGAGTTGATTTCAATTATGAGAAGACAGACCCTTTCAATTTATGGGTAATGAAGCTCTCATGAACCATACTAAATCAACATTGAATGATTTCCTTTGTCGTCTCTTGTTTGGTGCTTAATATAAATTAATAATGACGGTAACTTATGTTTTTAGTGAATTTGATAGCCATTATTGACATCTCAAATAGGCTATGCTTAATCCAATATAAACGTAAACTATTTAATCATTTGCTTAAGAGGTTTTGATCATGAAATTAAAAGTAGAATTAATATTTTATGTTCTATATTACCAATCTCAAAATAGTAAATATATCATTCTTAAATTAGATTTTATTTTTAATTACATGTTCGTTTCCATGAGATTTTAGAAATGGGTTTGAATGGTTTGCTAGAGTTTGATGGTCAAATTGTGCCAATTAATAGCATGAATAGGCAATCCTCATAATAAGCACATAAATCATCTCTACTTTAAGTTAAATGAGAGATAAAGATTCATTTTGTGCTTGATTTACATGAAAGATTGAAAGTAGATTACTTTTAATTTGTTCCTTAATCTCGTTGTTTTATTCTCATTTTTTTACTTCAGTTTTTTCATCAACCGTCCTACATTTTTACTTAAAAATCAGCTCATTTTTGGCCCAATTTTATTAAGTAATCTAAGAATTTATTGTCTTCTTGTGGATCGACCCATACTCACATCCGTATAACAATACTACGCCATGCGCTTGTGGTTATTATTACATTTTCGAAGGCATTTTAATCGATAAAATTTTCGATTGCGACCTCTTAAGACCTCAACACTAAAGTAAACCCTTTTTTAAAGACATCCTTATTTATTTATTTGTTTATTTGGAATCTCACTGGGTTACGTATCACTTTCATTTAAAAGAGAGGCAGACCCTTTAGCCACTTAAACCTCAAACCAGAAGTGAAACTCTATAGAGATATCCCTCACCGCTCCTAATTTCAAATTTGGACCATTTAATACTTTTCAATTAAGAAAGAAAACCCAATCTCTCACGTCATCACAGGTACTAGGACTAGTGATATCTCACATCATAGTAAGTGCACCCTACTATTAGTAGTCTCAAAGTGAACGGATTCAGAAGATTTAATTAGATAAATTAAATAGAATAATGATGATAATGAGACTGAGATTTGATTAAAATACATAATATGGGAATGTTACAGGCAACCTTCTGTCGAGTGACTCTACGGATCTTGCATCACTAACCCAGTAAGTCCAATTAACCATTATAAGTCTTTATTTATATTATCTTATGTAGACATTGGACTTAGCTTACTAATTTACTTTTTATTTAATAAGATTTACCTTAAATATTAATCTACCCATAAATCCCTGCTTAACGCTCATAAATGTCAATTTGTCCATAAAATCCTAATAGACATTTTCTAAGACATTTATGTGTGATTACTAATTTCAAATTAGTAACCTTTTATATCTATTCCATTTTTATTAGTCCTATTAATCCATTTTCCCTATTAAATTATTGCAACTCCCATGTTTATAACCATTTATTGGAGTTATAAACTTTTTAATTTTTTTTCCATTAGTTAATTATCCAAAACGCGAGTATTATTTGCAAGTATCGTTATTAGCTTTTTATTTAATCATTATATGCACAACAATTACGTACAAATATTTACTTTTATCAGATACATTTTACTTATATATCTTTACTAGAATATACTTTTCCATGTTATATTATTGGAATCATATCTAAAAAGATTATTCGCTACAATTTCTGTAAATTAATCCAAAACAAAGATTTAATGTTAAAATAGAAAAGATTACATTGTTTGAAATCACAAGGAATAATCATTTCTTTTTATTACTAAAATAGATAATGTAAACTACAATGAAACTTTACACATCTATTTCTCTTTCTATCTGCATCTATTCTTTGTTAGATCAAATGATGTATCTTTCTAAAAGGGAAATAAATCAAACTAATTTATAAATATTAAACAGATCTAAATTACAACAATTCCCAATATAGAAGAGTTTATATTCGAACAAGATTAGGGTAATAATCCAAATTTATAACATTAATATACAACCTATTTTAGATCTGGAATAAATTTCATTCAAATCAATATTCTAAATTCATACTTTTGGGACTAATTTCTAGTTCAGGCTGTATACAATGCTAAACCAATTTACAAACAAGAATATGCAAGCGATGTTTGTTAAATTCAGATCATACTCATTTCTTTATCTACAACTCATATATAATTATCCAATTAGGCATAAAAAGCAAGTAAACACCAGGGATGATTTTCATATTATAAAAATCTATATAATTTCCCACTCACCTTTTAAAAGTGATCCGAATCTCCAGATCTGATGTATAACCTTTGATTCATCTCCAAGTCCTTTTTAATCCAAGAGATATGTATAAAAGGGTATACACATACACTAGATTTACAAATTTGAGAAGAGATTTAGGATTAGGTGAGAAAATAGAAATAAATATATAAAAATACGTATATGGTTGATTCTCCTCTCCTCTCCTTTTTTGTTCTTCGATTTGTATGAATATAGATACAAATATCTTAAGTTTATAATTTAGAAGGAAAGTGAAGAAGAAGAAATGGCAAAGCTTCGCTACTGCCTCCATAAAAAAGTAAGAAGAGAAGGGAGGGTTAGACTTGAATTTATAGGCGCTAGATCAACTAGACCCATTAGATCGGAATATATTAAATTTGGGCCATGCCGCCAAGGTTGATGAACCAAGGGTGGTCGACCGTTCCCATTAATGGGTCGGCCTATGGGCCCAGGTAATTAATATAGAACGTTAATTTCTTCTTATTTAATTATTTTCATTCCAAATTCATTTTTCGTTCATAACTTCTTCGTTTGGACTCTGCTCGCGAAACTTCAAACATGAAAGTTTCTAAGAATTTCGGCATGAATGCAATGGTGTAAGTTTCGTGGTCAAATTCCATCGTCTGCACAAACTCCATTTTTGAAGCCTAATCAATCAACTAACTAATGCTAAATTACATGGTGTTTATATTCTTCCTTCCTTAAAAAAAATTTGTCCCCGAAATTCCACTGATGATTAAGTTGAGGTTTAGGCTCCTAATTATCCTTAAACTATACAATCAATGAGTGTGCAACAAATTTCGCAACAAAACATGCATAAGTGCATAGTGTATAATTGTATCGCCATAGAGAAAAATATGTATGTGAAATGATTCTAAATTGGATCCTCTTATATTAATGCATTTCTTTTGAAAGCATTTTTGAAAACATAATGCAAACAACCTACATATATAATAGCAGTTCTACATACATGCAGCTTTTTGAAAAATCTTTTCAGCCAAAACCCCGTGCTCCTACAAATAGAAGTATGAAACAACCAATTTTTATATCCACTTCCTATCATCCAATAATCTAATGCATCGAAAAATCGCTTAATAAACTTTACTCCTATACCGAGAAAAGGTATATAGGCAGAGAATTTAGCATTCTTACCATACTATGATCATCCTATTCTTATAGTACGGTGGAAATTTCTTAGCTGTCGCTGATTTACTTCAAATTTACCATGCAAAAAAGCATAAGGAGACTTATATTCAAGCTCTAAAATGGAATTAAACCTAAAAATAGACTCGCATGCGTCTCGACAAGCTATGGAAATAGAAATTTCAAGGCTAAAACAGTTTTTCCCTTATCATTGCTTGCATTTATAGCATCGTTGACCCTAATGCATCGCTAAATTTGCAAATTCGGACTTCATTTACCTTCCCTATGCCTAGCATATGGCCTTCAAAATCAAAGTTTTTATAAAAATCTTTCTCACTTTTCAAACTTGTTCGTTATTTGGAAAATAAAATTCCAAAATTTTTAGATTCACATTTTCCCTTGAAATAAAATTTTGAACAAAAACTCTAAAATATTAAGAGTCAAAAATAACTAAAACACAAAAATATTTCTTTCTTTATTTTTAAAAGGGAACCTTTCCAAATCAGGGGAAAATTTATCAAAATATTTTCCTTCTCAAAAATTTTGGTAAATCAAGCCATAATTTCAGCATAGTTGGAAGTCAGTTATGTGCTAAAAGCATAGAAAAATTCCAAAATTCTATGACTAACCTCTACCCAAAAATTTGACATTTTATTTAAAAATGTCAAAAACATATTTTATTCAAAAATCTTAGTTTTTACGGAACATGCGCAATGACCCGTGATATCAAAACAACTTTATCATGTCCTTCACTAAAATTTCCAAGTATTCTAAACTTCCAATCATATATTGCTTTTAATGTTAGTTAAATGTCTTTCTAAGATCCCTACATTTATATTGTTTATCTACTATGCATATATATAGGAGCAGTTTGAATATCCATAAACAATAACACAGAAAATGAATAAAAACTCATAATATCATGCGTGTCTTTTATAAGAGACAACTAACAGTTTTACAACCCAACAACCTAAAAGAAAAGAACAATTGTTGGAAATAAAAAGACACAACATGTTTGCACCAAAAAATATCATAAACACATAGTAGAAGTTTTGTAGAGAAATAAACGAAGAATATATAATGAAATGGAGGAATGTAGTAGTGAAATGGCAGAAAATTAAAGTAGTAACAAGAATACAATGACTTATAGTGGTTCAACATTGTTTTCCAACGTCCACTTTGAATAGGTTGCTTTATTAATCACTTTGTAAACTGAGTATAATAGAGATTAAATGAAAATCCTTTGTTACGATAGAGTACATAGCAGTCGATAGCGTAAAGGTCCTAAAAATGAACAACCAAGCCTATATTTATAGACAAAGATGGAAAAATATCTTTCTAAAAATTCGGTAGAAGGACCTCGAAGATCATATAAATCCATAAGAGGGATCGAATGGCCCAAATGCCAAGGAAAATGGATCGTTGCTGATTCCTATTTTATGGGAATTTAGGGTACGATCCCTTGGTAGCTTCCCTGTCTTGAAATACGCTTCGACTCCAAGTTTCATGCCAATTGGATTAGTAGAACTTGAGTTAGTGCTCGATCATTGCTTCAATATGAGTTGTCTTCTGATTTTAGCCGATCCCGATTGAGGGAAGATGTCTGATCCCTCTTATTTCATCTTCATGAGGTGCGATTCCTAAGGTAGGCTCCCTAGAGTCACCGCATCTTGCTCACAAACTTTCATATGTATTAGACTTATTAATCTTAAAATATTGATTGTTTTTTACAGAAGTGCACTTGCTTTCTGAAATATGTCAATCCCTATGTTGGAGGTTGATTATAATTGATCCCTCCTATATGTTTAATAATATCCATAATTTGAACATTTTGCATCATGTATCTCTCAATTCCATTCGATCATGGCTTCATATTACTATTTGTACGTTACTTATGGACCCTACAATCACCGCTCTGGACTTACTGGCATTGATGATAGTCGAATCTAACTTGTCCACTCAGTTCGAATATAGGTGGGTTAAAATGCCGGATAACACTTGCCCCTCGAAGTATGTCTTGTGCTAAACATGACGTGATTTGACTCGAAGCAAGTTTGAGTCATCGGAAAGAAATCCATCTAGTTCTAGGAATAGTCGCTATCCTTCCCTCGAATTATTTTCCCAAAGTGTTGGACATCTTCTTAAATGTCATGATTCTTGGTCGGTTTCCAATAGTTTAAATTTAGGATTATATTACGTCAGTTGTTATCTATGTCTGATTCTACGAGACTAATAAGCTTTGTATATTTGATCTATTTTCGATTTTCAAAGCTTCGAGTTTGGATTCAATTTCTATCAATTTCAAAAATTAAACTTTTAGAATATACAAGTGCACGTTTGGGTGCATGTTTTTGTCGTTGACTCCCAGACGCGTTTCCATGCTCATGGGCCATCGCCAATTTTTATTGAGTTAGATGAAATTTCAACGCATTTTGCATATATGTACTTTACATAACTCCCATGTCCATGTTTGTATGCCCATAGGCTCATAACCGATCCTTTTTTTATGTATATAGGGATCAGCCTTCTTTTAGCCGATCCCCTCTCTTTTTCATATGTCCATAGGGATCATCATTCCCTTAGCCAATCCATTCTTCCTTTCTTCTGACTTTATGAAGAAAACAAGGCAAACCGACCCCTCGAGCTCCATATATAAGCCGGCACTTTCCATCCCACACTTCATTTCATTTCACTTCTATTTTCTTTTATCCTTTTCAAGCTCGGTCCCGAACCCCTCTCTTTCAAATTGAAAACTCAACCCCTTCCTTTCTTCTCAATCACCACCTTCATCCATAAACTAGCCTTTCTAGTTCGTTTTAGATCATCATTCCATCATTAATTTGAATTGTAATCCAGTATCACCCCTCGAGTAGCTCATTTTCTATATACTTAGGTAGGTTTGCTCACCTTTAACCTTTGATTTCATGGCGAGACGATGGGTTCTATTTGTAATAATCGTAGGCTAGGTTTGGAGGAGATGATATTGATGATGGCGATGCAAGGTTCAACGTAGTGTGAGACGAGGAGAAAGAAAAATGTGAAGGATGAATGAAAGAAAGGGATCAGTCGTGGTGAAACATGGTGGAGAGGGATCGGTGTAGATGTTTGATGGAATTGTGAAAACATTGAAGCAGAGGATCAGTGATGTTGTTGTTATGTAGGTGAAGGAGAGGATTCGATATTGAAAGTTTGAGGGAAGTACCTGAACATTGAAAGAAAGGAAGCAGTTGTTTGTGGCTTGCATGGAGGGATCGATAGTTTTGCTAAAGTAGGAGTGTTGGTGGATTATGAATGCAGCTAAGTAGAGGGATCGGTTGTTTTATAGTATAGAGAGGTTAGTTGCTTTGTGAAGCGAAGAAGAATCTTTTATCCCACCTTTTGGCAAAGTCGAGATGTCACGAAATTAACTTAAAATCGACGATTACTAGTCACAAATATCGATTATACATCGCAGGTTCACTATGGATATCGATGAATTTTGTCCGAGTCTAGATCAGGCTACAATTGACAAGACATGACAAGCAAGGCTACGAAAGCCGACATCTCAAATTTTAGGTCAATCGAAGTTCGTATGATCGAGATATGATCGATTCAAGTTGAGAAAGACACGCTGTTCGTATCCATCAAAGAGCTGTGGAGTTGATTTGTTCGAATCGATCTAATTCGTATACATCAGAAGACTATGGCATTGGTCTATTCGTATCGATCAGATTTGTATCCATCAGTGTGACTTCACCTCGAACTGTTCGAATCCATCAGGTTCGAATCTTTCTATGAGTTCGAATCCACCGAGTTCGTATCGATCAGATTCGCGCATGTTCGAATCCATCCAGGAAGTCATGTTTGTGTCCGTGTGTTCGAATCGATCCAGAGAGCCATCGCACTGGTTCTCTTTGCATCGATCCTGTTTACACTTGGATTATGCTGTTCGTGTCGATCTAATCCACATCGATTCAAAAGCTCGGTATTCGTATCGATCCATGGGAATCACGAACCCTTAGTTCATATCGATCAGTTGATAGATACGAACAGGATCAAGATCAATCGATATGAATAATGCACACCCTTAACGATTGATACGAAACAGCACATCCTCCAACCATCGATGCGAACAGAGCTACAAATTATCGATGCGAAACACCACCAGATATCGATAAGAATTCATCGATACGAAATGGAACACGAACCATCGACACGAACAAGGTGCAAATATGACTCGATCAACTCGGCATAAAAATTGGATCGATTCGCGGAGTGCGTGCCACGTCAACATGCTATCACGTGCTTGGATCGACACGAAGGATCGATACGAAGGATCGATTCGAACGCGACATCATTAACGAAAGTGCAATCTTACATCGATCATAACTCGCAATCCATAGGTCCAAATGCTATGAAATTTTCACAGGAGCTTACGTACATGCTAAAGAAGGTTCTTGCCAAGTTTCGTCTCCATCTGACAAAATCTTGATCGATACGAATCACGTTAGTATCTATCACGGATCGAGTCAAAACTTCATGGGATAGATCGCGTAGGCCCACTCACGTTCCAGAAGGAGTCTCTTGAAGTTTGGGCCAGAAATTTGCAGGGAACGCCTATAAATAGCACCCTAGAACCTGTAGAAAGGGGACTTTTGGATCTAGCAACGTCCAGACTCTGCCGAAATCACGATTGCATTCAAACTCCATCATTGTATTCGAAAATTACTTCTTAAATCCACTGCAACCATTAGGAACATCAATAAAAAGATTATCATTTGAAGTGGACATAGGCTGGAGATAGCCGAACCACTGTAAATCTCGTGTTTTCTGTTCGTTATTTCATAATTGTTACTTCTTGTTTCGCTTGGATTTGAGATTTGTGTTTGGACATTATTGATTTATATTCATGTATTGGTGCTTTCACGACATTCGAGGTTTGTGACCAATTTTGGTGCAAACACTTAGGTACTTTCATTAAGAGGAACTACCACCCGCTACACCAGATTCGGAGTTCAGATTTGAAAGCTTGAAGAATTCAGATTTGAAAGATAATGACACGACAAACAAGTAGAAGACAAAGAGATGAGAGAAACCAACAAGGAGGAAGTCAAGAGGCATCCTCTGGAGCTGGAAAAGGACAAGCTTCTATCTACATCACCAGGGACGAGATGGAGGCTATGGCGGATTCGATACATGAAAGAATATTGAAGAGTTAGCAAAAGATGATGAAAATCTTCATCAGATGAGACCAGCAAGTGCTCAAAATCTTGGACCGACTACTGCGGCTGCAAATGCAGGACAAGGAGTTAGGATTGCAGAAACCAACGAAGGTCAGATTCAATACCATAATGTTGGGCCTGAAAGCAATCAACACGGACTTGGGAACAGACCCTCGGGATCTGATGCTGGAAGACCCATAGATGGAGCTCAACAGGCCAGAGCCAACGCTAACGTTAATGAGCCACATGAAGAATATTATCCATAATACCCTTCGAGACCTGGGGGCAGGATAGAGGCATGCTGAGGGGGAAACCCTTGGAGGAAGATCAAAAATGGCTGGATTGGTGCGACGAATCATGAGAGGAGGATTGTCCAGTGGAGGCCTAGAGGAAGTTAGTCGGAGCCCGTTTACTCCAAATATCAGAAATGCAAGGAATCCTCCAAAGTTCAAGTTACCCATGATGGACCCCTATGACGGAAAGTTAGACCCGACCATGCACATTACCAGATATATCAGGCGTATGGAAGTGCTGGGAGTATCCGAGGAAGTTATGGCACGGTGTTTCCCATTATTTTAATCATATTTGGCTGAGCTTTGGTTTAGGCAGCTAGAGACTGGATCAATCAGAATATGGAGCGAGCTAGTGGAGTGCTTCATGAGACAGTTTAGGGTCCACGTGACACGACCCAAGAGTGTGATGACTTTAGCTTCGACAAAGCAAAGGACCGGAGAGTCCATAAAAGATTTTCTTTTGCGATTCAATGCAACGGTGGCTTCAGTAGATCGGCCGGATCCGTCGATGATTTTGATGGCGGCGGTAGCAGGAGTAGCTGAAGGAATCGAGTTTAAAGATTCCTTAGCAAGAGACCCACCACAAGATCTAGGAGAATTCTATCACGAAGCTGAGAGATTCATTCGGCTGGAAGATTCACGCGCCAAGAGGCGAGAAACAAATGTTGTGCATGGCGAAGGAACCGCCAAAGAACAGTCTGGAGCAGACAAAGGAAAGCGAAAGCAGGACGACAGGTACGATGGTCCTGATAAATGGAAGAAATTACGAGAATCCAGATTCAGACAATACACAGACTTAATGGAAAGCCTGGAACGGATTTACACAGAGACTAGGGGGCAACTCCCCTATCGAAAACCACCCAGGAGAGATCCCACAGAGCGGGAGCGTAGGAGTGGAAGGTACTGCCTATTCCACGAGCTGGATGGGCATACTACCAATAAATGCTGCCACTTGAAGGATGAGGTGGAAGAACATGCCAGGAGTTGTAGATTGCCACAATATACCAGAGAACAGACAGCGGCCGTAAGAACTGAGCAACTACCGCCTCCGTCTGACAGGACTAATCCTGGATCAGGATCGTGACTCATCATCAATTGATGGCAAGGGCCAGGTTCAGGATTTGAACCTTGGTCGATTAACTCATTAAATTTGATTTCATAATAAAACAGCTATTCCACTTACACATGTACTAGAACCAGAGAGATCCCCAGGCATGCTCTAGATGGTAATAGACCGTTCTGCTCGTAGAGGCAATATCTAGATTTTTCCTGTTGTTTGAGATCGAACAAATCAGGACTTTAATTTAATAAATGTACTTGAATTTTATAAGATAAAACCTTTGACCGGAGAGTTAAAGGATGAAAATTGAAAACCAGATTGAAAACGATCGCTTTATGACCCTACTTGGAGAGGCGGGGTCCAGAGTGCAAGAAGTGAGTTGCTTCGCCGGAGAGCGACATGATCGACTCACTTAACGTCGTTCCCCATTCACCAAAGAGTGATTGGATCGGGGTTCAATAAGAGCCCAGAGTGGCTGTGATCGGCTAGGACTTAGGCCAAGACATCACTTAATGTTTAGAAATACTAAACCTGAGTGCAGGGGGTGTTGTCGCTTCACCAGAGAGCGATAGGATCGGCTCACTCGATGCTATTTCCCTTCACCGGAGAGTGACAGAATGGGATCCAGCAAGAGCCCGGAGAGGATATGATCGGCCTAGAATGACCAAGAAATCGCTATATGCCCTCATTGGGACCAAAGTGTAAGGGATAGAAAGCAACGCCGGAATGCAACAGGATCTTTCTATTTGATCGCTAAGTCTGGAATGGACTTGGCAATGGTCCATAGTGACCATTAATAGTCCGGAGAGACTGTAGAATTTCATTTTTGACTTCCTCAAGAGGAAATGGATACTAATTTGGCTTTGAACCGCCATAAACTTGATCGACAATACTATAACCGTGAATAAGACAAACTCACAACATTTGATTTGTAACTATTCAAAACACACCTTTTACAAAAAGGCATGTTTTGGGCGGCAAAGTGTTGTCCCACCTTTTAGAAAAGTCGAGATATCAAGAAATTAACTGAAAATCAACGATTACTAGTCACAAATATCGATTATACATTGTAGGTTCATAATGAATATCGATGAATTTTTTTCGAGTCCGGATACAATTGAAAAGACATGACAAGCAAGGTCATGAAAGCCGACATATCAAATTTCAGGTCAATCGAAGTTCGTATGATCGAGATATGATCGATTCATGTTGGGAAAGACATGTTGTTCGTATCCATCAGATAGCTGTGGAGCTGATCTGTTCGAATCGATCTAATTCATATCCATCGGAAGATTATGGCATTGATCTATTCGAATCGATCAGATTCGTATCCATCAGTGTGACTTTACCTCGATCTGTTCGAATCCATTAGGTTCGAATCAATCTATGAGTTCAAATCCATCGAGTTTGTATAGATCAAATTCGCGCATGTTCGAATCCATCCAGGAAGTCCTATTCGTGTTCGTGTGTTCGAATCGATCCAGAGAGCCATCACGCTGGTTCTGTTCGCATCAATCCTGTTTACACTTCGATTACGCTGTTCATGTCAATCTAATCCACATCGATTCAAAAGCTCGCTATTCGTATTGATCTATGGGAATCATGAACCCTTAGTTCGTATCGATCAGTTGATAGATAAGAACAGGATCAAGAACAATCGATACGAACTATGCACCCCCTTAACGATCGATACGAAACAGCACATCCTCCAACCATCAATGCGAAAAGAGCTACAAATAATCGATGCCAAACACCACCAGATATTGATAAGAATTCATCAATACGAAATGGAAGATGAACAATCAACACGAGCAAGGTGTAA
This sequence comes from Allium cepa, assembly GCA_030765085.1. Lineage (NCBI taxonomy): Eukaryota > Viridiplantae > Streptophyta > Magnoliopsida > Asparagales > Amaryllidaceae > Allium > Allium cepa. The sequence continues at coordinate 568,342,385 of CM060929.1, forward strand.
ATATGACTCGATCAATTCGGCATAAAAAGTGGATTAATCCGAGGAGCGTGCGCTACGTCAACATGCTATCACGTGCCTGGATCGACACGAATGGATCGATACGAAGGATCGATTCGAACGCGACAGCATTAACGAAAGTGCAATCTTGCATCAATCATATCTCTCAATCCACATGTCCAAATGCTATGAAATTTTCACAGAAGCTTACGTACATGCAAAAGAAAGTTCATGCCAAGTTTCCCCTCCATCTAACAAAATCTTGATCGATATGAATCACATTCCCATCAACCACGGATCGAGTCGAAACTTCATGGGATCGATCGCGTGGGCCCACTCACGTGCCAGAAGGAGTCTCCTGAAGTTTAGGCCAGATATTTGCAGGGAACGTCTATAAATAGCGCCCTAGAGCCTACAGAAAGGGGACTTTTGGATCTAGCAACGTCCAGACTTTGCCGAAATCATGATTGCATTCAAACTCCATCATTGTATTTGAAAATTACTTCTTAAATCCACTATAACCATCAGGAACATCAATAAGAAGATTATCATTTGAAGTGGACGCAGGCCGGATATAGCCGAATCACTATAAATCTCGTGTTTTTTGTTCGTCATTTCATAATTTTTGCTTCCTGTTTTTCTTGGATCTGAGATTTGTGTTTAGACGTTGTTGATTTATATTCATATATTGGTGCTTTCACGACATTCGGGGTTTGTGACCAATTTTGGCACCAACAGAATCGGTTGTTATAAGGGATAGGGATCGGCATAAATAAGGGTCAACATACATAGGGATTAGCATACATAGGGATCGGCTATTTGCACTTGGGCGATTCTAAGCTTTGAATTGAACTTGAAAAACAATCCATATTCACTTGTTTGAACAATTAGAACAAATCCCATCATAATGAACTTGAATATATGACTATAATGAACAACATGAGTTGCATATCTAATATCGAACTCGAAATTGAACGACGAAACTCTTGGGACTTAGGATATGAACTAAAATTTAACATATAGACCCTAGTAATTGACTTCACACTTTGACATGCCGATGATCGATCCCAAAGGTTACACAACCGATCAATCTAAATGTCCGTTGAGACGGTCGACGATGACGGTCACTCTAGTCGGAATCCAAAGTCTCATCATTCACTTTTCCTTTTAATTTTGAACTTTTTATCCCTGCATTGCAGAACAATGACCACACTAGCTTACACTTAACAAGGGAGGATAGGTAAAATTTTCTAATCTCTATCATCTACAGAGTTTAGTTGATATGGGCTCCATAATTTCAAAGTGTCTAGCTGCAATGCCTTCCGGACAATCCTCACAACGCATCAATCCCGAAGCCTATTCAAGTTCTGCAACTATTTTCGGCAGACTCTCCCATGATTGCCAAATTGAGCAAACGAGCTTTCTGGCCCGTCGAATGACCTTTTCTCTAATGTTCCCGTCCTTCTGACGGAAGATATAAGGCTTGCTCCTGACGATGTAGAGGGCGATATTTCTAGATAACCAGCCGGATTTCTAAGCCTCCAGAATTGGCGAGGCCGCTATTCGCATATTGTGATCTAAACATGGGATTCCATTTGGAGATGTTCTAGTCCCCTCAGAGAATGATAGGGCTCGTTTTCCCCTAGAGGGATACATGGCATGCAATAAACTCCTATGAGCATGGTTGTAGCAACTGGTTTGTCAATGCGATACTAGGACAGTCACAATCACGCACACTTCACTGCACAATTTTCGTTTATCTTTTGTTCAATGGTCACTTATACACTCTTGTTTGGTTTGTTGTAATGTCTTAATCTCATGCTTTTGATCACTTGAGGATCTTGTCAACACAATACGGATGCGGTCGCGGTTTAAAATCGGGTACGTGTAGAGAGAGATGACGACCAAGAAAGAAGTCGTCAGTCGAAGGAGACTTCAACTTCCAAACATAAGTCCCAATCTCAATTGTCTTACCAGGAAGCTTAGTCTAATCTTCTTGTACACATCGGTGATCAGACTTCTTTCCATGCTCCTCAAATTGTTGTCCTGTAACAACCTACCTTTTTGGATGGCTTAAATCGATAGTAAACCACACATGTCAACTCAAACCATTCAAAAGGGAGGATTGTTAATGGGGTAAATAAGAAAATAATAGAAAAGAAGGAAAAACAAAATACAGAATCTCACAACGGAATGACAAATTAAAAAAATCAATTAAACAGTTCATGAAGCTGTTTTACAAATAACATTTGGTTACACTTTTACAATACAAATCCGAGTTATACATATAGCAGGAATAAATAAATAATGCAGTAGAACGATAATGTGCAATGGAATAAATATAATAAACATTACAGTAATCTCCGTCTTCGTCCTCTAGAAATAAAGTCTTCGACACTGAAATGCTCAGGCTGACCCAAACGTAATGAAAAGACAAAACACTCGAGTCAAAATTAAAAGATCTTATGTAAGTTAAATCAAAATAAGTAAAAAATGAGTGTAACAGCTTTAGAGACATTTATGGGATTTTACATCTCTCATCCAGTGTATAACGTGTGTGCAATAACATAAGAGATGTTCAAGATTGCATCTCATAAGGATCCGTTAAATTATCCATATATATAATGCAATACGCTATTATAGATAGTAAAGTAAAAAATTAAAATAGTGTTAAGGCATTACCCATGTCTCCCTTAACACGTTTTTATAAATGTCGTAGTCTATACAGTACCATAATTCCTCCATAAATTGGATGGTAATCAGAGGGCACTCCATAGTGTACGGCACAAACCAAACTCGTAGTGGGGTTGATAAGGCATATGACAAGGCACATGAGGTAATACCTAGGGTAGGATATTACTGTTTTGCGGATCCGGATTGGTGGTAACACATATCAGCTACTACTGCCCACCTCGTGACACACTCCCATAATCAAATCAAGGGTGGCCACCAAATCAATCACAAAGTAATAAATATGGTATCAAAGAAACGTGTCCGATCGGAGGGGCGACCTCACTTGGCCCGGCGTGGCTCCTGTTTTAGTCATATCAAGCTGACTCGAGGGGGTCAGGGCTACGTTCATACCTTATACAGTAACATTCGCCAAACCATCTTACTTCGTTATGGATTCTCCACCCAGTGCACAGTTGTTAAAGTGGTTTTTGGTATTGGCAAAGAGTATGACAGTATTCGATCCCGGTTTCTTTAGAAACCAAACACTTATTTCATACCAGTTGGTACTTTCTACATTTCCAAAAGCGACTCATAATTGATATCAAAATATCATATTCATTTTAAAATCATATCACTTTCGAAATCATATTCACTTTCAAAATCATTATTCGCTTTCGAAATCATTATTTACTTTAAATCATATTCATTTTCAAAATCATAACCACAAAATTGATTAAACAATCATATCAAAATATTAACATTTAAATCAATTAGAACTAAAACATAACAATTCGAACTTTAAACAGTCTGAATATTGAAGTAGTTTATATATTGGAATAGTTATGCATTAAAAATAGTTTATATTTTAAAAATAGGTTATAGATTGAAATAGTTTATGTATTAGGTTATATATTAAAATATAAATATTAAAAGTTGTGTGAAAAATTAAAATAATATATGTTAAAATTGTTTAAATGAGAAAATAGTTTATATGTTAAAAGAGTTTGTATCGAAAATTGTTTCAAATTAGAATTGTTTCTTCCAATTTCAAAAATCAATTCAAGTCAACTTTAGTTCTAAAAATTCAATTTAAATCAAACTTAGTTCAACGATTTGAATTCAAAAGGGCTACTGGTTTCAATTCCAATTCCCATTGAAAATCATTTCAATTTATATCGATTTCAAATACTTGTTTAAACTACAAATTTAAACCACTTCAAATTCAATAGGTTTCAAACTTTAAATATTCAAAAGTTTACAATAACTCAATTTTGATAAATTTCATTTATGTTTCAAAATTCAACTTTAAGATTTCAATTTGAATTCTTCAAAATAATTCCTTTAAACCAGTTTCAATTTCAACATTTTAAAAGCTTGGATTTTGAAAATAATTCAGTTCAGATAAATCAAATTTTATTCCATGATATCATTTGACTGGATTCAAAAATTAAAGATACAAATTCATTTACTTTAACCATCCAGTGTCCGTATATAATTTTGTACCCTATGGTCAAGTGATACGGATTTATATTATTTCAACCCGCAATAATTTAAATTTACAAGTACATATCATTTCAACCTACAATCCTGAGTAAAATTTAAAAAATCCATAAAATCGCTCGATTTTATCATTTCAACCAATAACGATTTTTCCCTAATCTATAAGACCATTCGGGTATGTATCATTTCGACCCATAGTGATTTTTCTAACTATAACTAGGGGAACTTGCAGTGTGATAATAATATAAAAAAATAAACATAACACAAATCGTCCAAAATGTCAACAATTAAGTATCCATCACAATCATCATTCAAATCAGCCAATAAATCTTAACAATTAACTGGTTATCATTATCAGGTATTTAATTAACAATTTAAATTCAATATTAAATTAAATGGAAATTAACTTCAGGATAAATTCAAACTAAACTCGAATGTCAATTTAAATATATCAAATAGCAATCAATCAATTTCTAATCACATCATAAATTTAATTTAACCAACATAAGATGGTTTAACATTTGTTTGTGGGTTAAGACACTCACCATTGATTTATCGTCGATTTAAAATCTAATTAAATCCCAAAAATTTAACAGGCTCAAAATGCAGCCAAGCCATTTCCGTAATGTCCAGAATTTCGATACGATCGTAATGAAGAAAACCGCGTATGAATCCGAGCTTGTATGAGAAAGTTATTGATGTTTGAACATTTAAATTTTAATATACATTATAATTAATAAAATAATCAACACGTCACCTTGCACAACCGTACACGCGATCACAAACAAAACCCTCTCAATGTCAGCCGCCACCAAACATTGACTTGCCGCATCGCCTACGACCTATGATCACCAGATCAGGCGCCACCAATGACTCCATCACGTCAGGCCACGCCCCCCATGCTCGCGCGAGCCTCCAATCGCCTCAGGCGATCTCGGCGCCGCCGCCGTTCAATGATGTTTTCTGGCAATATCGAGCACAACTGGGACAAGCGGCTACTACCGTAAGACCTGTCTCGCGACCTCTTCCCGACGCCACTCTCCGATCGTCGAAGGGTTGACAATCCACCGTTGGACCACGAAACCTTAAAAACGGATGACTGAGAAAGATCACCAATTTCTGGCCAAACCGTGATTCAATTGCAAAAACGAACAACAGATTACACTCGTCGAGAGCTTTCCAACTATAAATAATATAATAAGGTTTTGAGAGTTTGAATTTCGAAATTTATTTTGAAATTTAAATTAGGTTTTGGAATTTGAAAATTAGAATTCTGCCAATTGAGAATGAGGAATAGATGAGAAGGTATGTACAGAATAAAATGAAAGGCTACTAGGGTTAGAGATAACAAAGTGGGCTAGAATAAACATATATTCATAGCATACAATCAATTGGTCCCAAATGGTCGTATAGGCCCGAAAAGCTCATTTCCAACCCTAAACGAAACCATGGCATTCTATATATCAAAGGTGAGGTTTTCGATATTTTTGAACTTAATGGAACATGAATCAAACCCCAATTCCATTGTGTCCAGAAGTTAGGTTTCAAAATCAGATTATATAAATTTAAATTTCATTATCGATCGCATTTCGAGCTCGTACGATCAAATGGTAAGTCTGATCGCTACAAAACTTGAAATCCAATAATAATTCACTGTTATGGATTCGATGATACAGGTTTTATCGAAATCTGAGACAGTGGCAAAAATGACTATTTTCATGTTAATTAAATAAATTGTTTTTAAATTAATTTAATCACTTTTAAATTTTAATTTTAAAAGTTAACAATTCATCATTCTTAGTTACATAGAAATTAATAATCCTTTAAAATAACTTTTCCATTTCAAATTCAATATTAAAATATTGCACTAATTACAGCATTTAATTACAACTATAACAAATTTATTAATTATAATTTAATTTCCAATAAATTCATCTATTTTGATTTACATTCTTATTATTCAATCAAAAACACTCTGTGAATAAAATTAACAATGATCTACCATTTATTACTTTCTTTATTTTACCATAAACATCTTTTACCATATTTACTACAATATTTAATTACATTAATTTTCGTTGATTTCCCAAATTGATTCCAAACACATTATGTAATAAGATGATAAATAAACAATTGTTACTCTTGAGTAATTTAATCGCATTTATAAATATATTATTTACAAACAAAGATTATAACTACTTACCACATCACTGATTTCATATTCTATAGTAAGCAATTCAAATTAATTACATATAATTTCAACATTAAATCCAACATTTAATTTATTCCATATTTACAATTTTAACTAAATTAACTTTACAATTATTTCAATTTATTGGAATTACATTAAAATAGTTGTCAATTACATTAAATTAACATTTTAAATTAAATTCTAATAATCCTTTCCATTAATCAATTATAAATTTAATTTCTCACAATATTAAACTTCAAAATCTTATTTAATTTAATATTTTTATTTATTAAAATTTATGAGTCGTTACATGTGTTGCCTGAGCAATATTCTGGTTAATCTAGTTTGAGGCGGTCTCGCGATCGTAGGTCATGTAAATGCCCACTTTTTACTTTTGATCCTGCTTTGCCTATTGTAGCTCCTAAGGCTTCCACAATAGAGAAATTGGCCGAAATAAAGGTTAATTTTCCAAAAATTTGCATCGATGGGCTTAATTTCCATCCTTCCATTTACAAAATTCCAAGGAGTGCGAAAGAGAGTTCCTTTTCATGCGTCAATATGTTTTTGTGCAGCACGAACCATTTCAACATTTAGCCAAAAAATTCTCCGAGGTGTCTTTCGAGACACAACATGTAATTGATCGTCTCAAGCTAGAGACGATCCATGACAAAGATATAATTAAACATCAAGATAATGAGGTGTCGAAGTTAACAGCGAAGCTAACCATGGCAGAAAAGAATGCCAAAGAAACATCTGAGGCGGTTATTCATCTATAAGTAAAGCTTATGAAGAGGAACTAGATGCTACCTTCAACTGCAGTGCTATGCTTGCTTTGGAAAAAGATACACTACAAAAGGAGAAAATTGTTCTGGTCCCTCGCATTGAGGAGCTCGAAGAACTCCTTAAAAAATAGGAGGAAGAGAAGTCCAAAGCCTAGGAGGAGTCATAGAGATATTGCGAAGAGGCCATTGAAGCTCGAGAACTAAAAATTAAGATAAGCAACTCGCTTAAATTGAAATCCTCAAAGAAGAGGCAAGAGAATATGGCCGTAATGAGATTAGGAAGAAGATCAAGGCCCGATTAGAAGATCCCAAAGAAGCCGGTCAAAATGAAATTACTAACATGTTCGATCATCTGATCATGGAATCTAATGCTAAAGTCTTGACTCATCCCAATATGAGTTTCCTTGTAGAGGGCTATCTTAAATCGCTCATCGAGGCATGAGAATACATCTTTGAAACGAAGAAGAAATCCCTCAGTAAAGCTGATTTAGATGAAGAGAAGCTGGTGCGGAAGACACTTTACGAGGATGAACATTTAGATCTTGCTGCTGCGAGACTCCAATACTCTGACATTTTAGTACCTTCCAATAGAGGAAAAACCATTGCTAAGTCTTTAGAGTCCGGTTCAAATGTTCCCCATATACTTCAAATGGCTGGAGCGTTAGTTCCTCTTGGCTCCTGAAATAGGATCTGAGCTACGATCTAGATAGACTCGACTATCAATCAAAGGTGTAGACTCCTATTCTGGAGGGAGCACTCTGGCGATAATTGAAAGTCTGCCTAATACATGTATCCCGCTTTATTCTTCTTCTTTGAGATATTTTGTTCCTCATGCCCAATAGTCATGGGCTGTAACATCCCCTATCTGAAGGCTCGAAGATTAGTGCTATAGATGCTTCAGTCAACTATGGTATTAACTTCCGATGACCAAATACGGTAAGGCTAATGGTATCCATAATATCAAAAGCACGTGAATATGAAACAAAATCATAGATTTCAAAAACAACTTATGATTACATTTCACAAAATATGTTTGATATTCCATTACATAATCCCAATCATTTCCAAGGTTCAGATCAAATATAACTATTACAAAATATACCAAGAGCGACATATGAAGATGCTCCCTTGGACGACCAGAGTACTAAATAATCATAACTGACTTAATACAACACAAGGGATTAAAACAACTAAACAACTCCTAAATATCTATCTTCAGCCTCCTGCTCATCTTCCAAATCCTTATTTGACCACTTACTAAGATCTAAAAAATCCCCTACCCTAAGTCTACTCAAATCAATTTTGAGCATCCGAAAGTTTAAGGGGAAAAACATAAACCTAGAGTTAGACATAAAGCCCGGTGTGAATAATACTATACAACTGTGTTATTTGATATTAAGCGAGACCACACTGCTTAGCGGAACGGGTTTCCCCTCACTAATATTCCTTTAAAACATATCTTTTGCAAATCATAATCCTGTAACCAAAACTAGTTAAAATAGTAAAGCGTTATGTAAACATACATATCAGGTAACAAATGGACAATCTGTCCGTACACTATAGTTTTGTTTGGCTAATTACTAACTTTTGTCTGACAAGAGCCTATGAAACAATATAAATAAATAATCTATCATCTGTTAGATACTCCTCTACTTGACGGTCTGTCCCTAACTTACTTTCTCTTTGTCAACTGATACTAATAGTTTTGCGGGCTCACCAATAACCTACCTCTGTACAAATATATATTCCTCCCTATGTATAACATCATTTTGGTCTTACCTATGACAAAGCCCTACACACTGGAATTTTGAACTAAATTAGTTAGGTGCTAATAGCTAATGTATAGGTACGGTCCTATACTAGTCTCATTCTGTTATACAAATATATGAGTCATTTTACTTAGTGTAATCTTCCCTTCAATTTTCCTTGAAAACCTTTTCTTCTCAGATTGATTTAAACCTTTAAATCATACTTAAACAAGGCAAATATATGCTCTATGCTTTACTCAAAATCACATTGCCATGTTATATATACTTTACAAAAATCTATAGATGAAAACATTTAAACCTTTGAAAGTACCCCTTGCGGTCCCATTGAAAGTTTCCCTTGTGAAACCAAGTAAGTCCTTTATAACCTAGGCCGAAAAGCCAAAATATTCCTTTCGAAACCATTCATATAAACCTTTCGAAACCATTGAAAAACCTTTCCTTCGAAAGTTTTAAAACCTTAAACATCCTATCATTAAAACACATAAACATTGCCTTTCGAAAACATGGAAAACCTTTTCTTTCAAACACTTCGAAATCATTGGGGAACCACCCCTTCGAAACCTTCATTGAAACCTTTTGAAAGCATTAAAACATAAACCTTCCAAAACCATTTGGGTTTAAGTAAAATATGTGGAACAACCTTCCGAAACCATTTAAACCTGTCTGTTTCGAAATATTTGGGTTCTACCTTCAACATAGAAAAAGGGTCATAAAACATTTAAGTCGAAAGTACTCTTTCGAAAGTATTTCCAAAGTAAAGAAGTGATGTTTCGAAACCAACCCTTTGAAAGCATTAGAGAAGCGGTTTGGGTTTTTTGAAACAAAGTGAACGTTTCGAAGGCATTACTTCGAAAGGTTAGATGCGGCAGCTAGGGGTTTCGGCCCCTTCGAAAGCATTTATTGAAAACAAAAGACGCAACCTCATTCGAAACCATTCCTTTAAAACCATTTGATCTAGTCGGAAGACAATCAAGTCAAAAGCATTCCTTTCAAAAGCAAAGCAGGTGCATTTTCATTTGAAACACAAAGTAGTGCTTCGACCCATCGGAACCTCTTGATTCGACTGCATGCCTTCCGCCTATATCCATTTTTTGCGCACCAAGTCTTTGATGCCATGCACATTGGTTTCGATGGTGATGGTGGTGGAGAAACACGGTCAAAAGCTAGGCGCCGAAAGTGGTGAAACATGTAAAAAGCGTGTTCAAACGGATTTTTAATTTTTTTAAGTAATCTTTTCAACTAACCTGCCTTGTTTTTCAAAATATTATTGGTTGCTAATTTTCTTTTCTAAAATTACTACCGAAATTTCATAATTAAAGAAAATAAATTATTTACAAAATACCCTTCGCCTTTTATAAATTGATAAAACAATTATGTCCCATACCTCAAATAATTTTATATATCTATTAAAACACTTAGGAAAATTCTACAAAATTTCCAAAAAATCATTTTTAATATATTTTTCAACATATATTAAGTCCAAACACAAAAAATAAATTATTTAACCGTAAATAATTTTTAAACCCAAATAATCAATTTCTTCACTAGAAAATTAATATTAAATCCACATTAGTTCAAAAAGTAATGAGAATTGAAACTCATCTCTAAAATATCATTTCTGATCTAAATCCAAAATTGCAAGGCATTTGGATGTCATTTAATAGGGTTTTCGCATCAAAACATATAGCTATATGAATAAGCATAAATCATCAACCAGCATATATAAACATTTAATCATTAAAACCACGGCATTACCTTGAAAATTAAATCGGATTATCCTTAAAATTGAAAACAATAGAAAATATGAGATGTAATCATTATTTACCTTAACTTTGAGATTTGATCTTGATTAAGTTGCTTAAGCTTTTCCTTTGAAATCTTGCTTATCTTCTCTTTTCTTCCCTGAATGGAAGTCGGCCTTTAGTTTGTTTTTCTTTTTTGATTATAGAAATGAACGTGTGAATAATGGGTTTAAGGGTATAAGGATGTGTCTTATTCCTATATTATCCCTTATCTATTTGCCATAACATTTTAATTCCTTAGTTTATTTGTATATGGCACGGCTACCCTTACTAATCACAAATCTCAATCAATTAACCATTTTACATTATTTCATTTAATTAACCTAATTAAATGTTCCTAATAATGTTACTAGAAATATAGGATGTTACAAACTCCCATCCTTAAAGAATTTCGTACTCTAAATTACAATAAGATACACATCAAATCAATCATAAAGGTAAAACGTACCATGACACAAGTTAGGATACGGATCTCGAATCCTGCTCTCAGTTTCCTAAGTACAGTCCCTCTCTTTGTCGCTGCACTGGACTCTGACCAATCTAACTATCTTCTTTCTTAACATCTTCTCATCTCTCGCGACCATTCGAATAGGCTTTCTCTCTATAGTCATATCCGGCTCCACTACTAAGTCTAACGCTATCGGTGCTATAGTAGACTTTGGATCTCTAACACACTTCCTTAGATGAGAAACATGGAAGACATCATGGAATCCTGCGAAACTATTTAGTAACTCCACTCTATATGCGATTTCCCGATCCTCTCTATAATAGGAAATGGTCCTATGAAAGTCGATGCCAACTTCCCTGATTTCCTAACTTGAATCACACCCTTCATTGGTGAAACCTTAATAAAAACCATACCTCCAACAGAGAACTCTAATACTTTCTGTCTTCTATCTGCATAACTCTTCTACTTAGACTGAGCAACCTTCATCCTAGCCCGAATCAACTCAATCTTTTCTGCAGCTTCTCTAACCAAATCTGGGCCGAGAACCAGCTTTCCCTGGTCTCTAACCAACAAACTGGAGATTTGCATGGCCTTCCATATAAAGCTTTAAACCGTTTCATCCTTGTACTAGTCCGATAACTATTGTTATATGAAAACTTGACTAAATGTAGATGGTCTTCCCATGATCCCTCAAATTCTAGCACACAAGCTCGTAACAAATCCTTCAATACTTTGTTAACTCTTTCCATTTTCCCATCGGTTTGTGGATGGTAAGCGGTACTCATCTTGAGATTGGTTCCAAAAATCTCCTATAGACTCTTCCAGAACTCAGCAGTGAATAAGGAACCTCCATCACTTATTATGCTATTAGGAATTCCGTTCAGTCTAACTATATTGTTTATAAATAAGTCAGCAAAAAAGGTGCCATCCTAGTTGACTTAATTGAAATGAAATAGGCGCTCTTGGCCAATCTGTCCACTATGACCCATATACTTTCATTTCCTCTATTAGTTCTTGGAAAATCATCTATAAAATCCATAGAAATATAATCCCACTTTCATACTGGAATATCTAATGGTTGAAGCAACCCACTTGGCTTTTGATGTTTGGCTTTTACTTGTTGGTTGTTCAGACACTGCTTCACCCATATGCCTATATCCTTCTTCGTACCTTCCTAGAAGAAACTCCTCTTCATATCCTGATGCATTTTAGTTCCTTCCAAATGAATAATAAACTTCGAACGATGGCATTCCTTCAAAACTCCCTTTTCTATTTCCCCCGCATTCGGAACACATAATCTTCTTTTCTTTTTCAACCACCCGTTCTGGTCAAGACTGAAATCCTTCAAGTCATCTCTCTCCATACCATCCCTTAACTTAATGATCCATTCAACTAATACTGGATCCTCTCTTTGCTAAGAAGCAATCTTTTTTATCATCACTGATCGAACTTCTAAACATGGAAAGATAACAGTTTTCTTACTAGATCTAGCTTCAGATCTCCATCGTACTTTACATGTCATCAACAATTCCAAATCCATCCACTCGACTATTATCGCCAAACCTTGTTCTGATATTTCCTACTAAGTGTGTCTGCAACCTTATTACTTTTCCTTGTGTGTATTCAACACCAAAGTCATAAGGAGCTATATATTCCACCCATCTCTGCTATCTCATGTTCAGCTCCATCTGAGAGAGCAAATACTTCAACGACTTATGATCTATATAAAGCTCAAATCTTTCTCGCCAAAGGTAATGTCTCCATACCTTCAATGCAAAAATCACCGCAGCCAACTCCAAATCATGTGTTGGATATCTAATCTTATGCAGTCTAAGCTATCGAGAAGCATATGCAATCACTTTACCTCTCTGCATTAACATAGCTCCTAATCCAGTTCCATATGGATCTGTATATGCTACAAAGTCCTAATTCCCTTCTGGAACTACCAACACAGGTGCATGAGTCAATAAGTTTTACACCCCTGATTTTATTAACATTATTCAGGAGATTTAAATAGAATAAATTAAATAGAATAATGTATATAAAGGGATTAAGGTTGATTAATGAACCAGGTGGCCGTGCTTATTAAAACTAATGAACATATGTAAATAGTTAGGATAATAAACATAAGGGCATTTAGGTAAATAGTCATGCACCCCACCCTTGTACCACTTTCGTTAGGCTATGCATGTTCATTTTTCCTTTTTCACAAAAATAATAGCAATCATAGGGAGCAAGGCCGACCATTAGAGGAGAGGAGAAAATCAACTAAAAGTTAAGGGTTCAAGCTAGAAAAAAATCAATCTCAAACAATCTCTAATCTCCTTATCTCAAGCAAGGAGAAAATAGGGTAAATCATCTCATTTTAACTTGTTTTGTTCGATTATAGATAACAACTGAATTTATTTTACTATGTTGATGATGTTTGGATCTGATAATCATTGTTTTGATATAATAATGATTTATGGTGATTTATTGGGATTTTAATGGAATGAAAATGATGGGTTTTAGAGTAAAAACCTTAGCAAACGATATTCAAATAGTTTGATTACCAGATATGTTGTGTAATACATAATATTGGAAAAGGTTTTTTAATTTCATAATTTTTCGAGTTAATAGGAATATTTTATGAATTTCTTAATGTGAAAAAGACATTTATTTAAAGTTTTAATTATTAAAAATAATAAAATGAAGAATTTTGCCCCTAAATTTTTATATAGTGAAGAAAATGTTATGTCATATTTTTGGTGATTTTTTGGGATTTTTCTATGTGATTTCTTTTTTTTTTTGAATTTTCTAAGCTAAAAAGGCTTAATAATTATATTAAAATATTAATACAATTAATTATTTTCAAAGTAATTTCTAAAATAATAATTCTGATCTGCAGTAGTTTTTCTGCAAAGATCTAACCTTAACCAATAGAAATGTGACAAAGAATTGATAAAGTTGTCCTTAACCAATAAGAATTAGACAAAGCATATGTGTGGCAGTTTTTCCACTTATTTACGATTCTGCCACCGAACCTTCCACCTTAGAACCTTCCGAGCATTTACGCAGTGTTTTTGATAAACCTTTCGTCACTAAAACCATTCGCACAAATAACCTTTTGTCATTAAAACCATCTGTATGATTGTTAACCCGCATTTAGGCAAGGCAACATACATGTCGATGTAACCAAATCAACTACATAATGATCAATGTTGGATTTTCACAGGTAATAAACATGATCATTAAGCCAGAATATAGCATAGCCGACGAACAATTAGCGCAAGATGTTGAAAATATGGTTTCAACAAAGATTGAGTCGCTTCAAGTTGCTTGGAGTTTGTTTCATGTCGTCCCTGTGTTTGCTTTGGGTTTTTAGGCATGCTGCTTCGGGTCAGAGAAGGGTCTGCTTCAAGTCTTTAATGGATTTGCACATTTATAAGCTGATTTCAGTCACCACAACACTTGCTCCGAGTCAGTAGCAAGGTTACTTCGGGTCAAGGAGGCGGCAGCTTCAAGTCAGAGCAATGAATCGATCAAAACCAAGAGGGAAGGCCCATGTTCGCATCTATTAAATCCATTCCCATTCGTATCCATTAGATGCCATTCCTTTTCGTATCCATCAAACATCGCTACTTCGTACCTATCCAATACAACCTCCTTCGTATCCATTGAAAATTACATGTGCGTCTAGTTCGTATCGATCCATTGCCTTGAACCTTTCGTATCGATCGACCACAGATCGATATGAAATCCACCTCTAAATGATCGATACGAACAACATGTGCCAACTTTGATAGATATGAAGCGGCATGTAAGCATGGATATGGAAACGACCCCAAATATCGAGATGAAAAGCAACCTATAGAATGGATACGAAAAGCGTGGTCTAACAGTAGAAGAATCGGTCATACGGCATGAAAAGTGGATCGCTCCTAGACTATCACTCCACATCACCCTGGTCGATAAACGTTCGATCGATACGAATGACATGGATACGAAGGAATCAATACGAAGCTATCAGCCAACCTAGAAATTCAACCTTGGATCGATCATAACTAGAGATCTACAAGCCCAAATGCCACCAAATTTTCATGGGAGCTTGCGTGCAACCTCAAGTATAACCATGATCGATCCCAACCCAAAAGGAGCAACTTTAGATCGATACGAATTTGGTACGTATCGATCATGGATCGAGTCAAAATTTCAGAGGGTCGATCACGTGGGCCCACCCACGTGGGAAAAGGAGTCTTTCGAGATTTGAACGAGATATTCATGTATGATCGATTTCACCCTAGAGGGGGGTGAATAGGGTGATCTGTTAATTATAAAAATTATTGCGGAAGCTCGTAAAATTATTTCAACATAGATAAATCAAAATTATAGCAGCACGGATAATAGTAGAATAATAAATGCAGAAATAGAACGACACGGAATTTACCCAGCTTCAGCAAAACCCTGCCTACGTGTTGCCCCCAGGGTGTCTACTAGAAATTAATTAGTCACACGCTTACACACGTAAACTCTCGACACCCGCTACCGACTAACCTAACTCTACGCTAAAAACTCTGCCACAACTCAGCCACTGAGTTGCGAATTCTCAAATTATTCCATGTAGTTTGTCCCCTAGTCACACGACTAGAAATTACGATGTTTAAAAAAAGGAAAATACAAATTTAAAAACAAAATAACCCAAAACCCTAATAGCTAAAGCCTTTAAAATAAAACACGGCAGGCCCACACAATAAACAAGTGATAAATTTAATTCCTTTTTCTTCCTATTATACGGCCGGCTTTGCTCTGTGAAAAAATGGCTCGTTCCTTTTTATTCTTCTTCGTTCCAAATTACGGCTTTGTAGAAATGAAGGCGCCGACTTTGTTGATCGATCAGGTGGGTTGTTCTCATGATTGCTTGACGATCGATTGTATTTTTCACTTTGCACGCGGCTTCTCCTTTGCACGCGGTTGCTCCATCTCGATCGAGTTCGGTGATTTGGTATGTGATTTATTGCTTTTGCTTTACTGTTATGCTTGCTTGAACTCGATTTTCGTTTTTAGCCGATGATGATTGGTTTTTTATATAGGGTTCGAACCCCTTGATTTTCGTTCGTATATATTTGTTTGAATTTGTCTTTGGCCATTTGATTATTCTTGAACGATGGTGATTTATCCGACTTCTTCAATTCATATAATTTCGTTGCTTGATACTCACGGTGTTGATTCATGACTTGGTCAATTTATTTGGCCACCACGGTTTCGAATTTGAACTGTTCGATTCCATCTTTTTGACTTTGGCTTGTGATATTGTGATGATTTCTGACCTTCGTGGTTGAGCTTCCTACAGTTGGTTTCTGACTTGTTCTAATTTTTGTTTTCTGCTTCAACTTGTTTTTCAACATCACCCGACTTCGGCACTGATTGACTTCCTTATGGTTTAGTTTCACTGTTTAGTTTCAATGCCCTACATATATGTGTGTGTTCATATTTGTAGCACACTCGACCTTATCTTGGCAATATCAATCACTGATTATTCTTGTGTGTCTGCACATGTGTACTTGAGTCGCATTGTTGGTCTGGTTTCACAGCTGTAGCCTGGTTGTCATGTATGCTTCATTGTTGCATTTGTATTTGATGTGTGCACCACTTGTGGTCTTCGTTTTCACACTGCTGTCACATGTCATTGTTTCGGTTTGCTCCTTAGTTTCGGTGCTTATGTATGTTTACTGATATGATTCATATTGTATTGCTTTTGAACTCATAGCCTTGTCTCACTTGCATTGCTTCTGATCATGAGTCACTGTATATCACTGCATGTTGTATTTGCATGCCAGGCTTAACACTGCAACAATTAACAGTGTACATCATCTTCTTCTACCAGTTTCATTACATAACCTACCAATGCCACCAGAGAATACTTTATACAGCATCACATATTCATTCACTACTACACTTTTGAGAAAGCATCACCACAAAATTTCATTGCCGTTAACTCACTTCAAGTCCATTGCTTTCACATTCATCAAACAACTGCCCACTGTTTTTACGTGCATTTACTGCACATCTTCTTCATATAACACATAACCATCAACTTGCCTTTCCAATACTGTCACCTGACCAAACTGGCCATCTTACTGTTCACTTGTAGTTGAAGTACTCCTCTGTTTAGTATTGGTGCACTAGGTTTGTGATTTACCGTTGCAATCCTGTATATGCTTCGAGTCATGGTAGCAGTGACTTGAACTTTTAGCCTTTGGTTTGTAATTTCTGATTCATTGTTGACTTCCTTGTTGTTTGGATTAGCTTGCGGTCTTCATTGGTATCACTGGTGCATGTGCTTATGCATTGAGAGTTGAGGTAGTGCCATTGTTATTTGTGTCTGTACATTGCATTGTCCACTGTTATATATGTTTGCATTCTGGTTTCTCTGTCTTTGATGTTGAGGCCTGTGCTGCTGCATTGAATTGTTTGGTGGACACATTTGTAGTTGTACATTCATGTGTCTATTCCTTTATGTGTTGTTGATTTGCTTTGAGCACATTTTTGGTTTTCATTGGGTTGATGTGTACTGTGCCTCGAGTGTGCTTGCACTTGACCAATTTATTAAACTTGTATATTCGAACTGCACCTGTGTTGATATGGTGACATTATTTTTATTGCACTTGAGTTGCACCCCGCGTTTTGGGTTTGACCTATGCTCACATGTCCCTGTAATTTTATCAAGTGTATATATCGGTGTGCACGGCCTTGTGGCATATACAGTGATACACTGTGTATGTCACAAGCTGTTCGTGAATGATGAATTCAAAATTAAATGATGATGAACAGCCCAAATAACTGAGGAAAATATTATTTTCAAAATCCACATTTTATTTTATACTGCAAAAATATTTTATTTTCAATTTTACTGCGTCAATGTATATTTCTGCAGATTGCTCAGATGCTGGATTCACATTGGAATGAAGTTGAAGATCAGTACGAGTTGAGTGAATGAGTGATATGTAGTGAGGTGCAATGTGAATTGTAATTTAATCAAATTTGTATTGTAATTGAAATTGTATATAGCGAGAGCTTGAAATTTGTACTATTCAAAAATTGTAATAAATAATTGGTTGAATAAAATTTCTATTTGAATTCAAATTCTGTGTTATTTATTCTATTCAATAAATATTTATTTAATCTATGAAAAATAAAATAGTACATTAACAAATAAATTTAAATGAATATATATATGTTTATTATCATCAAACAAAAATCATATAATCGCATATTCAACAATCTCCCCCTTTGATGAACAAACATATATTTAATATTTTGAATATGTTAAATGTATTTGATCATTGATATACTCCAACTGCTCCCCCTATTTAAATGCTTCCTCTCGACACAAAGCTCCCCCTTCATATATGCATACAATTAAAAATATGCAAATGAGCCTAGATGTAAATAGAAAATATTTGACATTTGCTTGATTTTATTTGACAAAATCTTAACTTTTCTCTCCCCTTTTTATTATCAGCAAAAGAGTAAAAGTGTTAGAAAAATGGAGATAAAGTGATAGATATTAATCCAACATTAAAACTCAATTGAATATAAATATTAAATTTCAATAAAATAAGCAAACAATAATCATAAATACTTTGTTAGGCGCATATTCCACTTTTAGAATAATGGGAATGATGTCATCGTATAAAACCATATAGTTGTGTCTATTTGTGGTATATTTATATCAGTAATTTGAATATCTACCAACCATGCATAACCGTTTGGACTTTTAAATGAGATTAGTAGTATTCCAATTTTATTTTTAAAAAATGAATTCAAGTATCTTCTAACCACGCATAACCATGAGGACTTTTAAATGGGATTAGAATCAACTTGTTTATTATTAAAAAAATCGATTTGATATGCGTTCCATACATGCATAACCGTGAGGACTTTTAAATGAGCATGGAAGCACATAACAAATTCTATGTACTTCACCCATGCATAATCGTGAGGACTTTTAAATGAGAGTGAATACTTTGGATTTTATTTTAAATTTATTATTAGTATTATTATTATTTTATTAAAAAATGTAAAATGAAAAACGAATGATTCCTATTTAAAGTACCACATATTGACAAACTATATAGAATTTTGATGAGTGATGGTCGTTAGAAATATGATAGAAATAGAGATGGTCATGGAATTTTCACCGACAATAAGTTTTATAACTCTTGTTTAAATTTCTAAAGAAATTTACTAATTATTCTGTCTCGAGTCATAATATATGATAAATATCAACACTCATCACTTTTTCAATCACTATTTATCTTTTCGATAATTATTAGGGAGTCAGATTAGTCAAAATAGTCATTTAAAATCAAATTCAAAAATAATTATGAAATGAAATTTTCAAAATGGCTGATCTGAAAACATGGTCAAAAATAAATTTCTAGAAGGGGTTATATGAGAAAAAATTTTGGTATTTGAAAATTATTTGAAATGAAAAATATGCAGATATTTTCTTTGAAAAACGATGCAGTGACTAAATGTCTCAACAAAAATACGTTCCACTAGTAATTTTTCTATCAACTAGATTACCAGTGTAATCTTCATCTGAATTTCTTTTTCACTCAAAATTATCATTTGTTGAATGTTACAGACCAGATCATGAGTTGTGCAACAAAATATCTCAAAATCAATTTTAACAGCTTTTTAAATGACATTTTCTTGAATTTGAATTGAAACCGTGTAAATAATAAAAAACCGTGAATATATAGTTAGCCGTTAAATAACCAAATGTATTATCATGCAATAAAACACTATTATTAATCCAAACTAATATATATGAAGTAATTAAAAGACTCTAGAGATTTTTATAGTGTTCTTGGCATAAGAATATAATTGGCTAACAATTCTGAATAAGTCAGAATCAAAATCATCATTATTTCATCATCACATTATTGGCTGGTTTAACTCAGATTACGTAGCAGATTATCACATTTAATATATCGTTCAAATAAATATACCATTACCTGTTTTACCTTTACGATATTTTTCATTGTTGTCCATTGTGATTCTGTCACCTTTATACTAGGCTAAGGAACTTTGCTTTGTAGCTCGTTGTGTCCTTTGAACAACCAGAATCCAAGTAACACTATTGTTGTTCCTTAGCCTGCCACCACACCTACACGATGGAAGATTTTTGTGACCTATCGTTTTTATAGGTCCATGATTGTTAGTGGCAGAATATTTTGAAAAATAATTTTGTGGAGATGCAAAATTATTTATATGTGTTCCTTTTGGTACCCTGATTTATTTAACTTTGAGAGATTTTATATTTGTGCCTTTTGGAACCTAAATTGGTATAGTTTTCACGTGTTTGGGTCTATACCAACAACTATTGTGATTGTGTCCATATTTTCTACAAATTGTGCACATTGAATTGACTTGATTAAATTTTCTTTTAACATTTTCAGATTGATTATATCCGAGTCCTTGTCTAACCGTATTAACAGTTTGCTTCCATAATAGCATATTCAATGATTTTTCACTTTTTGAAAATTTATCTAAAGTTATTGACAATTTTTGGACTTATGTTTTGAGAGATTCATTTTCGTTCAATAATTGCGTGCACTTTTTAATAGAGTTCTCTCTCCTAGTATTTTCACTCTCTTTCAAAATCAGAATTTCATTTTCAAGTGATTTTATATTAGTTTTTGATTTTTTAATTTCTTCTTCAAACAATGGACACTTGTCACACTTAGTGCACTTATTTTGATAGTTTTTAACTAATTGTTCAAGCTTTTCATTTAGTTCAATCAAACTATCTCTTTGTGATTTAATTTTAGCATATTTCTCCCTAAGTCGTTCAAAACAGCCATTTACGTCGTGGAAATATATAAGTAGTTGTGAGTGAGTGAGTTTTGATACCTCGCTTGCCTCGTCATCGTCGCTATCAGTTATATTACCTTGAAGGCACATATCTACTTTCTCACTCTCACTGCTAGTACTTTGATTATCTTCATCACTTGTATTCCATGTAGCTGCAAAACTTCTCCTTTTTGATTTCTTTTCAAAGTTGCATCGATTTTGAGGACAATTGGGCTTGATGTGTCCGGGTTGGTTGCACTTGTGACAGATGATCTTCTGTTCTTCTGAGTAGTTTTGTGCTTTGGCTATTCTGCTTTTCAAATTTTGATTTCGAGATGGATTTCCGTATTTGTAATTCCACATTTTGAATTTCTTTATTATCAGCTCCATTTCTGCTGCTCCATCATCATCATCATCATCACCATCACTTTCTGTTGTTCCTTTAAGAGCTATTGAGTTCTTTCGAGTGTCAGCTCCTTCACGCTCTTCCTTGAATTTCATTTGTAGCTCATAAGTGGTGAGATTTCCAATGAGTTCTTCAACTTTCATTTGTTTTAAATCTTTTGATTCTTGAATGGCAGCCACTTTGGCTTCAAAACATTCGTGGAAGGACTCTAAGGATTTTTAGACTATCTCCAACTCTGTGTATGATTTTCCGAGAGCTTTTGATTTGTATAAGATATTGGAAAGTCGTCCATACATCTCTTTGACATTTTCTTCCTTCGCCTTTGTGTAGTTCTCGTATTCGCTGCTCAGCATGGCAAGGCGAGATTCTTTGACTTGAGATGTTCCTTCGTGAGTCACTTCTAGTGTGTGCCATGTTTTCTGCGCAGTTAGACAATGTGTGACACGATTAAATTCAAATTGATCCAATGAACAGATAATAGAATTCATTGCTTTAGCATTAGCATTTTGTAATTTATTTTCTGTTATGTCCATTGATCCTTTGGTTTCTCTATTTCCTGATTATCTACAATTATAGTTGGTGCTCTACAACCTATCTCAACAATATTCCAAGCGTCAATGGTTTTCAGAAAAAATTTCATTTTATTTTTCCAATAGGCGTATTCACCATTGAACATTGGTGGTCTAACTATGGACTGACCCTCAGCAAAAGCATTATTAAAAGAAGCCATTTAAAAATTCAAAATTTTAAAAATTGATTTTTGAAAAATGAAATTATAAAAAAACAAAAGTTGACTTCTATTCCTAGCTCTGATACCACTTGTAGGATCGATTTCAACCTAGAGTGGGGGTGAATAGGGTGATATTGTTAATTATAAAAATTATTGCGGAAGCTTATAAAATTATTTCAACACAGATAAAACAAAATTATAGCAGCACAGATAACAGCAGAATAATAAATGCAGAAATAGAACGACAAAGAATTTACCCCGCGTCGGCAAAACCCTGCCTACGTGCTGCCCCCAAGGTTTCTACTAGAAATTAAGTAGTCACACGCTTACACACGTAAACTCACGACACCCGCTACTGACTAACCTAACTCTATGCTCAAAACCCTGCCACAACTCAGCCACTGAGTTGTGAATTCTCAAACTACGCCACGTAGTTTGTCCCCTAGTCACACGGACCAGAAATTACAATGTTTAAAAAAAAGGAAAATACAAATTTAAAAACAAAATGACCCAAAACCCCAATAACTAAAGCCATTAAAATAAAACACGGCCGGCCCACACAATAAACAAGTGATAAAGTTAATTCCTTTTTCTTTCTATTATACGGCCGGCTTTGCTTTTTGAAAAAATGGCTTGTTCCTTTTTATTCTTCTTCGTTCCAAATTAGGGCTTTGTAGAGATGAAGGCGCCGACTTTGTTGATCGATCAGGTGGGTTGTTCTCGTGATTGCTTGACGATCGATTGTTATTTTCACTTTTCACGCGACTGCTCCTTCTCGATCGAGTTCGGTGATTTGGTATGTGATTTATTGCTTTTGCTTTACTGTTATGCTTGCATGAACTCGATTTTCGTTTGTAGCCGATGATGATTGGGTTTTTATATAGGGTTCAAACCCCTTGATTTTCGTTCATATATATTTGTTTGAATTTGTCTTCGGCCATTTGATTATTCTTGAACGATGGTGATTTATCTGACTTCTTCAATTCATATAATTTTGCTTGATACTCACGGTGTTGATTCATGACTTGGTCAATTTACTTGGCCACTACGGTTTCGAATTTGAACTGTTCGATTCCGTTCATTTTGACTTTGGCTTGTGATATTGTGATGATTTCTGACCTTCGTGGTTGAGCTTGGTACTGTTGGTTTCTGACTTGTTCTAATTTTTGTTTTCTGCTTCAGCTTGTTTTTTAACATCATCTGACTTCGGCACTGATTGACCTCCTTGTGTTTTAGTTTCACTATTTAGTTTCAAAGCACTACATATATGTGTGTGTTCATATTTGTAGCATACTCGACCTGATCTTGGCAATATCATTCACTGATTATTCTTGTGTGTCTACACATGTGGACTTGAGTCGCATTGTTGGTCTGGTCTCACAGCTGTAACCTGGTTGTCATGTATGCTTCGGTGTTGCATTTGTATTTGATGTGTGCACCACTTGTGGCCTTCATTTTCACACTGCTGTCACATGTCATTGTTTCGGTTTGCTCCTTAGTTTCGGTGCTTATATATATTTACTGATATGATTCATATTGTATTGCTTTTGAACTCATAGCCTTGTCTCACTTGCATTGCTTCTGTTCATATGTCACTGTATATCACTGCATGTTGTATTTGCATGCTAGGCTTAACACTGCAACAATCAACAGTGTACATCATCTTCTTCTACCAGTTTCATTACATAACCTACCAATGCCACCAGAGAATACTTTATACAGCATCACATATTCATTCACTACTACACTTTTGAGCAAACATCACCAAAAAAATTCACTGCCATTAACTCACTTCAAGTCCATTGCTTTCACATTCATCAAACAACTGGCCACTGCTATTACGTGCATTTACTTCACATCTTCTTCATACAACACATAACCATCAACTTGCCTTTCCAATACTGTCACCTGACCAAACTGGCCATCTTACTGTTCACTTTTTGCTGAAGTATTCCTCTGTTTAGTATTGGTGCACTTGGTTTGTGATTTACTGTTGCATTCCTGTATATGCTTCGAGTCATGGTAGCCGTGACTTGAACTTTTAGCCTTTGGTTTGTAATTTCTGATTCATTGTTGACTTCGTTGTTGTTTGGATTAGCTTGCGGTCTTCACTGGGATCACTGGTGCATGTGCTTACCCATTGACAGTTGAGGTAGTGCCATTGTTATTTGTGTCAGTTCATTGCATTATCCACTGTTATATATGTTTGCATTCTGGTTTCTCTGTCTTTGATGTTGAGGCCTGTTCTGCTGCATTGAATTGTTTGGTTGACACACTTTAGTTGTACATTCATGTGTTTATTCCTTTATGTGGTCTGGATTTTCTTTGAGCACATTTCTGATTTTCATTGGGTTGATGTGTACTATGCCTCGAGTGTTCTTGCACCTGACCATTTTATTAAACTTGTATATTCGAACTGCACCTGTGTTGAATCCAGCTTGGAGCTCGGGTTTGACCTTGTGCTGATATTATGACATTACTTTTATTGCACTTGAGTTGAACCCGCGTTTTGGGTTTGACCTTTGCTCACCTGTCCCTATAATTTTATCAAGTGTATATATCGATGTGCACGGCCTTGTGGCATATACAGTGATACACTGTGTATGTCACAAGCTGTTCGTGAATGATGAATTCAAAATTAAATGATGACGAACAACCCAAATAACTGAGGCAAATATTATTTTCTAAATCTACATTTTATTTTATACTGCAAAAATATTTTATTTTCAATTTTACTGCGTCAATGTATATTTCTGCAGATTGCTCAGATGTTGGATTCACATTGGAATGAAGTTGAAGATCAGTACGAGTTGAGTGAATGAGTGATATGTAGTGAGGTGCAATGTGAATTGTAATTTAATCAAATTTGTATTGTAATTGAAACTGTATAGGGTGAGAGCTTGAAATTTGTACTATTCAAAAATTGTAATAAAAATTTGGTTGATTAAAATTTCTGTTTGAATTCAAATTCTGTGTTATTTACTTTATTCAGCAAATATTTATTTAATCTATGAAAAATAAAATAGTACATTAACAAATACATTTAAATGAATATATATATATATATGTTTATTATCATCAAACAAAAATCATATAATCACATATTGAACAATTTCCTGCCTATACCTATAAATAGCAGTCCAAAAGCTTCAAAAAAGGGATCTTCTTGGCTCTTTTACGCTGATACTCCCTTGGAACCATTATTGCGACTCTGTTGTACTGTTGTAAACCTCTGTAACCAGTGAGTTATAATCGATAAAACAGCAACACTTCAAAGTGGACATAGGCTACAACGCCGAACCACTATAAATCTTGTCTTTCTACTGCTTTCCTTTTAAATTTGCAGTGTTCTTCACATTTATATTCTATACATACTTGCTATTTGTGATATGTGATTGTATGCTTTCATCGGCAATTAGGTGTATGTTACTAATTTTGGAGCAAACTATGATAACCTTTCATCGTTATACCTTTCGTAGCATTTCTGCAGCGTTTTTAATGAACCTTTCGTCATTAAAATCTTCCGCATAGATAACCTTTGGTCAATATACCTTTCGCAGCATTTCGGGACCTTTCGGTACTAGTTGTGAACCGCTACGGAAAACCCTTTAGTAGCAGTTGTAAAAGGCTATAGTAAACCCTCCGGCAGTAACCTTTTGGCCTTATCGGAAGCTAGCTTTCAAAGCAATTATAAAACGCTACAGAAACTCTTTTGGTAGCAGTTTTTCCCAACTTTTTCTATATTCAAATAGGCATAACTTTCTAATAACTTTCTAACTGTAAGCCCATTTTTCTATTATGACCATTCTACGGAAAGGTAAACCATCAGTTGAACATAATAGAATAGGTTAGAGACCTTAATTTTATGCCTATAAGAAGTTATGGATAAAATAAAGTTTTATATTTCCGAAAAGGGTTGTTTTATTTGCTTTCGAATATGTTTACTTGATTTTCTTTACTTCGAAGGAGATACTTTCGAATTGATTTCTATTGACTAAGTTATATATTTTCGAAGCGTAGAATTTAAAGTATTATAAAGTAGGAGCCTAATGTTTTTAAGAGCTTTCGAAGGAGGTTACCCTATGAAGTCAAAAGCTAGGTTTCGAAGGTATCGAAAGGTATGGTTTTTCAATGTTTTCAAAAGGCGAAGGTTTAAAGTATTTAAAGGTGGATGATATATGTTTTTAAAGTTGGTAAAAAGAATGTTTATTAAATTATATGAAGGGTTACCTTCAATACTTTCGAAGGTTCTTATTAAAAAGGTTTTAAAGGAGTACCTTCAATGTTTTAGAAAGGTTCTTTAAAGATTTTAAACGAAGGTTTCGAATAAGGACTAGGCGGATAGCCTAAGTGTTTTAAGTAAAGGACTTTAACTTATTTTAAAGGATGGTTAATCCTTATTGAACACCATCAACATTATTTTGAGCAAAAGATATATAACATGGAAAAAATAGCTTAGAGTAAAGATAACGATATATTTTCCTTGTATATTTATGATTGACGGACTAAATCATTTTGAAAAGATTTTCAAGAAATTTTTTGAAGAGCAGTTGGCTCAAATAACATGTAGAGCAGTTAGCTCAGATATTTTGGAGGCTAGGGGAACCAGTTAGGTTGACCCAATAGTAAATATAAATTGAATAAACTCCTGAATGAGAAAAATACAAAACAAAGATATTGGCAGGGATCGATAGGTTTGCAGTAAGCCCATGAAAACTGTATGATATTGGCTGGGGCCAATAGGTTCATAGTAAGCCCATGAAAAATATGTGCAAATGAAGATTCATATAGAGAGGGTCATAGTTAGCCCATGAAAACTATATGCAAATGAAGATGCCAGATAGACAGGTTCATAGTTAGCCCATGAAAACTATGTAATTGGACAGGAAGTCCTCAAATGTTCAACCGGTTATTAGTTTGCCCATGAAAACTATTTGGTTAATAATAATCCTAGAAACTGTAATTGAGACAGATAGTTCAATTTTAGCATAATGGACCTTGCTAATTTTTAATGACAGTTAGTCCAGATGGAGCAGTCAGCTCTGATATGAAAAGATAGTTCATTTTTAGCATAACGGACCTTGCTCATTTTTAAGGACAATTAGACCACCCCTTTTTACTTGTTTTGGGTAGATAGATCATTATCTAGCATAAAAAGATATTACTATTTTGGTAAAATCAGTTTAAGGACAGATAGTCTAGAAAAGAGCGGATAGCTCAGAATTTAGGACAGATAGTCTTGTAGAGAACTGATAGTTCAAATTTTAGACAGATAGTCTATTTTAATTTCTATTTTAGCATAATGGATATTGCTATATTACTCTTATAATCAGTTGATTAACCAGTTTGGTTGCAAGAAAGGATTTGCGAAATATATGTTTTGAAATTGGATATAGTAATGGGAAAACCCGTTCCGCTAAGCGGTATGGTCTCACTAGATATCCATTTGATTTGAGATGATAGACTATTGTTTATACTAGGCTTTATATCTGACTTGAAGTTTTTGTTTTCCCCTTAAACTCTCGGATACTCAATTGATTTTGAATAGTTTGAGGTCTAGGGATTTCAGGTTTTCTTAGACGAATAAAGCTTCCAGAGGCCTGCAGGAGGCGACTAGTTATTTAGAGTTCTCTTTTCTGTTGTGTATTTGGATGTAAAGACTGATTTATTAGCCTTACTATATACTCTGCTCAACCAAAGGGCATCTTCATATGTTACTCTTGGCATATGTGTAATGATTATATTTTGCTGAACGTGGTTAACGTTTTGGGATTATGTAATGAACATGAAAGGTTTTAATTTGGATGTGGAAATATGTTTTTGAATTGTTAAATTTTCCATATTCTTGTGATTTGTTTATCAACGTATCTAGCGCCGCCGTATTTCGTCGAAGCTTAATAAATATGGACGATTGCAGCACCCGTAACCATTAGTTTTGGGCCTCCAAGTAGGGGGATGTTACAATAAATGTTTCAAGCTTTAGAATTCTTCCTCGCACTTATTGGTCTAAACAAACTTCACATCTTTTCGTGTTAGCTTGGTCAACGGTGATGCTATCAACGAAAAATCCTTAATGCACTTCCTATAATACCCTGCTAATCCTAGAAAACTCATTATCTCAGTCATTGTCTCTGGTCTCTTCCAATTATTAACAGCTTCGACCTTATCTTGATCGACTGACAACCCCTTCTCTTAAACCAGATGACCAAAAAACTTAACCTCTTTCTTCCAAAATGACGCTTAAAAAACTTCGCCTTCAGCTGATGCTTCCTCAGCGTCTCAAGCACAACTCTAAGATGATCTTCATGCTCCCTTTCATCCTTAGAGTATACTGAAATGTCGTCTATAAACATCAGCATAAAGCTATCCAAATGCTCTTAGAAGACTCGGTTCATCAGATTCACGAAGATTGCTGGCGCATTAATTAGTACCAATGGCATCACTAACCATTCATACGATCCATATCTGGTCCTAAACGCCGCCAATGGAATACTATCCGCTACTACTCTAAGATGATGGAAACCTGTTGCCAAATCCAACTGAGAAAGTATCTTGGCTCTATTCAACTGATCGAACAAATCATCAATTCTAGGCGACGGATATCGATTCTTTATCATTTTCTCATTCAACTTACGATAATCGATACATAACCTCAATGATTCATCCGGCTTCTTAGCAAACACTGTGGCTGCTCCCTAAGGCGAACTACTTGGCCTAATAAAAATTCTTGCCTTCATAATCCACCAATTGCAACTTTAGCTCCCTCATCTCAGTAGGTGTTATCCTGCTAGGTGGTCTATTCACTGGTTCTGCTTCAAGCACCAAATCTATTCGAAACTCAATAGCTCATTTCGGTGGCTATCCTACTTCCGACTCGAAGATATTCGTGAATTCTCTAACTATGAAAACTCGATTCAACTCGTTCTCTTCCTCCATAACACATAAAAAAGCATTTACCTCACAACTAGGATTTCCTAGGTATACACAATCCGATCACTATAGTCGGGATGTCTAAGTGATATTTTCCTTGTGGAAAAATATCCTAGCATTGTATTTACTAAACCAATCCATTCCTAAAATCCAAACCCTATGAAATCAAACACATGCAAAAGTATGATCTAACAAATCAAATTATAGGTGGTCACACTTCATCCCAAGTGTCACATACCCTCTTATCGAATTTGCAACCCTTAAGGAAGTAACTAAGTATGAAGGTTCTAGGTTAAGCTTATCTACCAAACAACGAGATATAAATGAATGCGATACACCAGTATTAAACAAAATACTAACTGATATACCGTGGATCGAAAGCATACCTCCCAACACTACTTTTTCTTTCTCCTGCATTGTTGGTCTTGAGGTAGCTGGTTCCAATGCAAACACTTCGCCTTTCCTATCCTTAGCAGGCACCTTGCACTGGTTCTTGTAGTGGCCAAGCTATTCATAGTTGAAACATCTCACACCTTCCTTTTCAGCTGCTTTCTTTCCCTTGACTATCTGGCACTCATGAGAATAATGCCCCTTGTTATCATACTTGTAGCAGACAACTTCTGTCTTCCCCTTTTTTGTGGCTCCTCCCTTTTAAGCCCCTTTCTTATGGAAAAACTTTTTCTTCTGACCCTATCCCATCTGGAATTCCTTGGCCTTATTTTTCTCAAGAGAAGCTTGCATTTCCTCATGCCTCAAAGCCATTCAACCACAAGATCATAGGTATCTCTTATATGAGGTAATGTAGCCTTTGCCAACTTAGGCTTCAACCTCCTGATGAACATCTCATTCCTCTTAATCACAATATCCACCGTAGCATACCCATATCTAGCTAACTCCTCAAATCTTCTAGCATGCTCCAACACTGTCATCTCCTCCTGTTCCAACTCAACAAACTTTCTGATAAAGGTAAACTTCGCCATCATTGACATGAATCTCTCCTTAAACCTCCTCTTAAACTCAGCCCATGTCATCGTTTCTTCATTAACTCCAACTACCACACTATTCTACCAGAATAAAGCTTCCCCTTGAAGCTATCTCAATGCAAGCCTCCTCTTTTGCTCATCATTGAGCCCCAAGTTTGCAAAGATCCTTTCACAATGCAGCAATCAGTTCTCCACACCAATAGCATCTTCTATTTTGATAAATGGTTTTCCTCCAAGCCTAACATAATCTCTACTCAAAATAACATAATTGTTGACCACCGAAGCTTCCTAAACCTTCCTATAACATTTCCTCCAACCACTCCAACAGCAACACTCACCTGCATCATATTCACAAAAAACTTATACATAGCTCATATATCAACTTGCGGGACACCAGCATCCACATTCCCTGCTTGTGCCTGACCTGAGTTTCTCCTGGTATTTGGTCTGGCATTTTCATTTGTAGTGTTTCTTCCCCCAAGGTTAATTCTCCCACTTCTAGCATCCAAATATGAATTCAAGCCTCGTGAGATATAGAAGAATAGCCTAAGAGAGATAGGAGAATAGAGATATAGGTATACTTATATATAGAAAATACAAGTATGTTACTATAGCGTTATCCCATATCCCGCTCTTATGGCTAATTCCTTAGTATTTTGTTTTCATGAATCATTTTGGCTTAAAGTTTTTTATAAACCTATGCTCTGATAACAAGTTGTAGCATCCCCTATCTGAAGGCCCGAAGCTAAGCACTACAGATGTTGTAGTGATGGATAGTATCAACTTCCGATGACCAAATACGCTAATGTTAATGGTATCCATAATATCAGAACCATATGAATATGAAACAAAATCACAGATTTCAAAAACAAATTTTCTGATTATTTTTCACAAAACATGTTTCATATTCCATTACATATTTCTAATCGTTTCCTAGGTTTAGATCAAATATAATTATTGAAAAATATGCCAAGAGTGACATATGAAGATGCCCACTTAAAGGACCAGAGTACTAAATAGTCATAACTGACTCAATACCCCAGTGGAATAAAATAATAGAATAACTCCTAAATAGCTAACTTCAGCCTCTTGCTTGTCTTCAGAAGCCTTATTCGTCCAACTACTAAAACCTGGAAAATCCTTAACACTCAGCCTACTCAAATCAATTTTGAGCACCCGAGAGTTTAAGCGGAAAAACATAAACTTCGAGTCAGACATAAAGCTTGGTGTGAATAATACTATACATCTCGGTTATATGATATTAAGTGAGACCACGCCGCTTAGCAAAATGGGTTTTCCCTCACCAATATCCTTTTAAACCATATCTTTTGTAAATCATAATCATGCATCAATATTGGTTAAAACTCTAAAGCATTATCATGTAAACATACGTATAAGGTAAGAAATGGACATTCTGTCCGAACACTATAATTTTGTTTGGCTAACTATTAACCTTTGGCTGACTCATGCCTACCGAAATATATAAACAAATAATCTAACATTTGTCAGATACTTCTCTTTCGAACAGTTTGTCCCTAACTTACTTTCTCCAGGTCAACTGATCCTAATGGTTTTGTTGGCTCACCAATAACCTACCCCTGTGCAAATATATTTTCCTTTCTATGTGGAACATCATTTTAGTCTTACCTGTGACGAAGCCCTACACACTGGAATTTTAGACTAAATTAGCTAGGTGCTAATAGCTAATGTATAGAGTGCGACTCAATACCAGTCCCATCTGGTATACAAATATACGAGTCATTTTACTTAGGGTAATCTTCCTTTATATTTTCCTTGAAAACCTTTTCTTCTCAAATTGATTTAAATCTTTAAATCATACTAAAAAAAGAAAATACATGCTCTATTCTTTTTTCAAAATCACATTGCCATGTTATATACACTTTAAACAAATCTTTGTTGATGAAAACATTTAAACCTTTGAAAGTACCCCTTTCGATACCATTGAAAGTATTCCTTTCGAAATTATGTAAACCTTTATAACCTAGGCCGAAAGGCCAAAATATTCCTTTCGAAACGATTCATATAAACCTTTCAAAACCATTGAAAAACCTTTCCTTCGAAAGCTATAAACCTTGAACATCCTATCTTTAAAACACTTAAATATTGCCTTTCAAAAACATTGGAAAACCTTTCCTTTCAAACCTTACGAAACCATTTGGGAACCATCCCTTCTTCATTAAAACTTTTTGAAAGTATTAAAACATCAAACCTTTAGAAACCATTTGGGTTCAAGTAAAACGTGTGGAACAACATTTCCAAACCATTTAAAACCATCTCTTCCGAAACCTTTAGGTTCTACCTTCAACAGAGTAAAAGGGTCATAAAACATTTATGTCGAAAGTAGTCTTTTGAAAGCATTTCCTAGGTAAAGAAGTGATTATGTCGAAACAACCATTCAAAAACGTTGGAGAAGTGGCTTGGGTTTTTAAAAACAAAGTAACCCTTCTAAAGGCACTGCTTCGAAAGGTTAGACGCGACAACTAGGGGTTTCGGCTCTTGTGAAAGCATTTACTTAAAACAAAAGGCGTGACCTCATTCGAAACCATTCCTCTAAAACCATTTGACCCAGTTGGAAGTCAACCAAGTCGAAAGCATTCCTTTAGAAAGAAAAGCGGGCGCATTTTCATTTGGAAGCAAAATAGCACTTCGACCCCATCTGAATCCCTTGTTTCGACTACATACCTTCCGCCTATATCCAGTTTGCTACGGACCAAGTTTATGATGCCATGCGCATTGGTTTCGATGGTGATGGTGGTGGAGGAACATGGTCGAAAGGCAGGTGCCGAAAGTGGTGAAACATGTAAAAAGCATGTTTAAACTGATTTTTAAAGTTTTTAAGTAATCTTTTCAACTAACTTGCCTTGTTTGTCAAAATACTATAGGTTGTTATTTTTTTGAATTTGCTAAAGAAATTTCAGAATTGAATGAAATAAACTATTAAAAAATACCCCTTCTCCATTTATAAATATATAAAACATTTAAGTCTGATACCTTAAACAACTTAATATATATATATTAAAACACTTAGCAAAGTTCTACAAAAATTCCAAAAAATCATTTTAATATATTTTCCAACATATACTGATTTCAGACTCAAAACATAAATTATTTAACCGTAAATAATTTTTGAACCCAAATAATTAATTTCCTCATTAGAATATTAATATTAAATCCACATCAATTCATAAAATTATGAAAATTGAAACCCGTCTTTAAAATATTATTTCTGATATAAATCTAAAATTGCAAGAAATTTGGATGTTATTTAATAGGGTTTTCACATCAAAACATATCATAAAAGCTATATGAGTAAGCATAAATCATCAACAATCATATATAAACGTTTAATCATTCAAAAACACGGAATTACCTTTCAAACTAATTCAGATTAACCTTAAAACCGAAAACGATGTAAAATATGAGATGTAGTCATTATTCACCTTAGCTTTGAGATTAAGGATTGGAGATTTGATCTTGATTAAGACGCTTAAGCTTTTCCTTTGAAATCTTGCTTATCTTCTCTTTTCTTCTCTTAATGGTGGCCGGCCTCAAGTTTGTTTTTCTTTTGTGAATATAGAAATGAACGTGTGAGTGATGGGTTTAAGGGTTTAGAGTATAAGGATGTGTCCTATTCCTATATTGCCCCTAATTTATTTTCCTGAAATTTTAATTCTTTATTTCATTTGTATAAGGCAAGACTACATTTACAAATCACAAATCTCAACCCATTAACCATTTTACATTATTTTATTTAATTTACCTAATTAAATGTTCCTATTAATGTTACTAAAAATATAGGGGGTTACATATCTTTTTGTTTTCATGAATCTGTAGGTCTTTCAAGTCCCAACCAAACATTAGGAAGTGGTGCCTCCGTGGAGCAACAATCTACTAGTACTAAAATTCCAACGGCCACGGACATTCCAGGGCCCGATGCTCAAATAATCGGTGCATTTGATGATGAAAATGCTGATGACCTACCATTGCTAAAAGAATCAGACGATGTTGTGGTCATTGGCGCCATTGAACATACCGATGGGCTTAGCTTAAAAGAGCGCATTGAAAGAGAGGAGTTGTTGAAGAGAAAAGCTAAGCTTGAACCCATTGACGTGGACATCGACGATCCAAATATTGTCCCTT
This sequence comes from Allium cepa, assembly GCA_030765085.1. Lineage (NCBI taxonomy): Eukaryota > Viridiplantae > Streptophyta > Magnoliopsida > Asparagales > Amaryllidaceae > Allium > Allium cepa. Next base: position 568,376,597 of record CM060929.1, read on the forward strand.
TTCAAGTTATTAGACTCAGTGGGCCGGTTCCTGAAGAACTCCCTTCAACCTTTGAGAGCTCCCCTGCCAAGGGCGACAAAGGATCAAGGAAAAGGATGGGCAGAAGTGTGGATGGTGGCACTCTTAAGAAATCTAAAAGGGAGAAAGGGCTGAAGAATTAATCGTTGCCTCAGTTTAGTCTGTATATAGCTTGTGTAGCCGTTTTTCTTTATGTTGTCTGTGATTGTGCTGGTACGGCCCCCGTTTTTGAATAAACTTGTATCACAATTTTGAAGTTTAGCATGCGAATAAAAGTTATCCATTTTTTGGCAAACTCTTATACGAATTTTGTCTACGTAATTGTGCTATTACTTTTCCATTCAATGTACTTGTAATTCATTGCTCGTTAATTCGGACAATCGTTTGTTAATTTTCACTCAAGGCCTCCATGTAGTCGTGGCCTCATGTAGTCTCATACACTGGGTTCGAGCCTAATGCTACGCTGTTGGATTCAGTGATCTGAGTGATTATACTCCTGCCCCTAGTCTCGGGTTAGCGAAGTTAGATGGTGGACAGTCGAACTCCATCCACAGTGAGATTATACTCCTATCAATTTTAGGTCAAAGTTTAAGGAATATTGAGGGGTCCACACTCATCTATTTGTTTATACTCATATCTGCACTCTGGGGATAAGAGTTAGGGTGGTTAAATTGCACCCATCCTGCATTTATACTTCAATCCATACTCCGAGGACTTAGAGTTATTTCAAAAAAAAGTTGGATCGTACATTCCTTAATTGATTGGTTAGCCTCTAAGTCCAGGATTCAACTTAGCAAGCGATCGGTCGTATCACAAACACTTTTGATTCATATTTGTCCAATCACTCGGTAGGAATAATTTGGTTAGCAGATGGTTGTTTCACATCTATTTCTTGTTAGGTATTCCGTCAATCGAGTTATAACTGAGAATCATTAGATGAACGGTTGAACCACGTTTATTTGTTTAGTTAAATTGTGAACTTATATAATCGGCTAGCTGCAAACTTTGGGAACCTGCTCGGACATATCAATATTAGTTAGTCGGGCATTGCAACTAATATGTAGTATTACATCAATCACAGATATGAAGGAAATTTCAAACTTTATTTTCCAAATGGAAAGAAATGACATAATATGTCTTATTTCATATATAGAAAATCAAATGCTAAAGTAAATTCGAAAATCGAATATAAGTAAATGAAAAAGAATAAACTAAGTAAAATAGCATCATAAATGCTCGCTATTCCATGCCCTTGTGAGTGTTATGCCATCAACATTCACCAGCTTGAAAGTTCCTCTCTAAGCCTCTGTTCAATGACGCATGGTCCTTCCCAAGTAGGATTCATATGTGATGTGGCAGGAAAAACCCATTGTAGGACGATATCATCGATTTCAAAGGTTCAAGGTCAGACTTTAGTGTTGTAGTATCGAACGACTTGGTTTCGATATGCGGCTGCCCTCAAATCAGCTTCCTCACACTTTTCACTTATAAAGTTTAGAGATTCTAAAGGAAATCTATATTCATTCTAGGATCGTAGCAGGTCACTCAATGAGAAGGGACTTAGAGTTCAATAGGAATAACGGCTTTAGTGCCGTAAGTAAAGGCGGATGGAGTATGGCCAATCACGGACTTGGCGGTAGTTCTGTAAGCCCATAATGATGTTCGGATTACATCCACCCCCTTGCCTCTAGCCTAATGGACTTTATGATTTTATTCACAGCTTGAACTTATCCATTTTCCAGAAGGTGGGTAACTGCCGCAAATCTCTTCTCAATATGATGTGATGGCAGAAGTCTTTAATTTAAGCGTTGTTGAATTGGGTTTCATTGTTAATCACAACTGTTCGTGGAAGGCTAAAACAACATATGATATTCCGAACAATAAACTTGATTACTTTCTTTGTTGTGACTGTGACTAAAGGTTCCGCTTCGGCCTATCTGGTGAAGTAATCAGCTGCAACGCAGACGTACTTCGCACCACCTATAGAGACTGGTAAGGAACCGATAATATCCATGACTCATATGACAAACGGCCACAGACTGACCATTTGTGTGATTCCTGTTGGTGGAGCACTTGGAACTTTTGCATACATCTGGCACTTGTCATATCGCTTAACATATTCGGCAACATCTTAGTTGATATTCAGCCAATAATACCCATAACGGAGTATTTTCCTTGCTAGGGTTTGTTATCCCACCTATTGGTCAAGGCTGGAATATCAACAAATTGGCAAGGAATGATGGATATTGGGATTGGAGATCGATTGGAATCAAGGGTGCAATCGATGTCATGAAAATTTGGTTGAGCTCCGATCGGGACGGAATCGATTGGAGGTGATGATGAGGACTAGGAATGGCTATGTTTCAAATTTCAGGCTAATCGGAGTTCGTATGAAGGAGATATGATCGTTGCAAGGTAGAAAGAGCAGGCTGTTCGTATCCATCGACGCACAGGGATGGTTGTATCGATACATTTCATATCGATCAGGTAGTTGGTGTTTCATATCGATCGGCTTCGTATCGATCAGCAGAAGTTTGACTCGATGGGGTTCGCGTCGATCAGGTTTTGGTTCGACTCGATGGTTTCGTATCGATCAGGATGGAAAGAAGCGGCATGTCTCGAAACGATACTCTCGTATCGATAACAGAAGGATTTGGCACTTTCGTATCCATCAGGCAAAGCTTTCTTCATATCCATCAGGTAAGGTCTCGCTCGTATCCATCCCGAGGATGAGCTTCGTATCCATCCTCCGCTCCATCACAACCACTTCATATCGATAACCCCCATGGTCGTTTCGTATAGATCAATTCGTGAATGATCGATGCGAAGTGTACTCCTGGAATCGATGCAAAGAGAAACATGAATCGATGGGTACGAGCATGCCGTTGCGAAGTTATGGATATGGACGAAGCATAAAACATGGATGCAAGTCCACGTCTCCAGGAAGGAAGCGTTCAACTCGGCATCCAAAGTGGATCAACCCAGGGATTACGCGACACGTCACCGCATGCGCACGTGCTTCTATAGAGTCGAACGGGATGGATTCGAACCAATGGATACGAACGCAACAACACTCATGAATATGCAACTCATATCGATCATATCTCCCAAACCATTGATTCAAATGCAATGAAATTTTCACAGAAGCTTCCATACATGGTAAAAAATACTCCTACCAAGTTTCAGCTCGATTGGATCATTTTTTGATGGATACGAAAGCATTTCGTACCGATCACAGATCAAGTCGAAACTTGGTGGGGTCGGTCGCGTGGGCCCACTCATGTACCAGAAGAAGTCTCTCGAAGTTTGAGCGCGATCTCAGCCTCCTACGCCTATAAATAGCCCCCTGAAGCCTACATAAAGGGGATCTTTTGCCTGCTCAACGCCCAGGCTCTGCCGGATTCATTTCTACATTTCAATACAACTATTGTACTCAAAATTCATCATTGCTACTGCTGTAATCATCTGTAATCAGCAAGGATAATCAATAAAGGATAAAACTTTGAAGTGGACGTAGGCCGGAGATAGCCGAACCACTATAAATCTTGTGTCTCTGTTCATTACTTTTGGATTATTGCTTGTAATTTGCTGTGTTCTGTGATTTGTGTTTAAGATATTGCTGATTTATATTCATACTTTGGTGCTTTCACGATATTTGGGGTTTGTGGCCAATTTTGACGCAAACACTTTGGTGCTTTCACTGAGAGCAACCAGCACCCGCTACATCAGAATCAAAGTTCAAATTTGAAGAGTTTGAGGAGTTTGGATTTGAAGACAATGACTCGACAAACAAGGCAAAGAGCTGAGAGAAGCCAACAAAGAGGAAGCCAAGAGGCATCCTCTGGAGTAGGAGAAGGACAAGCTTCCGTCTACGTCACCAGGGATGAAATGGAAGCTATGGCAAATTCTCTGCAAGGGAGATTGTTGAAAAGTCAACAGGAAATGATGCAGATTTTCTTTGAGCAGATGAGAGCTGGAGGGACGCAGAACTTAGGAACAGCTACAGCGGCTGTGGATGTGGAACAAGGAGCTAGGGTTTTGGAACCTAATGGAGAACGGAATACAGAGCTAGGAGGTGATCAACGAGGACTTGGGGGTAGGCCCACAGGATCCAACACAGGAGGACCTTTGGAAGGAGTTCAACAGGATAGAGCCAACATTGCTGCTAATGAGCCACATGAAGAATATGTGCCGGAGTTCCCTCGGGGGCATGGGGGCAACCCCTGACATACAATGCTGGATTGGTAGAGATAACCAGGAAAACTATGCGTGGAGGTTTGACCAATGGAGATTTGGAAGGAGTGAACAAGAGTCCGTTCGCTCGGGAAATCAGGATAGCTCAGAATCCACCTAAGTTCAAGCTACCTAGCGTGGAAGTATATGAGGGCAAGGCAGACCCAACTGATCACTTGATGAGATACACCAGACACATGGAAGTGCTGGGGGCATCGGAGGAAGTAATGGTCAGATGTTTCCCTTTGTACTTGACGGACTTAGCTGCAATGTGGTTTAGGCAGTTGGCGGAAGGATCTATCAGGACTTGGAGGGAATTGGTGATAGGTTTCTGAGGAAGTTTCGAGTTCATATTAAAAGGACTTAGAACGTAATGACGCTAACGTCGGTGAAACAAAGGACGGATGAATCACTTAGAGCTTTTCTAACTCGATTCAATGCGGCAGTTGCTTCGGTGGATCGGCCGGATCCATCAATGGTTTTAGTGGTGGCAATGTCAGGAGTCAGGGAGGATTCGGATTTCAAGGTATCTTTAATACGAGACCCACCACTGGATCTCTGGGAATTCTTTTATGAAGCTGAGAGGTTCCTCCGACAAGAGGATGCATGTGCGGACTTAAAGATGAAGGAAGTAAATGCGACTGAGGGTGGAGGACCATCCAGCAAAGGTTCGGATAAAGATAAAGGAAAAAGGAAATTGGACGATGATTCTGGAAAAGATAGGAAGCGATGGAAGGATCCAAAATTTTCTACATACGCAGGATTGAACGAGACGCTGAAGTGGATATACCTGGATACTCGAAATCGCCTTCCCTACCGAAGGCCAGCTTGGAGAGAGCCTTCTGAACGAGAGAGGGCATCAGGAAGGCAATGCCTATTCCATGATTTGGATGGGCATGATACCAACAGCTGCAGGCACTTAAAGGACATAATCGAGGAACATGTAAGGAATGGACAGTTGCGACAATATGTCAGAACTCGGAATGCAGCGGTGGAGCAGGAGCAGCCACCACCTACCTCGAACAACGATGGCGCGAGGTCCAGGGATGATGGTCGATTGATTGTCCATTGACCAGGATAATATGAAATAAGCAACAAGCTACTGGCAAACGGCAAAGTCATTTACATATGTATGGGTACGGAGATACCCCCTAGGCATGCTCTGAATGATGATAAACCGCGATGCTATGGTTTGTGAAATTTGTCTTTTGCTTTTGGATTGGACACTGATTTTTCTGGTTTGGTTTTGGAGTTTGGATTGAACTCCTGGTTTAGTTTTCTTTCTGATTTGGATTTTCGCTTGGATGATTGTCTTCTGTTTTAGATGCTGGTTTGGATTTCTGATTTTTTGATTTAGTTTGGATTTTGGATTGGATTTTGATTGGATTTTTATTTGGTTTTTGATAAAAGGTCATCGGGTATGGATTATGCCTGGCAAGGGGTGAGTCGCTTTGCCCGAACGTGGTAAATTGACTCATTCAGGTCGTTGAGTATGGACTATGCTCACCAAGGGTCCGAAGTGATCAGGATTCGGCCTAGGACTTAGGCCCTATATTATCGATTATTGTTTCAGGTTGTCGAGTATGGACTGTGCTCGACAAGGGTACAGAGTGACTAGGATTCGGCTTAGGACTTAAGCCACATCATTTCTTGCGTCCAGGGATGCTGGACCACGGTCGCCAAGTGTGGATTGCACTTGGCAAGAACCTGGAGAGGTTAACTCAACGTCCAGGGACACTGGACCACGGTCGTCAGGTGTGGATTGCGCTTGGCAAGAACCCGGAGAGGTTATGGATTTGGATATCGACCCGAAGAGGTCTTGGATTCAGATATCGAATATTGGATAAGGATGGATTAGGACTCGGTTGTCGAGCTCGGATGGATATGGAATTGCTAAGGCTTTGGTTATTGGATTTGGAAATGGGAATCTACTTTGAAAGGTCAAGGACGATAACTCAAACGATATGGCTATGGACTTTGGATATCGGATTCGGAACTATTCAAAACACGCCTTCTTATCACAAGGCATGTTTTAGGGGGCAAATGTTATCCCACCTTTTGGTCAAGGCTGGAATATCAACAAATCGGCAAGGAATGATGGATATTGGGATTGGAGATTGATTGGAATCAAGGCTGCAATCGATGTCGTCAAAATTTGGTTGAGCTCCGATCAGGACAGAATCGATTGGAGGTGATGATGAGGACTAGGAGAGGCTACGTTTCAAATTTCAGGCTAATCGGAGTTCGTATGAAGGAGATATGATCGATGCAAGGTAGGAAGAGCATGCTGTTCGTATCCATCGGCGCACAGGGATGGTTCGTATCGATGCATTTCGTATCGATCAGGTAGTTGGTGTTTCGTATCGATCGGCTTCGTATCGATCAGCAGAAGTTCGACTTGATGGGGTTCGCATCGATCAGGTTTTGGTTCGACTCGATGGTTTCGTATCGATCAGGATGGAAAGAAGCGGCATGTCTCGAATCGATACTCTCGTATCGATAGCAGAAGGATTTGGCACTTTCGTATCCATCAGGTAAAGCTTTCTTTGTATCCATCAGGTAAGGTCTCGCTCGTATCCATCCTGAGGATAAGCTTCGTATCCATCCTCCACTCCATCACAACCACTTCATATCGATAACCCCCATGGTCGTTTCGTATCGATCAATTTGTGAATGATCGATGCGAAGCGTACTCCTGGAATCGATGCAAAGAGAAACATGAATCGATAGGTACGAGCATGCCGTTGCGAAGTTATGGATATGGACGAAGCACAAAACATGGATGCAAGTCCACGTCTCCAGGAAGGAAGCGTTCAACTCGACACCCAAAGTGGATCAACCCAGGGATTACGCGACACGTCACCACACGCACACGTGCTTCTATCGAGTCGAACGGGATGGATTCGAACCAATGGATACGAACGCAACAACACTCACGAAAATGCAACTCGTATCGATTATATCTCCCAAACCGCTGATCCAAATGCAATGAAATTTTCACAGAAGCTTCCATACATGGTAAAAAATGCTCCTGCCAAGTTTCAGCTCGAGTGGATCATTTTTTGATGGATACGAAAGCATTTCGTATCGATCACAGATCGAGTCAAAATTTGGTGGGGTCGGTCGCGTGGGCCCACTCATGTGCCAGAAGAAGTCTCCCGAAGTTTGAGCGCGATCTCAGCCTCCTACGCCTATAAATAGCCCACTGAAGCCTACAGAAAGGAGATCTTTTGCCTGCTCAACGCTCAGACTCTGCCGGATTCATTTCTACATTTCAATACAACTATTGTACTCAAAATTCATCATTACTACTGCTGTAATCATCTGTAACCAGCAAGGATAATCAATAAAGGATAAAACTTTGAAGTGGACGTAGGCCGGAGATAGCCGAACCACTATAAATCTTGTGTCTCTGTTCATTACTTTTGGATTATTGCTTGTAATTTGCTGTGATCTGTGATTTTTGTTTGGGATATTGCTGATTTATATTCATACTTTGGTGCTTTCACGATATTTGGGGTTTGTGACCAATTTTGTCGCAAACAGGGTTTTCCCCCCAGTTTGATCGCCACATTCCCCTTCCTGAATGATATACCAGAGCATGGGAATGGAAAAACTTTTTCTATATATGACTCCTTCCTGAATGATATATCGCAAAGCTTAGTGATTCCTTCATTCGAGAAGGATTCCCTGTAGCAAATAGTCTTTAATCAGAGTCGTCTATGACTCCTCCTCAGGTTCCATCTTTAGTACCCAATCGATTTTCATCTGGTTTATGCTTGGAGCATCTAGTTCTTCGACTGGAACCAAGCCCATTTGTTATGCATCCACAGTGCTATCGAACTTTGCCAATGAATGTTTCGATCGCATGGAATATGCATGATCACATAATACTCAAAGCTGGTCAATAACTCTTGGACTTGGATAAGGTATGGAGCGAGTCGTTGTCCTTTAGCTTGGTAATCTCCCCTTACTGGGCACTATACGAACTACGAGTCCCAAAATATTTCGAGAGATTTTATCCCTAGTTCTCTGGCATATTTGAGTCCAACAATCAAAGTTTCATACTCAACTTTGTTGTTCGTTGCATGGAAGTTGAGCTTCAAAGTGTAGCAAATTGATCGATCTTCTAGGGCCGCTGCCATGATTTTGGCTTTAAAAAAATGGTCATTTATGCTCCATCCATATGCATTTTCCATCAAATTATATGGAATCCACTGCTCTCTAGAAGATCATCTTGTACGGTGAATTCTGCTATAAAGTTTGCCAGTGGCTGCCCCTTGATAGCTATCTAAGGGAGATAAGTAATGTGGAATTGACTCAGTTCGATGTACCATTCGAGTAACCTCCCAGATGTCTAAGTAGCTGTAGGACCTATCGTAATGGCTGGTCGGTGTAAAAATTGATAAGATAAGCCTAAAAATAGGGGCGAAGCTTTCGTAAAAAAGTTAACAAGCAGCATGCCAATTTGTCTATCTTCGGATAGTTCCTTTCAGCTCCTGTTAATCATTTTCTAACGTAATAGACCGGTCTCTGGATCCGATTCTCTTCGCGAAGCAGTGAGGCACTTATAGCATGTACTGATATGGCCAAGTAGATATACAAGTCTTCATGATCCACCGGTTTTGACAAGATGAGAGGCCTTTCTCGGTGGTTCACCAAAACTCAAAATGCATCTTCACAATCCTGCATTTATTCAAAGTTCATTTTCTGTCTTCTAATCAAATCGAAGAAAAGAATGCATTTGTCGGTGGCTCTGTAAATAAATCAAATTAGGGCAGAAACCATCCTATTTAGGCTCTGTACTTGTTTGATGGTCTTCGGCAATTGGATGTTGCGAATTGCTTGAATCTTTTTTGGGATTAGCTTTGAGTCCACTGATATTGACGATGAAAACCAATAACTTTTTTGGTGCAATGCTAAAAGAACACTTCAAAGGATTGATCTGTATTTTGTAATATCAAAGGATATCGAACATGTTTTCTGGGTCTTTAATGTGGTCGCTTGGTCATCATGACTTCATAAGCATATAATCCACGTATACTTCCATCGTCTTTCCAATCTAATCTTTAAACATTCTGCTGACTAGGCATTGATAGGTTGCTCCACCATCCTTCAATCCAAATGGCATTAAGATATAGCAATACAATCCAACATCTGTAACAAAGCTGTGTGCTCCTGATTGGGGATATGCATCCGGATTTGGTTATATATAGAGTACGCATCCATGAAAGATAGCAATTTGTGTGTTGCGGTCGAGTCTACCAGATGGTCAATCCTTGGAAGGAGAAAACGGACTTTCGGGCATGCCTTGTTCAAGTTCGAATAATCAATGCATGTCTTCCACTTTCCATTCACCTTTTTCACAAGTACAGGATTAGTTACCCAATTAGGGTTGAGGGCATTACGAATAAACCAATCACCTTTGAGTCTATCCACCTCCTTTTTAAGGGTAGAAGGTCTCTCCAAATCCATGCCATGCCTTTTCATTTACACCGAGACATGCCTCAGATCATTATTTAAGTGTGGCTCACAATGGTAGACGATATTCCATACATGTCAGAGTGCATCCACGCGAACATGTCAAGATTCGCTTTGAGAAAACTAGCAAGTTCTTTCATCATCGGGGGACTGAGCTATGATCCAATCTTTAGAACCTGTGATGGGTCGTCGTTGTTGACCGTTATTTCAATTGTCAGCTCAACCGGTGCAACATTGGTCTCTTTGGGCTCCTCCTCATCATCCCTCAGATCTATGTATTTATAGAACCGACTGTGGCTTCTGAGCCGAGGCTCCAACACTAGTTATTGATCTTCAGTAGTTTGGATGCGGATAGACTTATCCACACCCTTACCTTTCTCCTTCCATCGAGCATCTCTCAGTTCAGCTATATAACAAGCACGTTCGGGTGGGAATTTCAAAGTCAAAAACCACAAGGAAAGAGCTACCCATATTTAGCTAGGGCTGGTTGGTCCGAAAAAGCATTGTATGGAGAGTCAATATCCAAGACAACAAATGGTAAAATCCGCACTCTCCTGTGGTCGCCTTCTCCCAACTCCACGGGCAATTTGACATATCCGACAGCTTCAGTCGCAGCACCGTTAATGCTATGAATGTGGGCTTTAGATGATTTCAAGTCCTTGGCTTCCACACTCCTCTGAACGTAAGCATTTTTGAAAATTATATTAACGGAACTTCCATAATCAACTAAAATCTTTCGTACTAAGGTGGGGCCAATCATGGCCGAAATGACCATTGGATCGACCGTCGATGCCTCCACCTTATCTGCATCTCTGTTTCTAAATACAATGTCATCTACCATTGTACGTTGCTGTTTTGCAGAGCTCCATCTTCTAAAATCCAACAACGCTCAAAATTCATATGCTTGATCGTGCTAGCATATCGCTCCATCTCATGCCAACTTTTATCAACTGGACGCGGTCTTCTGAATATCGTAGTGATCACTAATCTTCCACCAGTCCACGCAGGCTCCTTGTCCCTACACGAAGTTTTTCTTCGATTGGGGTCAGATGTAACCTGCCCGCCATCTTGTCAGGTTTTAACAAACTGTTGTAATTTTCTTTTCTAAATCAGTTTTTCTATAACATCCTAAGGATTCCTACATTCATTTATGTTATGTCCATAGCATTCGTGGAACCGGTAATATTTTCCAATCTGCTTCCATTTCTTCGTCGATTCTTTTGGAGGTAGCTTCCTGTACTGCATGGTATTGCAGGTAGACAAACAGACATTCTCTAGAGATATATTTAGTTGTGTGTAGGTATCATATATTGAAATCCTAGATTTTCCTCTTCTAGAATCCCTTTTTCGTTCATGGTTCCTATCACCATCTTTCTTTTGCTAATTCGGTTTATTCTAGGCATTCACTTGAACTTTCTCAGAACTAACACCAGACTGCTTCACTGCAACTTTACTCTATACTCCTCCACTTGATCACACAATATTCTTCTTCCTAGAGCATTAGCTTCTTCTTTCCTCAAATACCAAGCTGCTTTGGAATAGAAATGCTCCATTATTGCGGGTAGTCTGCTAGCTAACTAATCGCCAAAGTATGATTGGATCAATCCCTCTCGTTACCGCCATCAACATTGAATGGTCATTCAGATTACTGACTTTTGTGATAGCTCCAGCGTGGGCTTCAGCATGAAAGATAGGCTCCCTCCTCTGAGGGATTGGCACTAATCGATCTCGGCAAACCATGTTGGTTTGCCTGTTTATGTCCTAAAGTTTCTATATGATATCCATTAGTTCTACGACGTCTGCATCTTTGATAATCATCCGAGGAACTAAAACTTTTCGATGTAGAATAAGGGGTAGGGTCCCTCGTAGCTTTCCCATGTTGTTGCTGACTAAGTTGGTTCATTAGATCATTATTAGCTCTAATTTGCTAATTCAACTATCGGTGGCTATCAAATGACTCTCTCACCGGATTCTAGAATTTGGCTCTTGTGATGGAATCAACCGGATTCTAAAAATCAACTGGATTAGTAGCATTCACGTCTACAGGTAGATTGCTTAGGCCCCCTTGCTGGATGCTAGTGTTCTCATTTCCTTCTATGTTTTGAGATGTAGATCTGATATTCCTAACCGTTATAGATAATTTTCCTTATACTTTTGCAAGTCTGTGTAGAACAAACAAGTTTCTTGAAGAAAATTCTGGATCTCTTTGGGGCATTTGTGCAATCCAATAACAACAAAGGGATTCAAACAGGGCTGAGAATCAGATTCTCAATGAAAACACCAAAATGTTTGCACCAAAAATTGGCACAAACACCCAATATAAGTTTTGTAGAGAAATAAATGAAGAATATAAAATGAAAATGGATGAATATAGTAATGAAATAGCGGAAATTAAAGTAATAATAAAACACAATTATTTATAGTGGTTTGGCATTGTTTGCCTACGTCAACTTTAAATAGATTGCTTTATTAATCACTTTGTGAACTGTGTATGACAGGGATCAGATGAAAATCCTTAGTTATAATAGAGTACAAAGCAATCGACAATGTAAAGATCCTAAAATGAACAACCAAGCTTGTATTTATAGACGAAGATGGCAAAATACCTTCCTGAAAATTTGACAGAAGGACCTCTACGACCATATAAACCTATAAAAGGGATCACGTGGCCAAAATCCTAAGGAATAGGGATCGATGCCGATCCCTATTTTAGGAAAATTCGAGGATATGATCCCTATTGTTGCTTCCCCATGTTGTAATATGCCTTGACTCCAAGTTTCATGCTAATTGTAATAGTAGAACTTGAGTTAGTGCTTGATTTTGTTTCAATATGAGTTGCCTTCTGATTTCAACTGATCCCTATTGAGGGAAGTGTGTTGGTCCCTCCTATTTCATCTTCTTGAAGTGCGATCCCTAAGGTAGGCTTCCTAGGGTTCCTACATCTTGCTTACACAATTTCATATGCATTGGACCTATGGATCTTGAGATATTGATTGTTTTCTATTGAAGTGAACTTACTTCCTGAAACATGTCAATCCCTATGTTAGAATTTGATTATAACCGATGCCTCCTATATGTTGAACCATATTCCATACTTTGAACATTCTGCATCATGTATCTCTTAATTCCGTTCAATCATGGCTTTATATTAGCATTTGTACATGACCTTAGGACCCCACAATCTTCGCTCTAGACTTACTCGCCATAACGACAATCGAGTCTAACTCGTCCAATCAGTTCGAATATAGCCGAATCAAAATGCTGGATAACACAACAAATCCTAAATAAAACAAAACAAATGCTAGAAGAGAAAAAACAACAACAGCTAATCCTAAAACAATGCCTACGGACTATGAGATGCATTGCTCCGTGGCTGGAGCTCGATCCAATATTGCGACCCTTGAATAGTCATAGCATGGCAGCTATGCACTCAAATCTTGAGCCACTGGCGTTACTAGTGTTGCTGACGATTTCAAAATTGCCATCTTCCTAAGAAAGGATCTAAATTTGGCAAAAGGAACCTTCTACAAAACCACCTCTCCATGGAGGTTCACCCATATTACCTAAAGATAGGAGTGAATAGGTGAAAATATGGAAAGTGACTCTATGGGTGCTAATCCTTAACCAACGAATTGAATCAAATGGGTGCGGGACCAATTGATGACGATGCCGCCAATACTAGCATAGGTGATCTTTTCCATCATGGCAAAGAACCGGTCGTAACTTCCTGTCATAGGGATGATGTTATGTCGAATGATGCACATAATCAAACTGGCAGTCAGACATAGATTATCCATCTTCCAAACACGGACATTCTAGGGAAGGATCTACTGCAAAAATCATTGGATCAGTCACTTCAAAATCATCCAAGTCCATGTCCTTCATAGATGCCTCCAAAATCTCAGTGAGATCATCATTAGTCAACTCAATCAAGATACTCTTTACCTCCAAACTAATCAAACTATTTCCTCCATCGAAAAGGCGGATGATGCATGGGTAATATTCCCGTTCATAAGTCTCGTAGCGGAGGATTGGTGCAAATCTTACCACGACGAATTGCTCCTTCAGCCCAAAGGCGACCAAACCTTTTGCTCCTTCCGGTCCAGCCAAGTGGCCTCTTGAGGGTTGAGATCATAATGGTGTAAGGAAAAAACGGTAGTGCGGAAAGATGTCTTGAGCTAAAAGGTAGTCGAAGGAAGTAGGGTTTAGATCTGAAGTGGTGGTGGGGAGAGACCTAACGTGCAAAATAAGCACGAGTGGAAGGCAATGCCGCTGCTCTTAGGGAAAAAAGATGTCGCCTAGGGAAGGAACGAAAGAGAGAGGTTGATACTTTGATGAGGAGGAGGATGGAGATTGGATTCGTCTTGTTGAGGAAGAAAGAACGAAAGAAGGCAATTAGAAAAATTCGAATGTGACTTTTATAGTTCTGTTCCCGATTCAAATTGTGCCAAAACTCGTTAACTGGTAGACCATTATACATTTACCGCTAGGTGGTAAACGGTTAGACTGGCTTGGGGTTTAATTGAATCTAGACCCAATTAGGGTCAGATTAAAAAATTACAACCGCTTCATGTTATCTCCTTCGATTTGACACGATCCGAAAAATTCTGTGCTCATCACGGTGGTGTCAAAACCTACCGCTTAGTCTCGAACCATGCTCCAGCAATTCACTGTAGTCCCAAGGAAACTGCTGCGACTAACATCAGTTCCAAAAACTCAAAATATTCTAGCTACTATTTCCTGTGTATTTGCATGAAAATATTTCTTTCAATAGCTGATGGGTACAGCAATACTTCAAACTACATACCCCAATAAAGTTGACGTCATTCCTATTTGGTTTGTACCTTAAAGAGAGAAAATATAAAACCCTCGATTTTATAAATTGAAAAATCACCGAGTTAAGTATATGCTCCTTTATACTTGTTTCTATGTAATAAAAACCAAAACTTCTCTTAAAAGTAAAACTTATATATATATATATATATATATATATATATATATATATATATATATATATATTCAAGGTTCCCAAAAACCTTCTTTTTAAAATAAAAATTTTCCAAATTGGAAAACTATATTCTTGCTAAAAATCAATACCAAGCATTTACTGATATATATATATATAAGGATTTAAAGAATTAATCTTTCATAAACCAAAAATTTCTTAACACAACCAATATGGTGGTATACGTGTTTCTTTGAAAATTAAAATTTCGTAACTTTCCCAAGACAAAATTTCCAAAATAAATCTTTGGGAAAAGAAAACCTTTGAAAACCACCTTTTCAAAAATCTAAGTCATTTCCAAAATATGCTTTATAGAAATTCTTTCATAGGTTTTAGACTAAGGAATTGATATTAATTATTCAAATAAAAATCCAGTTTGCCATCAAAGAGGCGATCAATGAATGTACCCTAGTTAAACTTGCTTCCAAACAATTGTGACATAAAGAATCTAATTTTCTATCCATCTAAAATAATTATATGTCTTCGATTGGAGCTCAAAATCCAAAGTCACATGGTAGCTAGAATCCCAACCGTCAAGTCGAACACATTCATTTTGCGGGATTTTGCTATATGTCGTACTCTTGCTCTTTATCAACGACACTTTACGCATCACCAACACTCCATGGGGTATGCAACACCTCAGATTTTCGATACCATTATTTAGGATATTTAATTAGATAAACCAAATAAAACAATATGTTGATTAAGGGATTGTGATTAGATTTTATTAAAGAGGTAGTCGTGCCACTTAGTTAAATAATAAAAAGAAGATTAAAAATGAATAAGAGGAAGGAGTAAAATGGAAAGTTATTTCTATATCCCTTAAACTATGGCCGTGTACACTCTATACACGTTCATTTCTCATTGTCAAATATTGTCAAAGCTCAGGCCGACCACCATTAACAAGGAAAAAGGGAAAAAGAAAGAAGATAATCTAGAAAGAAGCTTAACCAAATCAAATCTATTTATATCTCAAACTCCTTAATTACAAAGGCTAAGGTGAATAATGTTTACTTCTCTATTTTGATGATTTTTGGTTTTAAGATGATTCTGAATTAGTTTGCAATGTTTTTACATATTTTGAATAATGGAATGTGTATGTGTATATATATACACACACTTGTTGATGATTCACACATGTCCATATTGATTTTATGATATGTTTTAAGGTAAAAACCCTATTAAATTACATCTTTATACCTTGCAAATTTTTGTGAAGATCAGAAATAATATTTTGGAGATGGATTTCAATTTTCAGAATTTGGGAATTAATTTGGATTTTATATGAATTTTCTTGTAAAGAAAATGATAATTTGGGTTATAAATTACTTACGGGTAAATAATATATGGTTTGGGTTTGAAATTTTTATATGCTAGAAAACATATTAAAAGAGAATTTTTGGAATTTTTCAAATTTTTCCTAAGAGTTATGGTAGGTATATAAAATTGTTTTAGGTATGGGACTTAAATGTTTTATATATTTTAAAATGGAGAAGAGCCTTTTTACAAATAATTTAAATTTGTTAATTCTGGAAAATGGCAACACTTTTGAAAAAGCAATATGGCAACCAATCAGATTTAGACAAAAAAGTCGGGTTAAGTACATAAGAAATAGTTTAAAAGTACAACTAAATAGGTTTTTTCACCGTTTCGTCTCCTTCGGCATCAGGTTCCGCTTCCATACTATCGCCTTCGACACATTCAAAACTAAAGCATATGGCATTAGGCAACTGGTACATTATGAATTGGATGTGGCAAAAGGTATAGGATCAAAACCACGGGATTTCGAAAGGGTTGAAGCTTTGCTTTGGTTTAAAAGAAAAATGCGCTTGCTTGCTTTTGACTAAGATGCTTTCGACTTGGTTGGGTTTTGACTAGGTCAAATGGTTTAAAAGGAAATGGTTTCGATTGGGTTGCATCTTTCTTTTAGATGAATGCTTTCGACTAAATTGAAACGCCTAGCTACTGCCTTTTACCTTTCGGCCTAGTAGGTTTCGAAGGGGTTGCTATTTTATAGAAAATCCACCCATTTCTCCCGTTTCTTTTTACTCAGGAAATGCTTTCGAAATAATGACTTTCGACTTAAATTTTTTTTATGACCCTTTGGTTAAATTGAAGTATAAACCAAATTGGTTTCGAAAGAGATGATTTGAATGATTTAAAAAGGAATTGCTTTCGACATTAATTGGTTTATGTCCTTTTGCTCTACTTGAAGGCATAATCCAATGGTTTAAATCGATACATTCTCAAAGTGTTTCGAAGGAGTTAACTTTGAATGGTTTCGAAAGGTTTCCACATGTTTTAAATTGAACCAAAATGCTTTCGAAAGGTTTAGGTTTAATGCTTTCAAAAGGTTTTAAAAGAGGCTTCGAAGAGGAGGTTCCCCAGAGGTTTCGAAGTAGTCGAAAGATGTTGTTTTCTGATGATTTCGAATGGTTTCGAAAGGAAAGGTTTTCCAATGGTTTCGAAAGGCAAAGTTCAAAGGTTTTTGAAAGAAAGATGTCTAAGCTTTTTGAAGCTTTCGAAAGGGAGGTTTCCAAGGATTTCGAGAATGGTTTCAAAAGGAAGGTTTTGGCTTTTCAGCCTTGACAAAAGAAACGGTTTTTACATTGTTTCGAAAGGGATAATTTAAATGGTTTCAAGAATGGTACTTTCAATGATTTCAAAAGGGGTACTTTCAATGGTTTCGAAAGGGGTACTTTCTGTGGTTAAATGTTTTCATCAACTAAGATATGAGTAAAGTATATATACATATAACATGACAAGGGGGTTTTGAGTAAAGCATAAGAGATTATATATTTTCCTTGTTTGAGTTTGATTTGAAGATCTTAAATCATTTTGAAAATGTTTTCAAGGAAAATTTTAGGAAGATATCTCTAAGAAAAATGACTCGGATATTAGAATACTAGATGAGATTGGTATAGGGTCACGCTCTATACATTAGCTATTAGCCCCAGCTAATTTAGTTCAAAATTCAGTGTGTAGTGCTTTGTCACCGGTGAGACCAAAATTATGGATACACACAAAAAGGAATATAATTTTGTATACAAATAGGTTATTGGTAAGCCCACAAAATCATTAGGCTTGGGTGACCCTCAATGATGATAAGTTAAGGACAATCTATCCAAAAGAGAATTATTTAACACATATTTAAGGACAAATCTTTCAAAGGAAGAGGAATGTCTAATAGAATTAGATAAATTTTGATATTGTCTGGTAGGACAGAGTCCGCCAAAGGTTAAAAATTTGCCAAACAAAGCTTTGTGCATGAACATATAGTTCATTTTATTACCTGATATATTTATGTATATTTACATAATGATGCTTTACAGATATTTTTGACCTGTTTTGGTTACAGGGAAAGATTTGCAAAAGATATGTTTTAAGGAAATGTTAGTGAGGGGAAACCCATTCCGCTAAGCGGCATGATCTCAGTTAACATAAATTAACAAAGATGAACAGTATTATTTACACCAAGCTTTATGCCTGACTAGTAGTTTTTGTTCCCCGTAAATTCTTGGGTGCTCAAAATTGATTTGAGTAGGCTTAGGGTTGAGGTTTTTTGGTTTTAATCTTTTCGCAAATAAAGCTTCCGAAGACGAGCAGGTGGTTGTCGGATGGCTAAATAAAAGTTTTAGTTTTATTGGTTTAGATTTCGCCGTGTATATTTAGTTTGTTATGGCTATATTTGTCTCATCATCCAAGGAGGCATCGTCATATGTCACTCTTGGCGTATATTGTAATTATATTTGATCAATACCTGGAAAACGGTTAAGGGATCATGTAACTTGGATATGATAATGTTTTGAAATATAATCAGCTAAATGTCATTTTTTGAAAATCAATTATTTTGTCCATATTCAAGTGCTTCTGATATTATGGATACCATTAGCATTGCCGTATTTTATCACCAAAATTTAATACTATAGATGATTGCAGCATCTGTAGTGCTTAGCTTTTAGCCTCTAGATACGGGATGTTACAGGGTTCGGAGGCGGCATGAAAATCTTAACTCTATTTCCAATTCATCGATGCTTTACCTATTCCTTCGGAGTGGAACTACAACTACTTCTATAATTGGAACTCTTAGAATCTAGCGTAATAATATGATATTACTAGATAGAAAAGTACAAATACATTCTCTTAGTTTATCCTAATTCCTCTGATCTACTAACCTAGGCTCTGATACCAAATGCAACAACCCATACCTCCATGGGCCTAAATTTCGATAAAAATCGAAACATAAGTGCATCAAGGCATAGATCGTTGGATTTGGTACCTGCAAATAAGCATGACCATTATCAAAGATTGATAGAAATTTAAACTCATAGCTGAAACAATAATAGGATAAGAATACTGACTATGACTTCTACTTAGGAATTAATGGTATTCATTGGATAGCAGATTGTCACATCAGCATCGAGCATAAGAGAAAGAAGGCCTCTTGAACAATAAAGCACATCCAGCTCCAGTGACCTGTTCCCCTAAATCTATTCTATGGGTTGTAATGTGTAGGGAGTCAGCATAATATTCTAGTGACTGGAAATATAAACTATCCATAACATAAACTTATATTGATTGGTTTTCATCTAACCTTGCATTGCACACACGATTACATACTTACCCCTTCCAAAGGTATGAAATACTAATGAAGCTATATTAACCATCTAATACTACAAAACCCATTAGTCACTTAGTACTTCTAAATATGAAGCAGGCTTCTATCATACTTTTTAAAAGAGAAATAGACAGACTCTGCCATTTAAGACCTTAATCCAGGTAGATTCCATCATTTAAGACCTATTCCCAAGGTGGTTTCCTAACAATGTTGTCAACGGCCGGTGGGTCCTAGCTACAAGACCTATAACCACTGTTTAAGGCAACCGACATTTAATGTACAACTATTACCGCATTTATTGTCAATAAAATCCTAGCCATGTAATAAACAATACTAAAGCCATTTAATACCTTTTGTTGGAAAATAGGCAAACTTTGGTCATTTAAAACCTTAACTAAGGTAGATACCATCATTTAAGACCTATCCTCAAGGAGTGCTCCTAAGTGCTGCTATTGTTATTACGGCCTTAGCAATGTAAGAGATTGTACCCAATCAACTTAATACTTCCAAGTGGAAAATAGGCAGATCCCATATGTAAAGACCTATTTTCAAAAGCATGCTCCTCAATGGTACTATTTAGTTGTCATTGCTTGGAAATCTTATTGAGCTACTTAATACTTTCTTTTAAAGGAATGAGGAGGACCCTACAATCGCTTCAGACCCCAAACTTGAAGCGAAACCTTCTCGAGATATCCACTCTCACTCTTTAATTATAAATATGGCATCTCATTAGGTTAATTCTTATGGTAGAGAGACGGACCCTTCAGCCACTTAAGACCTAAACACTAAAGTAAACTCCTTTGAATCTAAGAGATATGTATAAAAGGGTATATTCATACATTAGAATTATAGATTTGAGAAGAGATTTAGGATTGGAAAGGAAAATAGATACATATATATGTAAATATATAAATTGCCTTAAATACGCATATGGTTGATTCCTTTCTCTTCTGCTTTTTATTAGATTTTTACTCTTTTTCGATTTGCATGAATATAAATACAAATATCTTGTCTTTATAATTTAGAAATAAAGTGGAGAAAAGGAATGGCAGAGCTTTGCTGCTGCTTCCATAAAAATATGAGAAGAGAAGGGAGGGCTAGGCCTTAATTTATAGGTGCTAGAATCAATTAGAACTGTTAGATTGAAATATATTAAATCCGGGCCATTGCGGCTAGGTTTATTGGAGTCGCTAGGTCACCACCAGTGGATCGCCCTTAGGTCACTGGTCGACTGTTGGGGGTTGACCCTCCCTAATAATTGGTCGGCCTATGAGTCCAGGCAATTAATATAAAATGTTAATTTCTTCTTTTTTAATTATTTTCATTTTCAGTTCGTTTTTCTTCTGTAAATTCTTCGTTTGGATTCCGGTAGCAAAACTCTAAATATAAAAGTTGCTTAGAATTTCACCACAAATGCAATGGTGCAAGTTTAATGGTCAAATTCCATCATTTGCACAAATCCCATTTTCGAAGCCTAATTAACTAACTAATTAAATAACTAATGCCAAATTATGGGGAGTTACAACGTTGTTCCTCCCAAACTCCTTACGTTCTAAGTACTACCTTATGTGATTATATCCGAATATTTTTCCAAGAGAATAAATGAGAAACTCCATGGATTTATGATAAGAAAAGAAAAAAAGCAAGATAAAACAAGTGGTATCAAGTAAAACATCAAAAGCAACTCAAAACTTCATGGAAAAGAGTTTATAATATAGTGAATGTTATCCAGGTTTTTAACCCAGCAGAATCCAAAGGAAGTTGAGAGAACTCCATCGAATAAGAATAGCCCAAGAACCAACCGAAGGGACTAGAACAAGGAGCCAAAGGAAGTTGGGAAAAATGAAAGGAAAATACTTTAAGGGCATGGATCGCTAGCAATGTGTGGCCTATGGATCGCTAGTGATCCATCGCATTAACTCGAAGGTTCATGAACAATATCAATACGAGATAATAGACACGATCCAAAAGGCAAAGATCAGAAACCACTAAGTACATGGATCGCAGCGATCCATGTACTTTCGCCAGATTGCCATAAACTCTAGAAGAACAAAGTCCAAAAATAGAATAAGTATATGGATCACTAGCAATCCATATACCATGGATCGCTAGCGATCCATACTATTTCATTAATCAGCAGCAACCTTCATGGAGCAAAGCAAGGGGAAAATGCTAAGGGGTTGGCTCGCCTTTGAACCAAACCTATGGATCGCTAGCGATCCATCCTTTTAGCTCGGGTCGTGGTGTAACCTCCAAGTGCGCCTTCTTGTGTCGATCTACAAGTATGTGGCAAGTAGACTTGGACTAGTAGCTCTCCAGCCTCTATAAATACTCTTCTATTTGCAACATGAAGTGGATCCCCCGGACTGGTTATGGAAACTCTATTATAATCTTTCTTCACTCTTTACTCCCTCACTATAGTCTTCAAAAGGGTTCACTGGGATTCTCTAGTAGATTCCAAGATTGGAGACTCGATCTAACTAAGAATATTCAAGAGCTTTGTAATTAAATACCTCTTGTAACAGCAATCAATGAATAATAAAAACTATAAGTGGATGTAGGCTTCATTAACAACCGAACCATTATAAAAATCTTCTTAACTTCTTTGTATTTCTTCTCTTTTATAATTACTCTCTATATTATTGCTCAGTAAGAATAAGGCTGGTGCTTTCACACTCAATCAGGGTATTGATCTATTTTTTGGGTTAACAATTTGGTGCTTTCATTGAGAACCCAACTCAGGCCGTTTTGGTCGTTCGAAGGGGATATAATTGATAGAAGGCAAAAGCAATAGGAAGTAGTAGGTAGAGCTCCAAGAGTCATGATAGAAAAAATGTTAAAACTCCACCCACTGCAAAAGTGTTTCTGACAAACCCGGACTTAAGGGTAAAAACCACATGGGTAGGTATAACGATGGTTCTCTCTAGCACTGAAGATGACTAGCAATTTGAGGAAGACAAATTGGATGAAAATGTTAATATGGAAAACCGGTAGAAGAAGCTCTAAAACCAATGTTGTAGCATAGTGCCAAGCAATGGACAGAGAACTGCTACTTAAATGATACTTCTTGAGGCAGGATAACCAAGAAGATATGACACAAATCAAGATCGTTTACAAGGCTGAGATCCTATGCGATATGGTGACCACTCCCAACTGACCAGTGTCTAATCTCATCATGGAGCTCCCATCAAGAATGGTCATCGTCGAAAATCATCAAAAATCGTCAAAATGTTCGTTAAAAAACTCACCTCGGGATTGACTCGAAGTCGAACTCGAGTAATCGCCCATTTCACTCGAAGCAGATTCTGGAAGTCTTGACTCGAAGTCGTACTCAGGTAATCACCCATTTAACTCAAAGTAAACCAAGGAAATTTTAGCCCGAAATAAGACTCGGGTAAAACCAAGATTTTCTCCAAGCAAATATGCAAATGGCTCTAAGCAATGTTTGTCACCGACCTAACACTTCAAATTATGCGATTCTAAGCGAACCATGTGCTTACTTTAAGTAAACGGAAAATTTCCTTAGGTCGATTTCCAAGAAAAATACCACCAGTCCATCAATGCTGATCCATCATCTTTTTACCTTAACTCAAACATGTGAACTCCGAATCCTTGAAATTTAGGATGCAATTTTATGAGGCCTTCTTTGTCACTCTAGATCGATTTCACCTAGTTTGAAAACTTTTGGTATCGTCACTGATCCATGACTCCATCATAAGTGATTTGTCATTCAATCATCATTTCGAATCATTCAAGCATAGACAATCATGCATATATCATTCTCAAGCATTATAAACATCCATAACTTGAAAATGGACCGATCTGACAATGATTAGTGCATCTTCCCTAATCAAACCCATTCACCGAAGCTGTTCAACATATATTACTAGCATATGGACCTAACGAGGGCGACAAATGCAATCTACTGCAAGGCCCTCGGGAATCATTAAAAGATGAAACAACCTGCTGCCCTGGAAGAATTCTATGGGAGGGCAAACCAGTTCTAACTAATAGAAGTAGTATAAGTGGAAGAAAGCATACCCATCAATTTTCCAAAGAACATAACGATCGGTAAAGGAGCTATAGGACCTCAGGGATCTCCAGCCTAAGCAAGGCCACTGAGACCCAGTAGAAAAGCGCCCTCGCTAACCAAAGAAATTAGACAAAAGGATTATTATTAAATAACACTATGGCTAACTATCTACTAGGGAATGGGGGAAGCAACCTAAAACGATTCCTTCTCATCCATCCTTGTTTACTTTCCTTTTCTAAATGAACCATACCAGGACACTAGGGGCATTGTAGACAGCACATCAAAAATATGCTTCTATGCCCTCGATGAGTCAGGTCGATCCCCCTTTTAAGAACCGGAGTTGCTCTGGTAACATCGAGAAGGCTTATACAAAGGATAGTTGAATAAGCAGATCTAATCCCCTAGTCTCCAGAAACCAATAAAACCGCGTTCCAGTGAGCCAAATCCCAAAATTCCCAATGAAGTCGATGAGTTATCGCTCAAAGGTCGTTTGGTCGTCAAACTCCGACCACAAAAAACACTTTGCGAACGTGAAGGTCTTTCACGAACTAAATCGTCGTAAAGGTGAACCGGTAGATCAGTGATCATTTGATCTAAAAAACCCTTCGCAAAGGTAAAGGTCTTTCATGAACTAAAGCATCGTAAAGGTGAATCAGTAGATCAATGGTCATCTGATCCAAAAAATCTTCTTGAACATGAAGGTCTTTCACAAACTAAAGCCCCACGAAGGCGAACCGGAAGATCTGCGGTCATCTGATCCAAAAAACCCTTCGCGAATGTGAAGGTCTTTCACAAACTAAAGTATTATGAAGGCAAACCGGTAGATCAACATTCATATGATCTTAAAAAACCCATCATGAATGTGAAGGTCTTTCACGAAGTAAAGCGTGGTGAAGACGAACCAGTAGATCATTGGTCATCTAATCCAAAAAACCCTTCGCGAAAGTGAAGGCCTTTCATGAACTAAAGCATCGTGAAGGTGAACCGATAGATCAGCTGTCATCTGATCCAAAAAACCTTTCGTGAACTTGAAGCTATTTCACGAACTAAAGCATCATGAAGGTGAACCAGCAGATCAGCGGTCATCTGTTCTAAAAACCCTTTCGCGAATGTGAAGCTCTTTCACGAACTAAAGCGTTGTGAAGGTAAACTGGTAGATCAGTGGTCATCTAATCCAACACGAACATGAAGGTATTTCATAAACTAAAGCATCATGAAGGCGAACCGGTAGATCGACGGCCATCTGATCCAAAAATCCCTTCTTGAACATGAAGATCTTTCATAAAATAAATCATCATGAAGGTAAACTGGTATATCAACGGTCATCTGATTCAAACCCTGCACAAATGAGAAGGTCTTCACGAACTAAAGCTTCGTGAAGGCAGACTGGTAGATCAGCAAAATTTATGTAAGACTGATATACGTGAAGGTGAAGTGGAAGATCAGTAATCATCTGATCTAGGCCCTCTAAAATCAACGAAGTCATGCTCTAGGGACACAAATCAACAATCATATCAGTCATTCCACATAATTAACGAAATCACTTCCAACAACTTATGAAACAAACTACAGATTTACAAAATGCTTAAAGGAAAAAAGCCAATATTGAACTGACCTTGTGGTTAATCAGTGGCTGACTCGAGTTAAGCCACGATTTAGAACTCGGGAGAACCGCACCCACTGGAACGGGGGTAACCAAATGAGTTGTGGAGAGACCCTAGACACAGTTCAAGCATGCCAACAGCCCTGTGGCATAGGGGGCATCGTAGATATTTTAATAGCCATAAGAAAGGCCAAGACTAATCATACCACATTTATGTTATCCCCGATCACAAATTATAGCATTTTGACAACTGCAGACCTAATGACCTAGCTAGTGCAACAAACGAAATACTAGCATAATACATGCCCACTTCTTTCCAACTACAACTTTACCATTTATGGTGACCAATCCCTCTTCCTTTTAGACCATATGCTAGTTAAAGACCAATTCTCTAAAGGCAGTTTGGACCAAGAGCTAAGAGTCATGCCCTAAACTCCCATCGGCTCTTTCTTCAATCCATCTTCATGCGGTTAGTTATGGATCTCTCCACTACGGTAGCCTGATCTAGTTGGACGTGGACATCTTCAGAAATATAGAAAAATCATCCTAGCCATGGTTACCCAAACCAAAACCTGTTTAGCTTCTTAAACAAATAAAACCATGTTCATGTAATCAACCTACTGAGTCGATGGGGTCAAATCGACTCTAAAATCAATGTTTAGCTATTTGGACCGGTCAAAATGCGCTCGAGTATGCTCCATTAACTCACCGAATTGAAGAAAGAGAATTGAATCAAACTACCAACCCCTCATAGTGTCTAATGATTGGAAATGTCGAGAAGTTCCGAAGCATTCCAAATAAACGGGCCATATCGATCCCATAAGCTGTACAATTTGTAAGCCATGCGCCAATAAAAGCCATGCATTCCATAAGTCGCACACTCTCATAAGTCGCGCCACCCATAAGCCGCACACTACCAGAACATCTCGTAAGCCGCACACTCTCAAAAACCACGCATCTCATAAGTTGTGCAAACACCGCTCAATTTCGCTCTGTACTGGACCATCAAAATTCCCTAAGTATCGGTGTTGTCTTGATAACAATAGGAAACTTGTTTTCTTAGGGTTAACGGGAACCGATTCCTATCGTCCAAAAGGATCAACGTTTCTCCTGCAATGCCACAAAGTGCCCAAACCAAGATTTCAACAAAGAATTCTAATCTTTGGACAAAATGTCTAAAGTTAAGACATTCAAATTACGAGCTCCCAAATATAGGAGCTGCAACACAACTTTGACGAGGAGCATCCAGAGAGCTGCCCAGATGATCAAGTCTCGCATCAAGTGTTTAGAGTAATCAGCCCCATGGGCCGACGGCACATAACACACTAACACTTGGTCAGGACAAAAGCCATTCGATGGTTCGGTTACGCTGAACAGAGAATTTCGGCAAACACAACAAAACTAAGCAGTATAGTAGGCTGGACGAATATGGAATTGAAAAGGAAACTTCTCCGACCTGCTAGACATTGATATTGCCTAAAAAACATCAAGAATTCCATATTGTCATATCGATAAGAAAATCGACTCCTTAAAATTCACCATCGCTTGGAAATACGTAATGAAAGGAGGGACTTACCATTGACCAAAGATAGATAATGATGGAAGATGTCTCCATAATCTAGTCATTGTTGTAGAAGCTTCCAAAGACAGAAGCAGGTTCCCAAATGAGGTCTCAAACCCTAACTTGCAAAAAAAACCAACTGTTATCCGAATGGGATCCAGCAACAAAGTCCCTAACTCCCGAAGATAGGAGCAACTGTGTCAAAAAAATAGGTACAATCAAAATTATTTCTTAGGAAACCTAGTCTCCCAAAACATGTTGGTTCGGTAGTCAAAGTAATCAGCCTTACGGACTAAGGCATTTACACCAACACTTTGTTAAAACAAACTCAATTGAGCATAAGTAGGGATTAGCCATAGTACTGGCTAGACCAAGATACATCGCAGTTCTGAACAAAGCTACGAAATAGAATATGTCAAAATAACCGCAGAAGTATTACTTGCATCTATAGAATTACAATAAATGAGTATGCTGCACATGAGAACAAGAAGTGCAACAGTAAGAAAAATCAATGCTCGAAATCGAGCAATTAAGCCAATAATCCCCGGAGACAGAGGCTGGTGTGCATAGAATTCTAAAAAATGCAAAGGAAGGATAACCGCAACCGAGTAACTTATGCGATAGCTTCAGAAGGAATAATAAGCGAAGCCTAAGTTGCAAAGGACCCAGCTTCTGGGTGGAGGTACTTCCGCCCGACAAAAGACTGGATAACCGAAAAGACATTTTCAACAACAAAACTTGGCATTCAACCGCATCACGTATGTTCTACTTTAAATAATATCCTCGTATAACCAACACTCGAAATCCAAGGGAAGTCTACGTATGTTGACTAATTGGGTTCTTAACGATGACCGGGGCAAATACAGTGTGTCATCTACATGAGAAGAGTATAGTACCCTTATAACATCCCGTATATGGAGGCCAAAAGCTAAGCGACACAGATGCTGCAGTTATCTATAGCATTAACTTCTGATGATAAAATACAGAAATGCTAATGGTATTCATAATATCTGAAGCATTTGAGTATGAACAAAATCACAGATTTCCAAAAATAACATTTTACTGATTACACTTCAAAAAAATTCATATTCAAATCACATAATCCCATGTCCGTTTCCCAGGTAAAGATCAATTATAATCATTATAAAACTACATCAAGAGCGACATATAATCATTATCTAACTTGATATACATAGCGAGGAAATTGAACAAAATAATCCGCATTCCTAATTAGCTATCCGTCAGCCGCCTGCTCGTCTTCGGAAGCTTTATTCGCCAAAATATTAAAACCTAAAAACCATAACACTCAGCCTATTCAAATCAATTTTTAGCATCCGAGAGTTTAAGGGGAAATAAAAACTACGAGTCAGACATAAAGCCTGGTGTGAATAATTTTGTTACATCTCGGTTTACTGATATTAAGTGAGACCACACCGTTTAGCGGAACGGGTTTTCCCTCACTAATTTCCTTTTCAAAACATATATATTTTGCAATTCCTTTTCTACAACCAAACTGCTTAATCATACTGATTATATCAAAATAGCAATATCCTTTATGCTAATAAATGGACTATTTATCCATAAAACGGGTAAAATGGGAACTATCTGCCCACAACAAAATTACAAGGTCCATTATACTAACAAAGGACTACATGTCCATAAAACTGGGCTAACTGCCCGTAAACTGGACTAACTATCCAAATCAAAATGGACTAACTATCCAAATCCTCTTCTTAGGGTTAACAACCCTTTAAATTTTCCTTGCTAACCTTTTCAAAATGATTTAGTCCTTCAAATCATATATATACAAGAAAAATATATCTTTAGCTTTACTCTAAGCCATTTTGCCATGATATATACTTTATTCAAAATAATGTTGATGAATTTTAATGAGGATCAACTATCCTTTAAAAATAAGTTAAACCCTTTTAACTTAAAACAATAAGGCTATATTGCATATTTAATACATTCGAAACCTATGTTTAAACTTTAAACACACTTTCGAAACCCTTGAAGGTAACCCCTTTGAAACCATTGAAAGCAACTCTTTCAAAATCAACAAAAGTCTTTCCTTCGAAAGCTTTAAAGTATTAGACATCCCCCTTTAAAACCTTTAGAACCTTCCCTTTCGAAAACATAGGAAAACATTTCTTTTTCAACTCTGTCGATGCCCTGGGGAACCACCCTTTTTGGAACCATTCACTAAACCTTTCGAAAGCTTCAAAACTCAACCCCATCGAAAGAACTTTGGGTTCAATTTAAAACATGTGGAAACTTTTTGAAATCATTCAAAATTCCATTCCTTCAAGACCTTTGAAAAATGTCTCAGTCGAAACCATTTGGATTCTGCCTTCATGCAGAGCAGAAGGATCAGAAACCCATTAAATTCAAAAGCATCTATTTCAAAACCATTTAAAACTATCTCTTTCGAAACAATTTTGGATTTTATTTCAAATATTGAAAACGGCTCTTAAAAACATTTAAGTCGAAAGCATCTGTTTCAAAACCATTCCCTAAGTAATGTAGTGATGGTGTCGAAACCATCCCTTCAAAAGCATCGGAAAGGTGGGCAGATTTTCTAAAACAAAAAACCCCTTCGAAACCTACATGGTCGAAAGGTTGAAAGGTGGCGGCTAGGTGTTTCGACTTAGTTGAAAGCTTTTATTTAAAACAAAGATGCAACCCAATCGAAACCATTTTATTTTGAACTATTTTACCTAGTCAAAACCCAACTAAGTCGAAACCATCTTAGTCGAAAGCATGCAGCCATTTTTCCTCAAAACCAAAGAAAAGCTTCAACCCTTTAAGAACCTCATGGTTTCGACCCTATACCTTTTGCCCACATCCAATTCATTACATACCCGTTGCTTGATACCATATGCATTGGTTTTGACTGTGTCGAAGGTGATAGTATGGAGGCGGTACCTAGTGCCAAAGGAGATGAAATAGTGAAAAACCTATTTATCGGTACTTTTAAACTATTCTTTTGTACCTATCCTACCTTGTTTGTATAAATCTGATTGGTTGCAAGGTTTATCTTTGCAAAAGTACTGCCCGAATGACCTCAATCTTTTCTGTAGCCTCTCTAACCAAATCTGGACCAAGAACCAACCTATCCCTAGACTCTAACCAACAAATGGGAAATTTTCATGTCCTTTCATACAATGATTCAAACGGTGTCATCCAAATACTAGTCTGATAACTATTGTTATAAAAAAACTCGACTAGATGCAGATTGTCTTCCGATGATCCCCCGAAATCTAGAACACAAGCCTTAACAAATCCTCCAAGATTTTGTTGACCCTTTTCGTTTGCCTATTTGTCTGCGGATGGTAAGCGGTACTCATCTTGAGCTTGGTTCTCAAAATTTTCTACAGACTCTTCCAGAACTCTCTAGTGAATAAGGGATCTCTATCACTTACGATGCTGCTAGGAATTCCATGTAGTCTAACCACATTCCTCATAAACAACCTTGCTAAAACAGGTGCCATTCTGGTTGATCTAACTGGAATGAAATGGGCACTCTTGGTCAATCTGTCCACTATGACCCATATACTCTCATTTCCCCAATTCGACCTTAGCAACCCGTCAATAAAATCTATGGATATAGAATCCCACTTCCATAGTGGAATATCTAATTGCTAAAGCAACCCACTTGGTTTCTGGTGTTCGGCCTTTGCCAGTTGGGAATTCAAGCATTGCTTTGCACACAAACCATTATCACACTTCATCCCTTCCAATAAGAAACTCCTCTTCGTATCCTGATACATCTTTGTACCAAGATGAATGGTGAACTTCGAACAATGGGATTCCTCCAAGACTTGTTTCATTATGTTTCCTACACTCGGAACACATAATCTTCCTTTCTTTCTCAAGAACCCATTCTGGTCAAGACTGAAGTTTTTCAAGTCATCACCCTCACTCCCTTCTCTTAGTTTCCTGATCCTTTCGGCTAACACCGGATTCTCCATCTGTTTAGAAGCAATCTTTTCGATCAATACTGGTCGAACTTCTAAAGAAGATAATACAACTGTATCTCCACTAGACCCGGCATCGGATCTCCACAGTACTTTGCAATCTACTAATGCTTCCAAATCCTTCCACTCAGTAATCAGCGCCAAAACTGCATTCTGATGTTTCCTGCTAAATGCACCTGAAACCTTGTTGCCTTTCCCCATTGTGTACTCAATCCCAAAATCATAAGCAGAATAAACTCTAACCACCTTTGTTGTCTCAGGTTCAACTCCTCCTGAGAGAACAAATACCTCAGCGACTTATGATTAGTACATAACTCAAACCTTTCTCCCAAATGACACTGTCCCCATACCTTTAAAGCAAAAATAAATGCAGCCAATTCTAAGCCATGTGCTGGATATCTGAGCTCATGCGGTCTAAGCTGTCTAGAAGCATAGGAAATCACTTTACCTCTCTGCATCATCACAACTCCTAGTCATGTTCCACATGCAACGATATAAACCACCAAATCTTGATTCCCTTTTGGCACAACCAACACAGGCGCGTGGGTCAATAAGCGTTTCAAACTATGGATTGCTTCCTCACACTCGTCAGTCCACACAAACTTCACATCCTTTCCTGTTAGCTTGGTCATCAGTGCCACTATCCACTAAAAATCCTTAATAAACCTCCAACAGTAACCAGACACTCCAAGAAAACTCTTTATCTTAGTTACTATCTCGGGTCTCTTCCAACTATTAACTGCCTCAATCTTATTCGGATCTATTGACAACCCTTAATCTGAGACTACATGGCCAAGAAACTGCACTTCTTTCTTCCAAAAGAGACACTTCAAAAACTTCGCTTTCAGCTAATTCTGCCTCAGCATCTGAAGCACTACTCTAAAATGAACTTCATGTTCTCCTTCATCCTTAGAGTATATCAAGATATCATCTATGAAAACCAATACGAACCCATCCAAGTGCTCTCGCAAAACTCGGTTCATCAAATCCACAAAGAAAGCTAGGGCATTAGTCAGTCCAAATAGCATGATTAACCATTCGTACGACCTATACCTGGTCCTAAATGCTGTCAAAGGTATACTTTCCTCTGCTATTCTGAGTTGATGGAAACCCGTTTCTGAACTGTGAAAATACCTTGGCTCTACTCAACTGGCCGAACAAATCGTCAATCCTGGTCAATGGATATTAGTTCTTTATCGTCCTCTCATACAACTTACGCTAATCGATACAAAGCCTTAACGATCCATCCGGCTTCTTAGCAAACACTACAGCAGCTCCCTAAGGTTAACTACTCGGCCTGATATGACTCTTGCATTTTAAATCCACCAATTGCACCTTCAACTCCCTCGTCTCTGAAGGGGTCATCTTGCTTGGCGGTTTATTCACTGTTTCTGCTTCCGGAACCAAATCTATCTGAAACTCAATGGCTCATTTCAGTGGCAATCCAACTATAGGCACAAAAACTTCTACAAATTCTCTGATCATGAAAACTCGACTCAACTCATCTTCCGATTCCATAGCACCCAACAAGGAATACACCTCACCGCAAGAACCTTCTACAGTATAAACAATCCTGTTACTTCAATTTGGGGGTCTAAGCGATATTTTCCTATCTTGGAAAAATATATTAGCATCGTACTCACTTAACAAATCCATCCCAAGAATGATTCTGAACCCTACAAAATCAAGCACATGCAAACTGCAAACAAAAGCATGACCTAATATGTCAAAATCTAACTGGTCGCACCTCAACCCTAGAGTTGCATACCTTCCTATTGGATTTGCAACCCATAAGGAAGTAGCTAAATATATGGGTTTTAGGTTAAGCTTATCTATCAAACATCTAGATATAAAAGAATACGATGCATCAGTATCAAATAGAGCGCTAACAGACATACCATGAATTTGAAGCATACCTCCCAAATCCACCTTTCCCTTTTCCTGAACTGCTGGCTTCGAAGTAGCAGGCTTTAATGCATACACTTTGCCCTTTCCATCCTTATCAAGCTACTTGGTCTAGCTCTTATAGTGGCCTATCTAGTCATAATTGTAACACCTGACATTCTTCCTTCCAGCCACTTCCTTTGCCTTTCCCGCACGACACTCATTGACAAATTGCCCCTTCTTGTCACACTTGAAACAGACAATCTCGGACTTCCCTTTCTTAATAGCTTCACCCTTTTGAGAACCTTTCTTAGGAAAGAACTTCCTCTTCTAACCTTGCCCAACCGGGACTTCTTTAGCCTTACTCTTCTCAAGAGAATCAAGCAACTCCTCATGCCTTAAGGCCATCTCCACTACAAAATCAGAAGGATCTCTAATAGAGGTAATGTAGCCTTAGCTAACTCAGGCTTTAACCCCTCGATAAACTTTTCATTCCTCTTCATGACTGTATCCACTAAAGCATACCCATATTTTGTCAACTCCTCAAACCTCCTAGCATACTCCAGAAGAGATATCTCTCCCTTCTCTAATTTAGCAAACTTTCTTATCAGAGTTGCTTGTACCGTAGCAGACATGAACCTCTCTCGGAACCTTTCCTTGAAATCTTCCAAGGTCATAGCCTCCACATCCACCACCACAGTCAAATTATTCCAACAGAATAATGCAGCTCCCTAAAGCTGTCTAGGTGCCAACCTCCTCTTCCATGCATCATTGAGCTCCAAACCTACAAAAATCCTTTGGCAGAGCAACAACCAATTCTCTACCTCAATGGCATCCTCCATTCGAACAAAGGGCTTCCTTCCAAGCTTAATGTAGTCCCCACTCAACTTAGCATAGTCGTTGATAGCTGGAGCTCCTGGCACTCCTCTTCCCACTACTCCAGCAGCAACTCCTGCCTGCACCATATTCACGAAGAGCTGATACATAGCTTCCATTCCAACTTGTGGGACTCCAACATCCACATTCTCTGCTTGTGCCTGACATTGACTTCTTCTCACAAAAAGATTGGCATTCCTGTTAGTGCCTTCCCCTCCTAGGTTAAATCTTCCTCTTCTTCCTTCCATATCCGTATTCAAATCTCATGAGATACAGAAAATAACCTAACTAAGATATGAGACTAGAGATAAAGCTTATAATAGAAATTACAAGCACGTTACTATAGCATTATCCCATACCCCAACCTTATTTTACTTCTTTAGGATTATGTTTTAAAAAGCATTTTTAATTAAATTTTCATAAACATATGCTCTGGTACCAAGTTGTAATATCTTGTATCTGGAGGCCAAAAGCTAAGCGCTACAGATGCTACAGTCATCTATATTATTAGCTTCTAGTGATAAAATATGGCAAAGCTAATGGTATTCATAATATCAAAAGCACTTGAATATGAACAAAATCATAGATTTCCAAAATAACATTTTACTGATTACACTTCAAACAAATTCATATTCAAATTACATAATACCATGTCTGTTTCTCAGGTAAAGATCAATTATAATCTTTACAAATCTATAACAAGAGCGACATATGACGATGCCCCTTGGTTGATTAGAGAAATATAGTCATATCTGACTTAATATACACAATGAAAAAAATGAACAAAATAATCAGTATTCCTAATTAGCTATCCGTCATCCACATGTCCGTCTTCGGAAGCTTTATTTGCCAAAATATCAAAACCTAAAAACCCTAACCCCAATCAATTTTGAGCATCCAAGATTTAAAGGGAAACAAAAACTACGAGTCAGACATAAAGCCTGGTGTGAATAATTCTGTTACATCTAGATTTACTGATATTAAGTGAGAACACGTTGCTTAGCGAAACTTATTTTCCCTCACTAATATGCTTTCCAAAACATATGTATTTTGCAATTCTTATCCTGCAGCCAAATAGGTTAATCAAACGGATTATATCAAAATAGCAATATCCATTATGCTAATAAACGGACTATCTATCCATAAAATAGGTAATATGTGAATTATCTGCCCACAACAAAATAGTAAGGTCAGTTATGCTAACGAAAGAACTATCTTCCCATACAACTGGCCTGACTGCATGCAAACTGGACTAACTGTCTGAATCAAAATGGACTAACTGTCCGAATCCTTTTCTTAGGATTAACTACCCTTTAAATTTTCCTTGAAAATCTTTTCAAAATGATTTAGTCCTTCAAATCATATATATACAAGAAAAATATATCTTTAGCTTTTCTCCAAGCCATTTTGCCGTGATATATGTATTTTACTCAAAATAATAATGATGAATTTCAATGAGAATTAGCTATACTTTCAAAATAAGTGGAAACACTTTTTAACTTAAAATACTTAGGCTATACTGCATATTCAATACATTCGAAACCTATGTTTAAACCTTTAAACTCCCTTTCAAAAACCTTGAAGGTAACTCCTTCGAAACCATTGAAACAACTCTTTAGAAATCAATAAAAGTCTTCCTTTTGAAAGCTTTAAAGCATTAGGCATCCTCCTTTAAAGCCTTTCAAACCTTGCTTATCGAAAACATAGGAAAAACCTTCCTTTTTAACTCTGTCGAAACCTTAGGGAACCATCCCTTTTGAAACAATTCACTAAAACCTTTCGAAAGCTTCAAAACTTAATCTCATCGAAAGCACTTTGGGTTCAATTTAAAACATGTGGAAACTTTTTGAAACCATTCAAAATTTCACTCTTACGAAACCTTTGAAAAACATCTCAATCGAAACCATTTGGATTATGCCTTCAACTAGAGCAAAAGGATCAGAAACCAATTAAAGTCGAAAGCATCTGCTTTGAAACCATTTAAAACTATCTCTTTTGAAACCATTTTGGGTTTTACTTCTGTGATAACCCGGATTTCTGGGCATCTGTAATTGATAATAATTGGGTTAATTAATAGAAATACTGAATTGTAAATTTAAAAAATGAATCTAATCGTAAATATTTATGTTTGGATAAATATTTATTTGATCATATCTTAATATAATCACTTAAAATTGACAAATTATTCTTTTAAAAATAAGTAATAATGATTGTTTATATAAGTAAATTATTTAAATTAGGCAAAATTGTTAATTTCAAACCAATAATATTTATGTGTTATTTTAGGATAAATAGAGTAAAAAAATATTTATTTCAAATTGAATTTAGGCTTGTTTAAATATATGTATTTATTTTGAATTGATCTTGAATTGGATTTTTAATGGAATTTAAAGGATTGAATTTGAATTTGAAATTTAAAAAGGAAGTATATCTTAAATATATTTTGGTTTAAATTAATGGTTCAAAACATAAGTTATTTATAAACGAATATTTACATAAATTCACATTTATATATATATTTATAAATTTAAAAGCTTATTTATAAAAGACAAACATTAAATACAATGAAATGTATTACATAAATATATATGAACTTAAATAATTTAAGTTTAAACACTTGTACACATATAGAGGCATGGTTTCAACATTTGTAAAAAATAATTGTATATGTGTAAGCAAATTAGCACATAAGTGGGCAAGTGGCTTTATTTGTATTTCTCTTTGTAAATTTAAATTTAATTTTTTTTTGAAAAAGAGATTTGTTTTTACTCTCCAGCTCAAATTCATTTCTTCATTTCAAGTAAAACTAAATAGATCAAAGAGAGAAAATCTAAAGGAAAAAAACATAAAGATCAAAGAAAAATAAAATCTGGAAAATCTAGGAATCTGAAACAAGAAAATGAAGGCAAAGGCAAGTTCAACATCAATGCAAAAAATTTCAAATACAATCAGACAGGAGATTAATCAACAAGAAACCTGGAATCAACTGTAAAATTAAAAAGAAAAATTCAACAAGCAAAAGAAATCAATCAAGTCTGGATACCATCAACCGGTAGCGTTCTCTGTCTGTGTTCATTGCTAGGTGAGTAAACTTTATTCTAAAAAAAGTTTATAAGTCTTGCATGTGATGATCATATGTGAAAGAGTTGAGATATGGTTTGCATGATTATTTTGTCTGGACATATTGTATGAAAATGCTTGTTTATATGGATGAATATCTGTATATTTAACTTTGTGCTCTGTTATCAGTAAACAGGTTCAATCTCAATTATCAAAATATCTCCTACTTCCCTAAATAATCAACACTAGACTTTGTTTAATAAAAGGAAATGTTAATGATAGTTTTATTTTTTTCTAAAAATAGTTTAAATAAATTTATTTATCAAATAGACTGTAAATGTAAGATTACAATAAAAAAATCAACATATAGGTGAAAATCGGTATCTTCGATTTCATCTTTAGATTATATTGCCATAATCGCATAATCAAATCATGAATTTTATAATAAATTTCATGATTTTTAGTAGGGTGTGCGCCGTGAATTTGTAAATTCATCATTTTTGGGGTTTTGGTATATTGCAGTTGGTCAGCGATGATTGGAGGTTCGAGCTTTGGCATGGAGGAGGCTGGAGGATGGTAGACCGATGGAAAAATATCGACGGATTTTTCTATAGGCTGTGGTGATCGTATTTGGTCGAGGTAGGGTTTTATATCAGATGTGTGTCGTCAGAGTTCTAATGAGTTTCGCGGTGACAAGAAGCGATCGGAGTCGATTGCGAGGTGTGTCGTGGGTACTGGAAGGCGCGGCGGTGCAATGGTGAGGATGGCATGGCGTCTCGAGGTCTAGATCGTCAGTAGGGGTCGAATTCCGATGGCGTATGATTCAGGTCGTGTGAATTTTGAGGTCGATTTCGATTCTCGTTTGAATCAGGTGTAATGGTTGATCGAGAGAGGTTTTGTAGATCGCAGGTGAAGTGTCGCGATCAACACTGATGGTTAGAGTGTCATGGTTCATCGGTGTAGGTGAACGTGCATGCTTTCGTGCACCTGTGAAGTTTGTTTTGGGGAAGAAGAGAACGTGTGCTCGGGTTTTTCTTCGAGGACGTTCGTGTTTTACTCGAAGCAATTAAAGACAAGAGAAACTCGTGAGTTTTCTCGGGATTTTGTTGTATAAGCTCGGGTCGGTCTTGATGCCTAGAATCTTTAGATAAGTATGTATAGGATATTTAAGTTAAAGATAAGCAGAACTCGGATTTCTTTTGGCAAGGAAATCATAGTTATGTTCAAGTGGTAATTAAGGGAGATAACAGGGTTTTGAAGAATAATTTAATGAAAGGTTGAATTACTTAATAAAGTAATTAAATAATAGTAATTGTTTAATAAAAGTAATTAAATAATAATTGTTTAATGGAAGTAAATCAAATAGTAATCACTTAATGTAAGGATTAATTAAGATTAATCATTTACTAATTTAAAGGTTTAATAATTTATAGATAAAGAATAATTTATCTATAATTAAAGATTGATTAATTAATTATAGAAGTTATTATGGATTAATTAATTTGTATTGGGAGTAATTGATTAATAATTAGGGATATTAATCAATCGATAATGGATAATTAATCAGTTAATTAAAGGTTAATTAATTGATTCTAAAGGTACTTAAGAATTGATTACTTTGTATTGAAGGAGATTAATTGATAATTAAGGTTTATTAATTAATAATTAAAGATTAATTAATTAGTTCAAGGGTAATTAAGGGATGAATTACCCAGTTGAAATTAATGAAATAAATGTGGTTTAATTAATGAAATAAATGTGGTTAATTAATTTGTTACTTAATTAAAGATAGTCACTTGGTAATTGATTAAGTATAAATTACTGGATGCAATTAATATAAAGGAAATTACTCAATGGAAAGTGATTAAAGGTTAATTACTTAGGAGAAATAAGTAAGGATTAATATCTTGGTGTAATTATTTAAAAGATTAATATAATTAATTGATGAGTTAATTAATTAAGGAAAGTAATTATAGGACGGTTAATTACTGTTTATGATTGATTAAGGTTGATTAATGGAAGTAATTAATTAAAGATCATTAATTAATGTAATTAATGAAAGTAATTAAAGATTAATTACTATAAATGATTAAGGATAACTAGTTGTGTAATTAATTAAGGAATATTTACTTTATGTAATTAAAGATAATAAATCAAGGATGATGAATTAAGATGGATGATTAAAAAAATTGATAATAAATTGATTTGTAATGATTAAGTACAGGTAAATTAAGTGATTAAAGGACTAGTAATTGATTTAATTAGGGATAAATTAGATTAATTTTGGAAATGATCCATCTTTCTTATGAACGATTAAATGATGATTAAATGCCTTGAATTGATTTATATCTCTGATATGAAATGGTTTGTGATATGATATGTTTGGGTGGGAAATAAAAATATGGTTATTTATCAATGATGAATTGCTGGGAAAAAGGTGACGACTTTTATTTAAAATTGAAATTGCTTTTCACTTGAATAACATGGGTTAAGATGGTATTGAATTCGAAGAAATCGGATTCGGGTATTAGTAAATACCCAAAACCACTTTGATTCTTTGCAAATTGATATGTAGAATCAATAAGCTGAAATGAAATGATTTAAGTGAATTAGACCATTTAATCTAAGTTTTGGTACTTAGATATTGATGTGTGATGTAAGTAATGTCTATAGCGACTTGTGAAGTCATAAATTGATATAAGTTACCCTGGGTTTATAAAGTTGTATGCTTTTGTGTACCATGTTAGTTGGGTTTACTCACGCTGGTTTCCAGCCTGACCCGGATGTTACTTTGATGTAATGCTCGGGTCAGACCGAGTATTACAGCTTTTCAGGTAAGGGCGTTCTGGAGCTCAAAAGGCAAGTTGCATGGCAGGAGCGTATGGAGGGTTTCCGCTGTGATATATTGTAGTATCTGAGTCATGATTATATATGTCCAGTGTCTATGTTTATATATAAAACTCTGATGTATGAAAGTGTAATTTGATGAGTACAGTTTTTCTTTGTATAACTATTATTATTTGATATTATATTTTATTCGCTGCGATTGTGAGATGTTGGTGTTTCTGTTCTTCTTTTCTTCTATCTCTTTTCTTCTTTTCCTAACTATCTGGAATATTCGGGATCGAAATTCCAGGTCGTTACAACTTCAAACATCGAAAAAGGGTCTTAAAAACATTAAAGTCGAAAGCATCAGTTTTGAAACCATTTTCTAAGTAATGTAGTGATGGTGTCGAAACCATCTCTCTGAAAGCATTGGAGAGGTGGGCGGATTTTCTAAACAAAAAAAACCCCTTCGAAATCTACTTGGTTGAAAGGTAAAAAGGCGATGGCTAGGTGTTTCGACTTTGTTGAAAGCATTCATTTAAAACAAAGATGCAACCTAACTGAAACCATTTTATTTCAAACCATTTGACCTAGTCAAAACCCAACCAAGTCAAAAGCATCTTAGTCGAAAGCAAGCAGGCGCATTTTTCTTTAAAACCAAATCAAAGCTTCAAATCTTTCGAAACCCCATGGTTTCGACCCTATACCTTTCGTCCACATCATATTAATTACGTATCGGTTGCCTGATACAATATGTATTGGTTTCGAATGTGTCGGAGGCGATAGTATGGAGGCAGTATCAGGTGCCCAAGGAGACGAAACAACGAAAAACCAATTTATTAGTACTTTTAAACTATTCTTTCGTACCTAACCTGCCTTGTTTATCTAAATTTGGTTGGTTGCAAGGTTTCACCTTTCAAAAGTACCGCGGGCATTCTAGATTTAACGAGTTAAACATTTATCGAAAAGCCCCTTCTCCTCCTTTAATTATATAAATCATTTAAGTCCCATGCCTTAAATTATTTTATATAACTGTTAAAACACTTAATGAAAATATAGAAAAATGCCAGAAAATTACTTTATATATGTTTTCTAACATATAAAAATATCAGGCCCAAACAATTAATTATTTACCTGTAAATAATTTATGACCCAAAATACCATTTCTTTAATAGAAAATTCATATTACTTCCATGAAAATTTAGAACTATCTAAAAACTGGAACCTATCTCCAAAATATTATTTATGATCTTCATAAAATTTTGCAAGGCATTTAGATATCATCTAATAGGGTTTTCATCTTAAAAAAAATCATAAATTCATTATGAAAAACCATAATTCGTCAACAAGTATACATATTCATTCCAACATTCAAGAATATGGCAAATTATTGCAAAATATTCGAAATTCATCTTAAAACCAAAACACAATCAAAAATGAGATGTAAACATTATTCACCTTAGCCTTTATGATTAAAGAGATTGATATATGAATATATTATATTTGCTTAAGCTTCTTCCTAGCTTATCTTCTTTCTTTTTCC
Source organism: Allium cepa (assembly GCA_030765085.1). Classification (NCBI taxonomy): domain Eukaryota; kingdom Viridiplantae; phylum Streptophyta; class Magnoliopsida; order Asparagales; family Amaryllidaceae; genus Allium; species Allium cepa. Next base: position 568,417,315 of record CM060929.1, read on the forward strand.
CTTTTTCCTTATTAATGGTTGTCGGCCATGAGTTCTCAAAATTCTGAAATGAAATGGATGTGTGAATTATACATGGCTATGGGATAAAGGTATAGGAACGACCTCTATCCCATTTTACCCCTCCTCTATTTCAATTTAACTCTTATTTTAATTCATTGTTAAATTGCATGGCTACACCTAAATTAAAATCAAATCTCAAACCCTTAATCAACACATTATTTAATTTAACCAATTAAAGATTCTAAATTATGTTACCAGAAATATGGGGTGTTACAATCCCGAATACTGCATGCAAACAATCTAATGTAGATGGCTTGCTTACATTTGAAAAATAATCCATACCGTCCATTGAAATTATCTCTTCCACACTTTAACGGTTCCGCCGTTCAAAGTGACGTAGGAAGCTTTTCTTTCCAAGATCATCGGAATATAGAAATGGAATGAGCGATATGATTGAATCTGTAGAATACAATTGCTATGTTTTTTGTTCGATGATAACAGACGTGTGTGTATATATATATTCATTTAAATGTATTTGTCATTGTACTATTTTATTCTTCCACATAAATAAATAAATATTTGTTGAATAAAATAAATAACTCAGAATTCATATTCAATCAAATATTTTTCGTTCAAAAAATATTTTGTTACAAATTCAAATTGTACAAATTTGAGCTCTCACTACATTTACACATTTTCAATTGCAATACAACTTCAATTACAACACAATTTTCAATATATAATTTTTGATACATATTTCACCTCACTACATAATTCACTCAACACTCATACACTTAACTAGCTTCAGCTTATGTCCAACCATCTGTTATACCCATTAAATAACTGACACATTAAAATTGAAAAAGAAATATTTTTGTAGTGCAAAATGAAGTGTGTGCTTGAAAATATTGTTTGCCTCAGTTATGTGGGTTGTTCGTCATTATTTTTGTTAATTCATCTTACAGAACAACTTGTGACATGTATAGTGTATCACTGTACATGCCACAAGGCCGTGCACATCGATATACACTTGCTTGTTAAAATTGCAGGGACGGCTGAGCACAAGGTCAAACCCAAGACTAGCTAGATTGAAGTCAAGCACAAAAAAATAAACAAACCTTCAACCAAATGGTCAATTACAGGGCAGTGCATATGTACATAGTGGTGCATGCAACATTTCAGCTCAACCAATATTTCAGAAACGCAAAGCAATGCTTCAAGAAAATACAACATAACAACAACACCAGACATGTCTAAATGAAAGCATTCAGGCATTCAGTAACATGGTTTAGGGATGAACATGATCATGCAATACAATCTCCACCAAGACGACAAATTAGTTCAGGTTCAACCAGCACCAAAACAAAAATGCACTCACATGTAGACTCCATGACGAACCAGTGTACATGCATACAACGTACTACATTAAGTGGACTCAAGGCAAATGTATTCAGTGCATTTCAGAATGAAGGAAACTCAGACATGAACTGGCTCAAAGCAACTGGTAAGTTAACTCAAAGCAGAATAAGCTCTTAACAAGACTCAAATCAACAATATGCAAGCACATAGAAATAAGTCTGGATACAAAATGGTACAAGAACTAAACCAGCTTCAAAATAAAACACAGATTAGACTTTATAACAAAATAAAAACCAAGTTCAACATGCTCAAATGTACAAAGGTCAAAAAGAAAATGAACAGTTTAGAACTAAAATGAATCAGACTTCATGAATACAAGATCAATGTGCAGTGACAACCAGACTTCAACATGAGGACTACAAATGGATCAAGAAAAGCATGAAAACAGTTCAATATACAACTCTGCATAAATACAAATGCCTGAACACAGCATACCCATATACATGCATGTTAAATATGTATACATGTATATATACAGTGAAAAACACATGCAACATGATGACACAACATCCAGACTCACAGCAATATGACTACCAGACTTCAAATGCACAACTGGCATGTTTATCCCGAAGCGAATCAAGACCAATGCAGATATGTGAACACAGAATCATAGTGCAGACCGTCAATATGCACCAACACAGAACCAGAGCAGACTCCAAAATGCAATGGCAACAAATCGAACCACAAAAGTACAAGTTAACATGAATGCAACACTACATGAACATGAAAACAAAATTAAATGGCATGGCACAAAGGCACAAAACACAACCGAGACATCACAACACATATACACACACATACATATGTATGTATGTATGTATGTATGTATGTATGTATGTATGTATGTATGTATGTATGTATGTATGTATACATGGTGACACACAAACAAGGCCTAGCATCGATGGTCAGAGCATGGTACGCACGCATTCAGAAAATGGATTAGAGGGTAATAAGTCAAACATCATAGAGTCAAATATATCTCAAATTCTAATGCAGACAGTGAATAAGCAAGCAGTTCAAAATGGTAACTGAAGCAATGCAAAACTTTTAGCATGTAACACACAAAAATGAATGCAACCATGAATACAAGTGCACAAGAAAACAATGGAGCATAAACCAAATAGCAAGAGAACCAAGCCCGGTAGCAATTCAAACCAGCAGACCGAGATAAAAAATCAATAGGGCTTAATCGTATTCATACCAACACATTAAATGAACAAAGTCTCATAAAAATTGAACAGTGGACGAAAATTCAAAGTTCATCAAGTCATCACAAATTTCAAAATGCCGATGTAATAGGAGAAAAAGAAGAAACTCACCCAAAGCAACGGGGCAAAATTCAAAATCATGGAATAACAAATACGAATTACACAAGTTAGATTTATCACAAGTATTCATGCAAAATCGAACGGCTAAGCAAAAATATTTGAAGAATTCAACTCAAATAAACAAATGTAATTTTAGTGTTTTAATCCTTATTAAACCCATTTCATCATCGGCATATTATTCATTTGAGTTCAAGGAAATCAAAGAAGCATAAATCACATACCAAATTTGACTCATTTGAATTCGTATCAATTAAAGTAGACAAAGAGAATCAAAAAGTGATAAACAAAGCCATGAGCGATTGACAAAGCAATTCAACTCAAAATCAAACTTCAATCAATCACAGCATCAAGGCGACGACTTCGATTCAAAGCCCTAATTTTGAAAGAGGAAAACAAGAACACGGCCGAAGATATTACATGAAACAAAATAAAGGGGAAGACTGCTTTTATGAATTATGCGGGCCGTTAATATTATTTTGGGCTTAAACTTATATATAAGGTTTTGTTTTAAGTTTAGTTTTATTTTTCAATTTGTAATTTTCTTTTAAAATTTTGAAACTCTAGTTTTGTAACTAGGTTACGAACTATGGTGGTGTAGTTCGAGAATTTGCAACTCAGAGGTTGAGTTGTGGCAAGGTTTTAAGCGTAGAGTTAGGTTAGTCATTAGCTGGTGTCGCAAATTTATGTATGTAAGCGTTTGACTACTTAATTTCTAGTAAGGGCAACACATGGGCAGAGTTTTGTCGAAGCTAGATAAATTTGTGTGTGATCTCTACTGCATTACATTTTGTTATTGTTTTTATTTCCGTATTAGTTTTTATTATTATTATTATCACCCTATTCACCCCCTTCTAGGGTGAAAACGATCCTACAAGTGATATCATAGTAGGATTAATAGCATAGATGTTTAACCCTAGATGCAAATCTAGTGAGAGCCCGTTCAATATTATTCCCCATATTTTTGATGGAATAGATTTTTAAATTGGAAATTATAAATGGAATTTTACTTAAAATCTGTTAATTTTAAATGTTGGGATATTATTGCTAATGGATGTGATGTAGTAGACAAGAAAAATGCTTCAATTAAGGCTCTTTTTATGCATATACTGTATTCTCATTTTAGTCAAGATAATGTTAACCATATTTCTCATTGTGAAAGTGCACACGAAATCTGGAATACTTTTGATGCAATATATGGTGCAAAAGTCAACAATGGTGAGAAATCCTCCACAATCGACTCAGTTAAAGAAACGTGCTTGACAGGGTTTGCAAAAGACAGCAGTGATGAAGATTCAATAGCCGATGAGATAATTGATCTTTCATTTAGTGATTTGTTTCTCTTGTGTCGAAAATTAATTGAAAATAATGAAGCTCTTGAGATGAAAAGTAATAAGTTGAAAATGGAAAAATCTAAAATGCGTACGAAAAATAATGATTTGGAAAATGAACTTAAAAATATTAAGAAAAATAAATATTCTAATAGCAAAAGGTGTTTGGACTATGTAAAAGAATTTATCTATTTTCTTGAAAACTTTCAAAAGTTGGAAAACGAAATTTTAATTCAGAAGAAGAAGAAAACTGAGTTGATTTGTAAAAATAATATTCTGCAAAAAGAGCTGGATAGTTCTAAGTGGTCGGAAATTTCTAAATGTGCGATTTTTGAAAAGAAATAAATGAGGTCAACAAAATTTCAAAACCCTTGAAAAAGAGAACGTGATTTTGGGCAAATAAAAAATTATTCAATTAAATCACGAGTTTGAAAAGGAGACTGAAAAAATCAAGGATTTTGAAAAAATTAAATTTAAAAAACTCCAACTCTTTGAAACTGAGATGCTAGAAATTGAGACTAAAATTAGAGAGCTTGAAAATGAAAATATGAGCTTGAAAATGAATAATTTTTAAAGAGAAATAGTACCATTAGTTGTTGTTCGAAGCTAATAAATGAAAATAAACTTTTAAAATTCAAAGTTAGTAAACTTGAGTTGATTACTAGGAAATTTTTCACAGGATAAAAATCATTTAATATGCTCTTAGGAAATCTACTCTTCATGAATAAAAAGAAAGGATTTGGATTTGCGAAAGTGTCAAAATATGAACAAAGGACTAGTAACACTATTTAGGGGAAAAGTGTGATACCCAAATGCGTAAAGTGTGGAAATATTGGACATGACAAGAATAATTGTCGAAATATATACAAGCACAAAACCGTTAAACAAATATGGATTCCAAAAAGTATAAATATAATTGGTTTGAAATTTAAGCAAATTTGGATTCTCAAGGGTACAATTGCATATGCTACCGGTTTGTTATATAGACAAATTTGGGCACTAAAGAATTCAGTAGATAATAATAGTGGTCCTACCTCCTTAGTCAGACTACTTGCCTTCTCTAAACTTTAGACATATAAGTGGGCTAAGGAACAAATTCGTTGGAGATAGATTTCGAGTTGTTCTAGGTGATTGATAAACTAAAATTTAAATGTTCCTTAGCCTATAAAGATTAGATAGAGATCATCACATTTCGGAGATCATGGAATCGAAGGAAATTAAGGTATGATCTCTTAACTCAATTTTGTTCACATGTTGTTAATTATGTTTTCATCAACATTGTTGAAGTATTACTGCCACATCCTTAACATATCAACTTTGAATTTTGAAATTCTTGAAGTTTTGGAAATCTAACCGATAATGCTAAAAAATTTGTGTTTTTATTTTTTTATTGATTCACTTTGGAATGTCATGAAAAACTGCCTTGATGAATTTTTTGAATGTGTGTTTTTGCTCAATATAGATTACTTTACTTATGCTTGATATAAATGGACATGCTGAAAAATTTCAAAAACCAATTCAAGTGTTGAGGAGTACACGTTTTTCATACATATACCACTATATATCACCATGAATATCTCAAATACTAGTGGTATCTGATATCGTCTCATGTTGAAATCATTTTTGCAATTATTTAATTATTTATATTGATTTTCAACTAGAAGTCATTTTCACAAAACCGCCTTACTGAAATTTGATGTTCACTTATTTTAATTTTTGAAACTTGGGTTTCCATCATGTTAAAAATACTCTAGTTTATTTCGGTAAGATATGTACTCTAGAAAAGATAATCGTTGACTAACTGAATCTCTTGGAACTCATCAAAATTATTATAGTGCTTGAAAAGTGATGGATAGTGATTAAATTATATTTCATAACAGGAGGAATTATAATCTTATAATTTCATGAAATTAGTCAAATTTTATAATAGTTTTAGGATAATACTTATTCCATGATCATTTCTATCAATTTCACCTTTCTATTAATCCATACATCATAATATAGTGTGCAGAATTTGGTATTTCAAAATAACAAAATAATTTTTTCTGTAAAATAATTATATCCTAAAGTATTCACTCTCATTTAAAAGTCCTCGCGGTTATGCATGGGTGAATTACTTGAATTTCTATATTTTGGCTTCCATTCTCATTTAAAATCCCTCGCGGTCATGCATGGATGGGACACGTATAAGAAAGGGATAAATATCAGACATATTATAATCTAATTTAAAAGTCCTCATGGTTATGCATGGTTAGAAAGTACTTGACATATTTTTTTAAATGTAACTACTAACCTTATTTAAAAGTCCTAATAGTTATGCATCGTTAGTATGTGCTTCATATTTTTAATATTTAAAAGGATAAAACCACAAATTATTCCTTTATTGAAAATATCAAACTCTTGTCATTGTGTAAAATTTTCCATGATCGTGCCATTTCTCTAAAGTGGAGTTTGTTTCTAATTAATAAAATAGTATGATTTTTGTCTGATTAATTGGAATTTGAAATTAATATTTTCCTTTTGATTTTATGCTTTTAATCAAAATCATTGCTATTTTAAGTATTATTATTTTGATGGTAACAAAAAGGGAGGAGAGGTTAAGATTTTGATTTTTGTGCGATATCCTTAACTAATATTCGCGAGTATTTTTATGCAAAGTTATTTTTAATTAATTTTATAGTTTTAACTACACATATCTGTGTAGGGGTAGCTTTATGGTAGGGGAATATTCAAATAGGAGGAGGTAATGAAATTCATCAAGACTAAATACAGTTAATAGAGTCAAAATCTTAATATATGTTTGTTATCATCAAAAAGGGGAGACTGTAGAATACAACAGCATATGATTTTTGTTTGATGATAATAAACATATATATATTCTTTTAAATGTATCTGTCATTGTACTATTTTATTCTTCCACGTAATGAAATAAATATTTGTTGAATAAAATAAATAACTCAGAATATTTTATTCAAACAAATATTTTATTACAAATTCAAATAGTACAAATTTGAGCTCTTGCTACATTTACACATTTTCAATTACAGTACAACTTCAATTACAACACAATTTTCATAAACAGTTTTTCATATATATTTCACCTCGCTACATAATTCACTCAACACCCATACACTTGACCTTGACTAGCTTCAGCTTGTGTCCAGCCATCTGTTATACCCGTTAAGTAATTGACACAATAAAATTGAATAAGAAATATATTTGTAGTGCAAAATGAAGTGTGTGTTTGAAAATATTGTTTGCCTCGGTTATTTGGGTTATTCGTCTTTATTTTTGTTAATTCATCTTACACGAACAATTTGTGACATACACAGTGTATTACTGTACATGCCACAAGGCCATGCACACCGATATACATTTGCTTGTTAAAATTGCAGGGACATGTGAGCACAAGGTCAAACCAAAGACAATCGGATTCAACTCAAGTACAAAAACATAAACACAGCTTCAACCAAATGGTCAAGTACAGGGCAGTGCATATGTACATAGTGGTGCATCCTACATTTCAACTCAGCCAATATTTCAAAAATGCAAAGCACTGCTACAAGAATATACAACATAACAACAACACCAGACGTCCAAATGAAAGCATTCAGGCATTCAGTCATATGGTTCAGGGATGAACATGAGCATGCAACACATTCTCGACTAAAACAACAAATCAGTTCAGGTCCAACCAGCACCAAAACAAAATGTGCACACATGTAGACCTCAAGACGAATTAGTGTACATGCATACAACATACAACATGAAGTAGACTCAAGGCAGATGGATTCAATGCATTTTAGAATGAAGGCAACTCGGGCATAAACTGGCTCAAAGCAACTAGTAAGTTAACTCGAAGCAGAACAAGCTCCTAACAAGACTCAAATCAACAATATGCAAGCATATGAAAACAAGTCTGAACACAAAATGGTATAAGAACTAAAACGGCTTCAAAATGAATCGCAGACCAGACTTCATGAAAAAACCAGAACCAAGTTCAACATGCTCAAATGTATAAAGGTCAGAAAGAAAATGAACAATTCAGAACTGAAGTAAACCAGATTTCACGAATACAAGATCAATATGCAGCTGTGCAGTTAAAGCGCTCGGCAGATTCAAAGCGGTGGAGGTGCAAAAAGTCATAGCGAGGATACAGCGAGGATATAGCGGGATGTAGCGGATAGCTCTAAAATATCATATAAAACTCGTACTTAATGTTTTTACAAATATATAAATGGTAATTAAATGAAAAATTATCATTCAATTGAATTATAATTAATACATAAATGATTTTAAACAAAAAAACATGTGTGAATATACTTTAAATAAATGTAAAACTGTTATATAACATAATTGAATTTAGTAGAATATTAGAGTATTTTCATTTTTGAAAATACATTAAAAATTAAATCAAATAAATTAGTTTCATAATTTTTATAATGTATAAATGCAATTTTTTAATTCATTTTATTAAAAAGATATAGTGCGAATAACGGGATATGGCGGAAATAGCGGGGATTAAAGCGGAAAGGCTATATTTTGGGGCTATAAGGAAAAATCGTAGCGGTAGAAATCCGCTATGAGATATTGTGGGGTTATAGCGGGGCATTAACTACACAGATATGCAGTGACAGCCAGACTTCAACATGAGGAATACAAATGAATCAAGAAAAGCATGAAAACAATTCAACATACAACTCTGCAGAAATACAAATGCCTCAACACAGCATACGTATATACATGCATGTTCACACACGTATACATGTATATACATAGTGAAAAACATATGCAACTTGATGACACAATATCCAAACTCAAAGCAATATGAGTACCAGATTTAAATCCACAATTGGCAAGTTTATCCCGAAGCAAATCAAGACCAATGCATACATATGAACACAAAATCATAGTGCAGACCATCAATGTTCACCAACACATAACCAGAGCGGACTCGAAAATGCAATGGCAACGAATTGAACTACATAAATACAAGTCAACATGAATGCAACATTATATGAACATGAATACAAAGTTCAGTGGCATGGCACAAAGGCACAAAACACAGCCAAGACATCACAACACATATACACACACATACCTACGTATATATGTACATATTTATGGTGACACACAAACTAGGCCTAGCATGGATGATCAGAGCATAGCACACATGTATTCAGAAAATGGAACAGAGGGTAACAAGTCAAACCCCATCAAGTCAAATATATCTCAAATTCAAATGCAGAGAGTGAATAAGCAAACATCTTAAAATGGTGACTAAAGCAATGCAAAACTTTCAACATGAACACACAAAAATGAATGCAACCATGAATACAAGTGCATAAGAAAACATTGGAGCATAAACCAGAAAGCGTAAGAAACCAAGCTCGGTAGCAATTCAAACCAGTAGACCGAGATAAAAATCAATAAGGGTCAATTGTATTCATACTAACTTGTTAGAAAAACAAAGTCCCAGAAAAATGGAACAGTGGATGAAAATTCAAAGTTCTTCAAGTCATCGCTATTTTCAAAATGCCAATGTTATAGGAGCAAAAGTAGAAACCGACCCAAAGCAACGGAGCAAAATTCAAAATCATGGAATAATAAATACGAGTTGAACAATTCTGATTTATCACAACTATTCAAGTAAAATCGAATGGCCAAGCAAAAATATTTCAAGAATTCAACTTAAATATACAAATATAATTTTAGGGCTTTAATCCCTATAAAACCCAGTTCATCTTCGGCATATTATTCATTCAAGTTCAAGGAAATCAAAGAAGCATAAATCACATACCAATTTCGAATCATTCGAACTCGAATCAAGTGAAGCAGTCGAAGAGAATCAAAGAGCGGCGAACAAAGCCAGGAGCGATTGACAAAGCAATTCAACTCAAAAGCATACTTCAATCGATCACAGCATCAAGGCGGAAGCTTCAATTTCAAAGCCCTAATTTTGAAAGAGGTAAACAAGAACACAACCGAAGTTATTGTATGAAATAAAATTGAAGGGAAGACTGCTTTTATGAATTAAGTGGGCCGTTGTTATTATTTTGGTCTTAAACTTATATATAGGGCTTTTTTTTAAGTTTAGTTTTTACTTTTAATTTGTCATTATCTTTTAAAGTTTTGAAACTCTAATATTGTAACTAGGTTATGAACTACGGTGGTGTCGTTCGAGAATTCGAAACTCAGTGGTTGAGTTGTGACAGGGTTTTGAGTGTAGAGTTAGGTAGTCATTAGCGAGTGTCGCAAGTTTATATGTGTAAGCGTCTAACTACTTAATTTCTAGTAGAAACCTTGGAGGCAGCACGTAGGCAAGGTTTTGCCGAAGCTGGGTATATTTGTATGTGATCCCTACTTCATTACTTTCTATTATTGTTTTGATTTCCGCATTAATTTTTATTATTTTTAGTATCACCCTATTCACCACCCCACTCTAGGGTGAAAATGATCCTACTTAATCATACACTATATCCGATTTAGGAATAAATTATCGCTTTGGAATTCAAAAACATCGATGGGAACTTAACCAAATTCTTGAGAAGAAAAAACTAAAGATAGAGAGCAAGACTTTGCTCCAGAACGGCATATAATCGTTCAAAACAAAACTTAGCTTCATCGCCTGTTGAATTAAAACTATATGGGACAACTCCAAACCTACATCATACCCAATTATCGATCTAACCCTTGTGTAAACTATGGAGCAAAGGTTGCATCGTCAATACTAGGAATTGAAATTCAGATCGAAATCAAAAAACGAATGGCTATCAGAAGTCAGTCAATTGAAAGTAACATCTTGAAGTCGACTCTGACGATTCACATTGAAAATTCAACAGTCAAATCCAAATTTGCATGGTGACCTCGACATGAACATCTAGATTTCACAAAATGAAAACTCAAAAGAAGTTACTTCCAGAGCACGCCTTGTTTTCAGTAGAGGCATACTCTTTGGGGTAAATGTTATCTGGGTTTTTAACCCCAGCAGAATTGTGAGGAAGTCAAGAGAAATCCATCGAGTCAAAATATCTAAAAAGCCAACGTAAGGGACTAGAATAAGGAGCCAAAGGAAGTCAGAAAAAAGAAAGGAAAATACTCAAAGGGCATGGATCGATGGCGATCTATGGAATTAACTCGAGGGTTCATGAACAACATCAACACAAGATAATATATGCGATCCAAAAGGCGAAGCGTAGAAAACCACTAAGTACATAGATCGTTAGTGATCCATGCCATTTCGCCAAATTGCCATAAACTCCAAAAGAACAAAGTCCAAAAACAGACCAAGTATATGGATCACTAGCGATCCATACTATTTCATCAATTGGCTGCGATCTTCATGGAGAAAAGCAAGGGGAAAATGTTAAATCGTTGGCTTGCTATTGAACCAATCCTATGGATCGCTAGCAATCCATTCTTTTAGCTCGGGTCACGGTGTAACCTTCAAGTGCGCCTTCTTATGTTGATCTGCAATTATGTGGCAAGTAGACTTAGCCCAGCAGCTCTCCAACCACTATAAATACTCTCATATCTATGACATAAAAGGGATCCTCCATACTATTTGTGGAAACTCTGCTGAATGCTTTCTTAACTCCTCACCTCTCTTACAACAGTCTTCAAAAGAGTTCACTGTGATTCTCCAATGGATTCCAAGAATGGAGACTCGATCTAAGTAAGTATATTCAAGATCTTTGTAATCAAATACATTTTATAACAGCAAGTAGTCAATAATAAAATCTATAAAGTGAACTTAGGCTTCATTAACAACCGAACCAATATAAAAATCTTCTTGTCTTTTTCTATTTCTTCTCTACTCTTTATATATTGCTCTGTAAGAACAGGGCTGGTGCTTTCACACTCAATCCAGGGTGTTGATCCATTTTTGGTTTAACAATGAAGCAAGAGATATGAGGACAAAGAATGGAAGAAAGAAGGTTTTTCACCCATAAAACCTCTCGACACCGAGTGGAACCTCTCGGTACTGAGAGGTAAATATTGTTTTTTGACCCGACATACTCTCTTTTGGATCGATGGACTTCTACTTGGACCTTAACCTAAATGGGGATTTGTAGAGCAGTTTCTCTATAAACATCAACCTTATAGCCACTAAACAAGGATCTTTCCTTATCTTTTCTTTACATGGGCACTTCTTCATATTCATCCCATATTTTCTCCATTGAAATCATTAAGGAAGCTATTGTATGCTTTTCTAAGACTTAGAAAAGTAGATCTCATGTACTAGTGATTCAACTTCTATCCCCAACTCTCGAAAAAATTCATAATTAATAAATATAAAGCGAACGTAGGCCACAGATTGCCGAACCACAATAAAAATTATTGAGTGCTCTTTAATTTTTTGCACACACTTTGCTAGATCTAATCCTACAACATGTTATATTTGGGTGTTGTTGTGCTTTTGGCATCAATAGTTTGGTGCTTTCATTTAGAGTTCCAACTCAAGGTTAGATCTAGCTTGCTATTTTGGATTTAAGGAGGTCAAATGTTAAGGTTCAGAAGTTTTTCTTAAGGAATTTGGAAAGTTTCAATTTGAAATCAATGGCGCCTAGGAGAGGTATAAGATCATCTAGAATGGTGGTTGGTGTAGATGAAGAGAATGCATGTCATACTAAAATAGGAAACTAGCAGGCAGTACCAGGCTCATCTTCTCAACATGAATTCATTACAAGGGGTGAACTTGATAAGATGATGTAGGATTTAAACCATAAGATGGTGGATAGTTAAAAACTTTAATGGACTAGATGGAGGCTCGGTTAACCCAGCAACCGTAAAGGAATAGGATGAATAGGAGGAAAGCATCTCCTTCAAGACCTGAAGAGGAGAACTCATCGTTTCTGGTCAGAACCGATGAAATAAAAATGGAAAACAAAAGGAAGTGGATGCTGAATCAGTATAAGGAGTTGACAGAAGAAGTAATAATGCTCCCTCTAAAAGAAAACCACCGGGTACGGAAAGGATTCAACTCTGTACCGAGAGGAATTCTAAAGTTTTGGGAGGAAAGAAAGCTGAAGCTTTGGATTTATTCAATTCTGAGGATAATCTGCAGCTTGATGGTGATGATTACCAGATGAACATTGAAGCTAGTGGAGTCTAAGTCCAAAAAGCAGCAATAGAATCAATAGAGTGTCAACGGAAAACCATGGGAGTGGTTCTCCCAGAGATTGGAGAGCCTAGACGTCAGTAGGCGAGCTGAGATTGTTGCAGAGTCAAACACTTAGTTCAACCCCTGGTAGTCATCCTTTGAAATATCATGCCAGCGAGGAATACATATCAAACATGGCTAAGCGGTTAATCGATGAAAGAAGAAGTCAAAAAAATAAGGATTGTGGTTTCCCTCCAAGAAGGATTCCATTCATGGAGAATATTCTGGGAGAAGAGCATTCCAAGAAGTTTACATCATCGACTATGCCATCATACAATGAAACTTCCAATTCTAGACCACATTTACTCAAATATAAATGCCACATGGATGGTGCTAGAGCGATGGGCAATAATTGGTGTAGGTGTTTCCCTATTTTCTTGGATGGAGTTACATCGATGCAGTTTGCTAGGCTCGCTCCAAGATCCATATCAAAATTATGATGAGTTAGCTAGAAAGTTCTTAAGCAATTCTAACTTTATGCTACCCGGCCAAAGGATGTGATGTCCTTATAGAGCTTATCTAAAGGACCTAAAGAGTCGTTAAAGGGGTTCTTGAATCGGTTCAATATTGCTTTCATGGAAGTAAGTAATCTAAAGGAGGATCTAATATTCATGGCATTGGTCAGGAGCATTTACCCAGATACGGATTTCGGTAGAGGGATAAAGATGAAGAAACCTACAACCATGCAGGATTTCAGTCAAAAGTTTAATCAGTTTCTGCGCTTGGAAGAAGTACGTCTAGCTCCAGGCAATGCCGATGAAGGATTGTTAAAGGAGGTTATCAAGAGCAATGTGGCTGTAAAATAATCTAGAGACAGTATTAGTAATATGGAAACTAATGTTGGAAACTCTGTTAGCTAAAAGAAATAGAATCAATGCCTCGACGTAGGCATAGTGACATCAAGAAATGCTAAAGAAGTATGAAACTCAAAGATTACACGCCTTTAAACGATATAGTGGAAAACATATTCCTAGCTGCCAAAGGAATGGAATAATATAAAAAGCCATCTAGAAGAGTGGCGACCGAGCAGGAAAAATGTTATGGAAAGTTCTGTCATTTCCATGAGACCGACGGATACAAAACGAACGATTGTCAATATATAAGGGATCTCATCAAAGAACTGATAAGGAAACATAAGTTCCAACAGTACGTCAAAGACCGTCGGAAGGTGTTTAAGTCCCAACACTCCTGGGGCTACCTGCATAAGGGAATCAATCCAGACCAAGTGGAAAGGGGCCTAAGCGAAATGATGGGAAGATGATAATCAACACCATAACAGAGGGAACTCATCCAGCATAGAAAAGATGGAGGGCAATAAAATGGTACATGAGCTCGTTAAAGTACGTACCGCATCGCATTGTAGCAAGGCTGCATTTCTGTAGAAGATGGATCCCCGACCACGCAGCAAAGGACGATATCGTATTTAGAAATAGGGATGCAAATGTGTAAAAGCACCAACTTTTGACCTCATGGTGGTAACAATAGGAATCAGTCCAGTAACAATACGTTAGGTCTTAGTGGATACAAGAAGTTCTATGAACATACTTGAGTCTTAGTGGATACTAGAAGTTCTATGAACATACTATTCTGGAAGACATTCTATGAAATAAAGATCAACATAAAGGAAGTTATAGCCTATAAAACTAAAATTCAAGGTTTTACGGGAAAAACCATTTGGGATGATCAATTTACTTGTGGAGTTTGGCAAAGAATATCGCAAGATAGCCAAAATTCACAAATTCATTATTGTGGATGAACACTTAGCATATAATGCCTTCATAGGCCAACCAACTCTGGTTGATTTAAAGAGAGATTTGGCGCCCTTGTAATAACCTGCAATTTTAACGATCGAATATTTTAATGATTAATTTAAATATCTAATCGGTAAGTAGCGGAACACCTCTTATACTCGATTTTTACAAATAAGTGAATTGGGACTCGATACACCCGTAATTGAGTTTGCTTTTTTGACATGAGTAAATTGAGTATAAACTTGTCTATGTTTGGATTCGATGATTTTTTGAGGGTGAATAGTACCGAATAGAGAGAATTGGGGCTTGGCCCATTAATTGCCTATAATAAGAAAACTCCTCTTCATTATTCTCATTCACTCTCCATTCATGTTTTATTCTTCTCCACTTTCTCTAATCCTACATTACTTTCCTCCTAATCCCTCTTTAATCCCCAAACCCTATTCCAATGAAATATATTTCCTAAAATCAAATAAAAATCACCATAATTCTTCTCTTTCAATTCTCTATAAAACCAACGAAGGAATTGGCTTGGATCAGAATATTGGTGTGCATTTTGAAATTCAAAGTAAGCAAGAATTGGGTTTTTGTTGATTAGGGCTTGGCTTGGGTTTAAGCAAGGTGAGTGGGATGATTATCCTTACTCATTTATGTGTTATACTTCATATTTTTATTATTGATGATTATATGAAGTGATTTGGAGATTGTGTGAGTTGATTTCGGCTTATATTTTTGTTAAAAACATGATTACATTAGCACGTTATTAATTTAAGTTCCTTATAACTAATTTTCAAAATAAATAGTAATCTAAGAAATAGATTTGTAGGTTAATTGAATGTTAACAGGTGATATAGTGATACATTAGAGACTAATTACATGTTATAAAAAATGCATGTCATTGGTTGGCCATAATTAAACTAATTCAAACGATTTGCAACTTAGTTAATTAGCCAATTTAGCAATTTTTGAAATCTACACTTATAATTAAAGTGATTAAAGGGTAGACGAAGCAAAATTAGTATTTATAAATATTGTTTAAATTGAATAATAATTTTTATATGTAATATAAGGTATTTTATAAAATGATATGATATTTTATAAAATAACAAATGAAGCTTAATTAGTATTTATAAAATGATTTAAATATTTTATAAATGAAGAATTTATTTTATAACATAGATATGAAATTTAATAAAATAATAAATTGATGAATACTTGATTTTCAATGAAGCAAATTTGATGTTTTAAATGGGTAAATTGATTTATAAGCTAGTATTATATACTATATGAGGATTTTATAAAATAGTATAAAGGGATATCTTTACTTTTATTGAAACAATTAGTAAGTAAAAGTAATAATTGATTAATAAATAATGAATTACCAATTTAAATATATTTGTTTGTATATGAGTATGGGCAAATGTACGTATGCGTGTATCTGATGATATATATAACAATCAATACGTTGTGTGGATTATATTTAGAGTTGTTGTAAGTTTGGTTGTTTATGTATATATATTTATGCAATTATTTTATTGTGTAGAAGTATTAGAGATACAAGTTCGTTATGAACATTTTATGTGGCCATAGCGACTATCGTGTGCGCTAAGTTGCGTGGCAGTACATCGAGTTAGTAATCATTCTGGTGAAGTCCGAAGTGCGACTTGTGATGTTAATATGTGTTTGCGTTAACATGTGTGCATAGGCACACATGAATGAGGATACTGACAAACATATAGGCAACACACAAAACCAGGAGGCCGGGTATGTCATTTTGGCACGTTAGAGGAAACCAAGTAGCTATAATTGCCTATTGAACTCTACTTGTGCAAAGAATGGACTTTGGTATCAAAATCGGTTTTCCAATAATTATGGAATTCACTTCCAAACATCAACAAATGAAACGCGGTCTAAGTCCATGGGGTGGAGTCAAACTCTGGAAGCTACTCGACTTGTCGGGTGAAGCTTCAAAAGAAATGACATGTGAATTGGCGTCCGCGTGGGAGATTTTCCCATTGCCCCAGGTTCATCGTCTAAACCTAGAAAAATTTTAGTCGACTGAATGGGAATTTTAGTCGACTGAATGAGAGTTAAATATGTCTCGAGAGGGGAAACACCAAAACAGGTGACTGGAGGATAAACCTCAATCGATTGAGCTCGACTGACTGAAATAATACCCCAGTCGACTATATGCTGGGGCAGCGAGTGACTTTAGGGAATTTCTTCCCCATTCGATTGCAGTTCTTCATGGGGTCTTGGCACAACTATAGAGAGGCTTCAGGCCACTCTAAAAAGTAGGATGCAAGGAAAGGCATGGAATCTAGATGTGGGTAAAGGCAATGTAATGTATAGTTATATATGTGCGGTCAATGATGATCGGACACGATATCAATGTAGTGATTGATTACACAATCGATTTTGGTGGGAATGTATAGTTAAGCTAAGTTAGTCAAATACCCCTTGGCTTTGAATTCGAGATGTTTGATGAATGGTATTGGTCTTCAGATTGTGACCATACCTTGTATTAATCTTATATTGGCAATCAGACATTTGTATTGGCCTAATATTAGGGACCACACATATGGATAGACAATGAGTAGATATTGGTCTTCGTTTTTTATATTGCGCAATGTTGCATTTGATGTATGCATATTACATGACATCAGTGTTCCTTCTTAGCCCTGATAGCGTACTACAGAAGGCACAACCTTCATTCTCTTTCTGATGAGAGGCGTATATTTGTTATTGGAAATCCTTGATGCCCTTAAAGAGGATGATGAAAATCATCTACTACATGATCCTAGAACACCTATGCTCATTATAAGGGTACGGTGGGATCCGCAAAGGTCCTAGGCATTTAGAATGGATCATGAAACACTTATGTTCATTATTAGACTATGGTGGTTTTATTTATTATTGGGACTAGGTTTCATGCATATAGAGTGGATCATAACTTATGCTCATTATAGAGGTATGGTAAGATCTACACAAGACTTAAGGCTCGGAGATTATGGTATATTCAAATACCGACTCTATAAATCTTGAACAATCGAAGGGAATTATTTGATTACATTAGAGATCTGGGTACGTTAGTACACCGACTCCACTTATTTGAATTGTTGAATCACAATAGAGGTCCGTGGTTGACTCCACCCACCAGTAATGATGGGCATTGATTTATATTCCTTAGTTATCTTCCATTGTTATGTTCTACTTGTGCTATATTTGTTGATTGATATTATACCTATATGTAGCATAGTGCAGACTTATATTATTACACTTTTATCACCTATGCACTTGTATACTGCGATTTCCATTATCATGGTATTGTTATATGGCAGTCACATTATTTTAGTTGTGCTGTGATTATACGAGAAGAACGGATTATGGTCTGATTTCCAATTTTTGAGATCGGTTCGCTGTACTTATTTATAGGTAGTCTAGATTACCCCTAAGCCACATTTGTTGAGAGGGTTGACTGTAATTCAATTGTTCCTATTTATTTGTATATAGTTTTGATGTATAATATTTGGAGATAGTTCCCCTCATACTTGGCTTTATGTCTGACTCACATTTTTCTTTCCCTGCTTATGTCATGACAACTCTCGGGTACTCAATTGGGTAGTTGGAGAATCAGGTGCTTTTGGGGATACGCAATCAGGATGTGCTGCTGGAGAATTTTAGAGGCATAACATCAATGTTATGAGATATATATATACACACACTTGATATTTTAGTAGTACACGACAGACCTATTTTTTGTATATGAGACTATTGTATCATATATTTATTTAAAACTTCGTTTTTTTGGACATGTATTCTGATTTTCTATATTAATACTTATTTATCAGTTGCTCCCGCTAGTGCAGTTTCTTATATATTATTATTATGCTTTTCTGCTTATGTAAATTTAGTATATTATATATTACCATTCCATTGTGAGACCTTATCAATGTCTTGGTGTAGCATTTTTTTCTAATTCCACCCCGATGAACCGTCTTTTATCGTATTCGAGAGTCTACTATTATAATACGATGACTTTTTAGGTTCTACAAAGAGCGAGTTGTTACTGTTTGTATCAATGCATAGGCTCAACACTCGAACCAAGTAGACCGGTTTGAGTTAATCAATCTAGTGAAAGGAGATACGTAAAGAGAGCGCACTTGTATTTTTCTTCTATATTATACTGTATACACCACTTATCTTCCGAACTTGATTTGTTTTATCATTAGTTGTTAAGGTATCTTTGTCAGCTATCAGTATGAGCAGGTATAGTGCACATGCAACTATGGATAGGCAGTCTAAGATGCCTGATTAGTCTAGAGAATATTTAGCCACCACAGAAGATGTTCAACTGCTCATGAACATTTCCAGCATATGCAGTTGGTGTCAGAAGTGGTGTGGCCCTTAGGGAACTGTATTTCTAGCTCCATCAGCTTTAGACTCTTAGAAACAGTGTCATAATTTTCTTAGCCTTGGAGAAAAGTCAATTATGGGTCATAAGATTGTTGCTGAGACATGGTCTTGGACACATGCATAAGAGGGCTTCAATCTATATAGGCTTGGAGTATGTTCTCATAAGGAAGATTATTTCTCGATATTGGAGAAGGGGGACTTTTGTTAGGGAGGATGCAGTGTCTGTGTAGCTGATGAACAGGCCTATGATTTAGATTAGTTTAGGCATCACTTTGGTTCTCGGTTCATTTCTGAGATCAAGAAGGGCATGTAACTTGAGCATTCCACCCGCCTTGAGCAGGCCAAACTTGTCAGTTAAGGAGTCTTGACCAATTTAACCTTCTTTTGGGGTTTTGAGATGGTCAGCACTCCGCTGTTGCAGGCAAAGAGATTTGCCTTGGTTCTTAAGCATTAGTTAGAGGTTTATTGTTTAGCCTTATCCCTATTAGAGTACACTTTTTAAAGTCTTGTTGGGATGGTTCTCCTCCATGAGAACGCCCATAACATACTATTTGAGGTAGTAAAAGTAGAAAGCAACCGAAGCTCAAACTGAAGCGTGAAG
The DNA here is from genome assembly GCA_030765085.1 of Allium cepa. NCBI lineage: Eukaryota > Viridiplantae > Streptophyta > Magnoliopsida > Asparagales > Amaryllidaceae > Allium > Allium cepa. The sequence goes on from CM060929.1 coordinate 568,437,321, forward strand.
ACCATGATACAAGGGAGATCAAGCTTATGTGAAGAAGAAGCTAGCCAGTGTGTCACTTCCATAACGTGGGGTTCACGACGAGATGTCATCCAGCTAAAGCGAAACATAAGTGCTTCAATTACGATTGGCTTGATCACTTAAAGGACTATCCTACATTTCCAAAGGGTGAGTATGTGATGATGACTTGTGCCTTTGAGGCATTACCGGGTCCTAGCAAGCTTACGGTTAAGAAGAATTCGAAGGAGCATATATAATGAGGTGTGCTCTATTTTGGAAACTTGCTTCTGTTCCTTCTGACACTTGGGAAGTATATTTTATCTATTTCTAGTTACTTGGTAGATAGGCTAAAGTTGACATCCTTCATAGTAGGTAAATTCTTCAGAGGGGTAAACCTTGTATGAGTAATTTTAGTTGTAAAACTAAGGTCAAACAACCAAGATTATTAACATTTGAAGTTGTTGCATGAACTTTCAAGTTAAATGGGTTGGTCGATGAAGTTTACTTGGATTTATATCCATGTAGAGTTCGTTGGATTCCCACTAATGAGCAGAGACCAAGTGGATGACCTGCAGGCGTTCACCTAGACTCGTCGTGTTATAATTGTTTTTCTTTGTGTTAGTGAATCTTAGGTGATTGGGGTAATCCCATTTTTCAAAAGGAACATTTTCAAAAGATTGGTTTTCACATGCAAATTATTAACCTATAGTTTGAGCATAGAGTTTCTAGGTGTTTCACCAGTTAGGAAGGATTTTTCACTTGATTATAATAGATTTGCACTTGCATTGAATTATTGGGATGACCGAGAGATTTCTGAAAGATAACTTTAGTTGTGCAAGGAGATATCAATAGTCAAATCAAGGAACTGGATTGGAGTTTGCATAGATAGAGTCAGGGGCCCGACCTTAATTTGACAAATAAATGTTGCGATCAAATGAATGATTAGGGTGGGAACCGTGTCGTTTGGGATGATCTTTAGTTATAGCAAGATTTTAGAGTAGAATAGTTATTGTTGCATGAGATAGTTCGAGGAAAGATTTCTCAATTGGTTTTGTGGTGATTCGGATAATCTTCTAAGTGGCAAGATAATACTTGCTTAGGCAAACATCGTAGCACACTTAGTATATTATCCTTATTAACATTTTGTAATTAAGGTGGGTTCAAATCCGAGCAAACCCAAACAAGCATAAATCTTCATTCAATGATGATTTAATTAGTAGAATTTCTCCCTTGGGGGATGAGTTCTATTTGGGGGGAAAGGAAAATTACGGCATTGGTTGTTGGATTTATTCGAGAGTTCCAAGACTCGATGATCCTACAAATCGTATGGGTTTCCCTATTCGTAGTGGGAGGTGTAATAGTCTTTAACATACTATATTCACAAAAATGGTTACACCACTTAGGCATTTATTCCCTTTGAATGTCGAACGAACTCATTAGAGTTTATAGCTTGACATGCACATTTGACTCTTGATGGTTACTGTGCATGTTGGTATAGACTCCTTTTAAATATTTCATTGTTTGGTAGATCATTGTTGCTTGCTGATTTGTTATTGCTGTGTGTCATGTATTATCGTTGCATGTTGCTTGTTATTGCTTATTATTGCTTGTTGCTTACTGTTGTTGCTACTACTTATGTTTGCTTGCTACTATTTGATATTGTCTGCTATTGTTTGATTTTTCTATTGGATGATTTTTACTATTGTTTATTATTTTTGATTGCTTGCTTGCATGTTTAATAATTTTATGCTAGTTATTGTTGCTTATCATTGCCTGCTATAGTTGGATTGTTGCTTACTATTTATTGATGTCGGTTGTTACTTATTGATTGTTTCTTATCTTAAATGTTTGAGTTCTTGCATGGTAGATATAATTTCATAATTTAAAATATGATTCGTAGAGGGATAGTGATAGCTATATGGAATAGATCGCATATCATCCATGCCTACCATGGGGTGGAGATGGGATCTATACGAGTCCATTGCTTTTGGTATGACTCGGTGTATTGTGTTATATTTTGATACTAACTCACTTGAACTTACTCTGCAAATGATTATTATGTATGACTATAGTAGTATCGGTTACTACACCGAGGTTATACGTGTTTGAATTCTGCGTTTGTGCACATTCCTCTTGGTATAATACAATTAGGTGCTTGATAGCTTATGCATAGTTATTTAATTGCTTTTTTCTTTGATTGGCATTTTAATAGTGAGAAGCTTTCTTGAGTGAATTTTTTGGACTGTGGGATGATGTGGGTCATCGCATATTTCCTAGTATGAGGTGCATTCTAATTTGGCAATATACGTAATGCTAATAGGATAAGGGAAGGTACTGTAGGGATTTTTAGAAACTAAGATTCGAGAAGTTTGTTTGGTCTTGTTACTTAATCGTACTTATGGGGGATTTCGAGGATGAAATTCTTTTAAGGAGGGGAGAATCTAACACCCTACAATTTTAACAAACGAATATTTAAATGATTAGTTCAAATATTTAATCGGTAATTAAGGGAATGCCTCTTATACTAAATTTTTACAAACAAGCAAACTAGGACTCGTTACACCCATAGTTGAGTTCGCTTTTTCGGCACGACTAAAATGAGTATAAACTTGACTATGTTTACAGTTGATGATTTTCTACGGGTGAATAGTGCCGAATGGAGAGACTTGGGGCTTGGCCCATTAGTTGCCTATAATAGACTAACTACTCTTCATTATTCTCATTCACTCTTATTCACGTTTCATTCTTCTCCACTTTCTCAAGTCCTCTACTAATCTCCTCTTACTCTTTAATCCCCAAAACCTAAACACATTAAATAATTTCCTAAAATAAAATAAAAATCACCAAAATTCCTATTTTTCAATTATCTACAAAACCCACGAAGGTATTAGCTTGGATCAAAGTATAGGTGTGCGTTTTGAAATTTAAAGTAAGCAAGAATTGAGTTTTAGGTAATTAGAGCTTGGCTTGGGTTTAAGAATGGTGAGTGGGATGATTCTCCTTACTATTTTTCAATTCTCTTCAAAACCCATGAAGGTATTAGCTTGGATCGAAGTATAGGTGTGCGTTTTGAAATTTAAAGTAAGCAAGAATTGAGTTTTAGGTAACTAGAGCTTGGCTTGGATTTAAGAATGGTGAGCGGGATGATTCTCCTTACTAATTTATGTGCTATACTTTATATTTTTAATCATTGACGATTGTAGAATCAAATGAAGTAATTTGGAGATTGTTTGAGTTTATTTGGGCTATATTTTTGTTATAAAAAAGATTACATTAGCTTACAATTGGTTTAATACATTAATAACTATTTTTGAAAATAGTTAGTAATGTAAAAAATTGATTTTTAGGATAAATGAATGTTAAAATATTATATATTGATAGATTAGAGTCTAATTACATGTTATAACTAGGTGCAAGTCATTAGTTATTCGTAATTAAACTAATTCTAATGATTTTGAAATTAGTTAGTAAGCTAATTTAGCAAGTTTTGAACTCTACACTTATTTTTAAAGTGATTAGAGGGTTAATGAAGCTAAATTAGTATTTATATAATTTGTTTAAATAGAATCATATAAGTAATAAAGGTATTTTATAAAATGATATAATATTTTATAAAATAAAAAATGAAGCTTAATTAATATTTATAAGATGGTTTTGAATATTTTATAAATGAAGAATATAATTTATAAAATAGATATGAGATTTTGTAAAATAGTAAATTGATGAATACTTGATTTTCAACGAAGCAAAATAGATGTTTTAAATGGCTAAATTGATTTATAAGCTAGTATTGTATTTTATAAAATGGTTTAAGGATTTTATAAAATAGTATTAGAAATATATCTTTACTTTTATTTAAAAATTTAGTAACCAAAAGCAATAATTGATTAATTAATAAATGAATTACCTATTTAAATATAGTATATGTATATGAGCACGGGAAAGTATACGTTGGCTTGTATTTGAAGATATATAACAATCAATATATTGTGTGAATTGTATTTAGAGTTGTTGTAAGTTTGGTTTTTTATATATATGCAATTGTTTGATTATGTAGAAATATTACTGAATACTAGTTCATTGCGGGCATTTTACATAGTACAGCGACTGCCGCGTGCGTTATGTGGCATAAGTGTACATCGGGTTGATTAATTTCTCCAGTGAAGTCCAAAGTGTGACTTGTGAAGTTAGTATGTGCTTGCATTAATGTGTGTGCACAAGCATGTGCGAATGAGTGTATTAACACACGTATAAGCTAATATCATGGCTAGAAGGTCGGGAATGTTGTTTTTCATATTAGAAGAAGCCAGGTCGCTATAATCGCACATTGAACTCTTCTTGTGTAAAGAGTGGACTTTGGTGTTGAAATCTAACTTTGAATACTTATGGAATTCACGTCCAAAACGTCAAAAAAAGAACTCGACGGAAGTTCGATGGGGTGGAGTCAGGCTCTAGAAGCAAGGCGACTCATCGGGCGAAGCTTTGAAAGAAATGACACGCGAAGTGGCGCAGTCGATTGAGCACAGTCGATTGAAATAATACCCTGTTGACTAAATACTATGGCAGCGAAAGTTATCATGGAATTTCTTCCCTGTTTTATTATGGTTCTTCGTGGGGCCTTGGCACTACTTTGGAGAGGCTTTGGGCTACTCGAAAAAGTAGGATGCAAAGAAAAGTATGGAATCCAGATGTTCGTGTAAGGCGATGCAATGTATAGTGATACATGTGCGGTCAGTAATGATCGGACACGATATCAATGTAGCGATTGATTACATGGTCACTTTTGGTGGGTGTGTACAATTGAGCTGAATTAGTCTATCCCCTTGGATTTGACTTTGGGGTAATGATGCTTTATGAGTGGTATCGGTTTTATGATTGTGGCCATGCCCATTATTGATTTTATATTTGTTATCAAACATTTGTATTTGCCTTATTTTTAGAGCCATACGTCTAGATAGATGACGAATAGATATCAGTCTTCATTTATAACTATGCAATGTTACATTTGATATGTGCATATGCATACAACATTGGTGTTCCATCTTGGCCCCGATAGCATATTACGCAAGACACGACCTTCGCTCTCTTTTTGATGAGAGGCATGTGTTTGTTGTTAGAAATCCTTGATGTTCTAGATGGGGAAGATGAAATCATCTACTATGGATCCTAGAGTACTTATGCTCATTATAAGGGTATAGTTGGATCCGCAAAGTTCCTAGGTATTAGAAAAGATCATATAACACTTACGCTCATCATAGGAGTACGGTGATTCTATTTTCTATTGAGCCTAGGTTTAAGTCCATAGAGTAGATCATAACTTATACTCATTATAGGGGTACGGTGAAATCTACATGAGACTTGAGGCTCAAAGTCTATAGTATATTCAAATACTAAGTCTACATATCTTAAACTCTCAAAGGGAATCATTTGATTACATTAGAGGTATAGGTACGTTAATGCAGTCACTCTACTTATTTGAATCGTTGAATCGCGATAGAGGTCCATGGTTGACTCCACCCTTCGGTAATGATACATATTGATTTATATTCCTTAGTTATCTCCATTGTTATGTTTTGCGTATACTGTATTTGTTGATTGATACTATTACTGTGTGTAACATAGTGTATACTTATACCATTATACTTTTATCACCTCTACAATTGTATACCACGATTTCCTTTATTACGGTATTATTACGTGGCAGCCACATTATATTGGTTGTGCTAACTTGTTGATTATAGGAGATGAGCAGGTTATGATATAATTTTTCATTTTTAAGATGGGTCTCCTATACTTGTTTATAGACAATTTGGATTACTCCTAAGCCACATCTGTGGAAAGGCCAGCTGTAATTCAGCCATTCTTGTTTATTTGTTTATTGTTTTGATATATAGTATTTTGAGATAGTTCCGCTTATACTAGGCTTTATTTCTAACTTGCATTTTTTCTTTACCTGGTTATGTCATGACAACTCTTGGGTAACCGATTGAGTAGATAGAGAGTCGGGTGCTTTTGCAAATACGCAATCAGGATGCATAGCTGTAGCATTTTGGAGGCATGACGTTGATATTATTAGATATATTTACTTGATATTTAAGTAGTACCTGACAAACCTATCATTTGTATATGAAACTATTGTATTAGATATTTATTCAGAACACTATTATTTTTAGAGTTAATGTATTATGACTTTTTGTACCAATACTTATTTATTAGTTGCCTCTGCTAGTGTAGCCTCTTGTATATTGTTATTCTATTCCATTCATGCATATTCACTATATTATATATCTTCATTCCGTTATGAGATCCTATCGATGTCTTGGTATAGTATTTTGTTCAAAATTTACCCCAATGATCTATCTTTTATCGTATTCGGGAGTCTACCATTATTACGAGACAATGACTTTTTAGGTTCTATAAAGGGTAGGTTGTCACAAACTTGGTGTTTAGTGATGAAGTTCCTCTCAAAGAATGGGGTCAAAATGGTAAAATGTGACCAAAGCGTTGGAAGAGAATGCTATGTTGTAGAGTTGAGAGAAGAAAGGCGGCGCGAGAAAGGTAAGAATGTTGAAAGAACTCTCTACGTTTAGGATTCACAAGCATAGAAACCAAAACCCGGACCCTAGCTCGGGAACCATAGCCGTTTGGATAAGGCTATAGATCCTAGGAATAAGTCGGGGGAAGGGCAAACATCATTGGAAAAGTTGACAATGAACGTTCCAATCGACAAGGATGATCCTACCCGGGTCCTGAAGATTGGATCTCATATTAACACTAACTTAAGGAAAGAATTTGTGAATTTCCTTGAAGGAAACTTGGATGTAAGCTATTGGATGCATTCAGATATATGCGGGACATCGTTAGAGATAGCATGTCACGCACTGAATATTGATCCAAAGTTCAACCATTTGAACAAAAAAGGTGGAGTATTGGTCCGGAGTGATCAACTGCGTTGAAGGAAGAAGTGGGTAAGAAAATGGCGAACGACTTTGTTCATGGCGCTTTTTACCCTGATTGGGTATCCAACCCCGTGTTGGTCAAGAAGTCGAAAGGGAAATGGCAAATGTGTATCGACTACTTGGATTTGAATAAGGCATGCTTTAAAGATGGTTTTCCTTCGCCTAGGTTTGACCAACTATTGGACGGGACTGTAGGACATGAATTACTTCCATTTATGGATGCTTATTTGGGCTATAAGCATATTATGATGCATATACCGGACCATGAGAATACTAGCTTTTTCATGGATTTGGGACTATACTGCTATCGATTTATGCTATTCGGTTCGAAGAACGCCAAAGCCACGTACCGGAGATCGGCATATTCTATGTTCAAAAATCAAATTGGACGGACAATGGAAGTATATGTAGATGACGTGGTTGAGAAATCATGAGTATCTCGAAACTATCTAGATGACCTTTTGGAGATGTTTGATGTCCTATGGAAATACGGATATGACTAAATCCATTGATATGTTCTTTCGGAGTAGCATTAGAAAAGGTTATGGGATTTATCATGAATGCACGGGGCATAAAGGCCAATCTGGAACATATTTATGCCTCGACGAACTTAACTGCCCTAACCACGAAGAATGAGATATAAAGCTTAAGTAATAAGCACGTTTCTTTGAGTCGTTCATCTCGAAGGCTACTGATAAAGTATAGCCTTCTTCGATGCCCTCAAAAAATGAAAGAAAAACTTTAAATGAACTTATGCACTAAACACATCACTGGTTTGTGAGGAGGCGAGGATTCAAAGGTCAGTCAATTATATCAGCAAGCGCTTTATAGGAGCAGAAAAGAACGACTCAAAATTGAAAAAAATTAGCACATTGCTTGTTGATTACATATAGAAAGCTGGGGCCATATTTTCAAGCTCATCCAATCAAAGTATTAATGGATCAGCCTCTGAAGCCGGTATTGCACTAACCCGAGAGCTCGGGAAAGTTGCTGAAATGGAATATTGAGTTGAGCCATTACGATATTACGTACTATCCGAGGAGAGTGATAAAAGGTCAAGATTTAGCAGACTTGATCGTCAAGTTTACCATGCGAAATGGTGAGGCAAAAGAGAATGACGTGGTTGCAGTTCCATATTGGAAGCTATTTGTCAACGTTGCTTCAAACAAATATAGCTCGATGGTAGGAGAAGTATTTGAACGTTGGAAGTATGGCCAATCTGTTCTGCATTGAAGAAGGAATTCCTATAACTAATAACGAAGCCGAGTATGAGGCATTAATAACAGGATTGAGAATAGCGAAGGAACAGGGGAAAAAAATGCTACACATATTTTCGATTCCCAACTAGTTGTTTGCCAAATAAGGAAGGGTATCAGGCCAAAGGAGCGATACTAGCCCCTTACCAATTGAAGGCGCTGGTGCTACTGGAGGACATAGAGCATTATACAATATTGCACTTTCCTAAAGAGGAAAACGAAGGCTTATTCATTAGCTAAGCTTGCTAGCTCTAGGGAAGCGCAACTAATGGGATTGGTTTCAACGGAAGTTCTAAAACTCCAAGTATTAATCAGATGGATGTCGACTAGATTCTGCACTTCACGGATGAGGAAGAGCCATGGATGACCAAAATCAAAGGCAATCCGATCAACGGTACTCTCCCGAGAGACATAAATGAACAGAAGAAGCTTCTCTAGAAAGCACCATAGTTTGTGATGCAAGACTGAGTACAGTATAGGAGAGGATTCTCAGCTCTCCTATTTCGGTGTGTAGCCAAGGATGAGGCTAGGAAGATCCTCATGGAAATGCATGAGGGCAGCTATGAATATCACACGGAGGGAGGTGAGGGGGCATATTCTGGCAAACAAGATACTTCGCTGTGAATTTTTCTAGCCAACAATAAACCAAGATGCAGCTAACTACATCAAACGATACCATTGCCATAGATTTGCGAAGATTCTAATAGCCCATCGATGGAACTAATGTAAATGGTCAGTCCTTGGCCATTTACAATTTGAGGAATCGAAATTGTTGGTGTGCTACCGACTGCGAAGGAAGGAGCTGAATTTACTATCGAGGCAGTGGATTACTTTACAAATGTGCTAAGGCAGCACCACTTGCCATAATTATAACAAAGAAGGTAAATAACTTGATTAAATAAAAATTAATTTCCTTTATCTTAATCATTATTTAAAACTTCCTTAATTAAAGTAATTAACTTGGTTAATAATTTCTATAACTCTAATTATTTAACCTAATTACCTAATTAAATAATAATTACCCTAATTAATAAATTAAATAATTAAATTACTAAAAAACTAAAATTAAAATTTTGACTTACTTAATTAATTTGAAATGAGTTTTTAAAAATAATCCAAAAGAAAATACTTTAAACTTGGAATTGTGAAATTTTCCAAACTACATCCATAGCGACTATCGCTATGAGGGCAGTTCGCTAGAATTGATTTCCGAGTAAAAACCTTATTTTAACTCTAGCTACTACATGTTTGAAACATAAATGATAGAGTTTGAAAACTTAAACAAAAGGTGAAAACTTGGAAAACATTTACCAAATTCAAAAACTAGAAGACAATCTTTTGTTTTCAAATCGGATCTCAAGTCCTTTGCGATTTTTCAAGGTGCTAACTTCACAATAATTACATCACATACACTTGGTTTTATTTTGTAAATACACTACCATTATATCATAACCAACCATTCACATATCCATATCCAAAAATATCATTTAACATCCAAATCACAAATCCAAGCTCAAACTCAAACTTGTAATCAAGTATCATCAAACAATATGATATCTCAATACCATCAACATTATATCTTCACCACATATAGTTCATCAAAAACAAGTTGTTTCTTTTCCAAAAAAAGAGTTTTACTCACCAAGGCTTCACTAACTTGGTCTTAACTTGAAAAAAATGGAATCGTTGAATAGCTAAGCACCTATATTTGGTTCTTCCATAGGGTATATTGGGTACTTCCATGGGGTTTTAGGGTGGATGGGTGCTTGTATTTTGGAAGTCAAATGTTGAATAACTTGTAGAAGTGTTTTAGTGAGCTTTAGAAAAGATCTGAAGCAAAATGAAGTAGGTTTTCTTACTTTAAAATTTATGAAGAGAAGCCGTGGATGTTTATACAAGCTCTTAAGAGATTTTCAAATGAAGATGGAGGTTGTAACTGAGAAACATGAAACCTAAGGGGTATATATAGGCTTCGGAAATTATTTAAATATATGTAAATGCTTGAATATAATATGTATACATGCATTCATCTTCATTCCCCTCCCCCATAATTTCCATCCACTTCATGTGCTCTCCCCTTCCTCTCATACAACTATTCATGCCATGCTCTTGTACTGTGTGTTGAGAAAAGGATGTTTTTATATGTTAATATACTTAAGTGAGAAAACATGCACATACATATATACATGTACACTCGATGTTAAAATAATTTGTAATGTGTATATATGTGTTTACAATAGTGCTATGACATTTTAGATAACTTTTAACCTATGAAAAATCAATATTTCGAAAAATAATTTCCTGTCACATTTTCTATCTCTCTATGAACTATATATATTGGTAAACAAATTTTGAAAATGATTTTTTCATCATTAGTTATTATTTAAATAGTTTTGTTTGTTAATAAAAATCCATTTATTTATATTTATAAATATAATTAAATATTCTTTTAAATAGTGATTAAATTTCGAGTCGTTACAATCCATATGTTTATTGATCTTGGATTTAGATATAGTCTGAGTAGTTTATTATTTATATAATACTCAGGTAAGTCCAAGACTATCATGTATTTACTACGAGTTAAGGAGACTTGATATTCGGTATTTTAGACTATCATCATGTATCGTATAGCTCTTGAGAATATATCATTGTGATTTGCATTGGATATATACTTCATATTGGATATTATAATATCGATACGATTGACTCTATGATCCCTGATATTTATTGTATATTGTGTTTGTTCTATCCTAGAGGTACATGTATTTATTTCTTTATGTTTATAATGTGTACACATATGACAGTTATTTATTCGATGTTTAAATACGTACTAGTGTTACCGCATAGAAATATTCACGTGTGTATCTTATATCATCTTATTCTCTGTATTATCTGATAGTATTACTCTGTAATACTCTTAGATAGTATGGGTATAGAGGTGGGAGTGTTCGCATTTTGGTATCAAGGTAAGGTTTTGAATAATACAGATTATATGTGTGAAGACCTCACCTCTATACCCATACTATCTGTAATAACCTTGAATTTTTGTTGATTAATTAATGATAAAATAAAGATCTAAGTTGAAAATTTAAATAAGAATTTTGATTTTGATGGATTATAAATGTATTTGTTAGAATGCGAGTTCTAAAGTTAGATTGTATTGATGAATTAATTTATAAAGTGAATATTTTTGGAGTTTATAAATAAATCCATATTGAAATAAAATAGGAAATTTATTTTTATGTCTTTTATTTTGTTAATAAAAAATGATTTAAAATTAATAAGCTTCTCTTTGAAGAATGCATATATGTTTATACACATGTGAAATTTATTTTGGGTAAAAGTACGCATACATGTTATACACATGTGATAAATCTTAAAAGCAAGTGCCTTTGAAGAATATTAATATTTTAAAAAAGAGAACATTATGAGCAATATGGTTATTTCGAAAGAATATATTAAATGTAGCATTGATAATAATAATTTAATAAATGATATGAAATTGAATGTCATTATTTGTGAAAATGAAATATTGTTGCATAATGGAAATTAGCATATAGTCTTCCACTATAAATGATCGGTTTATTGTTTGTTTACGAATGTTGCTTTATTGGTTTTTTATTTGGATAATAAGTAAGAGTGTGCATGATATAATTTAAATGGGATTAGAAAAATAAAATACATATACTTAAATAATTTAATGCGCACCAATAACTAAATGAATGAATGAAGTATTTTGGCTGCTAAAGATGGATGGGCTAGGTGTATGTGTGATTTCAAAATATAAATATTTTCATATAAAAAAAATATGATTTAAGAAAAAAACTAATTATGAAAATTATTTTATAAAGTAATTGAAAAGCCTTAAGAATTTATATCAAGTATTGAATCATTCGTTGAGTGGTTAAGAATCGTGATTGATGCGGGTGCACACGGATTGATAGAGATTTCCTAAATACTTAAATCGAATATTGAGATATGGTAAAATATAAATTTATTTTATATCTTAAAGAATTTCAACTTAGAAGACCTATGGTTTTAAATTTCAAATTTGAATAAAGTAAAAGTTCTAAATAAATTATTGTTATGGATTTCTTTAAAAGCTGCTGAAGTAAAAATAACATATCTTTTGATTGGTAAATTCAATTTTTTATGAATTTTCTTGGGATAGAAAGATAATTCCATAAGGAAGAACTTTTATTTTAATCATTCTTCCAGATTTTGCAATCTTCTTGGTCAAATTCATGTTTTAAACAAAGTTATAAACTCTGTCCTGCCGAAATTTTCTGAGCTAAAACCTGAAGTTGTTTTAGTCATAAATTTTGAGCCATTGATCTCATTTCAGTAAACTTGTTCTTTTTCGAAAGGTATAAATGTAAGGAAAAAATTTAATTTTATAAGTTTTGTGAAACTATGGAAGTGATTGATTGAAAAACACTGATTTGTATAGATAAATTAGAAAATAAAGGTTTTCAGTTTTGGGAAATATTGAAATTGTAAATAATAATTGAGCATTGTTTTTTCTCTTCTAAGTTAATATTGAAAAAGATATTTAAGAAATATTTTTCAACTTTATCTCGAGCTACTAATAATAAAAACTTTAATAGAGAAATACATTGTGTTTAGAAGAATAACAAGGATATATATGTACGAGGATGAATTTTGTATGAAGTATGATGGTTGAATTTTAAATTTTAGAAAAGAAGCATTACTAAACTTCAATTGTGTTGTAGACTTTCTCGAATATGAAATTGCGGGGATGAAATTCTTTAAAGGGGAAAGTCTGTAACAATCCTGAATTTTGTTTGATTATTAAAAGTAAAATAAAGATTTAAACTAAAAATTTAAATAAGAAGTTTGATTTTGTTGGTGATAAACGTATTCTTTAGAATGTGAATTCTAAAGTTTGATTCTATTGATGAATTAATTTATGAAGTGGATATTTTTGGAGTTTATAAATAAATCCATGTTGAAAAAAAATATGGAATTTGTTTTATATATTTTATTTTGTTTATAAAAGATGATTTGAAATTAATAAACTTATCTTTAAAATAATAGAGGCTCCTTATTTAATAAGTTTTCAGGAAGTTATATTTTTATTCACTATGATCCACGGTTTTAAATATTTGGTTAGTTATTTTATAAAACCAATTGTTAATTTAGAAGTTAAAAGGAAATAAATTTTTATTTATAATGGGTTGTAAATTAATTGTTCCTAAAACCCACTAGGCTAATTAGAGAATGAGAAGAATTTCTCCAAACTAGGTTTCGTACATTAGTTTATTTCTGATTCTAGTTTTATAATAAATGAACTAAACTCAGAAATACTTTTTCCTCTTTCAAAACTGTAGTTCATAATTTTCAACTCTCTAGAAATCAAGCAGTAATCTTAAGAAGAAAATTCATTTTAGGTAAAAGATTTTAAACTTTAGTTTCTCTTTTTGGAAATTTTAATTCAGTTTATAGTTATTGAATTTGGTCTCTTTTGCTGTTTTGATGAAATACTTCTAGGATTTTGGTTGAAACTATAGGATTGTTGTATATTTACTGCAAATTCAAGAAGAAAGGTGAATTGAATAACTCACAACTACTTTTGATTATAATTTCTGGACGAATGATTGTGTATAATTTTCGATCTTAGTTTGACTGATAATTGTTGTTTATGCGCTGCTAGTTTTGCTTGCTGCTGCCCTAAACTTGTAATTTCATATAGTATTTGATACTCGCCCTAAGTAATACTACGGATGGTCGCTCTTAAATAGCCTTATTCTCCACATTAGCAGACGATCTAGCTTATTAACATCCTTTGTTGATGAGGGTATGAAGGTGGGGCATTACACTATCCAAGAGTATTAATACGTAACATAGTAAGATAATACGGAAAATGAGGATATATGAGGTACACACATGAATTTTTCCTTGGGCTAACACTGTTACGTATTTAAACATTGAATAACTCACATATACATACATAGTATCGACACAAAGCAATAAACATGTGCGCTTCCAAGATAGAACAATACATTATATATAGAGTAAATAACTCAGAACAAAGATTCAGAATCACAGCGATAACATATAATAATTATACAATAAGGTCATATGAGTACAACAGAACTCAAATGTCAACTATCTCATTATAATGTAATAAACAATCAATATACAACTTAGTGTCAAATATATATAGAATCAATGTCACATAAACATCATATAATAAGCTCAATAAAATAAATGCCGGTAATGTCGTCCCTGTACCTAAAGTGTCTCGGACTGATTCGAGTATTATATAAATAAAACTAGGTCAGACTATATACAAGTGAAGGGTTATGCACATTTATATAAATAGATAAATAGTATATGCATGGATATCAATGCATCTCTAATATATTAAAGACATCAATCAAAACATCATCAAAGAAGTCATCATTTATACTGAAACACATCAAATCAAAAATGACAGAATAAAAAATAATGGGTGAATCATACATATCTAAACTATCATCAAATCTAAAATATCAATAAATGAGATATTACCAAGTATAATCAGATTAATACAAAGCATTACCCAAATATGTCTCTTAATCTCGATAAATAGAGAATCAACAATAATATATATAAACTAGGATAGGTTGCCTATCAAAATACTGAGAATCCATTACACTCAAGGTAAGTATCATAGGCACAATCTCATCTTCTCATATAATATCCATCTGTAAATATCGTGATGGGAAATGGTTGAATGATAGACCCCAAGTCGTATGTATAGCCATTTACATAATAATATGTGGCACCCGGCCCATATCAAAACTAAGTGAGGTGTATCAATCATATATGCCAATCTACTACGCCGTTAGTAGCAGAATGGAGACTGATAGCACGCATGCAAGCTCCAAAGGCAACAGTCTCTTCGATCTTAGTTAGCTCCACAATCATCGTGACACGTATCCATCGGTGTCTCGTCTAATAAGTCATGTCACTATAATTACCCCTATAAAGTACCACAAAGGTATATGCAACAAGCTGCCGACTTAGGTGACATAAGGGGAAAATGTGCGCATAAGGGTAGCACGAAGCTGTATAATATAGTGTCATGGATCTGGGGAGCAACCCCACGATCAGGCCGCTAGGGTGGATTCTAGCCATCTGGTCCTCTCCAACAAACATAATAGGAGTATGTCATAGTAGCGACATATAAAAGCAATACCTATAGACATGAAGTCATGGTCGTCATTATGGATGGAACCATATTCACTAAGTATAAGCACAAAGTCATATATGACTACATATCACCTCACACTATCCACTATATTCTCTTCATGTAAGTGTCATCTACTTGCAATGAATAACCAAATAAATATCATAATATTGTCCCAAACCACTACGTGGTACTCAAACGTTTACTCACTGCTTATAAACTATACTCAAACTATCAGGTATTATGTATAGTGGGTCCAAATAATAAGAAATATTACCCAATGCCCCATCCCAAAATAATATTATAACTTTGTTTATTTAGATATCTCGTTAAGTAGAATTAAATATCACGATATACACAGAAGGATATCACCATTATATCATCTTAAATCGTTAATCAAATCTATATCAATGGTGAATCAATCATGGCATCAAAATCAGTTTAGAGAAGATGAGTAATCATAACTGTGTGATCCCATTAATCCTACATATAAATAGAAAATATTCCTTTTTAAGATTTTTTTTTTACTAAAAATAACACTTTGAAATACTTAAAACCTTAATTAATAACAATTGGCTATTTTAAATTAAATAAATATATACTTCAAAATAACTTGTACTTATTTCTAACCATAAAATATAATTCAAAATCTTCACTTAATATTCAAACTAATTAAAATAAAACATTTTCATTTAAAACAATTCCAAGCCTTATAAGTATTACAACAATGACTTTAAATAGAGCCAATAAAAAACTATATTTATATTTATAACTAAAATATATTTGTAAATTTAAAAATAGCTAAATTGAATAAAATTCTTGTGAAATATTTATAAAATACTTTCAACAGAAATTTAAAACTCTTAAGTAATATTTTAAAGCATTTCAACCATCTTTTAAATCAAGAAACAAATAAATATATAAATTTATAGAATAAATTCGCTCCACAATCATCTCAATAACCATCGCTATAAATATATGTCCTATGACCCGAGTCGAGTTCTACCAAAAGACAGTCATACATAAAAATTGACATATCATATATAAATAACTATTTAGTTTAGTTCGCAAATGGCCAAGGTTTCATTTGTAAACCGATACATCTAACCAATGAAAATAAACAACCATCATAAAAACCCATTCCAAATTAATGTGCAAACAATCCATTCAATCAATCAATTTAATCTAACAATCAATAATTCAAGTTGTACCCCTTTATTTCAACAAAATAATCAAAAGAATAAATAGAATAACATATATGGGTATATGGCAAGCAATGAATTTAGATATAACTGTGAGTTAGAAAATCATTGAATTGTCGAATGTGAGAGTTAAACACAATCTTATACAATTTGCTCCTCTCAGAATTTACCATCAGCAACCTCATCGAGCGCCTTCGACGTCTGCCAACGTTACTATGCCTACTACGTCACCATCACTGTATATTCCGCCTCTACTTCTGTCAGCAACCGCAGTAGTGCTATCTCCATCTTGCACATGTCACTCCCTAAAGTAGCCTTATCACCTTCCCCCAACCAACTTCACCACTACCTTCACATTCGCACACACCTGAAGCTCCAAACATCACTATAGACCCGATCATGCAGCCAGCCATATCGCAGCCTTCCTCCTCTTTTAGCATCGATGCCCATTGGCATCACCAACCTGGGTAGCCACATGCAAATTTCTTCTTTCTTCTATTTTTTTAATTTATGGATGAGATCCATTTTTGATTGTCTTCGGAGAAGGTTTAGGCCGCTTCCCATAATAGGGGAAGTGCAGGCTTGCATCTGAAGGAACCAAGGAGTGTGGTCTACAGAAAGAAAGAAAGAAGTGACAATAAATGGGCTTGGGCTAGATTGGTTTGGGTTTGATTTAATTTTTCTTTTCTAATTAACTCATTCGTGTATTATATTTATAAATGAAATTCCATCAAATATAAACTGATTTATACTTCACTCTATGAAATATAATTTGTCAACTACGCAATTTTTTTCCATTTTAATGTTATTTTATTTCCATATATTTATTCATTAAAACATTTTCATTCGATTTAATATATTATCTAAAAGGAATCTAGTAATTTAATTCAATTTATTGAAATCTATTATTAAACATAGTATAGTTAACAAAAGGTCTGTTTTGAAAATATTAATTATCAAATATCGAATCCAAATATATTTTTTTAATTAAATCTATATATAATTAGGGCATAGGAAGTAAAGTTGTTACAATAACAGACAAAGTCTTGGCTTTAGATAAGACTTAAAGTCCCAGTCCCTATGGGTGTATGGTAGATTACTGTTTATACTTAGGTTATAATAAGAATATATGATGATTATTGGGGTAATCATCAGGGAGCGTACTTGCTATTTTTCCTACTATATATATAATCCTTATCTCTGCCACTTCTGTATATATTTGTTTTCGTGTAAAGTAGAAGTTGTTAGAGGAGGTAGTGAAGTAAGGAGTAGTTAGTCCGATGAGTAGTGTTAGTATTAATGATGAAGAATAAACCTCCATGTGGTTTGAATATAGAAGAAGCAATCCAGTAGTGATCAGAATTGCTTGCATAAATTAATAGACAGCTTTCCACTAAAGGTGTTAGTTAGTTTGTTAGAATATATGTGTATTGTTTATAATGCTTGTTTGATTATATGGATGTTGTGTAGTGATATTCATTGTTATTAATGGTCGATAACTTGGATGTATAGATGAATTTTGAAAATAAATATTTTTATTCAAATGAATATATGATTTAATAAATGATAATTTGATTTTTATCAAGTGGTTGAAAATGTTTAGATAGTTTATTTTGGTGTTAACTTGTCTGTCAAGTGATGTAAGAATTCTCCCGATATGTTTGGCCAACATTATTGATAGCGACTCCTAAGCACTTGGATGCCTCATTTTGACATGGTGGTTTGAAAAGAATAATATGTTTTGAAAAGAAACATATTTTTGGAAATAAACTAATGCTTGGAAAAAATACAAAGCTTGTGAAAAAAATATTCATTACAAAACATATTGTTGCATTGGAAGAAATGAAATATTTTGAAATGGAATACAATGTTTAAAAAATGTTCTTAGTCTAACTGCCTACTTGTAAAGGCAATCAAATTGTGAAATAGTGGTATAGCATTAGACAAGAAGTAGAATGGTTCTTCTTCATTTGATAAACAACCTGGTTTAAAGTAGGAAAACCTAATAAAAATATTGCACACACAAATTTGTCAGTAGTTGACCTATTTGAATGATCTAAGTAGCCTTGTTTGAACTGATAAATAGCATGTATTCTATGAGTATAGGTAAAGTATGTCCCATCTAGTAAATCTACAGGTTATCAAACGTTGCAATCGTCAAATGATGAAATGTCATAGTTATGTAATTGATTTCTGTTGCACACCACTTTAATATAAACTTTTCTTTACGGCTATCCATTCCTAGGCTGCCATCAAATATAACAATCTTCTGCCTATAAACATGGATTATAAAAAAACTCAGCCTTGGTTTTAGAATTTTTAAGCTGAAATATAGTAGTATTTTGATTGTAACTTTTAGGCCGCTTATCTGTTTTCGACAGTCTTATGTATTTTTTAAAGTTAGGATAATTTGGATCAAGTTTCATTTTGGAAGTTTTGTAAAATTTTGACATCTACTGGGCGAAAGGCTGGTTTTTAAGTGGTGGGCGTACATTTTCTAAATCATTTCGGATTTTTCATCGTTGAAGAAAAAACCACCATAATTTTTCATTGGTTGATTGGGCTTTATTAATTTTTCTTTGGTTAGTAGGATATTTTCATAAGTAACAACTTTTATGTTGTACACTTCGCAAAATTTTTGGATTGGTTATGGTTAAAGCAAGAATATATATTATTGTTCCATAAAATGAAAACTTCAAAACGATGCCGAATTGTTTTAATAATAAATTTTGAAAGGTTTATCTGAATCAATTATTTTAGCCATTATGGAAAGCTTAGAACATAAGCAATAACTTTTATATAAGTGATTTGCGAAATTTTGATGTTTACTAGGCTAGAAAGGTTATTTTCATGAGTGCGCCTATGTAATTTTTGAAAAATATATGCTACTTATCGATGGAAAATTTTCTATAACCTGAGTTATAATCCATGATTTCGCAATCCGGGAGATGTTTTGGCAAGCTAATACACGGTATAACAATTTACCTTTAGAAACCATAATTTGGTTTAGTGGTTTTGTCATTTACAAATTTGTCGGAAAGTGATAAATTATGGAAATTGCTCTTCTTTTACATTACATTTACTATACTTCTCTATATGAAGCTAATATTTAAAGTTGAGTTGAGATAGGTATTAAAGATGCTTACTTGGGTATTTTTGGCAATGTTGACTCGCTTTTGCTTGCATAAAAGCGATATAGCTTGCTTAAGTACTAATAAAAAGGTATGTTTTTACGGCATATCGATATATTATGATATCGTCTTGTTTTCCCATGTTTTGGGAAGCTCCATTGATAGTAATGTATATATATTATGGCATATTGTGTTTTGATTTTTTCGATGCTCTTCAAACAAAGGACACTTCGCCAAAATATTCAGGAAATTTCAACACTTGGAAAATTTTCACAATATTTTATCGTATGTGAAAAATAAAAAGTCATGAATTAAATTGTGGCATCGATAGGAGAATTAAAGCAAGATTTGCATAAAGGATCGAGTAATTTAAGTTCGATAGTAAATTGTACATACGAAGAAAGTCAGGGTATGAGTTGTTTGAAGTCACCATACGAGAAATTTCGAGGACGCAATTTTCATAAGAGGGGAGTCTGTAAGAACCCTGCTTTCTACGCTTTAATTATACATAAATTAATAAAAACAAAATTGTTCTAATTTGATAATTAATATTTTGAAAATAAAATTTTAGTTAATAAAATTCTATTTAATATAGGAATTTGATTTGATAAATTGATTATATTAATAGATTTTTTCAAATAATATATTCAAATCGAATAAATCTTTTAATTAAATACAAAATATTTTTATAAGTGTAAATATTTGGTTGTAAGTATAATAGTGGAGAATTAATAAATGAGCATCAAATTGATTAAAAATTGTCCAATTAATGAAATACAATTTGTAGAATGGGGTGTAAATTAATTTAAACTAAACTGAAATTTAATTATAAATAAATTAAAAGTTAATTAAATTGAAAGAGTCCAATATGAAGCCCATGCCCACCATACATTCTGGAACTCTCCCTTACTTTCGAATGCAAGTCGGAATCTCACATTTCTTCATTCGCTTTAAGCTGATGCCCTAGCTAGAGGAAATCAATTAGTCATATTAAAATAAGGAGGAGATTGCGCTCGAACGCAAGGAGGTGCATGCGTAGTCGGGGGCGGCCAAGTGGAGACGCGACTTAGTGACGATTGGGTGAGGTGCAATAGATGGTTGTTGGTTGGCTGCAATGTGGTGGTAGAAGATGGTAGGTGTGACCATGGAGTGCACATTCGTGTGCAGGGGTTCAACAGCGACGGTGACTAGTTTCGGGCAATAGTTGTAGATCAGTGGTGACGTGATTAGGAGGCGCAGTTTTGATGAGAATGAGGTTGGTAAAGGCTGCTACGATCGAGAACTACGTGACCTGGCAACATTAATGTGTGGATGGTCGGCGATGCGTTGGTCTACGACGTGGTGGAAGCTAGGGTGTTGTGTGTGCAGCTAGAGGCAGTTTGATGGAGGAAGCCATGGTATGGTGCCGACAGCGATAAGTACATGTTCTTCAATTCTACAAATCGACGAGTTTCTCACTAACACTGTGTCTATATCATTTTATTTATGCATATTCATCCATATATCTACTTGTTTAATTTGGCTAGATGGATTATTATGGATATTAGCTGTTATTGGATTGATTGAATTTGGAAATGATTTTGGATTGACAGGGAGAATTTGTGTATGTTGGATTTTTAAAATCCAGAGAAGGTGATGTCTATTTGCATTTTAATTTATGTAGTTAAATAATATTGCGTATATGTTGTACGGACGGTCGAAATTCGATGGAATTCGACTAGGTCATACGATTAAAATTTATATTGATGATTATTGTTTTTTTTTTTGAGAGTTTTGCTCCAAGATTTTATTTTAGATGATTTATGGATTTTCCCATATTAAAATATTTTTGAATTGTTTGGGAAATTAATTATGGTATTTAAAATTAAATTGAATTATATTTATATATAAATGAAAGTAATTGACTATATGGATTTAGTTTGTTTTATGATTTTGTATAATTGAAGGGTTTTAATAATATTTTCAAAAAAGAATGTATTTTTAAAGTGTATGTTTAATAAATGGGATTTAATATATATTTTCAGAAAGGGAATTTTTAAGTGCATGGGCCTGTTTTGAAGATAAACCAGTTTATGAAATATTGTTGAACGGTTTTAAGAGTATTATAATATAAATCCCTTTTTGTATATATAATTTGGTGACTTGAAATCGATTTATCGATGTTATGAGCCATTAGAAATTTGAATATATAGTGAAGGTCATAAGTTATAAATTATAGTTGAAATGGAAAGTATTATTTATGGAGTTTATAAATTTATTATAAAGTATCATTCAGTCATAGAAATTTTTTATGAAATAGATTCTGTAATTGTCATGATTTGTAAAGCGAATTTGGAAGTAAATTATTGTATTTGAATCTTATATTCAGATTAAATAAACAAAATGAATATATTATTCAATATATATATATATATATATATATATATATATTGAATTGGACTATATGAGTGATTAACCTTATCTATTTTGATTAGTTGATTTTATGTGATTTCATATGGTAACAACATCCTTCTCTTTGATATTCTGATATTTAATTCTGTGTGACGTGAAATCTGGATAAATGGAGTTAGTTATTGTTGTTTGTTTTGCATGATTGGTAGTTTGTATGCTAGTTATTACTGTTTGTTGATTATTTATTGTTGCTCATTGTTGATTTCTTATTGGTTCGTATCGTTGTTTACTGTTGTTTGATTATTGATTTTTATTGATTTTTATTTATAATTGTTGCTCACTTTATATGTTTGGTAGTATGTTCATGAATTATTATTTTCTATTTTTACTTTTTGTGTATTTGGTTGCTTGTACCTAATTATTATTACATACTATAGTATACTAGGAGAGATATAGTGGTAGCTATCTAAAATAGATCACATATCATCTATGTTCATTGTGGAGGTCGAGAAGAGATCTATATGAGTCTATTGCATTCTGATGTGTCTTGGAGTCGGTAGTATATTTGGATACCGACTTATTTGAGCTTACTCTCCAATTGATAGTTATGTATTATTGCAGTGTTGTCAATAGCTACGCTTGATTGTACATGTTTTACTATTTTGTTCTTGCATTGGAGATGCATGTTGCATAGTTTATTAGCATGTTTATCCGAGATGCTTGTTGCATTAGAGATGCCTATTACATGTTATCATAACATATTTATTTGAGATGCTAGTTGCAAGGTTTGATATAGCATATTTATTTGAGATGATTGTTGTAGATGGTTTGGCATGCTTAAATCCATGGTTTGATTTTGCAGCTGTGTTTAATTCTCTTTGTTGAGTATATGATTTGGTACACGAAAGAAGTTATGCATTGTTAGGGGTGCTTATTTGCTAGTATTTGCATCTAAATGGCATGCTCTTATTGTGAAAGAGGTACATAAGATCTATAGTATAGATGCTATGGATATATATGCTTGTATCTCCTCATAAATGAGATGCCTTGGATACAAAATGTATATATATGTTGTTTTGGGATTTTTCGAAGCTAGCCACGCAAAGGAAGTGCTATCAAATTTTCCAAAATAATAGGGATTTAGGAGATATAATCTGTGCTTTTGAACTTTCATAACAATAATTATGTGAAGGATGAACTACTGAAATTTTCTGAAGCAGATGCTTAGAAGTTTTGGTCTGTCGGTTTGCATTGTCATACTCAAAGAAATTTCGAGGATGAAATTCTTTTAAGGATAGAAGAATGTAACAACCCACATTTTTACTATTGGATATTTAATTAATTAATTAATTTGAATATTGAATAATTAATTAACTAAAGGTTCAAAATCTAACTTATCGCATACAGATGAATTAGGACTTGAGACCACTTCTAATCAGTTCGGATTGACATCTCAAACAAAAATGAGTATAAATATCGCTATATTTGCAGTTACTGTATTTTTAAGATTTATGTACTTTTATACATATTTTGTAGAAATACATGTGCAGTTGGGTTAAGTGTGATCTCCTAGCTTGTGATTTGGGATGAGGACTCCAATATAAGATGTAAGGTCGAAGAATATTTGGAATCGGATGATCCAATGGCCAAAATGATTTGAAATGCATGAAATCATCATCTTGGAGCGCCGACTTGGTTGATCATGAAATTTATACCATCGTAACTAGAAAAATGAGATGATGTGTGTCGATGAGTTTCATGGTGATCGATGTACCGTGCGATCATATGAACAGGAAATAAGTGGTGGTTTGTTTGAGAAATTAAATAAAATATATAGTATATTATATATACTCATTCACTCACTATTCCTCTCTTTCCTCCTTTTTTATTAAAATAACTCCTCCATCTCCATACAATAAAGAGAAACCCCTTCTCCATCTAAACAAATCATGAGCTTTGGTTATCTGGTAAAAAACCAAGAGTGTCATGGTGTTCTACTAGGCGAAAGACACGTCATGGTACCTGAGTTGGCCAATGCGATGATGACTTAAAAGGGGCGGTAGTTTAGGGTTGCAAGTTTGGTAGCTTAGGGAGAGTGAGAGAAGGTAAGTGATAAGAGGTGGCATTGAGTTCCTCTTGCGATGCCAAGTAGATTGGTGTTCGTCAATGTTAGTGCGGTTGTCAATTAGGTGTCGTGACAATTGCCTATATGGCAAGCAATGGTGGCGTCGCTTTTTGTTTGGGGTAACCGGAGTTTAGGTTGTAGGGCTCGTCATGTTCAGCTCATGGAATGGTGGCGATTGTGGCGACGGGAGGTGCTCAAGTGGACCATGGCGGTGGTGATGGTACAAGAGGGGAGCACAGATTAGGTTCAGGAGATGGAATTTTGAAGTGAGGAAGGAGGATTAGGTGTACTAATTAAATATTTAGGTTAATTAATTTATGTTTACAATTTGTATTCTTATAAACTTCGTATCACTTGCATGCGAGAACCAATAGAGGCGTGATCTTCGCCATTGTACTTATAGTAAGATTATCTACGACATAGTACAAGTTTGGACTAGATTCAAACACCTAAGAATTTACAGTTTAGGTGAACGGAATTAATTTCTAAATTTTATTTTGTAGTATAAATCCCTGTATTTATATATGTTGTGAAATATTACCTAGAAGAGGTAGAAAATATATATACATAATTATTCCCCTATTTGATTGGATTAGTTTGAGTAGATATTCAGAATAGTTGATTAAGGTCTCATACATACATATATACATACATATATCATGTACTATTCATATTGAATAAAGTGAAATATAGATGATATTAATTTATAATGTTGTTATAATTAAATAACTCTATTATAGTAGGGATAAAGATATTGTCACATATTTTATTCCTAATCGAAAATTAGGGATATGACTTTAAAAATAAGCTAAAAGGCTTAAAATGATTTATAAGCTAGTAATGTATTTTACAAATAGTTGCATGATTTTATAAAATAGTAGAAGTAGATATTCGTGCTTTTATTGAAAAGATTTAGTAAATAAAAGTAAGGTTTGATTATTAAATAATCAGATTTTTAAATATAGGTGTAAATGTGTGTGAATTGGTGTATATCGTGTGCTATAGCATATAAATATACATTTATAATGAAGGAAGAAGATGTGGTAGAGTGTAGTTAGGATGCCAAGGTGCACATTTGATTTTGGTAGAAAAACGATCGGGAAAAGGATTCATGATGACATGAACATCCTTCCCAGCATTTAAAGGAATCGGCATGTAGACTTAAGGATAAGGCACCAAACTTCAACTGCGTGACAAAGACAACATAGCCGGATGGTTAAGGGATCGATTGAGAAGGTGACACAATGAAACAAGCAGAAACTGGGCCTCGGCTCATGTTCCAAACTAGGCATTGTTGCCAAACTAAAAGCACGGACTAGTGGACTGGTGGCACTGACTGGTTGTAGCATCCTCCATTCTAATTCCCCAAACTAACTACTACAAATGCTATAGTCATTCATAGTTATTAATTCTTGGCGACAAAATGCGACTATGTTAATCACAGCAATAATCAGAAGCACATGAATATGAAAAAAATTCAATATAGTTTAATAACAAATTTTCACATCTCATTCCTCAAATGATATTCATATTCATTACATAATCTCATTCATAAACTCATATTCAGAGAAATTATAATTATTACAAAATACTTCAAGAGTAACATATGAAGATGCCTCTGGTTGATCAGAGTTAAATACTAGGCAATATTACAAATTTGCCCTTTCATATTTTCAAACAAACCAAACACATTCAACGGATCGAATAAGAACTCCTAATTAGGTAGAATGCCTTTTGCACATCTTTGGAAGCTTATTCGCCGAATGGAAACCTGAAATCCATATTCTCAATCTACTCAAATGAGCACCCGAGAGTTTAAGGGGAAAGACAAAACTTTCAGGTCCGATGAACAATCTAGTATGATTAATAACCTACCATCTCAAACCAAATAGATATCTAGTAAAACCATGCCGCTATGTGAAATAAGTTTTTCCCTCACTAGTATCTTAACTAAAATACATTAGCCATATACTCTACTCCTGCATTCACAACGGTTAAAACATAACAATATATGATGATATGCAAGAATGCAATATACCCTGGATTACCCATTCCAATTTATCCAACTATCTGTCCAAATTTATAGTTTTTCTATCATTATTATGAACCTATTAGCTTTCATGGGCTAACTAATAACCAATCCCAGTTCTTAGGGACAATTTGTTCAACTTCATAGTTTTCATTGAATCACTAAGAACCTATTGATTTCTACCAATAACCTTCCAATCATAGTTTTCATAGGCTTACAATGAACATATTGAGCTCTCCAATAATATCTCTCAAATCATAGTTTTCAATGAATCACTATGAACCTATTGATTTCTATCAATAACATCTCTCGAATCATAGTTTTCATCGGATCACTATGAACCTATTAATTTTTGCCAACAACATCACTTGGGCATAGTTTTCATGGGATCGCTAGGAACCTATCAGACCCTTCCAATAATATTACTCATGACATAGTTTTTATGGTATGATTATGAAAACCTACTGAATCCTTCCAATAACCTATCTAAATCAAAAAATCTTTGGATCGGTTCTGGGCATCCTATACTTCTGATCTTCTTAATCTCTTAGATGCAATTCTACTCACTCAGGAGTCAATTTTGTTTATACTCACTACTTGGTCAATCTAACTGGTTATTTTGCCCTTTAACATCCTAAAATGCAATTATGGGTCAAAATGATGTGAGTATGATAACAACAACATGCATAATAACTGATCAAATGTACATAAGAACAAATAACATCCATTATTCAATTATGTTTAATAAATAATTTGTCATGTCTCATAATTTGTAATGACCCGTAAATTTTAACGATTTTTATAATGTTATTAACTAAAAAAATTGCTTGAAATTAAACAATAAAGTTTAGCAATGAAAATTTGATATTTAGTATGCGTCTATTGAAGCATAGCGAATGATAGATTTTCACTGGTAAATATGAAAGTTAGTTTTGTTGTATAATTTCCAATTTCAATTTTAAATCAGTTGAAATTAGATAAAAATAAAATGTTTTCAAAATATGAATATTTTTATATAATAAAATGTAAACTATTGTTTGAATAAGACGTCATAATTCGTTTCGTCAAATTTGGACATCTCTAGCCCTATTTATCTTATTTTCGATGAATTTACAGAAGTTTGGCAGTGAAATATCGACTTGTGATAAGATGGTTGTACTGCTGATATTTGTGTACCGCTCTATTCATCTCATCATGCTGTTCTCTGCAGTATATTTATTTGTGCATTTCGGTATCCGGTACGCGGTGAAATCGACAAAACGATTTGACGTATCGGTTCCGTATTGGACCTTTTTGTTTCTTTTGTCTTTTCAGTTACCAGCCATATAATATCAAAAGTCATTTTCTTTGTTAATTCATGAATTCACATTTGTGCCTTTTGCAATTCCCTAGATACTCAATATATTGCTATGTGACCTTTCATTCTCTCTTCCCTTCTCTATCTTTAACTCTGTTTACTTCGGAAAAAAAGAAGAGAATTTATATTATATTTGTATGCGTTCATACATTTTCGCCTCTGACAGTTGTTCCTGCTTCCTCTTCCTTTTCTGTATGTATCGGTCTTCGCCTTCTCGCGTCACTCTCCTCCCCTATTTTTCTTCCTCGGCTGCTCAACCTTTTCCCTCTCTACCATGCTCCCCTGCCGCCAATCCCCTCCCTCCGCCAGTGTGAAGCCGCCGACCCATACATGCCATCACTGAAACGCCAACCTCCACCTTTACTACTTCCTAGCCGAACTCGCTCAAACCCTTTCCCTCACTATCCTGCTCGCCACTTCCACCCAGATCGGTTCACCCCCTTCCATTTTTCCCTATGCACCGATAACCCATCATCTGTCTCCATGTTCCCCTACTAGATCCCACTTCCACCGCAAAGCACGAAGCCACCCACACCCATCTCTTCATGGAGCAGACCATTGCTTTTGAGGAATAAAAAAAATATTTATATTATATATGTATTAGTTGCATGAGCTGTCTGTAGATAGCCACATCATTTCACGCATGCAAACCACTATTCAACCTTGTCTCCAACCCCAGAACATGAACAGCCACCCACCCACCCTTACTCCTTGCACCCGCCTTAGCCTCGGCCATTTGGTGTACCTCTTGTCCATCACCACTCCGCCAATGCCAGCCATCAACACCACAAACAAGATTAGCCGTTACTCCATCCAACAATCTGCATTCAACTCCTAAACCCAAACCCTTTGCCAGCAAAGCAGAGAATCCACCAATCACGTCACTCGCAGCTACCCTTGCTTCCCCTTACTGACCCAAACTGCTCGTTCAACTTCTACCTCCCACTCCCTGTCCACTGCAATAGCCATTTCGCCACATGACAGCCACTATCACCAAGAAACCGATCTGTAGCCTTCCTTCTCCTCTATTGAAAAATAAGTGAGGGTGTGTGTGTGTGTGTGTATGTATGTTTGCATATACATTGATCGTTCCCTTTGCAATCCTACCCACTTTCTCCTCTTTATAAATTTTTTATTTTTTTAGAAGTTCTTATATTGTTCATATACTTACAAGTTTGCATTCATTTTGCGTTCCTGCTCGTGCTTGTTTATATTTGCAACTGCTCACTTATTGGAAAAAAAGTTATATATAGTGTGTGTAATATATGTATATGTATATGTATATGTATATGTATATATATGTATGTATATATATATATTCTTCAATCAAAGTTTATATATATAAGTTTACTTGTATATTTGATTTCCTTTGAATTCTAGTAATCTAGCTCACAGCTGTCCAGCATTTATTGCAGCAACTTTTGTTTTCCTTCGTGTCGTGTCCGTATTCATGTGCGTGTCCGGTCACTTTCGTCGCCATCATTTTCTCCATAGTCCCAAAAGGTGATCACTCACGATTAACATTCTTATGTTTAGTAAATTTATATTCACCTAGAATGACAATTGAAATATGTTGTTAAATTTAATTAGTTGGAAATAAAATTGTTAAATGTGATATGTTATTATTTAAAATTGTTTACCTATGTTAATTGACATTATTGACACCATAACCTGTTGTATGGACTATATTTAAATTGTTAGTCATGATATATGCTTGCAGTTGATATGTATGCCATTTTATACTGTTATTCTATTATTCTCCCACTACAAGTTCTCTGTTAATTTAGAATTTTCTATGGGTTGAATGATACATACCCTAACGATTTTACAGATTAGGGGAAAATCATTATTGGGTTAAAATGATAAACTCAAGAGATTTTATTGAATTGCGGGTTAAAATGGCATATACCCATATATTTTAAATTATTGCAGATTGAAATGATAAATATCTGTATCACTTGACCATAGGTTAGAAAATTATATGCGAACACCGTTGGTCTATTTTAAATGATTTCCAAAAAATTTAAAAAAAGAAAATATATGGGTTTGGATTATAAAATAAAATATAGAGATTTTATTCTAATATATGTGAAAATTTTACATTTTTAAATTACATGTTTTGGAAATTTTAAAATTATAAGTTAAAGTTCTAAAATGTAAATTATAAATGTTTACTTATAATTTTATTATTTTTAAATATATAAAATAAGATTTAAAATAGATTTAATAACAAGATTTAATTCAATAGTAATTGACATAATAATATTTAATAAGATTTTAATTTAACTAATACATGTATGTAAATTATGTTTTAAGTATTTATTTAAATTTATATTAATATTTTAAAATAAATTTTGTAATAACTTTAATAAAAATTAAGGTTGAAAAGATAAATTGAGTTGACTTGTAAATTAATTGATTTAAGAATTGAGTTTAATAAGTATTGGTTTAGAACTAAATGATTTTTGAGATATTTAAGGATATGAGTTTATAACTTAATAAATTGGACAAAAGTGATTTAATGAATATTTCAAATTTAAATAAAATTGAATATTTAGTTTAGATTTGTAATTTGAGATTTTATTTAAATGTTTATAAAAGTGATTAGGTGAATGTTTTAGAATTGAATTTAATTGAAGTTAGGTATTTAATTATTGATTTTATTTAAATTTGTAATTTGAGATTTTATTTAAATGTTATTAAAAATGATTAAGTGAGTATTTTTAAATTTAAATAAAATTAAAGTTGAATTTTGAAATATAAATGAAATTTATCAAATTGAGTTATTGTAATTGTTTAAATATTTAAACTTTGAAACATATTGAATTGGAAGTGGTTTAAATTTGTAGTTCAAACCTAGATTTGAAATCGATATAAATTAGAAATAGTTTCATTGAGAATCAGAATTGAACCATTAACCTTTTTAATTGAAACTGTAGAACTAAGATTGATTTAAATTGAAATTTGGAACTAAAGTTGATTTGAATTGATTTGTGAAGTTGGAAGAAATTTGAAACTATTTTGATGTAAACTACTTTTAATATATATGAACTATTTTAACCTATAATCTATTTTCAAATATAAACTATTTTTTATATAAACTATTTAATCTATAGCCTATTTTTAAATATAAACTATTTTTAATTTATAACTATTTCAATATATATATATATATAAACTATTTTCAATATTTAAGCCGTTTAAGTTGGAACTGTTATAATTTAGATTTAGTGGACTTAAATGCGAATATTTTGATATGATGGTTTAAACTAATTTGTGGCTATGATTTTGGAAGTGAATATGATTTCGAAAGTGATATGATTTTGAAAGTTAATAAAATTTCAAAATTAATATGATTTTGAAATGAGTACGATATTCTGATATGAAGTACGAATTTTTTGCAATATAAATGACCATGGTGTGAAATAAGCATTTGATTGTTATAGAGACTAGGAATTAATATTTTCATACTCTCTGCCAATACCGAAAACCAATTTAACAACCGTGTACGTGGTGGAGATTCCAGAATGAAGTAGGATGGTTTGGCGACAATTCTGTATGAGATATTAACGCAGCCCTGACTCCTGCGAGTCAGCTTGATATGGCTAAAACAGGAGCTGTACCTGGGCCAAGTGTGTTCACACCTCCGATCAAGCATGCTTCTTCAATACCGTTCTATTACTTTGTGATTTGATTGGGTGCACCTTTGATTTGGATGTGTTTCTCAAAGTGGAAAGTAGTGGCTGTTATGCGTTACCAACAGCCTAGTTCTGCAAAACGATAGAATCCTACCTTAGGCATTGTCTTGCGTGCCTTGTCATATGTCCTTTCACGCCTTCTACAAGTTTGTTTTGTAATGTACCTATGGAGTGCTCCCTGAGTATGAAAGAAGCTATGCGGTGGGATCGTATAATATGGAATAGTGGATGGTATAGGTAAATAACAATAAGCAATAAGTAAAGTAGACACCAGGATTTTATACTGGTTCGGACCTCTAGTCCTACGTCCAGTCCCTAAATTTCACTTAGGAATTCTACTAACTAAAACCCTCTCTTAACCCGGAGGAATAGGTTTACAACTTACCCGAACAACCGAACGGGATTTCTTGCCTCAACTACTGAAGAGGACTTCAACTCAATTACTAAAAAACAATTATTCGACTTGTTGTGTTCTTGTCAACACTAATGAGTCCAATGTAGTACAATATTCTTATAATCTTATCCTCGAGAGTATGCAATGTGTTTGTGAAGATTTAGGAAATATGAATTGCTATGAATCAAACGAATGTTATAAACAAAGCAGAGATTCAAGCAATAGATTGGTGATTTCTTTGAAAACTTTTAGAGAATAAAATATGTTCAAGAAAGTAGTGAGATTAAAGCATAAGAAAATTGGTAAATTGAAGATGTTAGAACCAATTATTTATATGTGTAGAAGAGATGCATTTGTTGGCTAGAGATGCAGACAAGAGATGCTTCCATTTCCATTGGAGAATGGTTGCAACTCTTGGGAGGAAGAAGGTGTCCTTTCAGAAAAAATTCGCAGGTTTAAATTCAGTCGACTAAGCAAGGATTTCAGTCGATTGGAAATGTAAAATTTTCAGGAACAAATTCAGTCGACTGAGCAGTGTGTTTCAGTCGACTGGAACTGTGCATGTTTGTGTATGTGTAACAAGTTCAGTCGACTGACTGGGCATACCTGTTCAGTCGACTGAACTTTTGATTTTTGCACAGTGCAAGCCTCTTGAGGATAGATTTTAACAATAAATCTAAACTAAGACCTATATAGAAATCATACTTATGTTTATCCTTGGTATTTATCGTTCTTCCTTTAGCTTTGCACATATCTCTTCCTTTTTGTTGAAGCACGTTGTCATTGATCAAAATATAGCGTATCAACAGAGTAAACCACCGTTTTGGTGGAGCTCACAGTATCTATATAAACTACGGGAATATATAAACTATGTTAAGAGGGATATAAGTAATGTGTTAATGTTATTTTGATAGTTTCTTTTACTATAGACATTATCTATGTAGCTTATTGTATTATGTATGTAGATAGTTTAACGGATCCTTAGAGGATGGGAATTCCAAAGATCCTTTAAGTTATTTTGTATTTCAATTGACATTTCACTTGAGTTGATTTACTAGTATAAGAATGTTAATTCTGACGCGAGTGATTTTTTTCTTTATGCTCGGGTCAGACTGAGTGTCACAGCCTTTAAGACTCACCTTCGGAGTTTGGAGCTTTGCTTGGAGTTACCTATTTAGCTTTCAGTTATTCCGGTTATTTTTAGTTGCTTGTTCAGACTATTCATTTTGATTATGTATCAGAGATTGCTTTGTATTTGGGATATCTGTTTAATTTTATTTTGACTCTGTTGTTTATATAGAAGCTTCATGAACTACTATTTACCTATTCCGCTGCTTATTGTTGTATTACTTTGTGTCTGTGATTCTGTGATTGATTTATTTACTATATATGCTAAGTTTTGCCAAATATAAATTAACATTCTATTGTTTTGAGCAATTCAAGTCCGAGATGAGTGGATGATTGTCGATTTGAACGGATCGAAATGCCAGGTAGTTACATAATTACTTAATCTGAAGTAATATTTCCTTTGGTAAATTTAGCTCAAAACTTGGGCTTTTTCCATCATTAAATTCCTTGAAAACATTTTCATAATGATGTATAATTAATCCTCTTAATTCATATTTAACTCAAGGAAATATATAGCTCTTTAAGTTACCAAAGTCTTATGCCATTTATAAATCACTTTATGTGTTGCCATGTTTGTATTTGAAAAAAAAAAGGTATAAGTTAATCGCTTTAAACAGGTCAACTTAAAACAGTGCCAATGACAATATAGTGTCAACTAGGAAGCCTAAGGCTCTCTACCTTTATTAAGAAACCTAAAACATGCAATGTCAATACCCTTCGTTGACCTCTATCCAAGGTCGAAAACCAAAACATAAAACCTTTATAAATTATATGGCCAACTGCCCAAGATACAGGGTCATTAACCCTCTAAAATATAAGCCTCTTCGCCCTTTTAAAACATTTTTAATTTATATAAAAGCAAGCCTCTCCGACCTTAAAAAGAAGAAACGCGATGTCACCACCATGACATCAACACAAAAACTGGTGTATACGGTCACTGACTTTGATGCACAACAACGCCAAGACCCTCGATGTCATTATAAAGTTTGTATGCTTAAATTGCTTCAGTTGCTATGCCACTTCATGGATAGAGTTGAAGTCAAGACATGCGACATCACCGCCTTGTATAGAAAATAGTCGAAGTGAAGACATGCAAAGTTGCTTAAAACAAAGTTGAAATCATGCGACATCGTTAATGTCGACACTAAAGCTTATAAACTCTTAGTCGAATTACGAGAAGGCAATACCTCCATTCACGGGTTGCCACCGTTTTCCACTTTGATGCGGTTGGAATCTCTCTATAACTACCTAAGTAATTATCCTTTGCTTCCCATCTTATCGACGTCGACGTTCATATGCATTAGTCCCTTTGGCTCGATGAGGATATACGCGGCATGGCATTAATATAATTATAAAGAAAACCAATTTTTTTAGCAAAGCTAGCCAGTTTGTAGTGGGTCATGCTACTATGAATATATGATGGAAAACAGGTGTTCTGCATATGCACAGAACGGCTGAATCTGATTATTATAGTGGACAGTCCACTAAAACAAAAAAGGAAAACAAGAGATAGACAACTAATCTATACTACTCGAAAGGACAAAGGTCTCCTCGTCATTGCTAATATCAACATCAATACTAGGTCCTATAACATGCTGAACAGCTGCAAAGTGCAAAGCCAAAAACGAATCATAAGAACGCGAGAGAAGTGTGGAGATAAATCTGGTCTCACGTAGGATCTAAGAACTGCCACCAATTGCGAGCACCATCTAAACCAATGGTCGTAAGAGAAAGCCCATCACCCTCAACATGATACTGAAACCTCCTAGACTCCTCATCATCACCCAGAAACATGTGATAACTGTGCATCTCCGGGTCATATCTCATTTCCGTGTCCACATGTACCCAAGAAAGCTCATCAGGTTGCTAGTAAATTATCTCATCGTCAGAATCACAAGCTACCGATGCCGAAGCAGAGACTACAGAGGGAGAAACATGTATTGCACTAACAAAGAAAGGTGGAGGAATAACCTTGGGGACCCATTTCATTTCCATCCTTGCGAGTAGGGCTCTATCGGCAGGAGGAAGAGGTGCATTCCTTGAACACTTCTCAAGAATATGTCCAAAGGATTGATAGTTTAAGCAGATATAAGACTTCCATCTATAATTAATGCTTATCTCCATCTCGAGACCTTCCATTGCTCTAACTTTCAAAACAGATGGAAGCGGCTTCAAAGGGGATATTTCTATCAAAGCTCTAGCATAAAGTAATTTTTTGCGAGAAACAGTATTTGCATCAAAGCATTTGAATTCACCAATAAGGCTCGCAAGCAAATTCAGACTAATAAGTG
The DNA here is from genome assembly GCA_030765085.1 of Allium cepa. Taxonomy (NCBI): domain Eukaryota; kingdom Viridiplantae; phylum Streptophyta; class Magnoliopsida; order Asparagales; family Amaryllidaceae; genus Allium; species Allium cepa. The sequence continues at coordinate 568,472,474 of CM060929.1, forward strand.
ATTGAAGGACAGACGGAATATTAGAAAACGTGGCCCAAACCGAAATCGAGAGAATCTGCTCTCTAGCTCTATCAATGCCAACACTTCAAGGAGTAACAATGAAAGGTCTCCCCTCAATAATTAGAGGGCTTGTCTCAAGCGCTTAAAGTCCATCATCATTGTTTCCAAACTTAAAGTAGAAAAAGGAATTAATTACTTAGACATGAAGGGTACCATTCATTTTCCATGCGCTACATTGCTCATGTACAACTGAATAAGAAGATGAAGCATCCAAAAAAAATCCAACCAAGTGTTCCGAGAAATGGCACATAGCCTCTTGGAGAACTGCAGGTGGAAGCACACAATCCCCATCAATTACTTAAGTGTTAAAATTCTATGGAACATATATACCAGCATTACGCGGCAAAGATTTAAAGAAAGAAGCTCAAGTTAGTTTCACAACGCTGTCACTAACTTTGACTAGGATATCAATGGAGTTGAGGACAGGAGAAGGGTTGAACATTTCCAGGCACAGGAATAGGGGAAGTAGAGGCAGAAGCTATCTGAAGCCTGGTAGGAACAGCATGCAAATCTGATTCTAGAATCAATGGGTTCTCCACTAAATTCATATTCACAGTGTTTGCAAGAGTGACAACATTTTCAGGTGCTAAAGCATTTTGTATAAAAAGACTAGGAGATAATAAACATTCTTACCTTGAACGCATAACCGAGACACAACCTTGCCTAGAACTAACTGCATCTTCGCATGAAGAACAATCCTACACGATTGGCATTTCCTCATTCCCAAATGCAACGTATTCTGTCGAAGCATCCACGTTAACTTGAATCGGCATCGCAATTAGTGCCTTCCCATCCAGGTTGATCGATTCAGTTGTCACCTAGTTGCCACTCGCACGAAACATATTAGAGATCGACGAAGAAGTGTTGACGATGGATATTCCAGAGATAGGGGGAGCCGAAGTCATTGAGATAGCTAAAACGTCGACGAGGTTCGAATTAGGGTTAGTCGCTTCAGAAAGATTCGCAGCAATAGGAAGCGAACCGGAAGAGAATGAAAGAACGTCGACATGGGGATAGCTTGGAATATCGGTACGCGTAACAAAAGTAGCAAATTTTCTCCCAAATCTAGTTTCCGAAGTTGATTCGATCGATGCAGCTTGACCATTCAGAAAAGAGGCGATGAGGAGGTAGAGGATTGAGAAGGGCGAAGCAAACGAGGAGGAGAGAGAGGAGATGGAAAAGGGATATTCTGTGATGCCGTGAACATTAGAAGATGGACGCCATGAACACTTAAGTTGAAAAATGAAAACCGATTTATTTCTAATAAAAATATACTTTTTATCAAATTTTAACCTTTTGTCCGATTTTTATTGGGGGATTAATTTAAAAGACAAAGATTTGTATATTTTTTGCCTCAAGACACGACCTCAATATTTTTACCATAAGGACAAACATTCTTCTAAAAATTATTCACAAGGACAAACATTTTTCAAAATTATTCATAAGGACAACAAAACTGCTACCGAGCTAAAACTGATAGCTAAAAACTGCTACCGATAACTACAAACTGATACTTAAAAACTGCTACCGATAACTAAAAACTGATACCTACAAAAAGTTGTCCTTCAGGATAAAATATTGAAGGTCTGTCCTTGAGGCTAAAAAGCTGTGAAATTTTGTCCCTGACAATAATTTCCTGTTTCTATTGGATAAAAAAACTTTTTTCAATTTCTTTTCATAAAATACTGTTGCAAACCGTTTACAAGTTCCAAAACATATAACACCTAATTAATTAATACCTTTAATTAATTATCCTACTAAATGCTCATTAGCATAATACTTTCATAATAAATCATAATCACTTGGGAAAAATTCAAAAAATTCATAGAAATTGGAGATTATTCTTCTCTTAATTATATAAAAAATTTAAGGCCAAAAATCGTAGTTAATTATTTTAAATAATTAAAACCCGAAATTAGGCTTTTTCTTCCTTAGAATATTTATAAAATATTCTCTTAAATTTAAAAATTATGAAATTAAAAACTCATCTCCAAAATAATGTTTTACTTGACATATTCAAAAATCAAATCATTTGGAGATCAAAATCTTAGGGTTTACCCTTAAAACCAATTTAAACAATTCCATAAAATTCTAATAAACTATTATTTTATCCAAATAATGATAAGATCAACATAGCATATCATATTAACATAAATGAATTAAAGACCCACAAGATTCGAAATCAAACAAGCAAAAGTGAGATGGTTTCATTATTGTTCACCTTGATTTTGAGAATACAGTTGAGAATTGATGAGTGCTTTAGTTTCTCTAACTTTGCTCTTAAATCTTCTTTAAAAATTTTATGGTTTCCACCTTAGCAATGGCCGACCTTCTCATGTTCTTTTGATTGCTTATGTTTTGTGAAAGTGAGAATGATAGGGGAGAGGGAGGGTTTAAGGTATGAAGGGTCTTTCTATTCCTAAATTACCTATCTAATATATCTATTATTCTTATGTTATAAAACAATCTTATTAACCAATTAGTTAGTTAATTATGGCTCAACCAAGTTGATTATCAAATCTCAATTTCTTATCACACTACACATGACATTATTCTATTTAATCTATATAATTAAATCTCCTAAATAATGTTAATTAATATTAGGGGTGTTACACTGGCCCATCGATCAATGGTTGGGCCAGGCAATAAGCATTTCACTATAGGACTAAACCTATTTCCTCTCTATGTCTTCGAAAAGACTTTTGGACTACTCAGGAAAGTGGAATTTAAGGCGAAGTTTTGGATTCAGATGCAATGTTTAGTGATAGGTGTGCAATCAATAATGATCGGATACAATATTGATGTAATGATGGATTGAACGGTTACCACTGGTGAGCGCGTGGGATTGAGAGGAGTTGGTCCCCACCCCTTGGCTTTGACCTTAGGGTAAATATACTTTGATTGATGGTACAGGTCTTATATTAGTGACCACACCCAGTATCGGTCTTATATTATTGATTGTACATTGTAATAGTGGCCATACGTATTATTGGTCTTTCAGTAGTCACCATAGTATAAATAGATGTTGATATGATATCGTTCTTCGTTCGTGATAAGTGCATTGGATTACGTGATGTTATATTTGATCATATATCACCTATGCTTGATTAAGGACACGATGAGATCAACAAGTGGATTAGATATCACCTATGTTCGATGAGGAAAACGGTGAGATCCACAAATGGGTTAGATACCACCAACCACTTATGCTCGATGAAGGACATGCTGGGACCCACGTAAGTTTCAGATACTTAGAGTAGATCATATATCAACTATCCTAGATAAAGGATATAGTGTGATCAATAACTGGATTAGATATCACCTATGCTAGATGAGGGACATGGTGAAATCCAAAGTAGGCTAGATACCACTTAAGCTTGATAAGGGATAATGTGAGACCCACATAAAAATGATGAATTGCGACTGATATCTATACCATTGTTCATGTCAGAACTGGGCTAGCCCTCAGTGAAAGCTATGGGTAAATTTAAAAAAGAAATTCCCTTACTAGATCTATATTGGGCCTATGAAGTCTAATTCATTTAAAAACCTTTCTAAATTTTACTTAAATAAAATTTCTTATATTATTTAGATTTATAAATTTAAATATTTTTATTTAATTTCTATATTAGAACATATAAACACACATATATACCATATACGTATATTTATGTGTGTGTGTGTGTGTGCAAGCATAAGATGATATCCCGTAAAGGTATAAAACGTCCGTGTACATCTGACATATATTGTATGTTGTCCAAATATATGTATGGATTTGAATTTGTTACTTATATAAATATTACAGGCACATACAGATATTTACATTTTATAAATATATATGCTAATTTTGTTTAAATAATTTTATGTAAATGAAAACATTTAAACACACATGATATATATATATAACTATATATATATATATATATATGTTTTTGTGTGTGTATGTGTGTGTATTTATAAAAATTATATATATACAATAAAATATTAATAATATATGGGTGCATATTGTTATATAAATATTAAAATAATATACACACATAACATTTTTTATCATATATATATATATATATAACAACAAAATAAATGATATGTATTTATTTATTTATAAACATATTAATAATATTTAAATATATATAATAAAATAATTTATTTAATAATTCCAGATCATATGCACAACATCTTAAAATCTTATTACTAATTTTTTTTATTTTAAAATATATATTAATTGATTGTTCGCTCAAAAATATATAAAATATTAATAACAAATGTTGTTGAAACATATTATTCAAATTTCAAATTTCCAAAAAATCTTATATGATATTTTAAAGCTTGAAAAAAAATTCCATAATTTTTCTCGATCAAAATTTAATTTCTATTAATGTTTTTCGACAGTTCACTATATTAATTTTTGAAAATAGAAAAACAGATTTTTCCTAGCCAAAATCTTATCTTTTTAAAAAATAATTTTATAAAATTAAAAAAATAATTTTTAAAACAAATAATTTTTGTATAATTTATTTAGATGGTATATTGATTTGAATAATATTAAATAAGAATAAATAATTACAAAAATTATTTTATTGCTATAAACATACATGTATAAAATAATATGATCAATTATTACCTTAAAATGAAATTATAGTTAAATATAAACTATATATGTATAATAAAATTATATATGTGTATGTTAATAAAGTAGTAATTATTATATATAAAATATTTGATTGTACATATCTAACTTATATATATATATATATATATATATATATATAATTTTTTGTAAGTGAATACATACATATAATTAATCTACCTTGTGACAACATTAATACATATAAGGGCATCTCCAGTGGATTAAGGGCTGAATATTCAGCCTGTAATCTGGATTGAGGCCCCACTGGCCAGGCGCCCATTAAATGGGCGCCTGGCCTCAGGTGGGCGCCTGACATTCAGGCGCCCATAAAATGGGCACCGCCTCCACTCCCCCTCACTTCACTTTCATTTTTTTCCGTTTAATTTTTTTAAATTAAAAAATCTAAACGAAGTGCCACCGCGTCCAACCAAAATCGCCCGAAGAATGGTTCACAGACATCCAACGGAGCAAGCTGGACCATTACACATTCCACCACCACTTGGAGTTTCACCAGACGATCTACGTGTTCTACGCGAGCTGCCAGATGGTTATCGACATAGAGCCGAAACCGCTTTGACGACCATACAGGTATAAATTGCAAATTACTATAACTTGTTATTTTATTATGTACATTACATACTCATATTAAATAACCCTTACTGTATCAAAAATTGTTAATTCATAAATTATCTATAGAACCGTTACATTTACTATCGGGGTAGTTGGGCTAAGTGCATTACCCAGTTTTATGACCATCTTCCCGGTCCTATTATTAAGAGGTTACAAGCTAGTCCTTTTGGTCTATTTTTGTCGATTAGGCCTGTTCAGTCCTTTGATCGACCTCTCATTCAGGCATTAGCTGAGATGTGGTGGCCCACCATGCATACTTTTCATTTTTCAGATTTTGGGCTTGGTATCACCCCAGTTGATTTCTACATGTTTATTGGGATTGAGATTGGACGACATGGTCTTCGATCTTTTCCATTTGATGATTTATACGAGTCGCCCAATTTATTTACTGTTTTTTTACCACTGATAGATGTTACCTGCGTAACTAGTGGTTCTGTTAAGTTGACTTACTTGCAGCAGTACATCACCAGTTATATAGCTAGAGCCGATATGATGGATGCAGTTATTAAAGCATTTCTGTTGTACCTGTTTGGTTCGACCTTTTTTTCGAACCAAAAAGGTACGGTTAGACTAGACTATTTAGCATCTCTTGCCAGATTAGACCAGCTACATACTATTGACTGGGGCACAGCGATATTAGGCACCCTATATACCGCTCTAGATTCATTTGCGCTTGGCGATGTCAGGCAGACGTATGCTTTTTGGTATATGTTGCCATTATGGTACTACGAGTACACGGCAAACATGCATCCTCGCATCCAAGACACGGCTAGTCAGGCTGTTGAGCATTACTTCCCTAGGATGAGACGATGGGAGACTATGCAGTACATACATCATGTCCCCTTAGGTGTATGGCATGACTTGATGGAGGCTATGTCATAGCTTGATATGCGTAGTCGAGGTAACATCATTCGGACTCCTTGGGCCACACATTGGACTCATCTAGCAGATGCAGGTCTTCTGGTGGACGACTATCCCTTGATGATTGCGTATTCACTATCTAGACGTAGGGTTGCTTTGCATACATCTGCATTTATGCCTATGTGGTATTTGAGGGAGAGATGTGCTTATCAGATTACGGGTGATCGTCGTATACCATATGATCCTTTATCTTGTGAGGACATGTTTGGTAGACATAGGGTGATCGGCGATCAGTACTTAGATGCTCTACGACAGGCTGGATGGCTGGATAGTAGTACTTTCTTCATCGATGGGGATTACGATGCTTATTGGGCTAGAGTAGCACCTCGTAGATTCATCGTACCAGAATATGTTTGTGGGGTCAACTTTGATCATATAGGACCTCATCTGGCAGCTGGTAAAGTTCAGGTACCGCAGGTTTCATTTAACCCGATTCCGTCACAGTTCCCCCAAACTCGCATGTAGTTGGAGGCTGATACTACTTTTAGAGCATATGACGTGACAGCTACTTTGAGTGAGCAACCTTTAGTCTTTCCAGATCACCCCGACTATCCTGGTGTGCCTTTGGGTACGTTTGTTGTTTATTGTCATTTTTCCTTTATTTTCTGCTTGGTTTCTTACTATGTCAAATATCATCTTTATGTAGTATGCTGCTAGATTGGACCAGGCCAGAGTTTCACTTGGTGTATTTCGCGATATGACTCTTGCACATACACACACCATGCGTGATATGTACATGCAGCATACACAAATGCTAGAGGCCCAGTTGATCAGCTATCAGTTAGACTTGCTGTATATGAGCCTTTCGGATCACAAGGCGGAGGTGATGCTGGTCCCAATAGGTTTGATGCTGGTGGTTTAGATGAGGACGAAGGGGATGATGGTGATGGGGATGATGATGATAACGATGGAGATGATGATGATGGTGATAGCGATGATGATGGTGATGGAGATGATGACGATGACGATGACGATGACGATGACGATGACGGAGATGATGATGGTGGTGATGATGCTGACGACGATGATGTTGCATCCCTTTAGCTGTATACCTTTTAGTTTATGCGTAGTAGACGTTTTATTATATGTTGCGGTTCCTATAGCTTATGTACTTATGTTATTGTTTGAGTATACTGTGTATTCTTTATATTTATATACTTTCACTTTCTTGGATTTTGGATTATAATGCTCGAGTATACTGTGAATTCTTTATGTCTATGTATGCTGTGAATTATACATGTTGGTGTATAATATGAATTGTATATGTCTGTTTAACTATGAATTATATATGTTGGTGTACAATGTGAATTCTTTATGTTTGTGTATACTTATAAGCACTAATTAGTTACATATAAACATACAAAAAAGCAATAGTGACAGTAGATAGAAAACTTATAAAAACCTACTAGTGACATAAAAAACTACTAGTGACATATACGAACATAGAACACTGATAAAAAACGACACAGTAATAATAGACCACAAATATGAAGAAACTAGACGTGACGATTAAACTGCAACTCCTGTATAGAAAGTCTAAGATGTCTTATCTCCTGTTCTAGTTCGTTTGCATAGGTTATGCCCCTTGGATAAAGGATCATCCAACCATTCCGCGTAATTGCAACCATTTGGCCAGAATTGACATAGTTGGATTCGACAACCAATATTTTCTCCATCCGCACGTACTACAACTTCGTACCCGCACTGACAACAAACTAGGTGCGATTCAACTTCTTGCTTAGTGGGAGGTTGAACTACTTGATCCTGGTTCTCAGGTTGCTCATGTGTCATACAAACAACATGTTCGTATGGCGGTTCAACCACTTCCTGAAGTCTCAGCTGCTCAAGGTTTTGAAACTGACCGCGGACATCTTCATAGTGTTGTTCTTGATAATCGATAAGCCAATCCTCATCAGTATGTGGACTTTCCATAGGCACGTAACCTGCATCTGAACCGATAGAAGAAGGCCAAGAAGACATTGCGTTGAAGAATTTATTGTTGTGAGTGAGGAAGAAGCTGATTATGATTGATGAATAAGTAAGCCAGAAAGAGAATATATAAACAAACATTACACTTGTGCTACCGCTACTTTTTGATCCGACAACATACAATACACAAGGACATATATAAACAAACATTACACATAGGCATTAGCTTTGACAACAACAACAGACATTATCATTTGAAAAGACAATTCAGAAAGCTCTCGACACATTAACGAACGTTACATAACTAACTAGCAATACTGTTATCTTAAGGCCATCCAAATCTTTCTAGCTTGTTTTGACGTATGAAGTACGCATCATGGGCTAAGAAGGGCGTGCGATATTTTAAATTGTATCGACCATTATAAGTCGAACGTGTAGTCTCAAACACATTTTCCAATATTACCTCATTAATAATCTTTGTGTAACACGTGCATGCCCTAGTAAAGTTTCTGTATGCAGTCCTGACCTCTTGAGCCGTACATCTGACTTGAGAGCTCACGTCATTGTTGTAGAGTTCAGCCAGAATGTCCCAAAAATTAATTACCATTGACTCCTGATTATCGCACATCTCATCGGTTTGAATGTAGTACTGTATAAGCAACTTCAATTCATGAGACGTAAATGTCATGTTGGACAATGTAGTTTGAATAATGTTAGGTTTTAAAATGATTTAAACATATAACGATCTGTGAATTTATATAATGGATGTTCCTTCTCTCCTCTCAACAAAGCAGAGAATCTTGACCGAAAAATGAACGTGGCTACAGTACGTGATTTGACCGCACACTGAGACACCTTCTCTCCACTCAACAAAGTAGAGAATCTTGACCGGCAAATGAACGTGGCTACAGTACTTGATTTGACCACACACTGATCAACCTTCTCTCCACTCATTATAGCAGAAATTCTTGACCGGCAAATAAACGTGGCTACGGTACGTGATTTGACCGCACACTGACCCCCCTTCTCTCCACTCAACATAGCAGATATTCTTGACCGGCAAATGAACGTGGGTACAGTAGGTGATTTGACCGCACACTGACCCCCTTCTCTCCACTCAACAAAGCAGAGATTCTTGACCGGCAAATTAACGTGGCTACAATACGTGATGGTGACCGTAAACCGACCCCCCTTCTCTCCACTCAAGAATTAGTCATATATTTATAACCATATGGATGCCATACTTGTTCACCACAATTTAGTCTAACAAAACATTCAAATATCAAACAACCATCCCCAAATATCAAAGAATGTCTGGAAGTTTACTAAAAGCTATATTGCTATGCGACAGTGACTCAGAAGAAGAAGCATACGCGTTAGCGCATCAACAAGAGGAGGAGGAACTGATGGAGATATACCGTGAAGCATACGGATCAACTTCTAAAAAACATGGCGGTTCCGTCGTGGGTCGGAAATATATCAACTGTAACCAGCAAGCATTTCAAAAAACACTTATGCAAGATTATTTTGCCCGTGATCCAACTTATGGTCTAGAGATGTTTGGACGACGATTCAAAATGAGTCGTCCATTATTTATAAGAATTCTCGAAAGTATTCAGAAGAATAATAATTATTTTGTTTTTAAGCGGGACGCTGCAAAAAAACAAGGTTTGAGCGGCCATCAAAAGATGAACGCAGCTTTGAGGATGTTAGCATACGGTACACCCGCCGATACCCTTGACGACGCATATCGTATTGCAGAGAGTGCAGCATTGGAAAACCTAGATCACTTCTGTCAGTCAGTTGTGGACATTTATGGGACGGAATATCTTCGTTCTCCAAACGATGCAGATGTAACGCGCTTGCGTGAAATGCATGAAAGCAAGGGCTGGCCTGGAATGCTTGGAAGTCAAGATTGTATGCATTGGGAGTGGAAGAACTGTCCAAAAGCTTTTCATGGAGCATATAACGCCAAAGAAAAAAAACCAACTATCATCTTAGAAGCAGTTGCCTCTCATGATTTGTGGATTTGGCATGCTTTCTTTGGAATGTCAGGTTCTCTTAATGACTTAAACGTTGTCGAACGATCTCATTTGTTTAATGATTTGGCGCAATGTAAGTCAACTCCCGTATCATTTACTCTTGGTCATAACACATATGAGCATGGATACTATTTAGGAGATGGAATTTATCCCAAATGGAGTACGATTGTAAAGACATTTGCAAACCCAATGACGGCAAAACAGATACAATTTGCTGCAATGCAGAAAGGACAAAGGAAGGATGTAGAAAGGGCGTTTGGGGTCCTTCAAGCAAGGTTTGCAATGGTCAGCAATCCATGTAGATTGTGGAAGAGATCAAAAATGGCTACAATTATGTTCTGTTGTATAATTCTGCATAACATGATCATTGAAGATGAATGCGGTATGGATTATCCTGATTTCGAATATGGGGGGCAAGACAACCCCCTGAGTTGTTTCGCACAGCCATGTTACGAAATGAAGGACAGTACACAATTCATGACGATCATCATGAAGTATATCGTAATGCAGCTATTCATAATAGACTCCAAAGGGATTTAATGGAGCATATTTGGAATTCTCATGGAAATCAGTAGTTGGGGATGGTGGATCTTTGTATAATTACATATGTTTGCCTTTTTTATTTCTGTAACGAAGTGTAGAATGCTTCAATTTTTATGTTTGTAATATCATTTATATTTGATGAAGTAAATCTATATTGATATCTACATAATGCATCGAAAAAATGATATACCATTGAATATTGTAAAACTGAAAATAGCACTTGATTGCAAATATGAACTGAAGGTACATGGATATTTAAACTGCAATAGCTAAAAATATCACATTAATACGTCAACTACGTATGTTTTGTTCCAGATATACTCTGAACAATGCGTTGTTTGTACTCCATCCAATATTGCATTGTAATTGGGTCCATTCTGGTGACATCCTTTTCCATTACTAAGGTCTCTTGGCGTTGCCGCTCTAGCTCAAAGCGGCCCTTCTCAATCTCAGTCAATTCTTTTAACACGGCAAGCTTTTCTGCACTTCCTTTTTGACATTCTGCATTTTCTCTTGCATGTTTTTCATGCATTAGGGCTAAACGAGAATCGATTTGAGATTGAACAACAATTTTCTTCTTAGCTGCTCGTTGCCCCATCGGTCTAGCGTCTTCATCAAATACGGGCACTGCTTCTTCATCTTCGTTATCTGGGCATACATTTGAGTCCATATGAGAAGAATTGCCTGGGCTAGAATTGTAATTAGATCTACTTGTTTTTTTCTTCTCCTTCGACTTCGTCTGGACATCTCTTAAGCTTCTTGCGTTGTTTGAGCTCCATTTTTGTTGACTAACAAGCAAGTCATAGCAGTTTGCAAACTGATAGTAGTAAGGTTTCTTTGTACCATTTTCTCTAGGAAATAATTTCAAGAATTGATCGTTCGTCATTCTCTTCTACAAAAGCAGAAACACAAAATCAAATATTAACAAAGTGATCAAAAATGAATGTAAATTAAAAATCATATTTTACAAAACGCTACTAATTCTGCTTCGCCACCCATTCCACTTGGATTTGCTGTTCTTATCTTGTGGATCTGCGACTCGTAGAATTGTGTTTGTCGATTAATCTTCCCAAAACGACCCATGATTGCATACATTGACCTCGTCTTTTCAATATGTTTTTTATTGTACGCAGTCATGACTTTTTCCCAAAACACCTCTCCACTTTGGTCATTCCCCTTTACCGAGTCGTTAGAAAAATGACAGTAAATATAAAACAAATCCTTATCTTCATCGCCATACCATGGAGCAGAAGAATGGAACGATAGTGGAGGGGCGGTTTGGGGATGAACATTTTGAAAGGGTTGAGAATCTAAATCCCAGTTATCCATATTCATCGCTTCGGTATATGATTGAAACGAATGAGACATACTTTCAATATTAAGGAATTGAGAATAAAATTGTAATAGAAAAAGAGATGTGTGTATTACAATCTGAATATTATTCCGATATATGTAGTGAAATCATAAATATGACTGTTTATAGCCGTTGTAATTTTCAATATGACCGTTTATAGCCGTTGTAATTTTAAATATGACCGTTTATAGCCGTTGGGGTCAAAATATGACCGTTTTTAGCTGTTGAAATTCAAATGCAGGGGCCGGTTATAGCCGTTGGAAGATGCTGGGTCGTGTGGGGAGGGGGGCTTGGGCGCCCATTAAATGGGCGCCCAAACCCAATTCAGGATTCCGAATTGAATCCTGAACATTCAGCTTAATTTTTTTGGCTTAATCGAACGATTGGAGATTTTTTTCGTCCAATTCAGCGTTGAATTGCACCACTGGAGATGCCCTAAGAATCAGAACCTAACTAACAATATAATAGTAATATATGTATATAATGAAATATTATTAAAAAAATTATAAACTATAATTCGGTTAAAAACGTACCTAAAACCAATGCCTTGAAGCATGACTTGTAATGATTAGCTCTCTCTCCTTTGAAAGCTTTTCGATTTGGCAGACTGATAATCCTTGAACTGTTGACCTTTAACTATCGTATAGTAATTGAATTGGTTTGAGCTTGATATGATTGAGCACTTACATATGATTTCTTCCAAAGATAGAAGGAGGTAGTGGCAACCAAAAGTGCTTTGCAATTAGGGACGAAGATATTTAAATAGTGGATAGTAGAGAGAAAATAGTTAATCACATCTCATACCAGTTCTCCCTTAATATGAGTAATCTAAAACTTAAATATTCTATCTTAATTTGAACCTTCCTTTATTGCTATATTGCATCCAAAATACTCACCATTATGATGGGCTAAATACCCATTTAAGCACAAAGAAAATACTATTTAATTAAATTTAATTTAATCGCTTATCGATATCGTATATCAATTGATATATTTATAACTATTACAAATATATTGAATAATATTTATTTTTCAAATCATAATCAAAATTTTATAATTAATATTAAATAAAATATTAATTAATTTATAGCAAATATAGTCTAATTAAATCATTTGGGCAAAAGAGAATTCATCATTTCGGTTGTATGACTCGTCAGGTGTAAGTTTGATCAGCGATTAATATCGAACTATTTGAGTATCAACGTTCACATGCCACATAGCAGGTGGTGTGACATTTTAACCAAATTTATTGCTTGTTTGGTTTTGGTAAAATCCAATTCCACTTTGCTAAGCATTACCTAGTTATGACTTTTATTTATACCAATTCTCTTCGTCAAAATTATATCATTTGAACTCTTAGAATTTGGTAACGGTCAAAATCCCAATATCATTCACATTTAATTCTATAGTCTAAACACAAAGTCCTTAGTTCAAAAATATTAACTAAAACACTCTAGACAAATACTTTGACTTTAAGTTGACTGGAGTTGACTGTAATACTAACCTCTAATAATCGAGGAGATGAATCCTCACTTGAGTAGTGCTTCACCACAAATACTTTCACTCGACCCATTTACTGTGACTGGATGGACATCATGCCATGATTTGACTATAATTAAAGAAAAGCTTTAATATTGTAGGTCCACAGTATTCACAAGTTGAGAGAACTGTGTAAATCAGTCACGTCGATATGTTATGTTTGACCTTAGTTATATTAATCGACAAAAAACTATTGAGTGAGTAATTCCATAGTGATCCAATAACTATTAGTACATAACCCCATGGTGCCCTAACGGCCATGAGTAATTAAATATCCAACATTTGGAGAGCATTACGTACTCTAGTCTCAATGGATACATCAATATATAATCTCGATGCATCTTCACTAGGAACATTTAAAAAGGTACATTTGTTTTCATTGTGATAAATTACTCATGGTGACAACACTTTGTAACTATTATCGGAAAATATAATATTTATGGATTTTATATTGGATATACTTTAGATTAAAGTAAATAATTAATATAACATATTGTATCAAGTATATAATAGAAAGAAAACACTTTTTAATTCGAACAAGATTGGTTATCATCTTAGATATACGTAACAAATTACACAATTACCCCTAGGGCACATCCCAAATTCAATCAATCTTCCATTTGCACTTGGAATCGTTTAAGGAATCTTATTCCAACTTCTCCAATCATTTCCTTAAAACCAATTAGGTCCGTCCCTTGGTTAATGGGTATGCTTTTATGTTTTAAACATCCACTCTGTTGATTAACTTTCTCTGACGCTGATAAACTATCTTTATCATATGGAACAATTCAGAGTACATCTCTCAATTTCTAGTGAGCTCTAAGTTCTTTTATAAACCACATCGTGACATTTTTATCATATAACAATGTTATGTGATTCCCAACATTTGGAATCACCCTCGGCTCAGTTATAAATTTATGCATTTATTATATATACATCGTTTTTGCTGCGGTGCTATTCAAGGTGGTGTGCTTAGCCTTTTTTATTGAATCGGCCACATTATTTCATTTGACACGTTTCCAAATCAAAGTTTTTTTTACTTTAATTTATTATTTACATACTATACTCAATATCACTTGTGAAAGTTTGGCTTTGAACTGTGAGAAATGCAGATTACGGATCTTAAGGCTAGAATTAACACTAGAGGGGGGTGAATAGTGTTTATAAAGAATTACTAAATCTTTTTGAGTTTATGTTAATTTAAACACAGATGCGTGCAATATACATACACAAATATGATCACAGAAACAAACACAGATGCAGAAATCAAATAAAAGCAGTAAAGGAAAGAACATGCCGGATTTTATACTGGTTCGGAGTTACCCTACATCCAGTCCTGCAACACAAGTACGGATTTCCTTTCAAAAGCAATCTTTACAACTACACCCTCGATTTCAAGGCTACGAGGTACACCCTCCAGAATCACAATTCTCTGGGTAGAGATACTTGATTTTCCGGGCTATAAGTTCACCCACTTGATTTTACGGGCAACAAGTCCACCCAATTGATTTCCCAAGGCTACAATCACACGTTATCACGCTAGATTGATTTTCAAGGCTACAATCACACCTTTTCTCGCTAAGTTGATTACAAAAGCCCTATAACTCTGAATAGCACTGAGGGTCTTGTTGAAATAGTGATAGAGAATCAAACTACGAATGATCGAGTTCAATTCAATGTAGATTTCGGCAGAGTAATGATAAGAATTTTATTAAGAAAAGTGGAAGAAGAAGAAGAGGAGTGAAAAACCAAAAAATCTGATGTAAAATTCGTTGAAACTGACCCCTATTTATAATAGAACAACAGTGATGTCCATTCATGAAGAGTTATGGCGAATAGACACTTCTTTTGAAATTGAAATTTTAAACTCAACTGACACCATGTCGACATGGTCACCATGAGTATGTCGACATCCCAAAGCATTTTTTGATGATTTGATTTTATTTGAAAATAACCTTTATCTTATATTAAAACTATTTTAAACTTTATAAATATACTTGACTATAGTTAAAATTCATAAGTAAATATAGATAATAATATATATAGAATTTAACTATAATTTTATATTTAAATCTAAGTATAAATATTTTTAAAGTTAAATATATTATATTAAAAGATAGTTTAAAATCAGGAATAATTTGACTTTGAAATTAAAAATGATTTTTAGGCTAAAATTATTTAAAATCAGGATAGATGTTTTTGATGCTTTTAAAAGGAAGGTTTTTAAATCATTTTGAAAACAAGATATAATTTTGAACAAAATCATTTTGAAAAAATGTTAGCGGATACAAAACAATGTTCCACTAGATTTTTCGTAGGTTCTATTCTACTTAGGGTTCCATCCTTTTAACAGGCTCGAAGTGGATTCCATTCCACGAATAAATTGGATTTTAAGATGTCAGTGCTTTTCTAGGAGTTTTAACTAAATTTTCTAATTAAAGAATAAATTACTTGAATTCTTGAACTCTTGATAATCATGATACTCATAAGTCTTCAGTCTTAATATCTTTAATCTCTATACGGTACAGTCTTCATTCTTGGTACCTGCATGGTTAAATCCTGCATATACATATATATCTAAACTTATAATGTTAGTATTTATATTTTATAATCTATTCTAAGGTTGTTGTCATCAAAACCATCGTCTCATGGACTAATAATCTCCCCCTTTTTGATGATGACAACCTTTGTTTATAAAATATTACTTCTATCCTAATAACTCCCTCTAAAACTAATAACTCCCCCTTAATCTATGCCTAACTACTCTATTTTATACTTCTCCCCCTTTGTCATCAACAAAAACAAACTCCCCTCATTCTTGGACTAAAATACCTGCATTGGTAAACTATACAAAGAAATATATAATAGATAGATTAAGAAATAATTATACTTATGAACATGATAATTTAATCAAAGACTATATACATTTCAATGAATATTTACATGTTTTATACATCAAACATCGAACTAAATTAAGAAATCAATCCACACCAAGTATCATTCTAAACCAAATCAAATCAATTCAAACAAACAATTCAAACAAAGTAATAAAATTTAAACGTTACGAGGAACTTCCACCCATCCTTTTCTCCAAAGATAGGTCTACTTTAATAGCATCCCAATTTTCATTGTCATTAGTGGAGAGACAGGAGGATATGCTTCGTTATCATCCTTGTGTAGGGAGGAAATCATCCATCGTATTGCATCAAAATGCCTTTCTTGCTCCTTGATCATCTGCATTTGACTCAATTCTAAGTGCCGCTGGTTACGGAGAATGAACGAGAGAATATTCTTGAATGAATTAAGGCTTTCTTCAAGATTTTCAGATAAATTATGAATTGGATTAGCCACAGTTGAATTTGCGAAAGAAATGAAGGATTATAAGATAAGAAATAATTTTCAATGAAGAAGTCTAGAAGAAATAGGTATATATAGGTGTAGAAATTCGTTTGAAATGAATAGACATATTGTAGTTATTCAAATTTCAAATTCGAAATGAATTGTCATTTCTGACTAGTACATGTCGACATGGTCATAAAGGGTATGTCGACATGGGTTAGTGAAAAAATATGACTAATTAGATTTTGTGAATAATTGTGGATATATATATTTATATAATATACTAACATTTATTCTGGAGATAAGATAAGCTAGATAACAGAAAGGAAATTTCATTTCATTGCATACTAAGATGATACAATGATTATATGAAACTACATGAACTTTCTAATTAAAACAAGCTAAAACACATATAACAAAATACGAAAAGATAACACTAGTTGAAGGATGATGATGATGAAAAAAGTCCAAGTTTCTTGATGACTTTGGAAATGAACTTATTCATCTTGGATGAAATTTTGTCCAACTTCTTACTAACGGATCGTTTAAGAATCCGTTGATTCTCAACAATCGTCTTTTGGTTCTTGAGAAGGGTTTTGGTGAATGGATTAGGAGGATAATCGATGCTTTCCAAAGAGGTTTCACCTTCTTCGTCTTCAATTTCCATTTCATTCCCTTCTTCTTCTTCTTCCTCTTCTTCTTCTTCCATTTCCTCATGAGCCAAACGCTCTTCCTTTTCGGCAAGGGTCTCATAGGGTTGAAAAACAAATGGAATTTTCATAAATGAAATGTTGGAATGATTGAAATTTTTTCTAGAAACAAATTCTTCGCCTTTGAAATCCACTCCAAAATAGTTGAAAATTCGAGTGAGATAAATTCCATGATACAAAGTATTCTCACCCATTTCAAGATTTTTAGGACGAAGTTCATCCAAAATAACTTGCGCCCGATTTATGTCATAATTTCCAAAAATAGCAAAAAGTGCTTTGCAAACTTTTGAAGTAGGATTCTTAAAATTCTCCGATCTTAGGGTCAAAGTATGTTGCAAAAGAAGATTGACAATTCTTGCCTTTGGTCGAAAATTTCGATTTTTGAATTCAAAATTATCATTCCCTTCGAAAATATGATGAAATGTCTCACGATCATTTTCATCGATTTTAAAATTAGAAAGATCTATTCTCGTACACTTGCAATTGAGATGGTCCCCAAAAGATCACAATTCAAAACAAATCTAGTGCCTTTGACACTACTCCAAATCTAGAATTTAACTATAATTTTATATTTAAATCTAAGTATAAATATTTTAAAAGTTAAATATATTATATTGAAAGATTGTTTAAAATCAGGAGTAATTTGACTTTGAAATTAAAGATTATTTTTAGGCTAAAATTATTTAAAATTAGGATAGATGTTTTTGATGCTTTTAAAAGGAAGGTTTGAAATCATTTTGAAAACAAGATATAATTTTGAAAAAAAAAATCATTTTGAATAAAAGGTTAGCGGATACAAAACAATGTTCCACTAGATTTTTCGTAGGTTCTATCCTACTTAGGGTTCCATCCCTTTAACAGGCTCGAAGTGGATTTTATTCCACGAATAAATTGAATTTTAAGATGCCAGTGCTTTCCTAGGAGTTTTAGCAAAATTTTCTAATTAAAGAATAAATTACTTGAATTCTTGAACTCTTGATAATCTTGATACTCATGAGTCTTCAGTCTTGATTTCTTGAATCTCTATACTGTACAGTCTTCATTCTTGGTACCTGCATGGTTAAATCCTGCATATACATACATATCTAAACTTATAATGTTAGTATTTATATTTTATAATCTATTCTAAGGTTGTTGTCATCAAAACCATCATCTTATGGACTAACATGAACCCTACTTCATAAGGAGTTCGTTCTTTCTTAAACAACTCTCTAGTATTTCGTGATTACTAGAGAACATTCCAATTTACCATTCAGCGATATAAATTCGGACTAGATATTTGCTTCATGTATCAAATACATAAACATAACATTACATTATAAATAACATAACATATATGTGTTAATACCCTAGGTATTGATTTTGATGACAACAATCATATAAATATTACTACTAACATATCTTCGAGTTATGCTGTCATATCAGATTTATTATGGAGACATTTTAGAGATAAACAAGAATACAGTGGAAACAAATGAATTATAGAAGAAGGTCAATCGGAGCAATTAAAGAACAAAACCCAATTAGAGAAGAATGTTGAATGATAAAGGTGTTTGAAGTGATGAGGAGTTGGTTGAACCTTAGAATATCTTGTTAAAGATCTCATGGCAATTATACTTGAAGATCATCAACCATTGACCTCAACCGAATCACAAAAATCCACAAATATAAGGTAATTTGAAATGCTGAAAATTTGCAACACTTATTAGTGTTGCTGTTCATTTTGCAACACACCCATGTCGACATGGGGTACTTGGGCATGTCGACATACTAGCAGTTTTTCAAAATTTTAAATTTTAAATGAATAGACATTTCCCTCCACCTCTTCACCAAAAGACACGTCTCTTCAACCACTGTATAAAGGCCTATGAAAACGAATTTTAACATCAAAATTCATATTTTCTCTTACTCCTTCTTCTCCAAACATTTGCAAAAGAAATTCATTGCATACTCTTCAAATCTCCTTGCAAATCGATACTATTTCACTCTAATTCTTCACTTATTTGCAAGCCACATAATATCAAAGAGTTGTACTTTAATTCACGTCATTCTCTCTCTGATTTCATCCCATTCCTCAAAGAATTCAAAGATATATTGTCATTGGAGGTCTATAGGATCATTGTACCGAATCTGCAAGATTCTGTATTGAAGATATGAGTACTTTCCATAGTTTATTGTTGCTGATAAGGTGAAGGTGTTCTTGTAGCCTGTAAAATTAAGAGGGTGTGTCTTGTAGCCCGTGAAACCAATATTGTAAAGGTGTTTTTGCCACCCATGGAAAGCAAGCATTATAGTGGAATTCTGCACGATAGAGTGCAGGACTGGATGTAGGATTGGTTAATCCAAACCAGTATAAAAATCCGGGTGTTATTTATATTACTACATTTTACTTTATTACTTACTTACTTATTCTCTGATCACTTCTTTACATTCATAAGTAAGTAGTTAATACACATTTCACCACTTCTAGTGTCTGAATAGCCTTAAGATCCAACATTGTGTTGTAGCCACCCCGGTTTTCTAATATTTGGTATCAGAGCCTTGGTTTTCTAAAATTCATAACTTGGTTTTTGAAAAGTATAAATGGTTAATGACACTAGTAACACATTTTTTAACACTTTTGTAGAAGGGCAATCTACCACTAGACCCCCTCTATTTGATGGTAGTAGTTATGCTTATTGGGCATGTAGGATGAAATGTTTTTTTGTAGTCTAATGGTTTGGATATTTGAAACATTACCCAAATTGAGTATATAGAGCCTCAAAATGAATATTCAAAATGCACACTAGACCAAAAGACACAAGCACTTAATAACACTAAGGCCATGAACATTTTATTTTGCTCCTTAAATAGAAATGAATTTAATTGAGTGTCTATTTGTAATTCTGCATATGAAATTTGGAAAACACTTCAAGTCACACATGAAGGCACCAATAAAGTAAAACAAACAAAGATATCTATGTTATCTAACCAGTTTCAACTCTTTCAAATGAAACCAAATGAGTCTATTTTTGATATGTATTCTAGATTTCAAGATATAGTACATGCTTTAATATCATTAGGAAAGAAAATTACAGAAGAAGACCAAGTCAGAAAGATCCTGAATTCACTTCCTAGTGAATGGGATCAAAGGACTCTGGCAATTGAAGAAGTCAATGATATTAGTATTATGAAAATAGAAGATTTAATTGGTAACCTAATGTCTTATGAAGTAAAGTTGCAGATTAGAAAAGAGAATCAGACAAATGAGAAGAAATCACTAGCACTCAATGCTATGATCGACAAAGATGAACCATATGATGATGCTATTAATGATGATATCGAGTTTATGACCAAGAAGTTCAAGAAATTCTTGAAGTATTGGATAACAAACAAACTTCGAAAAACTAATAACAATAATTCTAGAAATGGAAATGTTGTTAAGTGTTTCGAATGTGATAAACCGCGTCATTTGAAAAGAGACTGTCCCAAACTGATGAAATCAAAGTCAAACACTTTCAATAAGGAGAGGAAACAGGCATTCATTGCAAAATGGGATGATTCAGATACATCATCAAGTGATAGTGATTCAGAAACAGAAAACGCCAACATGTGCTTCATGGCAAAGGATGACCAGGTATGGAATTTTAATAAAGAAATTACTAATATTTTGAATGATATGAATCAGGGATATTAAATACTTAGGAAAGAGTGCAACAATTGTTTGGCAGAGATAGATAGCTTAAAAATATTTAATGAAAGGTTAACTGAAGAAAAACAATGTCTAAAAGAGGAAATTGAAAGACTTAGTGGGTATAATGATGAAAAGGATTTGACACTTGGAAGTTTTGAAAAACTAAAAAGTGAAAATGAATCCTTAAAATCAGAAAATCTTTCAATAAAGTCACAGATCACTGATCTGAATGACAAAATAACATCTCTAGACAATGTTATTCTTAACCGTAATAAGGATTTTGACAAAATGAAAACTAATGTTGATAAATTTAACAAAGGGAAGGATAATCTACAAAAATTATTATCTACATCTAAGCACACTAGGAATAAACATGGACTTGGATACACCCCTAAGGCTAAATTAAAGAAAAATAGTATTCAAAATACTACGCGTTAAGGCTACCAAGTTCAAACCAAAACCTAGGAAATTAAAGTTAAAACCTCCAAATAGATTCATTAATTTATGGGTTCCAAAAAGGGTGAATGATATTGGAAAAGAAAAATATATTGATAATTTTATTGAAAAGGTTTATTCATCCAATGATTATATTTTGAAAGGACATTCAAACTCTTCATAGGTTTGGCGTCCCAAAACTTAACCCCATGGACCCAGAATAAAAAGGGTACCAGTGTGCATATTTTATAATTTTTCAGGTACCAAACAATGTATATCAGATAGAAGATGCTCAAAGCATATGACAAGAAATCTATTGAACATTGGATAAATACGAAAAGGATTTGTAATTGGCATCGGTAAAGTCGGTAACTCTAAAACTCATCTTATTACTTGATAAGTTTATTTCATGCTTTAAATTGATTTGGTTTCCCCTCAAGTGTTTTGTTTATAAGCATTTATCTCTATACACAAACTCTACATATTGTCTAGTAGTGATTTAAGCGACTCTTTTTCGCCCTTTTTGTTGATGACAAAGGGGGAGAAAAGGTATAAATATACTAGGCAAAGTGATAAGAGGAGTGCATAGAGTTAGGGGGAGTCAAATATAAAAATATTATATTTTATCTCTCAAATATTTATATGGTTGTCATCGTCAAACAAGGGGAGATTGTTAATACCCTAGGTATTGATTTTTATGACAACAACCATATAAATATTACTACTAACATATCTTCAAGTTATGCAGTCATATCAGATTTATTATGGAGACATTTTAGAGATAAACAAGAATACAATGGAAGCAAATGAATTATAAAAGAAGGCCAATCAGAGCAATTAAAGAACAAAACCCAATTAAAGAAGAATGCTAAAGGATAAAGGTGTTCGAAGTGACGAGGAGTTGGTTGAACCTTAGAATATCTTGTTAAAGATCTCATGGCAATTATACTTGAAGATCATCAACCATTGACCTCAACCGAATCACCAAAATCCACAAATATAAGGTAATTTGAAATGCTGAAAATTTGCAACACTTATTAGTGTTGCTGTTCATTTTGCAACACACCCATGTCGACATGGGGTACTTGGGCATGTAGACATACTAGCAGTTTTTCAGAATTTCAAATTTTAAATAAAGAGACATTTCCCTCCACCTCTTCACCAAAAGACACGTCTCTTCAACCACTATATAAAGGCCTCTGAAAACGAATTTTAACATCAAGAATTCATATTTTCTCTTACTCCTTCTCCAAACATTTGCAAAAGAAATTCATTGCATACTCTTTAAATCTCCTTGCAAATCGATACTATTTCACTCTGATTCTTCACTTATTTGCAAGCCACACAATATCAAAGAGTTGTACTTTAATTCACATCATTCTCTCTCTGATTTCATCCCATTCCTCAAAGAATTCAAAGATATATTGCCATTGGAGGTCTATAGGATCATTGTACCGAATCTGAAAGATTCTGTATTGAAGATACGAGTACTTGCCATAGTTTGTTGTTGCTGATAAGGAGAAGGTGTTCTTGTAGCCTGTAAAATCAAGAGGGTGTGTCTTGTAGCCCGTGAAACCAATATTGTAAAGGTGTTCTTGCCACCCGTGGAAAGCAAGCATTATAGTGGAATTCTGCACGATAGAGTGCAGGACTGGATGTAGGATTGGTCAATCCGAACCAGTATAAAAATCCGGTTGTTATTTACATAACTACATTTTACTTTATTACTTACTTACTTATTCTCTGATCACTTCTTTATATTCATTAGTAAGTAGTTAATACACATTTCACCACTTCTACTGTCTGAATAGCCTTAAGATCCAACATTGTGTTGTAGCCACCCCGGTTTTCTAATATTTGGTATCAGAGCTTTGGTTTTCTAAAATTCATAATTTGGTTTTTGAAAAGTATAAATGGTTAGTGACACTAGTAACACATTTTTTAACACTTTTGTAGAAGGGCAATCTACCACTAGACCCCCTCTATTTGATGGTAGTAGTTATGCTTATTGGGCTTGTATGATGAAATGTTATTTGCGGTGTAATGGTTTGGATATTTGAAACATTACCCAAATTGAGTACATTGAGCCTCAAACTGAATATTCAAAATGCACACTAGACCAAAAGACACAAGCACTTAATAACTCTAAGGCCATGGACATTTTATTTTGCTCCTTAAATAGAAATGAATTTAATCGAGTGTCTATTTGTAATTCTGCATATGAAATTTGGAAAACACTGCAAGTCACACATGAAGGCACCAATAAAGTAAAACAAACAAAGATATCTATGCTATCTAACCAGTTTCAACTCTTTCAAATGAAACCAAATGAATCTATTTTTGATATGTATTCTAGATTTCAAGATATAGTACATGCTTTAATATCATTAGGAAAGAAAATTACTGAAGAAGACTAAGTCAGAAAGATCTTGAATTCACTTCCTAGTGAATGAGATCAAAAGACTCTGGCAATTAAAGAAGCCAATGATATTAGTATTATGAAATAGAAGATTTAATTGGTAACCAAATGTCTTATGAAGTAAAGTTGCAGATTAGAAAAGAGAATCAGGCAAATTAGAAGAAATCACTAGCACTCAATGCTATGATCGACGAAGATGAACCAGATGATGATGCTATTAATGATGATATCGAGTTTTCGACCAAGAAGTTCAAGAAATTCTTAAAGTATTGGATAACAAACAAACTTCGAAAAACTAATAACAATAATTCTAGAATGGAAACGTTGTTAAGTGTTTCGAATGTGATAAACCGGGTCATTTGAAAAGAGACTATCCCAAACCGATGAAATCAAAGTCAAACACTTTCAATAAGGTGAGGAAACAGGCATTCAATGCAAAATGGGATGATTCAGATACATCATCAAGTGATAGTGATTCAGAAACAGAAAACGCCAACATGTGCTTCATGGCAAAGGATGACCAGGTATGGAATTTTAATAAAGAAATTACTAATGTTTTGAATGATATGAATCAGGGATATAAAATACTTAGGAAAGAGTGCAACAATTGTTTGGCAGAGATAGATAGGTTAAAAATATTTAATGAAAGGTTAACTAAAGAAAAACAATGTCTAAAAGATGAAATTGAAAGACTTAGTGGGTATAATGATGAAAAGGATTTGACACTTGGAAGTTTTGAAAAACTAAAAAGTGAAAATGAATACTTAAAATCAGAAAATCTTTCAATAAAGTCACAGATCACTGATCTGAATGACAAAATAACATCTCTAGACAATGTTATTCTTAACCGTAATAAGGATTTTGACAAAATGAAAACTAATGTTGATAAATTTAACAAAGGGAAGGATAATCTAGAAAAATTATTCTCTACATCTAAACACACTAGGAATAAACATGGACTTGGATACACCCTTAAGGCTAAATTAAAGAAAAATAGTATTCAAAATACTAAGTTTGTTAAGGCTACCAAGTTCAAACCAAAACCTAGGAAATTAAAGTTAAAACCTCCAAATAGATTCATTAATTTATGGGTTCCAAATAGGGTGAATGATATTGGAAAAGAAAAATATATTGATAATTTTATTAATAAGGTTCATTCATCTAATGATTAAATTTTGAAAGGACATTGAAACTCTTCATGGGTTTGGCGTCCCAAAACTTAACCCCATGGACCCAGAATAAAAAGGGTACCAGTGTTCATATTTTATAATTTTTCAGGTACCAAACAATGTATATCAGATAGAAGATGCTCAAAGCATATGACAAGAAATCTACTGAACATTGGATAAATACGAAAAGGATTTGTTATTAGCATCGGCAAAGTCGGTAACTCTAAAACTCATCTTATTACTTGATAAGTTTATTTCATGCTTTAAACTGATTTGTTTTCCCCTTAAGTTTTTTGTTTATAAGCATTTATCTGTATATACAAACTCTACATATTGTCTAGTAGTGATTTAAGCGACTCTTTTTCGCCTTTTTTGTTGATGAAAAAGGGGGAGAAAAGGTATAAATATACTAGGCAAAGTGATAAGAGGAGTGCATAGAGTTAGGAGGAGCCAAATATAAAAATATTTTATTTTATCTCTCAAATATTTATATGGTTGTCATCATCAAAAAGGGGGAGATTGTTAATATCCTAGGTATTGATTTTGATGACAGAACCATATAAATATTACTACTAACATATCTTCAAGCTATGCAGTCATATCAGATTTATTATGGAGACATTTTAGAGATAAACAAGAATACAGTGGAAGCAAATGAATTATAAAAGAAGGTCAATCAGAGCAATTAAAGAACAAAACCCAATTAGAGAAGAATGCTGAAGGATAAAGGTGTTCGAAGTGAGGAGGAGTTGGTTGAACCTTAGAATATCTTGTTAAAGATCTTATGGCAATTATACTTGAAGATCATCAACCATTGACCTCAACCGAATCATAAAAATCCACAAATATAAGGTAATTTGAAATGCTGAAAATATGCAATACTTATTAGTGTTGTTGTTCATTTTGCAACACACCCATGTCGATATGGGGTACTTGGGCATGTCGACGTACTAGCAGCTTTTCAGAATTTCAAAATTTTGAATGAAGAGACATTTCCCTCCACCTCTTCACCAAGAGACACGTCTTTTCAACCATTATATAAAGGCCTCTAAAAACGAATTTTAACATCAAGAATTCATATTTTCTCTTATTCCTTCTTCTCCAAACATTTGCAAAAGAAATTCATTGCATACTCTTCAAATCTCCTTGCAAATCGATACTATTTCACTTTAATTCTTCACTTATTTACAAGCCACACAATATCAAAGAGTTGTACTTTAATTCACATCATTCTCTCTCTGATTTCATCCTATTCCTCAAAGAATTCAAAGATATATTGCCATTGGAGGTCTATAGGATCATTGTACCGAATATGCAAGATTCTATATTGAAGATACGAGTACTTGCTATAGTTTGTTGTTGTTGATAAGGAGAAGGTGTTCTTGTAGCCTGTAAAATCAAGAGGGTTGTCTTGTAGCCCGTGAAACCCATATTGTAAAGGTGTTCTTGCCACCCGTGGAAAGAAAGCGATTATAGTGGAATTCTTCATGATAGAGTGCAGGACTGGATGTAGCATTGGTTAATTCGAACCAGTATGAAAATCTGGGTGTCATTTACATTACTACATTTTACTTTATTACTTACTTACTTATTCTCTGATCACTTCTTTATATTCATAAGTAAGTAGTTAATACACATTTCACCACTTCTAGTGTCTGAATAGCCTTAAAATCCAACATTGTGTTGTAGCCACCGCAGTTTTCTAACAATATGATATTTCATATTGCCAATGTACAGGGAATTCATTTTACATGTTCCATATTAAACTTTTTAATAAGGTGTCCTTGCATATCGTTTTGGGACGTTACTTATCTTTTATACTTACTATAAAAGACAACATTTACAAATCCAATAATGAGCATTAAAATAACTAAAACTGATTTTAACATAAACACTCGTTAAAAATCAATAGTATGTTGTTCACTTCTGATTTAGAAAGATCTATATACCTTTTAATGTTCTTTCTTATGAACACACGTTTTTGCATTTTGATTGATGATCAAACTATTTGATACATTTTTACTTGCTTAATTTGATGCTTTTCAAAATGATACGTTCATTTTCATTTTTGGACCGTATCCGAAAACCCACAAACTCACTATCTCTCCTACTGATTTCGAGTTGCTTTGGTTGTTATGTACAACAATGCTAGTCTAAATCTATATTCATAACTTTCAATTTCAACATATATACACCAAAACATAAAGTTATATCATGCAATAATTTTGTGAGTAGAATTCGAACCAACTTGAGAACATCAAGTGGTGAATCTGTTATGTTAATTTCAAAAATTGAAATTCCTGATAATATGCTTATCAATATGGCTTACTATATTCCAACTGCATTTATCTTTCTTATAAAGACTTATCTGTGGCCTGTGGATCATGTCCCTTTGGTTGCGACTATTAAAATCATATTTGATAATGTACTTGGAATCTCTTTCTGATTAGAGCATAGTACCATATCATAGAGTCAATACACTTAATGGTTTAGTTAAACAACCAACGATTATTTATTCTTGACATTGACAAGAAACTCGTAGTTTCTTTTTAATGTACAAGAATACTCAATGGACGTTCCAATGTATTTGTATTCGTTTAGGTTCGGTCAATTTCATTTCATCCCTTGTAATCAATTTATCATTAGATCGTATCCAAATTCTTTTTATATCAATAATTTCTTAATGAAATTCTTTCTCTATGAAATTGGTATTTCTTGTTGTTTCTCAGTGTAACGGAATGGGCATTCATAAACATTTTATGAGTTGCCTTATATAAAACTGAATCTGCATTAGTTTATAATATATTTATGTTCACAACATAGATTAGTCATCTAATGACTATCCTTCCCAAAACTTTACTGGAACAATTCATCCAAGTTCCCTAAGCTAAAATTATTACGTGCAGTGTTTCGACTCACACAACCTGCTAAGTCCTTAGCTAGCATATGTTGGGGTTTCTTATAAACCCTTACCAAATATGATTTTGTAATCTATTCTTTGAATGACATTAATTTCAATCTTGTGTACTACTGTTAGGTACACACCTTATAGAAAGAGTTTAACTCAGCTTCACCCATCTTTGATCTTGCTTTGTCCAACAAGGTTCACCCATCTTTAATTCTGTTTTGCCCAACAAATTTCATTTAATCCTTATTAATACATCATTATGTGTTATATGGAGTAGTGGGCTTTGAGACTAAACCTTTATTCATATTAGGCACATGAGGAACTATTTCCAATATACTCAGCCTTTCGATCAAATCGAATCATTTATGTTGCATGTTATATTAGTTACTTTTGTTTTATATTGTATGAACTTATCATAGACTTATAAATGCATATCAAATACACATGTTCGTGTCTATGGTAACTCATTAGTGAATATGACAAAGTACGTGGAATAGTTTAGTATTAATAGACTTACGATTGCATTCATATATGTGTATCATCTGAAGAATTCATCAACTCTTATGACGCTCCTAGTAAATGGGTGCATAGCTCTTATTTGTTTGAGATACATATAAACGGTATCATATGATTTGAAATCATATAATAAAAATTATTTCTCAAACTACAACATAGTCAATAATCTCAAAATAATTGTAAATAATTTTAGATACTTCTTTATTTTCCAATGCATCACTTTTGTTGTGAAAAGAAATATCAAATTATAGTTTTATTTCATAACAATATTCATAATATTAGCATTGAAATATAACGATATTTATGTTTAAGTCGACAACAAAAATAGTTACTATTTCATAACTAATGTTCGGCATGTTTTACGAAAATAAATTTCATAATTTGATGCAATCAATTAGTACAATATGGCATGCTCCCACTATTTCTGCCATTATTATAATAGCATACTAAATTCGTAAGTCCATCATTCACTTAATATAGGCTATTTATTTCATATACTATAACTAGTTTATAGTGGAGAGTTCTTTGATCAAATACCCTGAATTAAAATAAATAAATCTCACAACTTTTTGGAATAAAAATTATATTTGTTATTCTAATGTTAAGTATCGATTATTATTTTTACAATTCATGTTTTTGTTGTTTTTTTATGAAGCAAAAGTGAATGTGAATATTCACTCTATTCATGTCAACTGTACCTTAAATCACATCTACTCTTGTACAATCATTATTCTTTTAAATGGTCAGGCCATTCAAAATAAATGCCTTAACACAATATCATAACAAACTCTTTACAAAAATGTATTTGATCATCCTAAACATATAAGAACATCAAATATGTTGCACTTTCATAAACTGATAAAAGTGATATTTCAGTGATCGATTTCTTAAATTTATCTTGTAGTTTTGGTCTAGTGTTACATTTAACATAATAGATCCTTATTGTAATCAATCAAATTGAATACTCGATATCACGGTACGGTTTATTTTCTTTTTTTCAATAAACTAATTTCATCGAAATATCATACACTACGAACTATGACCATTCATCATATAACATTTATATGCTATTTTGCATGGATCAAATATCCATAATCTTTTATTGCATTTGAGTTTGACATAGAATGTGATACAAGTTCTCGACCAAATACATGTAGGTGAATAAATTCAAACATATTTAATAGTTGTAAAATTAGGCGCTTGCATGGGTGTTGAAATGTTAACATGCGATAAACATTTATTAGTAAGTATATGTTATATTTCTATTTGTCAATATTCAATTCAATTCATTTGTATATCTTAATTGATAAATGTTTTACTAATCATATTAAATGCACAAATTTATTAATGTAAATTATTATAACATTATATAGCATATGTTCTTACAATATTTGAAAGACTAAATGTTATCATTTTATTTTTCTAATAAGGCTCCCACTAGTCTTTTATGTTTCATCAAGCCCTAAGTCGATAGAAGTCTTTTGACTTTACAAGTGGGTGCTAGGATTTGTAGACCTCAGGATTCTGAACTTGAGGATAGCTTAACAAATCATAGGCCCACATACAATAGATAGCTCTTTATCGGTTATGCCGCATACAACTCTTAAACCATGGTTCCTCGTCCTAATCCTGCCTTTATCTTGGGGAAGCTCAACAAGTAATGTAAGATTATTCACTCGGATCTATCATTTCGTGATGGCCTAAGTATAATGCACATCCTTGAGGAAAGCTCAACAGATATGTGTAGTTATCTTACCTCGTCTATTCAATATATTAAAAGTACTACACATAATATCCCTAGCTTAAGGAAGGTTCAACAACTAAAGAGTATGCAAGTAATCTATTAATATATAAATGATAGAGGATAACTTTATATTAAAGTTTCATAATCTTGAGTATAATATATTTTGTGTTTATTATATTGTGTGATATCGACTTATGAAATAATGTATTTGTTGTGAAATATTCTCGTTATTCAAGTGTCGGACGTATCGAAAATCATGGTATACACTCATTTACGTATGTATTTATTTCTTAAGTTTATTTAGGGTTTCCTAATGTTCCACCTTTAGTTTATACATTCATATTATATAAGTTTTGTTATTATTCAGCTTTTATAATTCATATTACTTATATAACAGCCTTATATATTATATTAATTAAATCTTATTTAATTAATATTAATTAATTAACATTTTAGTTAATTTTGTATTAACTTAATATAACATTTATATTTTATAATTATTATATATTATAACACTTATAGTATAACACATATATCACATATGTGTGTACATTATTTAATTAACAAACCTTTTCTTTAACTTATTTAATTAAATAATTTTAATTAAATGTATATTAATTTTAAAATTTATTAACATTTTGAAAATTTTCAATATATATAACATTTATAATATGTATATATTATTTTTAAATTTAACTTTTAAACATAAATTTTTTTATATTTTTAATTTTCAGAATAATTTATAGAGTTTATACTATAACATTTATGATATTTATCTTGTTTTAAATTTAAAACTTTCATTTTTAATTTCAAAACAATTTTGAAATTAGTTCAAAGCCCAATTCAAATTGGGTCTTTTCTATTAGGGATAACCTTTTGGGCTCATCTCATCATTTTGGGTTAAACTAGTAGCTAGGTATGGCAAAGTACTTGATTACCCAAACTCAACCTTAGACATTGCTTTTCCAAACACCTTATTATATGGATAGGCTTTAATTAGATAACCCTAATATTACTAATTTAGACTGCATATGTTATTACGTTCTGATATCATTGTTGGAACGGGGCCAGCCTGCAAAGAAAGTTACGAATGAATTTCAAAAAATACCCTTATTGGATCTATATTTGGCCTATGAAGTCTAATTCTTAGAAAATTCTAAATTTAATTTTAAGTAAAATATCTTATTTTTATTAAATATATACAGTTTTATTTAATTTATACATTAATACATATAAATATATACATACATATCATACACATGTATGTATGTGCATGTGTAACATGATATCCCATGTAGGGTATAACACACCCATGTATAGATGTTGGTATTTACAGCGCAACGAACACGTTAGCTCTTCCAGTATGTATTATATGTTATACAAATATATATATATATATATATATATATATATATATATATATATATATATGCATACAAACTTGTTACTTATATAAATCTTATATACATAATAAATTTATATGCTATATTTTTAAACAATTATGTGTAAATGAAAGTACTTGAACAAATATATATATATATATATATATAATTATATATATAATATTAATAATATGTATATATATGTCAAAGTTATCGTAATAAATATTAAAGTAATATATGTATGTAATAATTATTATTTTTATCAAATATATATGACAACAAAATATTTTTTAAATATATATATACATAAACATATTTATTCATACACATATTTATAATATTCAAATATACATATGTATGTATGTATGTATATTAAAAAAATTCCAGATCGTATGTACAGTGCCTTAAATTTTATTATTGATTTTTATTATTTTAAAATATATATATATTAATTGATTATTCGCTTGAAAATAGATAAAATACTAACAAATAATGTTTTTAAAATATTTTATTCAAATTTTAAATTTCCAAAAAAAATCTTATATGACATTTTGAAGCTTGCAAAATTTTTTTCAATCAAAGATTATTTTTTATCAATTTATTATTTTTCAACTGTTTATTATTACACTTTTAAAAATAGTAAAATTTGATTTTTTTACTTTTCAATTTTTGGCCGAAGCTTTTTGTGATAAATTTTTTTTGAAATTTAAAAAAAAAATTTTGAAGCATATTTTTATTTTATATGATTTATTTAGATAGTATATTTATTTAAATAATATTAAATAAATAACTATAAAAATTATTTTATAGTTATTAAAAATTATTCTTAAGTATACATGTATAAAATTATATGATCAATTATTACCATAGAATGATATTATAATTAAATATAAACTATATATGTATAATTAAACGATATATATATATATATATTAATAAAATAATAATTATTACATATAAAATATTTGGTTATACATATCTGACTTATATATATATATATAATTGTTTTTTAGGAAAATAGATACGTAGAACCAATCTAGTTTGTGATAACATCAATGCATATAAGAAGCGTCGCCTAACAATATAATAATAATATATGCATAGAATGAAATATTATTCAGAATTATAAACTATTATTCAGTGAAAATCATACCAAAAACCAAAACCTTGGACATAACTTTTAATGATGAATTCTTTCTCTTTTGAAAGCTTTTCGATTCGGTGGACTATTAATCCTTGAACCATTAACCTTTGACTATCGGATGGTACTCGACTTTGAATTGATTTGAGCTTGATATGATGGAGTACCTATGAAGTAATTTTGGCTAGATAGAAGGATGGAGTGGCAGCCAAAATTCCTTTGCAAATAGGGTTTTAGAGACATTAAATAGTAGAGAGAGGGGAGAAAATAGTGCATCACATCACATACCAGTTCTCCCTCAATCCGAGCCATCTAAAATTTAACCATTCTATCCTAATTTGAGCCACCCTTTATTGCCATATTATAGCTGAATTATCACCATCATGATGAGCCAAAATCTCATTTAAGCCCAAACAAAATACTATTTAATTAAATCCAATTTAATTGTTTATCGATATCGTATATTGATTGACATATTTATAGCTCTTATAAATATATTTAATAATATTTATTCCTACAATCATAATCAAAATTTTATAATTAATATTTCATAAATATTAATTAATTTATAACAATTATAAACTAATTAAATCTTTAGGTCAAAAGAGAATTCAACATTTTTGTTGTGTGACTCATCAGGTGAAAATTTGGTCAGTAATTAATATCAAACTATTCAATTATTAATGTTCAAAATTGACTTAGCAGATGGTGTGAAATTTTGGCTAAATTTATCGCATACTTGATTTCGATCAAATCCAATTTCACTTTGTTAAGCGTTACCCAGTTATGACTTTTATTTAGACCAATCTCTTTATCAAAACTATATCACTTTGAACTTATGGAATTTGGTAATGGTCAAAATTCCATTATCATTCATATTCAACTCTATAGTTCAAACACAAAGTCCTTGTTTCAGTAATAATAATAATTATTAACCGAAATGCTTTGGCCATAGACTTTGAGTTGACTAGAGTTGACCATGATACTAACCCCATATAATTAAGGAGAAGAACCCCATTTGAATAGCGCTTTACTTTCAATACTTGCACCTGACCCAAATATAGTCACTCGATGGACGTCGTGCGATGATTTGACTCTAATCAAAGTGGAGCTTTCACATTGAAGATCCATGGCATCCATAAGTCAAGAGAACTGTGTAAATCAGTCATATTGATATTTTCTGTTTGACCTTAGTTATATTAACCAACAGAAAATTAACGAGTGAGTCATCCCATAGTTTTCAAATAACTATTTGTACATAACCCATGGTGCCTTCATTAGCCATGAATAATACACTGTCCAACATTTATAAAGTGTTGTGTACTCTAGTCTTAATGGATACATGGATATCTAGTCTCGACGCATCTTGACTAAAAACATTTAAAATGGTATATTTGTTTTCATTGTAATAAATTACTCACGGTAACAACATTTTGTAACTACTATCACAAAACATACTATTTATGAATGTTATATTAATTATACTTTTTATTAAATTAATTAATTAATATAACACATTATATCAAGTACATGATATAAAGAAAACACCTTTTAATTCGAACAAGCTTAGTCATCAAGTTAGATATATGTAACAAATTACATAATTTCCCTTATGGCATACCCCTAACTCTATCGGTTCCATACTTTTTTAGATCCTAAATAGGGATGATTGAATCGATTGGAATCTACAGTGGACTCTGCTCATCAACAGTGATGGGTATCAGTATATTCTCTACTTATCACTCATCGTTATATTGTGTGTGTTTTATTAATTAGTTGATATTGTAGTTGTGTATTCTGGGATATGCTTATATTATAATGTTTATATTACTTATGTATTTGTATAGTGTGTCACCTTTGTTGTTGCATGTTGTTACGTATCAATCACATTATATCAGTTGTCCTGACTCATTGATTATAGAAGAAGAACAGGTTATGGTATGAGTCCCTACATTTGAGATTGGTTTACCTTACTTGTTTATGGGAAGTCTAGAGTATCGCTGAGCCACGTTTATGAAGAGGACCTGATGCTCCTTAATTATTTTTATGCTTTACATATGTATATTGTTTTAATATACAGTATTTTGAGATAGTTCCCCTCAACCAGGCTTTATGTCTGACCTAATTTTGTCGTTGTCTGTTTATGTCATGAGAACTTTCGGAACTTGATTGAGTAGTTTGAGAGTTAGATGCCTTTGGGTATATGCTATCAGAGTGATGCAGTTGGAGAGCTTTGGAGGCAAAGTCGATACTTTGGATATATACTTAACGATATAGTATTACATAACATATGTTATTTATATATATAAGACTCATTGTATCAGATATTGTATTCTGACTTTCTGTATTGATATTTATTTGTTAGTTAGTTCCATCAATACAGTCTCTTACATATTGTTTATCATGTTCGGTTCATGTATATTCGGTATATTATATATTATCATTTCACTATGAGATTCTATCACTATGCCTTGGTTTGGTGTTGTTTTTTTACCTAGAAAAGCTATCTTTTGTAGTATACAAAAGTCGGACATTGATTTCTGGGATATACGAAGGACGAGTTGTTACACACAGTCTTTCCCAAAGGAAAGATATAGAAAAAGATGAAGAAATAGCAAATTAATTATCGCTTTCTTATGTCGTTTTCTATTTTTGTTTTTGTCTATGTATAGGCCATTGTTGTGCAGGTATGACTCTCGCTTTTGCTTATAATGTTCTTCGGTTGTTAATAAAATAGTTTTTTCTTTCAGACTTCAATTTTGTTTTTGCGTATAAACTTAGTTTCATTATATTTATTGTGATTGTATCTGAATCAGTGCATTGTTATTATTCACTATAACTCTATATGTATGAATAACGTCTCAGTGGTGCTTAGTTTATTTCATTAATTCATTTTGTTTATCTCTTCCAAAACACTTCTTTATCAGCCAATCGAAACATAATCGTTTGGCTAATTCTATAATCTACCTGGTTTATCTTCAATCGGTTCCATTTGGCTAAATATAAGGTTGGATTTCCACATCGCTTCCTATCTCGAAGAACTGATGTTTTGGACATTTATCAATATGCATCCATAGTCAACCTTGCCTATCTCTAGGCATGATCATAAATGTTCGTTAGAAGTTCAAACATATATCTCTGGACGTCTGTACTCGATCTTGCCTATGTCTAAGCATTAAAGGGAGATTTGATCCCCTATTGGGCCGATCTCTGGGTACTAATGTTCAAGATACCTGTCTCTAGGCATCATAATTTAGCCTTGCCTGTTTTCGGGCTACGGTCTTAGACCTTTCCTATCTCGAGGCAGTGGCCAAAGATTAGAGGTATATGGCGAAATGTCACGATCCACCTTAGTGTAATTATACTCTCACGATTTGATCACGGATTGAAGGTGTTTCTTGGTACCTATCTCTGGGTACCTAAATGTCTGCATTTTCAAAACATAGAATATTCAATTTAGTCATTGTTCACACAACATAAAATTAGGCTATTGAGAATACAGTTCCATTCTTGCCCAAAGCCAAGTCTTTTTATAGACATAAGAGTGGAAGACTCTGCCTTATTACATTAGAATCTGGTTAGATATCTACAAAGATCATTTAAGCAAAATAGCATCGTAAGTGGTTACTAGTCCATGCCCTTGGAAGTGAGATTCTATCGATGGTTTCTAGCTTAAATGTTCCATCTCCAAGCTTGTGTTCAATTGTGTGTGGACCTTCCCAATTTGGACCCAGAGCCACTGGGCCAAGGAAGATTAGTTTTTGGACGAGATCGTCGATCTCAAAGGCCCGATTCTTGACCTTTTACATTGAATTGTAGGGCTACTCTTTTTTAGTAAGCAGTGACCCCTAAATTAGCTCCTTCACGCTTCTCGTTAATCATATCAAGGGACTCGAGCAAGAGTTCCTTATTCATCTTGGGGTCGTAGTGGATCTTCCAATGAGGAGGTATTTCTAATTTAGATGGAGTCATGGCCGCTATCTGTAAGCTAGAGTGAATGGAGTGTAGCCGATCATAAACTTATGTGTCACTCGATAAGCCCATAATGTTAGGGGTAATTCATTGAACAACTTGCCCTTGGCCTTTCTCAATCCTTTCTTTAGGATGGATTTGATGATCTTGTCCATTGCCTTTACTGGTCTATTCGCTTAGAAATTGTAGCATACCTATAGCTGCAAATCACATTTCAATCCAGTACTTGCTGTAGAAATCTTTGAATGATTACTATCGAGTTGGGTTCCATTGTGAGATATGATTGCTTATTGAATTCCAAATCGATAGATCGTGTTCTTCAGTACGAAGTTAATTACATTCTTTATGGTGAGCGTAGCTAGTGGTTTTTGCTTCAGCCCACTTCATGAAATATTTAACTACAACAATGTCATATTTCTCTCCGCCTTTGGACATTAATAGCACATAGATGTTATCGATTTCCCAAACTGCAAATGGCCATGGATTGATTATTTATGTGATCTCTATGGATGGAGCTCTAGGAATCTTCATAAATATTTAGCATCTATGGCACTTCCTGGTGTATTAATCTGCACCCCGGTTGATTGTTGGCCAAAAGTATATATAACGAAGAATCTTCCTCACCAAAGTCTATCCTCCGGAGTGATCACCACAAGCTCCTTCGTGTACATCTACAAGGATCTTTTGAGCTTCCTCGTTGGTGACACATCATAGATGAGGAGCAACGAATCCTCTTCTATATAGTACTCCTTCTTGAATAATGAATCACGGTACTTTTCTTATGAGTTTCCTTCAATCATTTCTTCCATTTGGGAGAGTTTCCTTTAACAAATATTCATTGATTGGAGTCATCGGTTGTACCTTTTCCACTTTGGACTCCAAGAACCAATCGATGTCCATGATTGGGCTAGAAGCTAGTAAAACCTCCATCATAACCAATCGCATAAGGTGCGCACCTTAGAGTTGGCCAGCAAGGCCGATGAATCAGTCTTCATGTTCTCCTCTCTGGGAATATGCGTTATCATGTAATATTCAGCATCATTCGGCAGTTCCAAAACCATCGCCCAGTAAAGGGCCAGTCTCACTCCCTTAATTTGAAATTCTTTCTTCAATTGACAGACCACCAATTAAGAATGATTGTATATATGCAATGTTTTGACTCTCAATTCTCTCTATTTTTATCCCTACTATCAGTGCTTCGTACTCAACGTCTTTGTTCGTTACAGGAAGCTCAAGCTTCAAGGTATGATAGATTGTCTATTCCTCTAGGGTTACCAAAATCACTCATGCCCTGGTGCCACGCTCATTAGACACTTTGTCTATGTATGGTTTCCATTGACCAAGTTGTTACATATCTTCTTCCCTTTCTCAATCCTGTGTGGTTAACTTGACAATGAAATCATCTAATGCATGTCCTCATATCGCCCTCCTAGGATGGAAGGTTATATCAAAATGGCTCAGCTAAATATTCTATTTCAGTAACCTTTCCAAAGTCTTGGATCAGTGCCACATTTGTCTTAAAGGTTGATCAATCAACACTTAAATCGGATGAGCCTAGAAGTAGGGTCGTGCTTTCCTCGAGGCGATTAATAAGCAGTAAGATGGCTTCTTTAAATTTGGATAATTCTTCTTTGCTTCAGTAAATGCTGGTTGATGTAATATGTAGGCCTTTGAACCATAGATTCTTCACATACAAGAGCAGCACTAAATGCATGAATAAATAATGCTAAACAGACAAATAATCCCTCTCCATACAAAGGTTTTGATAAGACTGGCGGTCTCTCCATATGATGGAATAAAGCTTGGAAAGCTTTCTAACATTATTTCATCTAGACAGACTTCTCTTTCTCCTTTTTAAGGCATCAAAAGAACAATACATACTTATCTGTCACTTTTTAGATGAATTAACTCAAAACTGCGACTTTTCCACTTGAGCACTACATGTACTCCTCGTCTTCGGGGCTTCAATATCTCTTAATGCTCTAATTTGCTTTGGATTAGATTCAATGCCCCTTGAGTTTACTGTGAAATAAAAACCTTGCCTGATGCAACATAGAAGGAGAGTTTTTATGGATCGAACTTCACCCCATATCTCTAAAGTACATCAAACATCTCCGAGAAGTCTCCCATATGGTTTGTTGATTGTCGTGACTTCACCAGCATATCGTCCATATAAACCTCCATTATGCGTCCAATTTGATCTCCGGACATTGAATTAACCAATATTTGGTCGGTAGCTCCTGCATTCTTCAAACCGAATGGCATGACATAGTAACAATATAGCCAAAATCATAAATAAAACAGGTGGGCTCTTGGTTTGGATTGGCATTGGTATCTGATTGTAAACGGAATAAGCATCCATAAAGGATAGCAACTTATGTCGGATAGTTAAGTCCACTAGATGGTCAATCTCGATAGCGAGAAGCAATCCTTCTGGCATGCTTTATTAAAGTCAAAATAATCGATGCATGTCCATCATTTTCTGTTAGGCTTCTTTACTAGCAAAGGATTTGATACCCATTCAGGGTATATAGCATAGTGGATGAAGCCATTAGCTTTCAACCTATCCACTTCATCTTTCAACACAGTGGATCACTACGAACGCTAGCTGCGCCTCTTCTGTTTCACAGGAGGGCATCACTGGTCCACATTCAATGTATTTCACACTATATCTGGTGATATTCCATACATGTTTGAATGCATTTGGACGAACATATCCAAGTTTGCCCAGAGAAGCTCATGCATGTTGAGATCCAATCTTTGGAACCCATATGTGGTCTTCATGGTCGACCGAGATGTTAATCGTCGGCTCGGCTAGGGCCACCTTTGTATCCCTAGCTCTTTTCATGGATCCATAGATTTATAAAATTTACAATGCCATTCAATCTAGGGATTAGGAAGTGGTTGCCATGCATCAATCAAGTTGATATGGAGAATCCTCTCTGCACCTTTTTTCTTTTTCATGCCACTTTGCCTCTCTCAAC
Source organism: Allium cepa (assembly GCA_030765085.1). NCBI lineage: Eukaryota > Viridiplantae > Streptophyta > Magnoliopsida > Asparagales > Amaryllidaceae > Allium > Allium cepa. The sequence goes on from CM060929.1 coordinate 568,512,514, forward strand.
TCGGTAACGTAACATTCACATCCTAGGCTCCAATCTCATCAAATGGCTCCTACACCGTTCTCAGTTGGGAATTTCATCATCAAGCATAACGAGACCAGGCCGCTTTGAAACTGGCAATGGATGGTCGGATCAAGAAAATGTTGCAAGTAGAATATTCATCTATCACAATGAAGGTCTACACCCACACTCTCTTGCAGTCATCTTCACCAGGCTCCACCGGTAAATCAACACATCTAAGAGGCTCTATAGCCTCTCCAGTAAATACCTGGTTTCAAGATTTACATGGCTTTAAATTCTGTCCATCCATCCTCATCCAATTATAAGTCTATTTAAATATAATTTTGACTGATCTCCCACAATCAATGTGAACTCATATCATAGTAGCCGACTCAATCACAGCTGTAATCACCAAAAGGTCAAGCATTGATGTTGTTACCTTATCCACGTCTAGATTTCTGAGCACTATATCATCAGTTATCAATTTTAGTTCTTTTGTCGGAGCTCCATTTTCTACTACAAAGCAACTCGCCTGAACAACATGTGTTAATGACCTTCCATATCTCTCCATCTTATTCCAGCTTTTCTCAACTGGTTGAGGTCCACTAGTAAAGGTATTGATTAGAAGTTTTCTTTCGAGCTACCTAAGTTCATATTCGCTAGGCCCAACCTGCCTCTGTTGAGCCATCAGCCCTAGGGGTCATTTGTTCACTTGCCTACCATCCTATGGGTCTTTCATATATAGTTGAAGCTTCTTCGTCCTAATCAATCCTTGATTATATGCCATAGATGTTGACACTCATTTTTGTTATGACTGTGATTTTATGGAAGCAGCACTACTTCCCAAACATCTTCTCTTATTTAGTAAACTCCTTCCTTGCTGGCCTTTTGTAATTTTTAGTGCCTTGCATGATAAAATAAAGGTTCTCTATGGTTTCAATCACTGGGGTATAATATTCATGTTTTGGATACGTGGGACAGTTCTTAAAACTGGCTTTCGACCTCCAACATCCTGGTTTCTCTCTTCTGATTATTGTTTTTATTCTCAACATTGATCATAACATTACCAGCACTCCCACCTTTTTGTTTTACAATGCCATTGCTTTGTACGATTTCATCAAAAAGTCTTCCACCTGCCTTTCTAGCTACCATATCTTCCTTATTCAAGCGTAGATATTGGATCGCCTTCCAATAAAACACCTCCATGGCCAGTGGAGGTTTCATCTTCAGCTGCTTATCAAAACTAGTATAAGGATGAATTCCTCTATTCAATGCCATCGACACAATATCTTCTTTGGCACCGCTCACCTTAGTCATAGTGATGTTAAATCTATCTAAAAGTTCTCCAAAGAACTCACCAAGACTCTAAAAAATATTTGATAAGGACATCAGATCCTTTGGATGAGCAGCATGAAGTTAGAACTGCTCTAAAATATTCTTAGCCAATTGATCAAGCAAAGATATGGACCTTGGCACGAGCCGAATGAACCATATCGTTGCCACTCTATTAAGAAAGAAAGGGAAACATTAACACTTAAAATTATATATTGCCCTGGGACCATCTACATGCCACTCATACTTTAGAAGATGTTGTCTCAGTTTAATCATTCCATTATACGACAGCATTGTAGGCGTCACAAATCTCTTGGGATAAACCTCCTGTAAAAGCTCCTCGATGAATAGGTGATTAGCCTCAATCTTCATTACTTCAATATTGGTTCTCATTCATTAACCTCCTCGCCATATCAGCAATATACTCTTGATTGATTGTATCGACTGAAGGGTGATCATAAAGGCCTGCCCAGAGTGTTTGGCTCCACAAATCCACTTGGTTAGTTCCCTCACATCTGGGTTCTCCTGTCCTTGGGAGTGTTGCAACCGAGCTATCACACAATGGAAGTTATGGGTGAATTTCAATAAAATTTCTCTTACTGGATCTATATTGTGCTTATAAAGTCTAATTCATTTCGAACCATTTTAAATATTATTTAAATAATTTTTTTATTTTACTTAAACTCATAAATTATATTGTTTTGTTTAATTTATTTATTGATCTGTATGTGTGTGTCATATATGCTTATATATGTGTGTGCATGTGTAACATACCAATTCGTGCAAGGTATAATATGCCCATGTATAGATGTTGGGATTTACATCGCAACAAACACGTTAGCTCATCCAATATACAAGTATATGTTGTCTAAATATATGTACGTATATAAAGTATTATTTTATGTAAATATTATATATATATATATACACACGCACACATATATGTTAAGTTAGTTTAAAAAATCATGTGTATATATATAGCATATTTAAAACGTATAAATAAATATTTGTATATATATCATCGTATAAATAAACTATTTATATTATATAGATATTATTTTAGTATATTGAGTTACATATATAAGATAATTGAAATAAATATGTATTTATATTTTATAAGCGTGAATAATATGTATGTATATATGTAATAATAAAATATATTTTTAATATATATATATATGCGTACATAAATACATTTATAATTTTTTTGGAAAGAGCAAATACATTTATAATATATCTATAAATATATATTAATAAAATTATTCAAGAATTGTTTATTTTTAGGCCATGTGCATAACTTAAAAAACATTATTACTATATATTATTTAATTTAATATTCATTTTTAATTAAATATTCATTCAGAATTAATATACTATTAATAAAAATTAATTTTGAAAGTTCTATTTAAAATTTTAAATTTCCAGAAAATCCTAACCGGTATTTTATGGTCCGAAAATTTTTCAACATTTTTTGGCTTAAATTTATTTATAGTAATTTATTTATTTTTGGCCATTTTAAATAATTAGTTCCTAAAAATAGGAAAATTAATTTTATTTTTATTACTTTTCAACTAATAGCTTACCTGGTGCTAATATAATTTTATAAAATTTAAAAAATCGATTCATACTATATTAAAATTAATATAATTTATTAATAACGTAAACTGATTTAAATAATATTAAAATATTAAAAAATCATTTATTTTCCAAAAATTAATATGCAATAATACATTATAAATAAAATTATATGATTAATTTTAATCTTGATATGATATTGTAACTGATTATAAATTATATGTATGTATTTCGATAATATATTTTAATTTAATAAAATATAAAGTTTATATTATATTTTATATGGCTGCACTTACTATTTTTTATTAAGTATAAATATGTACATGTGCATAACCAAAATAATTTATGACAACATTGCTTGTTGATTAGAATCGCCACCTAACTAATAATATAATATAATATACATATATGATAAAACGTTGTATTAATAATTATTAACTATAAAAATCATACCCTAATCTCTAAGCCCTGATTTACACCTTAAAAAGATAAACTCTCCCCTTGAAACTCTGTCTGATTAGCAGATCGCTAATCCATGAACCTTTGGCATTCAGCTATCGAATAGCAGCTGTTTTGATTTGATTTGCAATTGAGAAATTAGGGAGATGGAAGAGAGGAATTCAACCGGTAATTGATTAGGTTGGAGGCTTCCAAAAGTCCTCTAAAGGTTGAGTATTGGATGTTTATATAAAGGAGAATCAGGAGATATTTTAGCATCAAGATCCTACATCATCTCGTATTTCCATCATAGCCCTCTATTTCAAAGCCTATGTTGCACCATCTTATGGATATATTAACCCCTCATTACGAATGAATTTTCTAGCCTCTTTCATGGGCTTTTAAACCCATTAAGAGTCAAAGTAAAATATATACAATTAAATCCAATATAATCGCTTATCGATATCATACATCGCTTGATGTGTTTATAACTATTATAAATATATTTTGTAATATTTATTTCTCAAATCATAATCAAAATTTAAAATTAATATTTCATAAATATTTCATAAATATTAATTAATTTAGAAAAATTATAAACTAATTAAATCGTTTAGTCAGAGGAATTCTATCGTTTCAGTTGTGTGACTCGTTAGGTGTAAATTCAATCGCTGATTAATATCGAACTATCTGAATATTAACATTCACACGTCACTTAAAAAGTTGTATTACATTATGGCCAAATTTATCGCTTGTTGGTTTTGGTAAAATCAAATTTTATTTCACTAAGCATTGCCTAGTTGTGTTATTTTTTTCACACCAATTCACTTTATCAAAACTATATCACTTTGAACTTATGGAATTTGGCAATGGTCAAAATTACAATATTGTTCATATTCAAATCTATAGTCCAAATAAAAATCCTTGGTTCAATAATAACAATCATTATTAATCAGAATGCTTTGATTTGGGATTTTGACTTTAAGTTGACCTGAGTTGACCGTGATACTAACCTCATATAACTAAGGAGACGAATCCTCTCTTAAATAGTGCTTCACTTCCAGTACTTTCACTCGACCCAATTATAGTCACTTGATGAACGTCGTGCCATAATTTGATTATACTCAAAGTGGAGCTTTAATATTGAAGATCGATAATATTCTCAAGCTAATGGAACTATGTAAATTAGTCCCATCGATATTTTCTGTTTGGCCTTAGTTATATTAACCTAAAAAATTTATCGAGTGAGTCATTCCATAGTCATCCAACAACTATCAGTATGCAACCTCTAGATACCTCAAGCAGCCATGAGTAATACACTTCCTAACATTTGAAGAGTGTTATGTACTATAGTTTCAGTGGATGTATCAATATCCAATCTCAATACATCTTGACTAGAAATATTTATAATGGTATATTTATTTTCATTGCGATAAATTACTTACGATTACAACACTTTGTAACTACTATCACAAAATATGCTATTTATGGATTTTCTATTAAAATGTACGTTTAATTAAATTAATTTATTAATATAACACATTATATCAAGTATACAATCAAACGAAAACACCTTTTATTCCAACAAGATTGGTTATCGAGTTAGGTGTATATAACAAATTACACAATTACCCTTAAGGCTACCCCTAACTCTATCAATCTCTCACTTGAACCTGGGATCAATTATGAAATCTTATTCCAACTTTTCTAGTCAGGCTAGTCCCTCAATGAACAGGAATGCTATATTGTTTCAATTATCTACTCTGTCAATCAACTCTCTTCTAGGCTGATAATCTACCTTTGTCACGTAGAACAATTCAGAGTATATCCCTTGACTTCTAGTGAGCTCTAAGTTTTGCTACGAACTATATCACGACAATAATGTTATGGAATTCTCAACATTTGGGATCACCCTCAGCACAGTCATAAATTTGTATATTGGATCAGCCGCAGTCTTCATTAAGAATATTTCCAATTTAATGGTTCTAAACTTGAATTTATTATTGACACACTATACTCAATATCAATTACGAAGTTTGTATCCGAACACTCCTTTGTAAGGAGTTCATTATTTCTATAAATAGTTCTCTAATATTTCATAAATACATAAGAACATCTCGAATAATCATTTAGTGATATCTATTTGGATTTGATATTTGCTTCATGTATCAAATACATAAAAAAATCTCGATATCGTAGACAACATAACATGTATGATAATTCGTATTGCCAATGTATAAGGAATCAATCTTACATGTTTCATACTAAACATTTTAATAAGTTGGCCTTGCATATCATTTATAAATCCAACATTGAATATTGAAACAACTAAAATTAGTTTTAACATGAGTACATCATTGACAATCAGCAGTGTGTTGTTTACTTATGATTTAGAAATATTTATGTACATTTTAATTTTCTTTCTTATGCGCACATGCTTTCTCAACATTTGATTGACAATCAAACTATTTGAAATTTCTATCAAAACATTTATTCAAATTTGATGCTTTTAAAATGATACTTCCTTTCTTTTCTTGGATCGTATCTGAAAATATACAAACTCAATATTTCTCCCACTTACTTCGAGTCACTTTAGATGTTATGTGCAAATAGATTAGTCTAAATCTATATTTAGAACTTTTCGTTTCAATACATATACCAAAATGTAAAGTTATATTAGGCGATAATTTTGTGAGTGAATCCAAACGAACTTGAGCACATCAAATAGTGAATCTGTTACGTTAATTTAAACAACTGAAATTCTCAGTAATACTCTTATCTGTAATGACCTGTCTTTTTGGACGCTTTAAGCAGACACACTCGTCAAACTCAAACCATTCAAAAGGGCAGATTGTTATGGGGTAAATAAGAAAAAGAGGAAGAAATAAAACAAATACAGAATCTCATAGCGGAATGACAAAATATAATAATCAAATAATAGTTTGTGAAGTTGTTTTCAAGACATTGATTATACTTATACAGCACAGAATCAGAGTTACACATATCATAGATAAATAAATGACAATACAGCGGAACAGTATGAATGCGGTGGAATAAATATAATATATAAAAGTAGCACAAGTCTTGTCTTTGTCCTCCATAAATAAGGTCTTCAAATCCTGAAATGCTCAGGCTGACTCGAGCGAATTGAAAAGACAAAACACTCGAGTCGGAACTAAAAGATCTTATGTAAGTTAAATCAACGGTAAATATGCATGTGACGGCGTCGGAGATGTTTACGGGGTTTGACATCTCCTATCCCGTGTCTAACATGAGTATAGTAACTCAAGAGATGTTTGTGTAGGATCGATTTCACCCTAGAGGGGGGGTGAATAGGGTGATAGTATAAATTATAAACTTAATCGCGGAAGCTTATAAAATAATTTCAACACAGATCACAGAACAATAGCAGCACAGATAATAGCAGAATAATAAATGCAGAAATAGAACGACACAGAATTTACCCAGCTTCGGCAAAACCCTGCCTACGTGCTGCCCCCAAGGTTTCTACTAGAAATTAGATAGTCCCTTGCTTACACACGTAAACTCGCGACATCCTCTATCGACTAAATCTAACTCTACGCTCAAAACCCTGCCACAATTCAGCCACTGAGTTGCGAATTCTCAAGCTACGCCACGTAGCTTGTCCCCTAGTCACACGACTAGAAATAACAACGGTTTAAAGTTTAAAAACAAATTTAAACAGCAATTTAAAAATTAAAACCCTAATTAAAAAATTAAAACCCCTTAAAATAAAGGCCGGCCCTCTTTTATATTTTAACTTGTTCCTTTTAGTTTCTTCTTTCCTTTATTTGGAGATGGCGGCCGTTCCTCTTTGAAGCTAAATTAGGGCTTCGTCCCTTCGATCCAATTTAGGGTTTTTGAAATTCGAAGCTTGCGACTGCGATTGAATTATTGATTCGGCGTTCTTTTGTCAATCGATGATTTCCTTTGTGCACTTCAACTGCTTCGAATTGATCGAATTCGAAAAGCTTCGGTATGTAACTTCTGCTCTCTTTGCTTTTCTGTTTGTATGCTTGAATTCGATGGTTTTGAGATTGCCGATGATGATTGTTTATATAGGGTTTGTAACCCTAGATTTGCGTTCGTTCAATTATATTTGAATTTGTCAAATTCTTTTCTCTGGCCGCTTGATTTTGCTTGAACGTTTGATGATATATCTGACTTTGTCAAATTCGTCTATTTCACGTTACTTGATGGTCACGACTTTGATTTTGAAATTGCGATAAATTTGGTCAAAACGGAATTTGATTTGTTTTCGTGATGACCGCAGCTTCGACTCCGTTCCTTTTTCTGTTGACTTGTTTGATTGAAAACACGGCTTTGATACACGGCTATGTACATGGATTTTAGTATCACTGTAACATGTACTGTATAGTCTGCACATATTGATTCCATTCATGTGTGTTTGAGCTTTGCCTCTATTTGCTTGATATCTATATGCATGTGGTCTTGGTACACTTCTTACTGTTATTTGATTGCCGAGTCTTGTTCATCCCTCTTGTATACCTGGTGTATCACTGTCCACATGACACTGGTCTTGATACTGTTGAACTCAGCACTCCTCTGCTGTTGGCCACTGACCTCTGGTCTGATTTTGTATTCGTCCCCGAGCATTTTTGATCTGCAGCTTTGTTCGATTTACGTATGTTCATACATTGGTTGTACTTGGATTTGAACTACTTCATGTTGGCTTCATGTTCTGTTGACATATGCATTTGTCTTTGCACTTGCACACTGTTGCTTGTTGCAGTTTGGTTACTTGTGTACATACTTTGTCGAATTCATTTGCATTGTGTTGTTTGGTCTGGATTGCTTTGCTACTGTGTGGTCTTGAGCATTGCTGGTCTCATATGCATTGAACTCTGGTTTTTCATCTTGGCCATGTTGGTTTCATATGCATTCTGGTCTGGATATCATGGTGTACATGTGAGTTGCTTTTCATTTGCGGCCTTGACTTTTGTGTCATTGTTTATGCTGTACATATGCTTCTTGAGTTTGTTAGTTGTGCATGTCACTGTTACATTACTGTATGTAGCTCATTGTGTAGCCTTGGTTGTGTATTTTGATGTTGTTGAGCTACTGTGCTTCGAGTATGTGTACTCAAGTGTGATCTGTGCATTTCTTTTTCATGCTGTAGCTTGATTCACGTATACACAGTTGTGTTGCATTGCAGTTGTACTTGCTGTCTTCATATTGTATTCTCTGTTTTGAGTCACTTCCATACTTGGTCGTGCTGTCCACCTGAGTTTGCTTTGGTGCACTGTTTTGGTTTTCCTGATTGCACGCTTGAAGCCGTATCCTGTACAATTGCCCTGTGTTGAATCCAGTTTCACAACTCGGGTTTGACCTTGTGCTGAAGTCGAGATTCTATTTATATTGCACCTGAGTTGAACCCGTCTTTTTATTTGGGTTTGACCTTGTGCTCACCTGTCCCTGTAGCATTATCAAGTGTATATCGGTGTGCACGGCCTTGTGGCATGTACAGTGATACACTGTGTATGTCACAAGCTGTTCGTGTGTGAATAATTCAAATATAAATGATGACGAACAACCCAAATAACTGAGGCAAATATCATTTTCAAAATTCACATTTTATTTTATATTGCAAAAATATTTCTTTTTCAATTTTACTGCGTTAGTGAATATTTTTGCAGATTGCTCAGATGCTGGATTCAAACTGGAATGAAGTTGAGTGAATGAGTGATGTGTAGTGAGGTTAAATGCAAATATGAAATTGTGATGTATTGTAATCAAAATTGTATATGTATAGTGAGAGCTTGAATTTGTACTATTCAAAATTGTAATAAATATTTGTTTGAATAAAAATTCTGTTTGAATTCAAATTCTTTGTTATTTAATTTTATTCAGCAAATATTTATTTATCTATGAAAAATAAAATAGTACGTTAACAAATACATTTAAACGAATGTATATATGTTTATTATCATCAAACAAAAATCATATAAGCGCATATTCAACAGTTTGGGATTCACATCTCCTATGGATCCATTAAAATATCTACTATGTAGTACAATACGCTATTATAATATGTCTATAGTAAAGTAAACTATTAAAATAGCATTAAGGCGTTACCCATATCCCCCTTAACACATTTTATAATGTCACAGTCTATACAGTACCGTAATACCTCCTGATTGGTAGGCTACCAAAGGATACTCCGTAAGTATGACACAAAAAAACTCATATAAGGCGAGCTAGGACATATGGACATGGCACAACTAGGCAATTCCAGGGTAGATATACCAATTACACTTCCGAGCTGGTGGTAACGCATAACAACTACTATCACCCACCTTAGAACGCACTCCCAAATCAAAATCAAGGGTGGCCACTAAATAAATCACAAAGTCAAAATATAGTATCAAAGGAATGTGCCCGATCGGAGGAATGACCTCACTTGGCCCATCGATTGCTCCTGTTTTAGTCACATCTATGCTAACTCACGGGAGTCAGGGTTACGTCATACCTTATACATAAATCGTTCACCAAACAATCCTACTTCATTTCTGGAATCTCCACCACGTACACAGTTGTTAAAGTGGTTTTCGGTATTAGCAGAAAGTATGACAATATCCGATCACAGTCTCTTTAACAACCAATCGCTTATTACACACTGGATGACTCTTTTAAATTTCCAAAATCAATTCATAGTTGATATCAAAAATCGTATTCAATTCAAACCATATCACTTTCAAAATCATATTCACTTTTGAAATCATATTGTTTCAAAATCATAATTTCTTCATAAAATCATATTCCCAAAATAGGTTAAATCCTTTCTTCAAAATCATCATATTCAAATAAATTATAACTCTTAAATCCCAACTTAGGTTATAACATCATTTAACCGTATTCTCTTTCAAATTAATAAATTGAATATAAACACTTCTACTTTACTTAGTCTGGAAATTTAGAAAATAGTTTAAATAATTATAAATATTTAAAACAGTTATATTTAGTTAAAATACTCTAAAATAGTTTAGTTATAGATTTAAAGATATTGTTAATTGATTTAAGATAGTTAAATGGATTTGAAATAGATTAAATATAATTAAAGTAGATTAAATAGCTTTAAATTAGATTAATTAGATTTAAAATAAGTTAAAATGGGTTAATTAGTTTTAAAGCTTGAAAATCTTAATAATTAAAGTCCTCAAAATAATATATTTTAAAAACATTTTATATTAAAAATATGAATCTGAAATTTATATCTATTTTAAACTATTTATTTCAATCCAACACATTTGGACCATTTCAATATCCAAAACCCAATTTCAAATTTTCCAATTCAAATTCTCAATACAATATTAAATTCAATATCGCTTCCAAAACCCTGTTTGAAATATCAATTTAAATTATTCCAATTTCAATATGTTCCAAAGTTATATTTCGAATAATTTTAATAATTCAGTTTCGACAAACTTTACTTATACTCCAAATTCAACTTTAAAATTTCAATTTAATTTCTTTAAATAATTCCTTTAAACCAATTCAAATTTCAACATAAACTTGAATTTCAATAATAATTCAATTTGTATAAATCGAATTCTTATTTCAAAATATCATTTAACTAAAATCAAAATTAAAGATTTTAAAATCATTTGATTTAACCAATCCAGTGTTTTTATATAATTCTCTACCCTAGGGTCAAGTGATACGGATATTTATCATTTCAATCCGTAATTTTAAATTTACGATTATACATCATTTCAAACCGCAATCCCAAATTAACAATAAAATTCATAAAATCGCTCGAGTCTATCATTTCAACCCATAACGATTTTTTCCTAATCTATAGATCATTCGGGAATGTATCATTTCAACCCATGGTAAACTTGAAGTTTATAACGATATAAAATACAACATTCATTCATCTAATACCAAAAAATCAAGCACCATCATAGTCATCATCCTAATCAATCAATAAACATCAATAGGAAATTGATAATCAGTAATAGGTATTTAACTAGCAATTTAAATTCAATGATAAATTAAATAACAGTTTAATTCAAATAATTCAAATTAACAGAAATAACAATTTAAATCTACCAAACAGCAATAAATAAATTACTAATCCCAACGCAAATTTAATTTAACTAACATAAGAAATTTTAGAAGTTGTGAGTGAGTTAAAACAGTCACCTTTGAATTTAAATCGAATTTAAATCCAACTTAAGTCCAGAATCCAAACAGTCTCAGAATTCGTCCAAACCAGCGTCAAAATGTCCGGAATTTCGATACAATCCCAGCAAACAAACCACGTATAAATTGGAGTTCGTATACAAAAGTTATTAAGTTTTGAAGTTAGATGATTTATATTTAAAATAAATAAATAATAAATAAAACGCAAGTACACGTCACCTGCTATTCCCACGTGAAACCCTAGCCTAACCATCATCGGGCACAACGCGAACAAGCCGCCAAAGCCTAACCTGTTGCACTCTCGAAAGCCACCCTACCTGCCGCCAAACCACTTGGCACCACCACCACGAGCCACGCCTACCAGGCCGACCTACCGCACGTCGCCCAATCTCCTGGCGTCAACCGACGCCACCTATATACCATAAACCATAATCAAATTATGCAGCCCGATCCATCCATCAACTCGCGAAACTAACCATACAGATGCACAACGCTCTGTCCTCACCATCATATTGTATCAACAAATCGATGATCCGTTGTAGTTGATCACGACGAAATGAACGGCCGAGATTTGTTCTTCAATTTGTGGACAAATAGTGGTTCAAATTGAAAAACGAATTACAGATCTGAGATGTGCTTGTCTATATAGTTTGAGGAGTTTGATTTTCAATTTGGTTTTCGATTTAGATTTGCAACTTTGGGAATTAGGGTTTGCAGCCACTGGGAAGAGAGAAGCAAATGGAAATGTACATACTAAAATCAGAAATAAGAAATGACCTAGGGTTTATAATGATCTATATATAGGCAGAGTTGAAAATAGAAAGAATGGACAAGATTTGATTTGAATTGGAATGATAAACGACCCGAAAAGCCAATTCTGTCTCCGGAACGAAAATTGGTCATCCCATATATTAAAATAGATGCTTTCAATAATTTTAAAATCAATGAAACTGGTTTCAAGCCCAAATTTCATCGTATGAAGAAATTATGATAAAATCAGCTTATTTCAAATTGATTTCAATTGATTTTAATTAAATTGATTTCTAGGCATTTCGAGCCCGAACGATCAAACGACAAGTCCGATCATTACGAAACTTGAAATCGTACAATAATTCAATTTTATGGATCTGATGAAACTAGTTTCGTCAAAATCCGAGATAGTTGCCAAAGTGGCTAATTTCACGTTAATTAAATAAATTAATAAGTAAATTAATTAAATCACCTTTCAATTCCAATTTAATAATTAACAATTTTTATCAATTTTGTTTATCTAGACATGTATAAAAATTTAAAGTAAATTTACATATCGATTTGAGTGTTAATTATTTCAGAAATTACAGTGTTCAATTTCAACTGTAATTATATCCAATTAGTTATAAATTAATTCAAATAAATTGTTTTAATTTGATTCCAACCTTTATATTCAACCAATTATAAACCGATAACATAGTTAACATTTTTTCTACATTTCATTACATTAATATACTCCAATTTCCATCTTTTATTTGTATCAATTACTATATTTTAATTATATTAGGTTTTTGTCAATTTCACACATTAAATAAAATTTAAAATCCCAAATTGATTTATTTATCTTGATTTCACTATTTTATTAAATCAATTATTACAATATGAATATAATTAACATTTCTATTTATTTTATTACATTCGCAATTTACAGTCATTGTCTTGACTTACATTGATGTCACATTTACTATCATTTAATTGTACTTAATTTCCAATTAAATTTAACAGACTAAATAAATAGATAACTTATAATGATTGTCACAATTAACCTTTAATCATCTTTATAAGTTTATTACTTAAAAGTGAATGTTGTAATCACTTACATAGTGCTGATGTTATTCAGTTACCATTTATTATACTATTTCATTCGATTACTATTGACAATATATTATTTCATTAGTTAACTAAATATTTGCATTTGTTTTCTTCTATTAAATTTATAACCAAGTTATACCAATTTCATTATTTCCATTGATTGGAATTTCATTAAAGTTGTTAATTATTGACTCAAATTAACATTGTTATATTCCATTTTGGTTATTATTTCATAAAATAATTTACAAATTTTATTTCTTCCAATATTAATTCACAGAATCTAATTAAATTAACTATTTTTAATCGTCAAAACTTACGGGTCGTTACATTATCAATATAGATCATTATATTATAACTGCATTTGTCTTTCTTATAAAGGCACATTTGTGACCAATGAACATATCCCTTTGGATACAGCTATCAAAATCATATTTAGATAATGTATCTGGAATCAATTTTGGATTCGTGCATCATAGAGTCATTACTCTTGATGGTTTAATTAAATAATGAGGATTATTTCTACTTGACATTGACAAGAAACTCTTAATTTCTCTTAGACGTTCTATTGTATTTATATTCATTTAGGTTCAGTCAATTTTATTTCATTTCTTGTAATCAATTTTATCATTGGAGCGCATCCAAATTCATTTTATACCAATAATATTTTAAAAATTCCCTTCGCTATGAAGTTGGTATTTCTTGAAACAATAGTTGTTTCTCAATGCAACAGAATGAGCATTTATAAACATTTTATGAATTGCCTTACATAAAACTGATTTTATATTAGTTCATAATCTATTTTTGTTCACAACTTAAATCAGTCATCTTTATTATTCCCAAAATTCTCTTGGGTCGATTCATATAAGATCCTCTACGTATAATTATTATGTGCAGTGTTTTGACTTGCAAAACCTATCAAATTCTTCGGATGATATTAATTTTAACCTTGTGTGCTACTCTTAAGTACACACCTTAGAGAAAGAGTTTTAACTCAACTTCACTCATTATTAATCGTGCTTGTCAAAAAAATTCGATTGCTCCTTACTACTACATTATTATATATTATAAGGAGGAGTGACCTTTGAGATTGAATCCTAATTCATATTAGGTACATATGGAACTCTTTCCAATATGCTTACACATTCGATCAAATCAAATCATTTCTATCGCACATTATATTATTAACTTCCATTTAATATTCTATGAGCCTAACATAGACTTATACACGTGTATCAAATATACATGTCTACATCTGTGATAACTCATCAATGAATATGATGGAGAATTGGAACTGTTTTGCTATTAATAGACTTATGTATGCAACTATTTAGCGGGAATGTCATAAGAGTTGACGAACTCTTTGAATTGAATGGTTATTCATGTACGCAATCGCTTAGTTTTTTGAGATATAATTAACCATCACCATATGATTCATAACCATATAATAAAAATTATTTCTCAAAACTACGGCTAAGTCTATATTTCCAAAATAATTGTAGATAATTTTATATACTTTGGTATGTTCCAATGCATCACTTTTGTTGTGAAAACAAATACCACATCATAATTTTATTTCATAATGAATATTCACAATATTCACATTGAAATATAACTATGTCCATTTTTCAGTCAACACCAGTAAATAATCATTATTCCATAATGAATGATGTTCGGTATGCTTTACGAAAACAATTTCGTAATTTTATGCAATCAATAAGTGCCATATGGCATGCTCCTACTATTTCTGCCATTACTATAATAGCGTACTAAATTTGGAGGTCAATCATTCATTTAATATATGATTTATTTCATATACTGCAACTAGTTTAGAGCGGAGTTTTCTATGATCAAATATCTTGGACTCAAAGAAATAAATCTCATAGAAAATAATTGTCTATATGAAAATAACTTAGAAATATAAATCATAATTCTCATTCCAACGTTAAGTATCAATTGTTATTATTACAGTTTCATTTTCGATGTTTCTTTATGTGACTATTCACTCTCTTCATCCCAATCATACCTTAAATCATATATACTCTTGTACACTCATTTTTCTCCTTGTGTTCTCTATGTCCGACAGAATGCTCTAGAGGAAAGATCGTGGCTAACTAAATATCTGCAATGTCAACTCGGCACCCAGTTGATCTTTACAAGTTGATATCGACCCGTGGTCCTTCATGGATTTTGCCTTTATTTTGCCTTCGTTCCTCAAGACACTGAAGTAGTTGAGCTAAGTTATCTTTATGACTAGGTACCAAATCGAGAGCTAATTCGGTATCGACTTGACGGTTGGCGTTATGATTTTGCAATTTTTCCTTCACCACTTGGTATATCTTGAATTAGGCTTGGCGTACTTGAGTGGCAAGCAAAGGTCTGCACCAAGTTTTGAACTTTGGTTGAATTTTTTATTGCTAGAGTCGTGTTTCCGGATTTCTAGTTCATTTCACGACCATTCAATGGTTCTGGTTCTTCCGGATATTGTATAGTTCAAAGTAGGGTAACGGCTTCATACTTCATTTTTTACATAATAAATTTAACAGATAATTTCATAACCTTAACCACCAAATTATTGGATATCTTATTAATTTTGGACAATATGATATAGCTTTAGCATACATTTTATAAACCTTTGCTGAATTAAACCCTTATCTTAAAAAATTAAAATATTTACACTTTTGCATTAAAGAAATTAGAATTTTTTCAATTAAAAAATAATTGTTTTTTAAAGTCAATATATTAATTTTAATTAGTTATTTTTTTATATTAATTGAAATAATTTTATATTTATATCAGAAAAACACAAATAACATTAACACGGTTCTCACTATCTGACCAGACGAACCACTAGAATATTTGACCTTGCACTAAAACATGGTTTAACTCATATATCAATCTTTGAAACTTTGATCATGTAGATCAATCTTCGAATTTGATCCTATCATTACTTTGTAATTTATTTACAGGAGAAATTTGCTCGGTACTCTTTTTTCTTGAAATCCTCTATTTATACAAATGGAACGATCATTATTATCTAAGTAAAAGTTCACGCATAAAGTTAAACCGTAGGAAATTCAAGTTATATTGTTCATGCATTTAAGGAAAATCTATAGCGCATACGGTTTACACTTTTTATATCAAAATATAGTATGTATTTCAAAATATTATTGTATGATTTGATGTTTGAGCGGCTTGGAGAAACAAAATTAGTAGTTATTGGATATACTGAATTCGATGACTAATAAGAAAAGACGATATGGAACATTTGGTGCACTTTTTTCTTGGAAAATATAAAAGGGAATTGCTAAAAAGCAAGCTTCTATTTTTTTTCCCCAAAGCAATAAGGTAGAAAAAAAGCTAATGGAGAAAAAAACTTAAGAATAAGGGTCAAAATTACAAATATAAACGACGACCATATAGAATATGTTACATTATAAAAGCTGAGTTCAAGTATGTTGTCTTTTCGTTTTCACTTTTATGACAAATTCAGCATCTACCACGTATCTTCTATCTATTATCTGTTTATACAAATTAAATTAAAACTCTTCGTTTTCATTTCCTTATAATTTCCTTTTTCTAAATTGTAACATGAACATCATTAATTAAATTTATGCCTTCCTAGCACTTTCACCCATATGCTTTATATATTCAAGTCTGCCGCCTACTTCCATAAGAAATTTTAGTTTTCCTCATTCTCTTTTAGTTCATATTATGATACTTCTTAATTCAAGCATTATTTTCCTTTTACTCGTTCCACTGTATTTATATCTTAATAAACAATTCATAAGTTGCAACAAACATAATTCTTTTAATTAGAATCGCTCATTAATGGCTATTGAATAAAAGAGGCTATAATATATGATCCATTTCTAAAAATACAATTATATAACTAATTATTCTCATTATCTAAATCTTTTTCTATATTCACATATTCTTTATTATCATGGACAATTCAGGGGTTAACTGATTATTTACTGTCCCTTTTCTTTTTGTAATTTCATTTGCTTATGGATTAACTATGAGTGTTATACATGATTGATATAGTTTGGTAAGTTTTTTTTATTTTCCTTCAACAAAATCCTAAAATTAATGTATTATTTAAATTAGCTTAATTCATCACCGGTTCAATTTTACTTCATGTTAATGTTTATTAATTTCTTTTATGAATAGTCTATCTATTATATTACATGAAGATTTCTATCTTCTTGACATATTTACCTTTTTATCATTTCAGTTCAGATTGAATAATGCATTTTCTTAATTTAAGGTATAGTTTTCCTTTTAACCCCTACAAAATTTTTATTATTCCATAAAGAATAAATGCATTAACTTAGAAATTAATACCACTTCTTCAATTATGGAACAAACACAATCTCATGCTATTCTTCTGCATGTTTATTTCTTATGATAAACTCACAATAATTGGTCCTTTATAATCAAATAGATGTTCTCTTTCTCTTCTTCACATTTATTTCCCTTTTATTTCACTTTCTCATTAATTTGTCTCTTTCTTTTTTCCAATCTCATGCATATGACTGGCCAAGAAGAAGAAAATTTTATTATCAACTTGAATCAAATTAAAGCTTTTTTTCCAAATAATTGTTGATCATTCTTTCTTTTATTTTTTTGACTGACTAGAATTTAATTGAATTCATCATTTGTTCTTCACTTTTTTCATCATAATTTTTATTGAAGTGGTTGTGTTTCTAAATTACTTACAAAGCTATTATTTTCATGGAAAGCTATCTAAAATCCTTGAAAATATCTTGGCATACTAGATTAATCTAGCTTGATTTAAATGTTTGATTTTTATTTTATTTTCTATCATTTCATATAATTTAAGGTTGAATTTTTTTGTGTGTTCTAAGTTCATGATTTCAAATCTTTACTTCAAACTTGTGTTCAAAATTCTATGTTCTTCTTATTTTTGTTTCAATTTGTGTGATTATGGATTTGTTCTTTTTCCATTTTGTTGGGTGGTTAATACATTTATTAATATATAGATCCTATACAATCATTAGATGTTTCGTAATGTCTATGATATGTAAAAATGAACTAATTTTTTGCACATTTATTCCTTTTGATAAACTTGTAATAATCAGTCCTTTATAATATAGCACTAATTTTCTTCCTCTTCTCTATGTCTATTCCCCCTTACCATTTCACTTTCTTATAAATTTATCTCATCCAATTTTTTCCAATTTCATACCTATGATTCGATTAAAAGAAGAAAAATCTATTCTCAGTCTGAATTAAATTAAAGATTATTTTCCAACCAATTTTCGATAATCTCTTTTTTGTATAGTTGGAATTTAATTGAATTCATTGTTAGTTCCTCATTTTAATTAATTACATTTTTTTTACTGTTTTTTCATGTTTTGCAGAGATAGTGTTTTTACCCTTGCTCCCAATGCTATTATTTTCATGGAAAAAATATCTAAAATCCTGAAAACAACCTTGACATATAAGATCTGTCGAGCTCGATCTAAAGGTTTTATTTTTTATCATATTATTTGTCGTATTATATAATTGAGATTCATTTTTTTATTTATATTCTAAGTTCATGGTTTCAGATCTTTGCTTCAAATTTTGTGTCCAAAATTCTATATTCTTCTCATTTTTATGTAAATTTGTATGATTGCTAATTTTTTCTTTGTATTTTACATTGAGTTATTATATTTTATTAATACACAAATACCGTAGAATCATCAAATATTTTGTAAAATGTATAATAGGTAAAATTAAACTATTTTTTATCAATTTTATATCATCGATGCTCATCAAATTTATGTTTATTTAATATGATCATGACTTTCAGTACGTTCATTCATTTTGACGGAATGATTGCTTTACTAGGAGATAAATACTAAAGAGTCTTCATTTAGTTTTTTTCAAGGCGGTACATTAGTGACAAGCAATAGTGAAATTAGAGTTTGGATATGTTCATTCAATTAGTTATAATCTAATTATGGTAAAATTTATTTATTTTTTCCATTTTGGAGCATAAGTATATAAGAAAAGCAAGTTGGGGAAATATCATATGTTCTTTACATTTTTGTTTCAGTCGGTGTGATTATGAATTTGGTATCTTCATATTTTGCATGAGATTAATGGATTTATTAGAACATAGATTATGTAGAATCTCCGGTAATTTTGTAAAATCCACGATAAGTAGAATTGAATTATTGTTTTGTTCTGAAGTAATATATTTACATTAACGTTCATCTATTTTTTCCGTTTATTGTAAATATGCAGTTCATTTTGGCTGATATCTTAACAATCTTTACGGTAAAATCTAATTTTACTATTATAAAAGCTACTTGGTAGTAATGGTTATTTACGCCAATTCTTTTTTTTAACACTATACCACTTTATGACATATAGGATTTGGTTTTGGTCAAAATTCCAACATCGTCCACAATCAACTAAAATGGTCCAAACATTTACCCAAAGACTTTGACTTTGAGTTGATTACAGTTGACCTTGATACTAACCCCAAATAATCGAGAAGATGAATTCTCTACCGAATAATGTTTCACTTCGAATGCTTCGACTTAGACCCAAATATAGTCGTTTGATAGACGTTATGCCATGATTTAACTATAATCAAACTGGAGTATCCATAATGAAGTCTCACTGTATTCTCAAGTCAAGAGAACTATTTAATATCATCACTTCAAGATTCTCTGTTTAACCTTATTTGTGTTAACCAACAGAAAACTCTTGACTGAGTAATTCCATAGTTATTCGATAATTCAATTATCAGTACATAACCCCTTATGCCCACAACGGCTATGGGTAATACACCGCCTAATATTTTGAGAGTGTTATATACTCTAATCTTAGCGGATGTATCGATACCTCATCTTAAAACATGCTGATTAGGAATATTTAAAATAATATGTCATTTTTATGTGATAAATTTCTTATGATTACATTACATTGTAATTATTATCATACAATGTATCATTTAAGGATTTTCTATTCAATATACTTCAAATTAATTACTTAATTAATTATATCATAATATGACAAGTATATAATAAAAAGAAAACACCTTTTATATTGGACAAGATTAATTATCTAGTTAGATATGTCACAAATCATATAATTGTCCCTATGACATACTCTTAACTCTGTCGCTGATATGGTTACATTTATATCGTATCTTTATATGGTTACATGCAATGATGAAAACATGACGAACCTCTCCTCCACACACTACTTTTTTGATTTGCGATGCCCATGCACAAATCAGAGGAAAGAATAAAGCTAACTAAGTCTTTACAGTAGGTGTGGTTATACTCATACCATTAGTACTGTAAAACATCCTTAAAGCCAAACAATGATGTCACCCTAGGACGTATTTAATGTCCAAGACATATATAAGCGTGCCATAAAAATCATTCGTCAATCATATAGAATTGGTGAAGACAGAGAAAAATTTGCTGCTAATGCAACATGTCCTAGGAAAATGTACTAGAATAGAGTTGAGAAGAAAATATTTCCAATCATATACAAAATAAATAACCAAGCTATCTTCAGCTCTAAATTTGGTGTGTATTATCTAATTAATTTTCCAACGGTGTCTTTAATGAAATTAAGTTTAATTTAAGTATCCCCCAATAAGTATGCGATAGTATGAATACTAAGTAAAATACACCTCAAATTATCATGCCTTGGAACTGCTCATCGTAAGGGAGAGGAAGATGAAGGTCGATACTCATACCGATAAGCATAAAAAAATCAAGAGGAATAATACCCATCTCCAGAAAAGAAAAGTAAAATGTCTAAGTAGTCTTCAACCCGTAGCGGCCAATGCAATGCATAATTGTGCATTAGACTTAAGGGTGAGTTGTATTCTTATAGTTATGAATTGGGATTCTTATGCGAAATATTTTTTTGAAAGTAAGAGTGATTTGATTCAAAACATTGTACTCAAACATGGCACTCGTTTGATGTTTCAAGGGTTCGAATCCACGACCTCTAAAATCTTATATAGAGTATCACACCATTAACCAACTGAGCCAGTGATCCTTGACGATTTTAATGCAAAATATAAATTTTGTTGAAATTTTTTTTTCATAAAGGAAAAAAACATACCTAAAAAGTCTTCAAAACCAATAACACCTAAAAAGCCAACTATATGTCCATCGGTATCCACTTGTTGGATTGCACGATACATATGAAATACCAATGTGGATGATCCATGTGTTTTCCCTTCTCTAGCCTATTTACAACATGATTTTGGACATGATTAACTTAAATTACATTAAATATCAAAAACGTCATGGACAATATTTTTTTTCTTTTTTAATTAAACTACTTAATTCCAAGAAAAATCCACTAAATGAATTTTATCTGTGGTAATCGTTTATTATAAATATAGTGTTACTAATTGTCAATTTATAAGAGTACATTTAAATATTAAATTAAGCTTGCAATGATGTCGATACAGGTAGAATCATGGCTTTGTTAATTGAAAAGAACACATAAATTTCTCAACTCCATCTCTAGTCCTAGGTGTCAATATGTGGATCCAAAATGGCACTTTTCGAAACAACGTTCATTCGTCTCCTTCGAGAGATGGATGTTCCATTTCCATCCTACGTACTATAGAAGAACTAGAGCTTGCTCCATCATCCACTGCACTATTTCCTTGTCCACCATCCCCACTGCTGCCTCAAACGTTCAGATTTGATCTGGCATTCCCACTACCACATAAGACATGTATAAATCTGCCCATATTCGTGTTTAATGGTAAAGAAATTGGTAGTTGTAAAATGATGAAAAGTATTGCTAGAAATTGGTGAAATGGCATGAAAATTGTTAAAATTGAAATATATATAGTGCTTGAAGATGATGTCAGCCAAATAACAATTGGCAACGATATAGCGGTATATTCGAAATTTATAACACTGGATAAACTAACGATCATAATTTCATAGACCTGCGCACTTCGATCTCAATCTCTATGATTAATGTTCGATACAATCAAAAATGTAAACTAGGGGTAGATATAAAGCACACCGACGTACGGAAACAGACCGCACCGACCCATTAAAATGGTCCGGTAAACTATATTGTATTTTCTAATTAAACCAAATATCTAAAATCGGACCGACCCGGTTTAATTCGATGCAGTTGCAGATTTGAATGAATGGACTAATCACATCAAATCAAACCAGACTGTTTGATAGAATCAAATATTCTGATGGGATATGTATTTATTCTACCTAAAATTGCTAAAACATTAAGTGTATGAGTATTTGAACTCCATACTATTAGGTAAAGAACCATTCTAATATCTCATATGTATAAAGATACACACCATACACATTATTTAGAAACGAATGTGTCTTTCATTTGATTTTGTTAGATTTTTTCGCTAATATTCTTACTATTTATTCAATAATTATTTTCAAATAAATGAAATATGGGTTTAAATCGAATTGAATCGAAACCGGACCGTGGTAACACTAGAGCGGACCGAAACGAACCGTATTAAAAATTGTATTATGGCTATTGATTTCAACTAACCGTTTGATACGGTGCGAAAACAATTTGAACTCCAAGCCGAACCGAACCGACTATGCCCATGCCTAATGTAAATGTTGGATAAATATGCTATTGGCTCCACTAACATTTTAGTTGTTGGGCTTCGTTTGGTGTGAGTGGGTGTTGAATATTTTATTTGTTAGGGTTTCTTTGGTGTGAGTAGGTGTTGAATGACAAAGACCAAATGATCTCAATGTTTGAAGGCTCTTGCGGTTACACACGAGTTTTATATAATATAGAATAGATAGCCTTGATAATAACAATAAAATGACATATTATAGATGGGCATATATTGTCAGTTGTAGCACACAAAAAATGGTAATCGTATTCCATCCAGTGTTTTGAAGACCCGACCGGACCGTCGGTCGAACCGTCAAGACTGTCAACCTCTGGCCATGACGGTTCAAAAGTCTCCAAAACCGGAAGTTACACCCAACCGAGATTGAGCCTTCTAGAACCGCATCAAACTTAAAAGAACCACGGTTTTGATGTTTATTTAGTGAGTATTTTTGAGTTTTAAATAGATGTTTTAATTTTGAGATTTAGGTTTCTATTTCATTTGAAGAGGAGGAGGAGAAGGAAGGTACGGAGAGATGGAGCTTTGACGGCTTTGTAATTGAATCTTTTTTTTTTTTTCCCGTTTGTAATCCTAACTTTACGCTAAGTTCATGTTTTATATTTGTTTTGTGTTTAACCAAATGTCGCGATTTGTACGGTTCGACCTCTAGAAGGTAAATGCTTGAATCATCAAGAGCTAATTGACGGTTTGGTAGTAAAAAAAAGAGTGATTCCATGATGTTTAATGCGGCTGTTACCCAATCGATATTCAAGCATGTGACAAACATCAAATCAATTCGGCTCATGTGAATCGTGATGCCAACCCTTTAACCTAGCTTTACAGCACATTTGTCATTTATATGCGGTTATAAAACCGTGTTCATATTCCCAACAACTGGTGGGGACAAAATAAATTCAGTTTACAAATAACCGGTTTATTCCGTATACAACAACTTGCTTCTTCAATCTCTGTAATGATTCTTACACGTGATAAATGTGCAACCACTGCCATATATGCACTCGTTCCACTTTTTATTCCTTCACTTGTTACGTCAATCTTAATTTATTGGCTTCCAATGGCTTCACTGTCACCACTGCTGATAATAATACTGATCATTTCTTGTTCTCCAGTTCAATCGAGTGAAAATACATATATTGATGATGTGTTCAAACCTTCTGCCACGCCTTTCGGTTCTGTAATCAAACTAAATTCTACCAAAGCAACTTCGAAATTGAGATACGAGTTTACAAAGAAAGAAGAGCACTTAGAGTGGAAAAAGGATATTTTAAGGCTGGCAAAAAGTGAAGAAGCGGTGGAATGGGTGAAGAAAGTGAGGAGAAGGATACATGAGAATCCAGAGCTTGCATACGAGGAAGTGGAGACGAGTAAGTTCATCAGAGAGCAGTTGGATGACATGGGAATTGACTACGTTTACCCTATGGCAGTTACAGGTATTGTTGCTTTGATTGGTACAGGCGATCCTCCATTTGTTGCCATTAGAGCTGACATGGACGCTCTTCCTATTCAGGTATGTAACTTTTCTGAACCAGAGCATATGGTTCCTTTTGTTTTTGAGGATGTCATCTCAAGCCAGCTAAATCATCATGCATGCACTGCCTGTAATTGTATAACTGTAGGAAGCAGTGGAGTGGAAACATAAGAGCAAAGTGGATGGAAAAATGCATGCTTGCGGTCATGATGCCCATGTCGCTATGCTTCTTGCCGCTGCCAGGATTTTGAAGGCCAGAGAACACTTTTTACAGGTAATTTATACACAACTTTTGCGTAAGGCCAAACATATTCAGTTTTACGTCCTATTTTCTTACTCCGAATAGGTGAATAAAATGCAAATATGAGTTTAATTAGTCTTTACATGTGCAGTAAGTTAAATATACCCAAAATCTGCACACTCTTTTGTCCCAATGACATTGATAGTTGATTTTTGGATATGATAGGGCACAGTAAAGTTAATATTTCAGCCGGCAGAAGAAGCTGGAATAGGAGCTAAAAGAATGATGGAAGATGGTGCATTGGAAAACGTGGAGGCAATCTTTGCCATGCATGTCTCGCATCAGCATCAAACTTCTGTTATTGGGTCCAGATCAGGTCCACTGCTTGCTGGATGCGGATTTTTCAAGGCCATCATAGCCACCCAAGAGCAGCTTCCTGGAAACTGTGTCTTAGGTGCTTCTGCTTCGGTTATTAGTTTGCAGAATATTGTATCCCGGGAAACAAATCCACTTGATTCACAGGCAAGACAGTTGTATCTCTGTTAAATGTCTTAGATATCGTACAGTCCACTATGATATCTGCATGATCAAATCAAGAAATTAACTAACATAACTTTGCATGAATGTAAACTGTTCAGGTAGTATCAGTTGCATCTTTCAATGCTGACACCAACAATCTTGATCTATTTCCTGAATCTGTCACTCTTGGAGGTACTTTCAGAGCGTTTTCAAGTGCAAACATGTATTATCTCCGTCAAAGAATAGAGGAGGTGAATACACATTTACATGAAAAGATAATGTATTTTGTTTACAATATTTATGTCAATAAGCATCCGTGTTTTAGCATTAAAGGAAATTAGAATTTGACGAATAATGCACTGCACATATGTACAGATTATCGTGGAACAATCAAGGGTGTACAAATGCACGGCATCAGTGGACTTCTTTGAAAAGGAGAGGTTCTACCCACCAACTGTAAACCACAATATTATGTACAAACATGTGAATAAGGTTGCAGTGGAACTTCTAGGTTTGGAGAACTACAAAGTGGTTCCTCCTGTGATGGGGGCTGAAGATTTCTCCTTCTATTCGGAAGTGATACCTGCAGCCTTCTTTTACATAGGCATTAGGAACGAAAGTTTAGGTTCCATTCACACGGGTCACTCCCCTTATTTTACGATAGATGAAGAAGCGCTTCCGGTTGGTGCTGCCATGCATGCTGCGATTGCTGAGAGATACCTTTTTGAACATGATTTACTTTTAAGTTCAAATTTTTAGCATTGATGTATTTGTTTATTTCAATTTAACATAGTTGGCAGGGAAGGAAGGGTTCTTCCACCGTTCATCATTGTATGATATAACTGACATCTATTGTTTGCACCTCCCACTTTGCAATTTACAAATGAAATATTATTTGCTTTGTGGTCATTTTTTTCTGAGAGAATGGCTGATCGTCAAGGATTAATGCATAGCATGTCTGAGTAGGACCAAAGAAATACATGCCTAGCATGTCTTGATGCTGTTACATCGTCTTCAAATCAAGGATCTAATTCCTCCTCAAGTACTACTTCTGGCGGGGTAGCCAGCACACGAGCAGTGGCTCCTTTGGCTGGCTTACTACAGAGTTTCAGACAACTTTTTTCCTTCTAATACCAGCCCTGTCTAGCTCATCTACTCCTTTGTTCCTACGGAAGAGGTTGTAGGGGAACGATTCGGCACTTTCTGCATTGATCACTCTTTAAATATCTCCAACCTTAATGTAATTGTAAATTAAGTGTTATGATTTTTGTTAGACTGACTAACAATGTAAGTTATTAGTTAAATATCCAACATAAAGTGACTGTGGATTTTGTTAGACATAGACGAATACAATTCTGGACATAAAATTTTCACATCGTCAATTAAAAAACCACTACTTTTTCAAGAAAAAAGATCAAAATAAAACCAACTCCTACCTGTGTTGGGACTTCACAGTCAGCCATTGATATGAGATCAAGATATGCAGTTCAGCTAGACTCAGGCCACCAAAGAATACGTCGATTTTATGCCAATTGCCATGGGCAATCGGCCACGACAAACATCACCTTTATTATTGTAACGGTTGGTTCTTGTTCCTAGGCGACTTACACCTTTGTAGCTCTGTGATGAGTAGTGCAGAAGTCAAGCAGGTGCTTGGTAACTTTACTCTGTCAAATGTTCATATACACCGAACTGTTCTCATCTATGAATATCATTCTGACCCCTAGAGTTTGCAAGTTGAGCATTCACAACAGTAGGGTCGTGATTAGTGTAGCAAACACCTTTTTATCCTCCTTTGTTAAGATGTTTGGCTCATCATCTCCCAACGATCTCTGCTCCAATGAGTTGACTCTACTCTATTCTTCTGTGACCTCTGTGTTATATATACTTTGGGCATTATTACTTCATCCATCCAGTTGTGGCTTTCTACAATTTGAGTTGATTCTGACCGAGAGCGATCTTGTTTGTTGTTCTCTGCTTAAGGAGAACGCAAGTGAGGTTACTGTTTCCAAATAGGGATAATTTTTGGTGGTGGTAGCGCCCAACAAAAATATCCCAATAGGGGTTGCTTGAAGCAGCTATCAAGTAGAACTCGTCAACTACAAGTTAGCTCTCAAATAGGTACACATTTCTTGGTAGCACATGGCTTTGCTGCCCTGTTTCAATGCTAACGGGTTCCCATTTAAATTAAATTAATTATCAATGTTTGCTACTTTCGCTTCTTGGTTAGCATGGAAAATATGCTTGTCATGAAGGCATATGGCGAGAAAATACCTCTTCGCTATTGTGGATCTCTATGATGATGTGAAAAACTCCATGAACTACCGAGGAAATCATCTGAAGGATCCAGTTTGTTATTAGAAACCAACAACCAATCAATTCAACAAACAATATCAATCCCCGAAGCAATATATAAACAATCAACTAATAAACCAATCACTGGAAATAAAATAGGAAACACATAGATACATCGTGGTTCAGCAAATTGCATATGTCTACATATCCAACAAACATACTTTTATTTTCTTCAAATTCAAGTTTAGAAGGGAGAATGCAACAAATTGACTTTGACTTAGGCTTTGTTCTGAATCAAATTTCCACCAATGAATTAGGAAAAAGAAAAAATTTACATCATGACGTCTTTTTTATGTCAAACGTAACAATCACGTGTGTATTTGAACCAAATGTGACTATCCTCTCCATTTTCCAATGGTTATTTGAGATGTCAAATTACCTACTTACGACCTCGAACCAAGTCCCGCTAACTGCTTCTTGCTAACAAAGATAGCTTACTTGCTTACTTGTTAAGGCCTTACATTACACTCCTAAATGTGCATCTAACAAGCATAAGATAAGTGCTCATCTTTCAAGTTTCAACATTATTTACCATGGCATTCTGGCCTAATCTTGTAATACATGGCTATGTCCCCAAGACTAATGCAATCTGTTCCTTCCATCATCTGACTTCTTTATTAAATAAATATCTGTCTATCAAACTTTGTCCTGCAACATCAAACGTTGAATAGATGCATCGAAGGTAAATTTTTCCACTTTACAAGTTCAAACCGAAACCCAATCAAAACCAAAACCAAAATTTGCAATTCATCTCTAAATAATCATATGGCTACTACAGCTTTCATCCAATCTAATAATGTACAATTCATAAGACGACAAGATTCATATAAGCTTGTTTTCTACTACGCCAAATGCTAAATGGTGGGAGTAAAACAAATCTCATTAAAAGAGCCAAAACTTATATGTAACACCCCTTAAAATGAACCATAATAAAGTAAACTGAGTCAAATACGATAAGAGTTGGATATGGGGATTTTTTAAAAGTTGGAATTTGACCATGAAAGTTATCCAGTTGCTTTCATGGTGAAATTCTAATATGTTTCATATATAATATGCTGAAAGGAGCTTTGTTACCTTGCCTTTTGGTCAAGGCCGGAATATCAACAAAGTGGCTAGAAAGGATGAATAACAGAATTGGAGATCGATTGGAAACAAGGCTGTGATTGATATCATCAAAATTTGACCGAACTTCAACCAAAACGTGGTCGATTGGGAATGATGAACAAGACTAGGTGAGACTAAGTTCCAAATTTCAAGTCAATCGGAGTACGTTTGCTTAAGATATGATCGATTCAAATCAAACAATGCTCTTATTCGTATACATCAAGATCGTGTCCACTTCATTCGTATCCATCCACAAGCAGCATCCTTCGTACCGATCAGGGCCGAACTTCTTCGTATCCCACAAGTTCGTATCCTTTAAATCCATTCGTTCACATCATCAGATGCCACTCCTTTCGTATCCATCCAGTGTATGTTGCTTCGTATCCATTTAGTAAGCACCACGTCGTGTGACAATCCCACGTATCAACTCATTTAAACAATTTGTATCGATCGGTCAACAATCGATATGAAGCCCAGTAAACGATACAAAATAACTCCCAGGGTATCGGTGCGAAATACACTGGCTTCGTATCAATCCTATCTCTATGTACTTCATATCGATCCATCGGATGATCGATATGAGATAATGGTCACAGATTGATACGAAGGGAAGAAACTTGGATCGATACGAAGCAATTACCGATTGATGGATACGAAGGAGGCAAAGGAAGCAGTCAACACGGCATAAAAAGTGGATCGATCCTAAAATTAAGCGCCACGTCATTGATTAGCACATGCTTGGAAGCGATGCAAACAAATCGATGTGATGAAGACCGGTACGAATTAGACAGCACATTGGAAAACCAAACTTGCATCGATCATATCTCACAATTTACAAGTCCAAATATCACCAAATTTTCACAGGAGTTTGCATATAACCCCAAGAATGTCCATGCTCGATCTCAACTCGATTGGGCAAGATCTTGATCGATACGAATTTTATTCGTATCGATCATGGATCGAGTCGAAATCGCTCGAGATCGATCACGTGGGCCCACCCACGTGAGAGAAGGAGTCTTTCGAGATCTGGGCAGGATATTTGCAGCCTACACCTATAAATAGCAGTCCAAGAGCTTCAAAAAGGGGATCTTTTGGCTCTTCCACGTCCAGATCCTACCGAAACAACTTTTGTATTTCAATTCCACTGTTGTAATTCATTGTAACCAGCAAACAAAAATCAATAAAAGTCAGCCATTTCATAGTGGACGTAAGGCATATGCCGAACCACTCTAAATCTGTGTGTTTCTTTGTGTTTCCTTTTAAAATTTGAGTGTTCTTCACATTTATTTTCTCCACATTTCTGCTATCTGTGATCTGAAATTGTAAACAGGTGCTTTCATCGACAATGGGTGTTTGTAACCAATTTTGGCGCAAACATTTTGGTGTTTTCACCGAGAAAGGCTAGCATTCAGGGATTCTACAACCTTGATTTAGATTTGAAGGCTTAAGGACTTAGATTTGGAAAGCTATGGCAAGGCAATTGACAAGAAGAAAGAGGACTGAGAGGAGTCAACATGAAGGGAGTCAGTAGACTTCCTCGGAAGTGAATCGGGCCTCAGTCTTCATCATCCGGGACGAGATGGTGATGTGAGCTATGCATGAAGAAGTTCTAAAAAGACAAGAGGAGATGATGTAGAATCTGCTTCGACAAGTTGGACAAACTAGATTATAGAGTCAAGGGAAAGCAACTGCAGGATATGTTGGAGATAGGAGTCAGGAGCACGGAGCAACCAGAATTCAGAATAGAGCAGGACCATCAGGAGCTATGCAACACGGCGTTGATAGGGGAATGGATGCTCGTTCAAGGGAGTAGATTCCAGAACTCCTTCGTGAACTCGGGGGGTAGATTGGAGGCAATGGACAAGGACTACACCTTGGCGACAGCGACAGATTGACGGATATGGTTAGGCAAGCTATGAGAGGCAGATTGGTGAATAGAGACTTGGAGGATGTGAATGAGAGTCCCTTTGCTCGTACAATCAGGCAAGCTAGGAAACCGCCAGATTTCAAACTGCCAACACTGGAGATGTATGACGGAAGAATGGATCCCACTGTTCACTTGACAAGATACATGTGGCATATTGAAGTACTGGAGGGCAACAGAGGAGGTCATGACACGATGCTTCCCTTTGTATTTGATGGATATAGCAGCTTTATGGTTTAGATAGCTGGAAAGTGGCTCTATTGGCACATGGACGGAGCTAATTGAAAGGTTTATGAGACAGTTTCGTGTCCACAATTAGACCCAAGAATGTGATGACTTTGACGTCGATGAAATAGTGGAAGGGAGAATCGCTTAGAGATTTCTTGACCAGATTCAATGTGGCAGTGGCTTTGGTAGATCGACCTGATCCGTCGATGGTTTTGACGGCAGCAGTTTTGGGAATTGCAGACTCAAAATATCATTGGAACGGGACCCACCGATGAATCTCGGGGAGTTCTACCGTGAAGCGGAGAGATTCCAAAGGTAGGAAGTTGCGCAGGCTGAGAGAGAAGGCAAAGAGGCTGAAGCTTATGCAGTAAGGGGTGGAGGTCCACCTAGGGAGGACCCAACCAAAGATGATAAAGGAAAAAGGAAAATGAATGACAATGGTAGCACTTCGAAAAGGCCACGGAGAGAGTCAAAGTTTTCTTCTTACACAGATCTAATTAAAACTCTGGAGAGGATTTACTTGGACACTCGAGGGCACCTCCAGTATCGAAAGCCAGCAAGAAGGGAACCTTTTGAATACGAGCGGGCGTCGGGAAAGCGTTGTATATTCCATGAGCTGAATGGGCACAACGTGAACAACTGCAGACACTTGAAGGATATCGTTAAGGAGCATGTAAGGAATGGTCATCTACAACAATATGTAAGGAATCGAGCTGTGGCAGTGGAACAAGAGCGGCCACCGCCCACCTCGAACAAGGATGGAAATGTATCTAAAAATCGCCGGCTTGTAATCAACTAAATGAATGTATGACTTTGAATAAGTAATTAATTTGAATTTCTCAAAATTAATTTAATTTAGTTTGAATTCAAATTCAAATAAAAAATCAAATTTAGGGTTTAAATTTAAAAAATTAGCTTGGGGGGTTAAGGAAACGATTAATTAAAGCTTAACGCTAAAAAGTTAATTGGGGAATAAAATAATTCAATAGCTGAAAGTACAATAAACGCCCCTGAATAAGATAGTTGGCGACCTGAATAGGTTGATCGACCGGTCGCCCAAGGGTGGTCGATCGCTTGACAACAAAAGTTGCCAATGACGGCAAGGGTTTTATGCTATGTTCTATTCGGTTGTATGCTCCAGATTTACCTATGTCCTACCTACTTGCATCCTATGGTTCTGGTGCATTTCAACTCCTATAGATAGGACCCAATCATCTCCACTTTTATTCATATTATATTGGAGAACATGATGAAATTCCATCGTTGCTATCTCTCTAAATAAGATTTAGAAACTATGTAGAAAACTCAAGTAAGTATTCAATCTATTTCTTCCTCCAATCTATTCTTCTCCAATTGTTCTTCATCTAATGAATATATATACATCTTTCCTATTGTGTGTGTATGTGTGTGTCAAAAGAGAGAGATTCTGGAAGAAATAGGATGGTTGCAAATCCATTGAGTAAAGCCGAGGCTAATTTATGAGTGGAAACCTTAGTATTTCTTTTCAACAATCGTTTAATGTATTTCTTTTGGATTTGAATATGCCTTTAAGGATTTTGGTTTTTCGAAAATATGATAGATAAAACCTCCCAAAATTCCTTTTTATTATGAAATGTCAATCTATGTTGTTCTTTACATTAATTTGATGGAATTTATTTCGTTCACACAATTTTTGATAATTTCATTGTCTATTCCATTTCTCCTGCTTCTTTAGGTTAAATTGTGATTCTTCAATATAAGAAAGGGTTTAGATTACAAATTCTATTCATAGTTTATACCACTTATACTTATCTATTTCTTTGTAAAAAAAGGAGTTGAATAGAATATGGGGTTTAGACTGTAATTCTTATTATTTAAGATGTTCTACTGAATTGGTGTAATAAACTGAGTTTTTATTTTATTTGTGCGGTTAATTCCCCGCTATTACCCTGCTATAACACTGCTATATCTCATAGCGGATTTCTACCACAACGATTTTTCCATATAGCCTCAAATATGGCATTTCCGCTTTAAGCCCCGTTATTCCCGTTATTCGCGCTATATTCCGCTATTTCAGCTATATCTTCTTTAAAAGAAATAAATTGAAAAATTATGTTCATACATTATAAATATTATGAAATTAATTAATTTAATTGAATTTTTAATATATTTTCAGAAATTAAAATACTCTAATTTTCTACTAAATTCAATTATGTTATACAATAGTTTTACGTTTATTTACAGTATATTTACATATGTTTTTTATTCAAAATTATGTATGTATTAATTATAAATCGTTTGAATGTCAATTTTTTTTAGTTACCATTTATATATTTGTAAAAACAATAAGTATGGTTTTATATGATATTTTAGAGCTATCTGCTATATCCCACCATATTATCGATGTATCCTGACTTTTTGCATCTTCGCGCATTTAATCTGCCAAGTGCTTTAACTGCATAGTTTTTTATTTACAAGTTTGTTATTGCAATTTTGATTATGAATGTTTATTCCCTGTTTTGGACATTTGAATTCCATGAAATCTTGGGAAATTGAAGAAAAAGATTTGTAATAATAATTGGTTAGGGAATTGACATTAAACACTAGTTTAGGGTGTATAATCCATGCGTTTAGAAATTATTAAGCGCGAACAAGCACTCCGATCAGAAATCCTGTAACTGGTGCACTTTGAATCAAAATCATACCTTCCATCACAGTCTTTCCCTTCTCAACAACAGTTGGCCTAGCATACGGTGATTCAACAGCAAAGACTTTTCACCTGTCCGTCCTGACTGGTTCTGGACATTGATTCTTATAATGCCCAATCTGGTCGCAATTAAAGCATTTCACACCCTTCTTGTCTGTGGCCTTCTTTCCTTACCAGCTCGACATTCATGAACATAATGACCCTTCTTATCACACTTGAGGCAAACCAGATCAGCCTTTTCCTTTTTATCAGCTTCTCCATTTTGGGTTTCTTTCTTCTTAAAGAACTTCCTATTCTTACCCTGAGAACCCTGGGTTTCAACCCGCTTTTCCTTCCCATAAATAGCAATCATCTCCTCATTCCGGATTGCCTTTTCCACAACCACTTACTAGGATCATGAAGATGTGGCAAGGTCGTCTTAGCAATCTCGGGTCTTAGCCCTCGAATAAACTTCTCGTTCCTCTTAATGACAGTGTCAATGGTAGATTACCCATATCTGGATAGCTCATCAAACTTCATAGCATACTCAATCACCGACATCCCATCTTGCACTAAATCCATGAGATTTCTCATCTGTGACGACCCGGAAATTTTGACGAATTAAATTGAAATAATAATTGATTTTAAAATATTTAAAAGTTAATTTTAACTTGAATTCAAGATATCAATATTTACTTGATAATTAAATCATTGAATTATATAGTTTAAATATCGAATTTAATAATTGAAAATTGGGTAGATTGTTGAATCTGAAATTTGTAAGCCTGTTTAAAATAATTTGAAGGCTTATAAAATTTATAATGATAATACTGAAGATAATAGAATTGTTGAAATTTAAATTAAAGGTGATTTGTTCAATTAATAATATATCGTTTAAATCGATATTTAAAAATAGCCTTCCGAGGCACAGTCTCGGAATTCGACGAAACTAGTTCCATTGGATCCGTAATAGTTAGTTATCATCGGATTTCAATTTTCGTAGCAATCGGAGTTGTCGTTCGACCCTGCCAACTCAAAACGCTTAGAATTATTTTAATCAATTTAAATTAAAATTTATCGTTTACTTCCGTAACTCGCGCATACATTCAAATTGGCCTCCGAAACACGTTTCATTGTGTTCGGAACGCGGGTAAAACCCTATTAATGTCTTTCGGCATGTCTGATTTGGGGTTCGGGATTTTTCGTTATGCAACTCTAGATATTTTTAATATTTAATTTTATTATGTCAGCGTACTTTAGAAGCCGTTCCTTCCTTCCCAAACAAGCCTCTTCCTTTGCCTAAAATCGTATCTTTCTCCTTAGTTTCCCAAAAATCGAAATCAAAATTCATAGAAGTAATTTATGGCCGAACTTATAAAAAAAAGGCTTCCTCCTATTTCTTACACGCGCTCTCGTTCCTCTCCACTTTTCAGCCGATTCGAGCATGGATAAAAAGAAAAAGAAAATAAGGGCGTTCGAATCGTTGACAAGTTCGAGGAGGCGTTCCAATCAACTCGCGAGCGAGGGAGTGGTAGTTGGTGGTTCACGTTGCGGCTGGAGTTGGGCACGAGGCGGATTGGGCTAGGGTTCGTTTAGGGCAATTTAAAGTTTTGTTCGTGATGGGGGGCGGCTGCTAATGGTGGAGCGATTTGCGACATTGGTGAGGATGCACGCATGAGGCCAGGTCAACAAGTTCATGCGATTTTGAATCGCGAAAAGGCCTTTGTGTCCAGGGGGAGAGGCGACTGTGGTAGTGTTGATTTTGAGATCTGGAAGATAGAGTTCGCGATGCTTGGGTTTACGGTGGTGAAGGAAGAAGTCGCGCAAGGGTTATAGCAGCAGTTCGGGGTTGGGGCTTCTCATCTTCGTGCTGTGAGTAAATTTATTTAATTGTTTTAAATCATTTATAAGTTCTTTAAATTTAATGTCTATTTCGAAATTTGAATTAAGAACAGTTTGAATTATTATCAAATTAAGTATGTTAAATACTCTTTAAAAATAATATATATATATATATATATATATATATATTTTAAAACTTAATTTTTACTAATAATGTTAAATGTTAATGTGATTAGTATTTAAATAAGAGGTTGTTTACTTTAAGAATAATTAATGTTTGATAATTTATGAAATAAGATAGAGACTAATTAAGAAATTGATTTGTAATTAGTGATTGAATAATTCGTAAATTGTGATTTACAAATTGGGTAATTAGGTTTCCTAATTAATAATGAAGGTTAATAATAAATAGTTCGGGAGTAATGAATTAATAATTACTTGGGAAAGTAATAAAGTAATAATCACTGGATGAAATTAATTGGATGAAGGGATTGCAAAATTTTAGGTGGGCAAAAGGTGAGTAAATCTCAACCTGATGGATTTTTATTTAGTTTTATATGGTTAAATTTAAATAACTGAATGATTGGTTGAGTTGATTTGATGTGCACTGATGATGATGTGATCTTGGTTTTGATTTGGTTCTCGAGCTAGCTGTGGTTTAACTCCAAGTATTCTGATTTTAAAATTGTTTAAACTTAAATTATAATAAGAAGTTTACTGATTGGTGATTCATCGAAATTTGTAGGGTAATTGAAATGAATAATTTATTTATTTAAATTAATTAATAAATCGAGTTGATTAATTAGTAAGTAAAGGTTTGAATTCATTTTGGTTAAGTTAATTTAGTCGAATTAATATAGAGTAAATGAATGGATGGTTTGATAGATAATTACTTAATGAAATTAATAAAATAAAATTTCTTTACGAAATTAATCAAGGAATAAATTAAGATAGTTAATTAAGGAATAATTGATTTCTAAATGAAGTAAATAAAATATAGTTAATTACCATTGGAATTAATCGAAAATGATTAATATTGAGGTTTGATTAACGTAGTTAAATTTGATCGCGATAAATTAAAACATAATTGGTAATCCTCAATAAAAAAAATGATACGATTAAAGATTTGATTAATTAAGATTTATTAATTAATAAATAGGTGATTTTTGAGAAATCAATTAACGTAAGTAATTAAGGGTTAATGAAATTTAAATAGTTAATTAATGCGAGAAGTAATAAAAGATTACTTATCGATTTTGGTGAGAAGAATTAATATATTCAAGGTTAATTACTTTAATGGAAAAATTGAAAGGAAATTAATCCGGGGTGATTAATTAAGATAAAAAAATTGAAGGAATGGTCGATCAATTGATTTGAAATGAAGTAATGTTAAATGAAGAAATCTAAGAGGTAGAGGTTAGTAACTCAGTCAGGATTAATTAAATCAAATTAGTATGTGATTAAGTTTTGCTGATGTATGATTGAATAGTGTCGGATGCTTTGAATGAGTTAATATGAAATATTGTGTATTTCATTGGATAACTTATGTTAGAATGACATGTGACTCGAAGGGGCTGGAATCGGATATTGGGGATACCCGAAACCACTTCGAATTTTGTATAAGTTGACATGAGGAATTGATAAGTTTGAGTGAAAGGATATGAATCGGATTATTTAAACTTAAATTTTGACACTTAGAAAACTTATTTGAAAATAAGTCAGGTCGATATCTTGTTGTGACTTTGTAATTTGATTTGAGTTACCCGGGTTATATAAGTTGTTCGCTTTGCATTGTATGTTGGTTGAATTTACTCACGCTGGTTTCCAGCCTGACCCGGGTGTTACTTTGGTGTAATGCTCGGGTCAGACCGAGTATTACAAATTTTCAGGTAGGACGTTCTGGAGTTCAGGAGGAGAGCTGGATGGCAGGAGCGTATAGAGTATTTCCGCTGTATTTATATTATTGTTAATCTGAGTCATGATAATTGTAAATATTCAGTGACTGTATATTATGTGAAACTCTGATGTATATTAAATATAATCGACAGTTATAATATTCCTTTGTAAACTATTATTATTTATTATTATATTTTATCCGCTGCGATTGTGAGTTGTTTGGTATTTCTGTTCTTCTTCTTCTATCTCTTTCTTCTTTTTC
Source organism: Allium cepa (assembly GCA_030765085.1). Lineage (NCBI taxonomy): Eukaryota > Viridiplantae > Streptophyta > Magnoliopsida > Asparagales > Amaryllidaceae > Allium > Allium cepa. The sequence goes on from CM060929.1 coordinate 568,550,026, forward strand.
ATAACTATCTGGAATTTTCGGGTTAGAAAATTTCGGGTCGTTACATTTGGTATCAGAGCTGAAAGGTTAAGCGAGAACCTTGGCTCTAGTGGGGATTACTCATTAAATAGAGTCTGGAGTACTCTAGAATGAGTTATATATATATATATGAGCGCGTACTTGTTATTTTATGATATAAAGATTTTAAATGATTTTATATAAAATATATATTTTTGATATCTAAAGCAAGAATTCCTTCTAATAAATATTAAAGTGATTGGTTGTTAAATTATTAGAATTAAATTAAGAAGTAATATAATACAACCATATTAAAACTTAAATCACTTGGAAATGAAATTCTAAATTCTATCCCAGGATTTGAAAATTTTGTTTCAAAGTAATGAATAACAATAACTAAGTATTATTTGGATAACTGAGATTTGTTGTAAACAATGGGTTGTTTGAAATTTGATTTGAATTTAAAACCAAGGGTGGTTTAAAATTGTAAAACATGGCTGGGAGGGCCAAGAAATAAACATGTGTATATATATATATATATATATATATATATATATATATATATATGGATATACACGATATCAAAGATAATTTGAAATAAACTCCAAGAGGTTGAGTTTTGAGTATTCCTGAGGTGTGATGTAAAAACCCAAAGTGAAATAAGTTTTGAACTTATAAGAGGGAAAGAATTTTGAAATACGAAGCGGAAATTCAACTTGAGTAAGGTTGATTGGATTAAGTAAATTGGAATTTAACTTAGAAAAGTTAAATAAGTGTAGAAAAAGCAACCAGAATCGGAAATTTCATGATGAAATTGGAATTTAACTTGGGAAGTTAAATGGTTTATTTGAATTGGGAATTTGTGTGATCTCAAAGCGGGTTTGAGATTTAAAATTTGAAAATAGATGGGCATTTTAAAATAAATTGGATAATATCATCCTATTGTTAATAAAAATCTTTAAATTGAGAATGATATTGTATCAATAAAATAAATTTGAATAATTGAATTGTAAAATAAACTTGTTTAAGAACTGGCTTCAAGCGGGAAGATAAAATGGAATAATAAATTAAATTCTTAAAATAAAATTGAATTGAACCTTAAAATACATAGATAAAATCCAATTGGATTGGTGATTGAAGATGTATAAGTTTTAAATTTGAATAGGAAATTAAATTGGATTATTTTGAAATAATTTGAATTGAAATGGGTTAAATGGATAATAATTCAAATTGATTGGAATAATTTGAAATTATAATTAAAGTTGAACAGGTTTAGAATCAAATGGAATTTGATTTAAATTGGAGAAGGAATCAAGATTGATTCAACTTGAATTGGGGATTAATCAAGTCCAATGGAATTTGGAGTTATTTGAATTGAATTGTTGGGAAAGAGAACAGTTTGACTCTTGATTACTTTCAATATAGATTGTTTTCATATAAACTTATTTTTCTAAGCTATTAAATATATACAACCTTTCTTTTTTTAAAGCTAACTTATTATATATTTGTTTTACCATTATTTTTGGAGCTATGTAACCATTTTCAACCCTTTCCTAAATTGATTACTAATTTTAAACTATGTTACAAATTAATTACTATCTTACTACTATTTTACAGTTATCCTAAATTTATGAAACTATTTAACTATTTTCAACTATTTTACAATTAGTTAGCTATTCTATAGCTATTTTGCAAACTAATAATTATTTTTCCACTACTTATTTATTAAAAAAAAAATTCAAGCTAATTTCTAAATATACAGTGGTCGGAGTTCAAACTGTTATTGATTTAATACCCAACTGAGATAAGAATTGATGTGATAATCCAATTGGGGATTAAGGCAATTGTAAATAAGTGACGGGAAATTTAAGGAAATGTGAATAGAAAGGAAATTGATTTGGCCGATAATAGATGGAAATAAATACGTAGGATGTACGTATATTATTCTATTCGCATAATGGTTTGATCCAGATTTGAGCACAGAATTTCGAGATAGTTTATCGATCCGAGTTGGGATTTTTTCACTCGATTTTCGACGGAGAACCTGGATATGGATTGTTGATTGGTTCTGGATGTTCTCTATCATAGTTATAGCTATGCAAGGAGAATGACGGTTTCTAATCAAGAAACCAGATCTGAGTCCGCACTAGGAAGTCGGGTGGACGATACTAGTTCGGAAGAGAAATTGTGTGATCGAGTGAGCGATCAGATTGGTATAGCGTACGGATGATATGTGTACATCGTACGGATTTAAATGAAATTGATATTGGAAAGAGTAATCAAATTTGAATATTTGATTTTTAATAAGCAAAGTTATATATCTTTGTTATGTAAGATAAATCTTTCCTTGTGGAATTTATTTCTGGAAGAGAAAGGGGTTTCTGAAAATGTTGAAGTATAAAAGGAATTTTATACAAGTTTGAAATGATCCAAAGTTTTAAAAATTATATATATCTGTATATATATATATATATATAAAGGATCTTATAAGGATTTTGGAAAAGGTTTTGAGAACCTTTGGATTTGGAAAGGCTTTTGATTTTTGGGTAAAATCAATATTGAATTTGGAAAGCCTAGTTTGAGAATTATCGATTTTGGGATAATCGATTTAGTATAAATGAGCTTTGTATGAGATCATACTAGGTGTATGATTTGAAGATACTATGTGTATAGTATAAAATGTTTTGATGATGGCTCTGGGGAAAAAGGCGCTCCCTTGAAATGAACTTCTCAGGGTGCCACCGGGTGGTGCTGCCTTGAGCCCAAAGGGGTTCTAAAGTTGATCCTGTGAGGAGTCCGGACAAAACTAGTTCCTGAGGATTATCGGGTAGCGTAAGTCGATGGCGTTGATGCCTACAGAGGCATTTGGGTTATGCTGTGACGGCAGTGTAACCCGATGTCGCTGCGATCTACTGTGGAGACCATAGCGAAAATCGTGTGGAGGATGAGTGTCAACGGTCTACACTTGATTTTGCCGGGAAGGCAACGCAACATCGGTAGGCTACGATCTATGGTCAAGTGGAGTGGAGAAGTTTCATTTTTGGCAGCGAAATTCGATGGTGTTGATGCCTACAGTTATATGGGTTTTTGCTATGATGGCTACGTAACCCCAGTTGTAGCTGCGATCTGTCGTGGGTTCCATGGTGTAATCGAGGGGCGGGGAGGCCTACAATTATCTGTGGATTTTGTCGGGACGGCAACGTAACCATCGGGTTAACTGCGACCATGGATGGGGGTGATGATTTCCAGAGCATTCACACCAAAGATATTTCCTCTATTTTCAAAAACTGTTTTATGTATTTTCAATAAAATAAAGTTCCAAGTATTTTCACTGAGTGTCGAAAACGGGTTTACCAAGTACTTATAGATTTTCAGTTCTACGCCTGATCAACGTATGACTGAATTTCTGTGAGAACAAGGATAGACTGATTGAGACATCGAGTTACAAAGGGTATTTTTATAAAGAGTTATTTTAATAGTATGATGTGAAATTAAAAGCATTTCTAAGATTTTCAAACAAAGATGTTGGAACTTTGGAAAATCGAGGGAAACCCAAACTGAAATTATAAAATAAAATTGAAACTCGGGAATTTTAAAGAAGTGATTTTTATTATTTAAAATTGAATATTGATTTGAAGATTTAAAGTAAGATAATTGGTTAAATAATTGTTTGATTGAATATGTTATAATTTTTTTTTAACTTTGGTAAATAAATGGATTGTAAATGAATAATGGAGTTTGGAAATGAGTTAGAATTGTAAATAGAATTCGAGTGGGATTTGATAATGAATTAAATAAGAGAAGTGATTATAATAGTAATAGTTTGAGTTACAAAACAAAACCCAAGTGAATAGAAATAAATTGAGAATAGCCTTGTATTAATAAAGTAAATTCGATAATGAATTAAGTGGGTAAATTAAGAAGTTAAAATGGGTGTGAATAAATTAAAATGGATTGGAATTAAATAAAATTGAGTTGGAATCAATTTTAATTGGTTATAAAACTTTAATTACTGATTCACATGGATATTATCAAATTGCGTAGAAATGATTGTCGTTCAACGTAAACGAGATTTAATTAAATTCTATGAATTAGTGAAAGCAAATATAATTGATTTTTGAATCAACTGTTATGAATACGAGTTGTTTTGCTTAAAAATGAATTGAATGCAAGCAACTACATTGTAAACCCTTAAATTGAATGAAATGGCATATGAATTGGTTGAAAACAATTGAATCAGCTTTAAGATTATATAAATCTCTTATGGAAAGGTTTTGGTGCTTGTTTCTTATGATATACATGTGTTTAGCTATTGAAAGTAAGTGAGAAACTAATAAATTTTCAATATATGGCACTTACATATTTAAATTGAGTAAGTACAGGTACAGGGAAGCCGTTTGGCTAGATTTTGGATATGCTAATTGCTAAAATAAATAAGCTGCTTGCTTAAAAAGCTAAATAAGGTACGCCTACGCAATAAAAATAGGAAATATGATCTGTTTTTGCTTTTTCCGACCTTGTGGGTCGATGTATACATATTTATATATATTGTCAAATTGCAAAAGCTCCTCCGTACAAAGGAGACTCTGCCAAATTTTTTTGAAAATTTGGGAGTTAGAATTTTTTTTTAAAAAATCTGGTTAACAACAAAACAATTTTAAAATTGGAAATTATAGTAAACTAGTAAATGGAACTAATATGAATCAGTTAAATGAAGGATAAAACTCAATATTAGAAATCGAAGATAAATTGAATTCATATGAAACGGCGAAAACAAATTTGAATAGAAGTGGGTATGAAACTTATCTAAAGAGATGTATAAAATGATTTTGGAATATTGTGATTGGATATTAGTGCTAAGCAGGATATGCAGGTATTATAAAAGAGAAAAGGAAATTGGATTTGATTCCAAATGATAAATGTGAATTGCCCGACAAAAGGTATGTATTTAAATATCTGTATGGAATTGGATTGGGTTTTTGATGTAGCCACTTGGCTTTTTATTTTCTTTTTGGAATTTGGGAGCCCGTAGAGGCCTTTTGTAGTAGTACCGAGCTAGCTGCGCAAAGGGAACGCTGGCAAAAAATTTCGGAAATTTAGGGAGTTAGAAAAAATTTTGGGAAAATTTTTGATAATTCAAAATTTGGTTTTATATTGAAATCTAAAGAAGTGAGCAAAAGGGTATTGCGTGGAAGCTATAGAAGGTTTTAGGAAGTTGATTAAAGATAGTAGGTCTTTAATAAAAGATAGTTGGTAGGATGTTGAATAGTGGGTTTTGGGAAAAGATAAACGGGTATTGGACCATTCTTCCTAATTAGTAATTTCGGGGACAAAATTCTTTTAAGGGGTGAGGAATGTGACGACCCGGAAATTTTGACGAATTAAATTGAAATAATAATTGATTTTAAAATATTTAAAAGTTAATTTTAACTTGAATTTAAGATATCAATATTTACTTGATAATTAAATCATTGAATTATATAGTTTAAATATCGAATTTAATAATTGAAAATTGGGTAGATTGTTGAATCTGAAATTTGTAAGCCTGTTTAAAATAATTTGAAGGCTTATAAAATTTATAATGATAATACTGAAGATAATAGAATTGTTGAAATTTAAATTAAAGGTGATTTGTTCAATTTTAATAATATATCATTTAAATCGATATTTAAAAATAGCCTTCCGAGGCACAGTCTCGGAATTCGACGAAACTAGTTCCATTGGATCCGTAATAGTTAGTTATCATCGGATTTCAATTTTCGTAGCAATCGGAGTTGTCGTTCGACCCTGGCAACTCAAAACGCTTAGAATTATTTTAATCAATTTAAAATAAAATTTATCGTTTACTTCTGTAACTCGCGCATACGTTCAAATTGGCCTTCGAAACACGTTTCATTGTGTCGGAACGCGGGTAAAACCCTATTAACGTCTTTCTGCATGTCTGATTTGGGGTTCGGGATTTTTCGTTATGCAACTCCTGATATTTTTAATATTTAATTTTATTATGTCAGCGTACTTTAGAAGCCATTCCTTCCTTCCCAAACAAGCCTCTTCCTCTGCCTAAAATCGTATCTTTCTCCTTAGTTTCCCAAAAATCGAAATCAAAATTCATAGAAGTAATTTATGGCCGAACTTATAAAAAAAAATGGCTTCCTCCTATTTCTTACACGCGCTCTCGTTCCTCTCCACTTTTCAGCCGATTCGAGCATGGATAAAAAAAAAGAAAAAGAAAATAAGGGCGTTCGAATCGTTGATAAGTTCGAGGAGGCGTTCGAATCAACTCGCGAGCGAGGGAGTGGTAGTTGGTGGTTCACGTTGCGGCTGGAGTTGGGCACGAGGCGGTTTGGGCTAGGGTTCGTTTAGGGCAATTTAAAGTTTTGTTCGTGATGGGGGGCGGCTGCTAATGGTGGAGCGATTTGCGATATTGGTGAGGACGCACGCGTGAGGCCAGGTCAACAAGTTCATGCGATTTCGAATCGCGAAAAGGCCTTTGTGTCCAGGGGGAGAGGCGACTGTGGTAGTGTTGATTTTGAGATCTGGAAGATAGAGTTCGCGATGCTTGGGTTTACGGTGGTGAAGGAAGAAGTCGCGCAGGGGTTATAGCAGCAGTTCGGGGTTGGGGCTTCTCATCTTCGTGCTGTGAGTAAATTTATTTGATTGTTTTAAATCATTTATAAATTCTTTAAATTTAATGTCTATTTCAAAATTTTAATTAAGAACAGTTTGAATTATTATCAAATTAAGTATGTTAAATACTCTTAATATATATATATATATATATATATATATCTATTTTAAAACTTAATTTTTACTAATAATGTTAAATGTTAATGTGATTAGTATTTAAATAAGAGGTTGTTTACTTTAAGAATAATTAAGGTTTGATAATTTATGAAATAAGATAGAGACTAATTAAGAAATTGATTTGTAATTAGTGATTGAATAATTCGTAAATTGTGATTTACAAATTGGGTAATTAGGTTTCCTAATTAATAATGAAGGTTAATAATAAATAGTTCGGGAGTAATGAATTAATAATTACTTGGGAAAGTAATAAAGTAATAATCACTGGATGGAATTAATTGGATGAAGGGATTGCAAAATTTTAGGGGGGCAAAAGGTGAGTAAATCTCAATCTGATGGATTTTTATTTAGTTTTATATGGTTAAATTTAAATAACTGAATGATTGGTTGAGTTGATTTGATGTGCATTGATGATGATGTGATCTTGGTTTTGATTTGGTTCTCGAGTTAGCTGTGGTTTAACTCGAAGTATTCGGATTTTAAAATTGTTTAAACTTAAATTATAATAAGAAGTTTACTGATTGGTGATTCATCGAAATTTGTAGGGTAATTGAAATGAATAATTTATTTATTTAAATTAATTAATAAATCGAGTTGATTAATTAGTAAGTAAAGGTTTGAATTCATTTTGGTTAAGTTAATTTAGTCGAATTAATATAGAGTAAATGAATGGATGGTTTGATAGATAATTACTTAATGAAATTAATAAAATCAAATTTCTTTATGAAATTAATCAAGGAATAAATTAAGATAGTTAATTAAGGAATAATTGATTTCTAAATGAAGTAAATAAAAGTATAGTTAATTACCGTTGGAATTAATCGAAAATGATTAATATTGAGGTTTGATTAAGGTAGTTAAATTTGATCGGGATAAATTAAAATATAATTGGTAATCCTCAATAAAAAAAATGATACGATTAAAGATTTGATTAATTAATAAATAGGCAATTTTTGAGAAATCAATTAACGTAAGTAATTAAGGGTTAATGAAATTTAAATAGTTAATTAATTCGAGAAGTAATAAAAGGTTACTTATCGATTTTGGTGAGAAGAATTAATATCATAAAATTATTCAAGGTTAATTACTTTAATGGAAAAATTGAAAGGAAATTAATCCGGGGTGATTAATTGAGATAAAAAAAAATGAAGGAATGGTCGATCAATTGATTTGAAATGAAGTAATGTTAAATGAAGAAATCTAAGAGGTAGAGGTTAGTAACTCAGTCAGGATTAATTAAATCAAATTAGTATGTGATTAAGTTTTGCTGATGTAAGATTGAATAGTGTCAGATGCTTTGAATGAGTTAATATGAAATATTCTGTATTTCATTGGATAACTTATGTTAGAATGACATGTGACTCGAAGGGGCTGGAATCGGATATTGGGAGATACCCGAAACCACTTTGAATTTTGTATAAGTTGACATGAGGAATTGACAATATTGAGTGAAAGGATATGAATCGGATTATTTAAATTTAAATTTTGACACTTAGAAAACTTATTTGAAAATAAGTTAGGTCGATATCTTGTTGTGACTTTGTAATTTGATTTGAGTTACCCGGGTTATATAAGTTGTTCGCTTTGCATTGTATGTTGGTTGAATTTACTCACGCTGGTTTCCAGCCTGACCCGGGTGTTACTTTGGTGTAATGCTCGGGTCAGACCGAGTATTACAAATTTTCAGGTAGGACGTTCTGGAGTTCAGGAGGAGAGCTAGATGGCAGGAGCGTATAGAGTATTTCCGTTGTATTTATATTATTGTTAATCTGAGTCATGATAATTGTAAATATTCAGTGACTGTATATTATGTGAAACTCTGATGTATATTAAATGTAATCGACAGTTATAATATTCCTTTGTAAACTGTTATTATTTATTATTATATTTTATCCGCTGCGATTGTGAGTTGTTTGGTGTTTCTGTTCTTCTTCTTCTATCTCTTTCTTCTTTTTCATAACTATCTGAAATTTTCGGGTTAGAAAATTTCGGGTCGTTACATCATCAATACCGATTTGGCAATTTCTGATAGTAATCTCTCTTCAAATCTCCTTTGAAATACAGCCTAAATCAGCAAAGATCCATTCACAATGCAATAGCCAATTCTCAACTTCTATAGTATCATCCGTTCATAAAAATGGCTTCTTGATCTCAGCTTCTATAGCATCCTCCGTTCACAAAATTGGCTTCCCACCGAGACTGGTCTAATCTCTTCTCAACTTAGCATAGTTGTTTCCAACTGGAGCCAGGAGATTAGCTCCTCCAACATTCCCAGCTACTCTAGCCACTGCTCTAGCTTGCACTAGGTTGATGAAGAACTTATAAATCATCCTCATATTTATTGGCGGATTTCCAGCACCTACATTGGCATCTAAAAATTTGATTAGCATTTTCCTATCGACCCTGGTTTCTCCTGTTAGGTTGAGCATTTCCATTTGTTGTAGTTCTCCCTCCACCAGAATTTCCTCTTTCATTTCCTGCTTCCATATCTTCCTTCTCGTAAATCTGCATATATGAAGCTTTGTAAGATACAAAAGAATGGTCTAAGCGAGAGAGGAATATGGACTTACATATGTTAAAACACAAGTATGCTACTATAGAGTTAACCCAAACCCCGACCTTATTTTTCGATTCATTAGATTAGGTTTTGAAAAATATTTTTAAGTTTGAAATTTCTTTTTAAGTTTTCATAAACATATGCACTGATACCAAATTGTAACATCCCCCACTTAGTGGCCCAAAACTAACGGCAATGGATGATGTAGTCATCCATAGTTATTAATTCTCGATGACCAAATGCGATAATGTTAGATGCATTGATATAACTAAAACACATGGATATGAAAAAATTATTAAAACCATTAAAAAAATTCACATTCCATTTCAAATCATACTTGAACATAATTATATAATGCAAAATTCAAGAATCGCGTTCAGAGAAAATATAATTATTACAAAATACGCCAAGAGCGACAGATAAAGATGCCCCATCGGATGATCAGAGTCTATACATAGGCAATTAAACAACTTTGCCTTTATATCAAAACACAACGAAATCAAATAGAAAGAAACTCCTATTAGCTAGCTTTCCTCCTGCACGTCTCCGGAAGCTTATTCTTTTAAGGGAGAACCTGAAAACATCAACTCTCAAATTACTCAAAATTGATTGAACACACGAGAGTTTAAGGAAAAACATAAACTTCGAGCCAGACAAAAAGCCTGGTATGAATAATAATCTACCACCTCAAAACATTTAAATATCTAGTGAGACCATACCGCTTAGCGGAACGGGTTTTCCGCTCACTATTATCTTACTAAAAATTTATAATAATCATATACTGTGCACCTGCATTCGCAATGGTTAATAACATACCAATTTAAAATATCATGATGATAAGAAAATTTGCAATATATTCTGGATTTCCTATCCCCATTTATTTGACAATCTATCTTAGTTATAGTTTCTAGGGTCATTATTAACCTATTAGTTTTCATGGGCTGACTAATAACCTTTCTAAACTATTATGGACAATCTGTCTGGTTTCATAACATTCATGGGATCACAAAGAACCTATTGGCCCCTGCTAATAACTTCATTCAATTATTTCGTGGGTTCTCTTTGAACCTATTGGTATCTCCAATAACTTCTTTCATATCATAGTTTTCATGGGTTGACTATGAACTTATTGATCTTTGTCAATAACTTTATCCGGATATAGTTCATGGGATCACTACCAACCTATTGGCCCTACCAATAACTCCCACCAAACATAGTTTTCATAGATTTACTATGAACCTATCTAAACTGACAATTGATCCATCTTTGGACATCCTATGTTGCACGACCTGACCTCCTTGATGCAACTCTACTTATAAAGGAGTTAACTCAACTTACATTCACTACTAGGTCAATCTAGCTAGTTATTCTGTCCTTTCTCCCCAAAATATAGTTATGGGTTTAATTATAAAGTGATTATGTTTATAACACACATAGTAACTGATCATAACATATTAAACATGGTTAATATTTTTAACCTATTATTTTTATCAAGGAAATCTTCCTAAAAAACTCCATAATTGAAATCCATTTCAAAGCTCTTTTATATTGCCATGGGTTTTCCTTTAAAAATGAGACGGGGTCCTTTTTTTGAAACTAAGGCTTTCGAAACCTTAGAACTTTACTTTCTAAACCATTAGAATATATCTTTCGAAAACATTCAAATCTTCTTTTTAGAATACTTAAACATATGCCTTTCGAAACACTTTAGAAGATCTCTTTTGAAAGCATCAAAGCCTTCCTTTTGAAACCATCAAAACATTCCTTTTGAAAGTATTAAAGCATATCTTTCCAAGTTATAAGCATAGCTTTGAAACCGTTTGAAAGTGCCTCTTTAAAAACCATTGGGTTTAACCTTAAATATAACTTTTAGGTCAAAGTTTATATAAGCGAAAGTAACCCTTTCGAAACCATTAATCTTCAAATAAAATAACTTGAGGAAAACAGATGGCTTCGGAACCATCCTTTCAAAAGCATTAGTCTCTAAGTAAAATAATTGGAAGGATAGCTTCAAAACAACCTTTCGGAGCCATTGCCATTGAAACTTTTAATACAAGTGGCCACTAGAGCCCTTTCAAAAGCATCGAGAAGCTGCTTTTATATTTATAAAACAAAAGCGTACCTTTTGAATTCATTGAAAACATCAACATATTCGAAAGGTATGAAGACGGCAGCAAAGTTTTGACCGGGTTCAAAACTACCCTTTCGAAAGCTCCATTTTAAAACATAATATGCGGCAACTCATTAGAAAGCTTCCCTTTAAATCAAAAACGAGGCAATCAATTCGGAAGCCATATAACTTCAACTCTTTCTAAAGCATCTTTTAAAACAAAGCAAGCGACATCTCTGTCAAAAGCAAAACAAAGGCCCATCGTGATTTGAAAGATATTTAAAATGGCCCGGACCCCTTCGAAAGCATGGTTTTGACTCTATACCTTCCACCTTTCTTCAATCCACTACGTATCAAAGCATTGATACCATGTTTATTGGTTTCAATTTGGTTGGGGGCGGAGGTATGGGGTCGAAAGGTGGCAAATGGAAGTGGCGAAGTAGTAAATTTAAGCAAAACTGTTTTGTTGCCTTTTAAAGTAAATACTTTTCAATTAACTTGCCTTATTTGTAAATATATAATTGGTTGCCATAACCTATACAATTTTTTTCTTCTAAAAGCTGCTGAATTCTTCTAGCAATAATTAAAAATTATTAGCAAAGAAGCCTATCCCCTTAACAAAACAATTAAGACATTTAAGACATCCAAATTAATTAATTTAATTTCCATAGTAAATTCTTAGGAAAAATCCCAGAAAATAATCATAATTAACTTTTAACATGTTATCTAACATATATAAATTTCAAACCAAAAATCCTCTATATAATAGCCAAAATAAATTTTAAACCCAACTATTTATTTCTTCTATCAAAAATTCATAATAAACTATCCATAGCTTGGATGATTATAAAAATTTTAATCCATCTTCAAAATAATGTTTTACATAACACTAAAATCCTCATGGCATTCAAAACCCAATATATACGATTTTAGCCTTAAAATTGGATCAATATTTATCAAACATACTTGTTTAAATCAAACGGGCATGTAATCCAAGCATATTATCATTAAAACCATAAAAACATATTTAAAAATAAAAATAAAACCTAAAGTTAAAATGCTCTTTAAAACAAAAATGAGATGGTTTTGATTATTATTCATCTTGCTTTGGATAAAAAACTTGAGATTTGATCTTGATTAATCCTCCTTTGCTTGAATCCTAAGCTTTAGTTAATTTTTAATCTCCTTTCCCCCTAGGTTATGGTAGGTTTTGAGCTTCCCTTTCTTACGTTTTTGAATTATGAACGTATGGAATGAAAAATGAGAATAAGGGTTTAGGGGTTAAAGAATTATGATGGGGGGTTATTTCTATAATACCCTTGCCTTATTCTCTTATTAGTTAACTTTTAAAACTATTTCCATAAACCCCTTCTTTTACGTTTTAGTTAAGCACGACCTCTATTTAATTTCAAATCTCAATCTTCTTATCACTCTAATCTTTACGTTAATCTATTTAATTAATCTAATTAAATCTTCTGAATAATGTTATTTAAAATTAGGGGCGTAGCACTTAATGAGAATTAGATCTTATACCAACTAGAGTTGGGGATTCATGGAATGCGAGGAGTATCTATTTTCGAACAGCAAGCATTCAAGAGCAAAATGGGTTTATGTAGGTGGTTTGCATCTATTTTACTACATCACTAGTTAATCTCTTATAATCCTTTAATTATCTATGGATTAGGGCCTATGTTTTGGATTAATTATGTTAATCATTGATTTGGACAATAATTATAGGCAAAAAAATCTAAAATTTATATTAGTTTGAATATAAGAAATGATAGAATTGGATCATTATAGATATATGGTTGAAATTTGTGAATTTGGAAAAGAAAATTGATATTATATGACTAGAATGCATTGATGAATACATGATTAATGAAAGTTGAAACGTGTGATGATAATTTATATAACTAGAGAATGAATGTCAAAACTTTATAAATATATGTATGTATGTATGTATGTATGTATAAGTAAAAGAAAAGTGTTAATATGAGTTTAAGGTACACATACATGATATATGTTAAATACTATGTAAAATCACGTAAAAACAATATAAAATGATTTCTACAGTGAAATAGTATATTTAGTAATATTAATAACAATTAAAATATATTTTTAATGATTCTACATATATTGTTAACTGTGAAAAATGTAGGTTTTACGTATAAAGGGTATTTATATCAAATATACATTATATAAGTAAATAAATAATATGGAAAGTAACTATAAAGTTACGTATGGTATTTCAAATGGTAAATAAAATTTATTTCAAATCTCCAAATATTTCACATAATATTTTGAAATGTTTAAGGTAAAGGGTTTTAATTTGAAATTTTGAAAACTAGTTTAATAAACAAAGGGATTTAAAGCCATTTTGATATGATTTTGATGCAAATATCTTCATGCACTAAAGTATAATGATACAAGATAACCATATCAAAATTTGAGAGAAAATAGTTTGGAAATTCGATCAAAAAATAAAGAGGACTTTAAGGAACAAAAATTGAAAAAAAATAGGTTGTTGACTGTTAGTTGACCTATGGAAATCCCAACATCCAACTTATAGTTGTTGACAGAGCCAGTATGAACCTGGACCCTATAGAGCCTATACAAAATAGGCAATCGATTCGTGTTCCATCTTAACTCATATGTGAGGTTGGATAGGACATGTGGATGATTAGTATTAATGCTTCTTGGACAAAAATATATTATGGGTGGCGTTTAGCCAACATTTGATGTGATTTTCCAACTTGATTTAATTGAGTGATTGGATGTATGTATACTGATATAAATAAATATATATATATATATATATATATATATATATATACACACACACACACACACACACACACACACATACATATGAATAATTGACTGCTATTGCTGGGATTGTTTTCTATTGATTTTTCAGACCTCTGTTGATTATCGTGGTAACACTATTGTTCAGTTATCCGAGGATTATCTAAGATGCATGTAGTTTTACAAAAATGGTTTTGTAAATCGTGTATGAAACCATGTCCATTAGATGATTCAGCCATGTGTTAATGCAATAGGGTAGGCTTGGCTCTATATGTGGATTAGACCATATCATTGACAATTGTAACTGCATTAGACTAAGAATTTGATTCATGAGGTAGCCATATTTATTGTATTATTAACAAACTTGATAACTGCAGGTGAAATGAGACTAAGGTATGACGTTTAGCCTAGTGATCTTACTATTAATTGGGAATAATTAGAGTTCATAGTAAAGTAGACATACATCACTCACAAGACTATAGTCTGGCCCTCTCTATGTTTTTCCCTTTTTATTTCATAACCCAGTTAATGGAGTTTGGTATGTTGCATCGATTAACATTTAAATATGTAGATGATGATGACATTACTGGTATATATAGCTTTGTATGTGAATACTCATCTGACAATGTATACATGTGTATCTAGAATGGATTGGATATAAGTGTGTGGTTTATGTTCACATTTGGATGTATTGGTTTGAATAAAGTAATATTTTAATTATATTATATTATATGTTTGTTACCTTTAGCTGTGAGTTCAAAATGAGATGGACAAATATGTTTATATTGTCTCTTGTGATCTTAACCTAACGATGTGTCATTTCTGGTTTTTGGGGTTTACACTATAAGTAATTAGAAGGCCGAAAATGGCAGGTTGTTATATTTACATCTAGTAAAAAATTTCAGATTAAAATATTAAATTTTAACATCTTTAAGCATAAATTTACTGCCAAAACTACTAATTTTCAACCTAAAAAAATCATAATAAATAATTTTATAATTCGAAAATTATGAAAATTAAAAGCCACATACTAGAAAATAACTCGGTACCAATCTAAAGTGATCGGTACCAACCATAATTTCGAACTTCTAGACTTCTTCCTACCTTCAACTTGAAGTCTTCGTCAAAGTCTTGTGGTCTAATCCCCAAGCCTTGCTCCTATACCAACTAGATCTGCAGCTAACTCCACTAAGCTAAAATCATCTCATCACCGATAACTCCAACTAATTCCAAATGGCCTGGGACCAAAATTTTGGGTTCCTCCCCTCCTCTAGGGCGCTTCCTCCAAATTTCATCCAATTATGATCAATTTTGACTCATTTTTTCCTAATTCGATGTCTTATTTTCCTAACTTCACTAAAACACTAGCAGACCATATATAAACTATCATACATAAACATCCATCAAACATATACTAGTAATCCAAATAATATTAGCATATAAATTCTAGCTTAGATCTTACTTTACACTAACATGACAATATGGTCAAAAGGGGGTGTAAAACCATTTCAAATCAAATCCAGTCTTTTTATTTTCAGCCATAATCATTTTTAAAGCTGCAATTAGAGTTAAAAAAATATTTTACTATCAAAATCATGTTAAGAACACAAATTTTTACTATGTGAAAAAGCATAGAATAGTGAGAGATCAAGAACCACTAACCTATACTCAAATTACCACTTTAAATTCTCAAATTCGATATGGATAGCCAAGAATACGAAATTTCCAGGCACCAAAATGATAAATCTATTATCCTCTTTGCCAATTACACTTAAAATGATGAATCTGGCTAAGATTAATAAGGAAAAGATCAGTTTTTTGATTAAATTAGAGTTAATTAAAGTTAGGAACTATTTTTGGCAAGAGGGAAATGAAAGGGATCAGTCCCGACATCCCCAATTAGGCATGATTCTTGAAATTCATTAGTAGATCTAAGTATAGGTTTGATTTAATTGCCTGCTAATCTGTCCAACATCAAATAGAATTTGAAATGGCCATTTCTCTTAAATGCTAAGTATGTTTTCCAATTATGACCACTTTATGAAAAGTGAAACCACAAACCCAGTCTAATGGAAGTGGTTTCAGACCCTAGTTCTTCCCCTATCAAAGTTGTTGGATTTATAATAATTTTTAGGTCTGAAATGTTCAATAAAAATTCTAAAGATGGAAAATTACCTAGTATTCATTTCTCAAAGTTTGAGAGTCATAAAACCTCATATGAATTAATAAAAATAATTTATGATCTTCTAAAATACAGGTCGTTACATTCTTTTCTCTTAGGAATTGTACCCCTGAAATCCCCAAACAAATCAAGTAATAGTCGACATTTTTACCTCGCTTACCAAGCAGTCAAGAACAACCATCAACCATATCAAACAAGCAGCCGTATAATCAATAATATTGGTAAACCTATCCTAGCATGCGAGATACTAAACTAACCTATAGGATATCAAAATTGAAAGTAAATACGATAAATATAAGGTCTTACAATGCAAAGAGCACTGGATAGGTAGCCCTCATGCTCTCCATGGTTTTCCATGTTCAACCGCTTGCGCTTTTGCTTCGTTGAACCTTCACTAACTTCACCGTCTTCCTACTAAGTTTCTTTATGTCACTTTTAGCAATACGAATTAGCATACGAGCTCTCAAAGCTTCTGTTTCAATCTCAATATCATCAAGCTGATCCGGTGCTATTATCTCGCCTGAGTCATACACAAACTTCCATAGATGAGAGAAATGGAGGACGTTGTGCGCGTCCACCATCTTCTATGGTAATTCGACCCTATATGCCTAGTTTCAATTTTCTTTACTATCGAAAAAGGACTTATGAATCTCAATGCCAACTTCCCCTTGCTGCTGAATCTAATAACATTCTTCAATGGAGAAACCTTTACGAACACCATATCTCTCATAGAAAACTCTAAATATTGACGTCTCTTATCAACGTAGCTCTTCTGCCTATCCTGAGCAACTTTCATTTCATTATCGAATGATCTCATTCATTTTTAAGGTCTCTCTAATCATATTTGACTCAAGTATTAGTTTCTCGCGTGCTTCCCGCTAACATGAAGGAGTGTTACATGACCAGTCATATAATGTTTCATACAATATTATAATGATAATATTATTTTATGTGAACTCCGCCAAATGCCAATGATCGTCCCACAAGCCTCCGAAATCAAGTACGTAAGCCTGTAAGAGATCTTTCAATATACAATTCACCCTTCTGGTCTGCCCATCAATTTGCGGATGATAAGCTGTACTGTGGTGCAGCTCTATCCTCAATGCCTCTTGTAAGCTCTTCCAAAACCCGCTAGTGAATAAGGGTTCCCTGTCACTTAAAATGCTCTTCGGCGTACCATGCAATCACACCACCTATTTTACATGCATCGGTCAATTTGGATGTTGTTTTACTGGACTTAATGGGTATGAACCGAGCACTTTTCATCAATCCATCGACTATGGCACAAGTGCTATTGTACCCTTTGCTAGTCCTTGGCAAATCCGTCAATGAAATCCATCGAAACTTCTTCCCACTTCCACACGGAAACTTCAAGTGGTTGCATCAATCCACTGGGTTTCTTCTGCTTTGCCTTCATTAACTGGAAATTCATACACCTCGAGATGAATATCCTGACATCCTTCATCATCCTCTTCCGGTTATATGTCTTCTTCGTATCACGGTATATCTTATTACTGTTGGGGAGTATAGTCAACCTAAAATGGTGGTGTTCCCATTGTACCTCACCTTGTAATCATCTACGTCAAGAATAAAAAACCTCTCATTCTTACAGAGTCAACCGTCATGATCAAGTCCATACTGCTTCATTTCCTTAAACTCTACTCTTTCTTCTGTTTTCGTCATGATCTACACTAGTTAGTATCTCACCTTTACCTAGCATCGATCCATCAATCAAAGTAGGACTGATCATCAAGCTCGCCAACATCTCTAGCTCTAACTCCTAGTGAGGTCTAAAGTCATAACTAGCTATATACCCCAACCGCTTCCACGAACATTGCTCCTAAACTGGCATGTGATCTACTTAATGCATCGGCGATTTCATTTCCCTTATCAACATAGGAAATGTCAAAGTCGTAGGACTCTAAGAACTCCCAACATTTTTGCTGACGAAGGTAGAGATCCTTCTGGGAGAAAAATTACTTCAAGGATTTGAGGTCCATGAACAGCTCGAACCTTTCTTCTAATAGATAATGCCTCTAAATCATCAAAGTAAACACTATCATCGCTAACTTCAAATCATGAGGAGGATACTTCTTCTCGTTTGGTTTCAGTTATTGACTAGTGTAGATGAAACCTTCACCATTCTGCATCAATACCGCACCTAGTTCAGTACCAGAGGCATTTGTGTATACTTTCAGCTTCTCATTCTTGCTTGGAATAGTCAACACTAGGGTGCACTCATCAACCTCTTCTTCAAACTCATGAACGCATGCTCACACTTCACGACCCAAACAAAATACCGATTCTTCTTCATCAAACTGGTCAACGAGGCTGCTATTTTCAAGAAGTCCTTGATAAAATGTCTATAATTCCTTCTAATCCTAGGAAACTCCTTATATTAGTTGTATTCTAGGGTTGGTTCCAATCCTAAACCACTGCCACCTTGGTAGGTTATACTACGATGCCTTGCGTGGAAGCAGCAAACCAAAGAATATCACTTTCCTCCTTCAAAAGTGACACTTCAGAAACATCGCTTTCAACGTATGCTTCTTCAACGTTACGAGTACAATCCTCAAGTGCACCTTATGTTCCTCATCCGTCCGAGAATAGACTAGAATATCATCCATGAATATAAGCACAAACTTGTGTAGCTGATCCCTGAAGACATGGTTTATGAGATCAACAAAATATGCTGGAAACTTGGTTAGCCCAAATGGCATAACCAACAACTCATAGAAACCAGATGACATATGAAATGTGGTGATCGACACTCTCTCCTTTGCTAATCTTAATTGGTGAAATCTCATCACCAAATCCAATTGAGTGAACACTTCTGCACCATGGAGCTGATCGAACAAGTCATTAATACAAAAGAGTGGATACTTGTTCTTCCTTATCACCTTATTTAGCCCACGGTAATCTATACACAACCTCAAAGAGCTATCCGCTTTAATGGTGAACATTAAGATGCGCCCCATCCAGATATGCTCCTATGAATGAACCCATGCCTCAATAGGTCATTAACTTGCACCTACGACTCCTTATGCTCTCTAGGTGATATACGCATCAAAGGTGTAATCAATAATCTAGCATCCTTACTAAGTTTATGCAAAAATCAATCTCTTAGTGTGGTATTAACCTGGTCACCCCCTCAACGACGTTCGAATACCCTCTAACGATAGACACAAATGACAATTCATCATGCGAGACCTTGAGCAAATATAGAAAGCTAACTATAACCCTCAAAGACGTCCGAATACTTCTCCTCGAATCGGGTTTTGAACTAGTCCCAAGTAAACCGATCCTCGGGAGTAGCAACTTTAATAGCGTTCAACCAGTTCATGACTCTTCCTTGAAGCTGTTGGGAAGCTAACCTCCTCTTTATTGCATCATCCAGTTTAAGGTCATCAAATATCCTTTTACAGGTGTCCAACAAATCCTACACTATCATAGTTGATTCCATTCCTTGGAATGGTTTACCACCAAGACTGGCGAATTCCTTGTTTAGCTTTACAAAATTGACTCTGGGCGCTTGAACTAGAGTACCACCACTAACGAAAATATTTAAAGTGGTCGTTTGGGCATTATGCAGCATATTCACCATCACTATGTTGAACATCGCCTACAAGCGAGGGTTAACATTCCCCCAACTTGCTTCTTCCCTGACATTACAAATGGAGTTCCTCACAGTGTTTCTTGTATGCTGGTGCATTCTTGATCCATAGCAAGATTGATCAGCCCTCATAAAGAAAACTGCATCTATGGTACTCATGTGTGAATGCGACTTATATACTACTATATAATTTTGAAAACCAAAATATATAACAAGTACGTTCTATCTCATATATGTATATATACTCTCGATCTAGTCTAGGATGATGACTCCTTCCCTATCTCTACTGGATCAAAATATCAACTCAGGTTAATCAAGTAATCTAAGCTCTGGTACCAAATGTGATGACTGCACTACACCACTCGCACCCAATATACCTGTATAGTGCGTTGCTGTGTTGCCAGGCCAATATGGGAGGATCGTCAAAGGTTGAAAAGAAATAAAACATTACAGAACATATTACATGTCCCACAATGCATCGCAAAAAAATTATAATATATATCACAGATGTAAAATAGGAGAGACAATAATAACTAAGTGAACAACCTATCAGAGCAAAGATCCACATAGTTGTATACGTTGTAATAGAGTTTATACAAACAGAAATAAAGTCACATGATACTGTCCTACTAGTAAAGCAAACATTGTCCAAGATCCATTGTGTCGCACAGCGGAATAACCATAAGTATACATATATAGTACGAGAAAGCTCCGTCCTTTTCATCCTCTGCAGTATCACCGTATACATGTATACCTACTACCTACACTACTCATTTAAGAGTACTCGAGATAATAAGAAGAAAAACATAAAACCTCAAGTCGTATAATGTTTGGTGTAAGCGATAAGCAATCTCAAATTACTACACAAGTCAATATAGTAAGGAAAAAGGGTATACAAAACATACCTGACATGTCTATATAGCCAAAGAGTTAGCACATAAAGAATATAATACTCTAAAAACATCATAAGGTGCACTAACGTAACGACCCAAAATTTTGGTTATTTGAAATTGGAATATTTAATTGGTTCTAAATATTTAAAAGTTAATTTTGAAGATTTAATAACTTGAATTTCAAAAATAGCGATTTAATGGATAATTTAATTGTTAAATTTAATAATTGAAATTGGATAAATAATGGAATCTTGAGTTTTAACCTAGATAAAAATAATTTCAATGCTTATTTAAATTCTAGTTAATATAAATAAAGCAAATAAAAACTTTTAAACTGGATTTAAAAGTGATTCAGCTGATTTTGAAAATAACTCATTTTAATTAACGAGTGAAAATAGCCTTTTGGGGCATAATCTCAGATTTCAATGAAACTAGTATCATTGGATTCGTAATAATGAATTATATTATGCCATCAAATTTCGTAGTAATCAAATGCACCATTTGGTCATACGGGATAGAAATGCGTTGAAATTAATATAGGAAATATAATATTATAATTGGGTTCAAAAAGCCATCTTCTGCATATGATTGAATAGGTCCTAAAACTTGTTCCATTGCGTTCGGAATGGGGTATAACATTAGGAACGCCAGGCGACACACCTTGATAGGACGGGGTTTTAAGTTACTAAACGATATATTTTGGAATACTATATATATATATATATATATATATATTCACATCATCCGTTTTCTCAACCCATCAGCCGCTCTATATCTAAAGCAGTCTACTCTACCCACTGCCTTCTTCTTTCCCTCTCTTATTTAATCGCAAATTTACAAATAGCACCAGAGAAAAAAGAAAAATGGGAAAAAAACTTCAAAAATTTATATTTAGATTTCTATTCAATGAAAAAATGACAAACCAATTTTAAAATTCTTATTTCAATATGCTCTTCATGTAGATTGGTTTTTGGATGTAGGCTTCGTTTTTGATGATCGATAGTGGGTTGTCGAGTGGAGGGTTGGGTTTAACTGGATTTCAAGTGGGAATTTGGTGGATTGGAGGATGGATTTGGATTCAAAGAGGCAAGGAGCAGACGGAGGAGGAATTTTAGGGTGTCCGACACCTTCTTAGCACCGTGACCTCGTGCTGCAATGCAGCTCACCCCGGATGTTGCATTTTGCTTTAAAGGCCTGGGCGAGGCGGCGTTGGATCTGGGTAATGGAGATTATGTCGGGGAGTTCAACGACATGATTAAATGTGAGAATCATGGAGAGATGGGGGTTTTGGGTGTGCGTACGCAAGGTGGATACGACCATGGTCGTCCACGTCTGATTTGGGAAGAAGATGATTTATAGTTAATGAGGGTAATTAGTTTTAAGTTGTAATTAAGTTAATTAATTAATTTATATAAATCGTTATTCTTATAAATATTGTATCTTCTTCATACTATGTCAGAATTGAATGAAACAAGTTGTGTTGCACTCGTATCTGCAAATACCATGCATAGGAATTGGATTGAAGTCGTTTGGGGCTAGAAGGAATTCTAATTAAAATTAAATGCTTGTTTAGTTTTAATTCGAACGGAACGCTTAAGTGCTAACTGGAATCAAGGTGGGAAAAACTCACTCTCTTTGGCCAGTTATACTTTTATATAAGTGGAAATAATATTTTATTTATGTTGGTCATTGCCTGTGATTGTTATCTTGGTTGTTTATTATATTATTAGCAATTGGATATATTCCCGCCGATTGGAGCGGATGAGACACTATGCTCCCCGCATAATAGCGAACGACACTTTTTATGGCGATATCCCACCTCGAAGTGAGATTATTATTTTATGTTATATAACATTTGTGGTAGCAGGGAAACAAGTGAAGCGTTCCAACTCGATTCCTCAAGATTGTTGTTGTTTTTTATTTCATATATAGTGATATATGATATGTGTGGATAATCTATTATGTATTATTTTATGATTTAATTTATTGGATGCTATAGTAGCACTGGCCGTAATTTTGGCCGTAATATTTCTGGATTTATGAAAAAGGAGTTGAAATCGAGATTTAAAATAGATTTAAAATAGATGGGATTTATAAAGGAATGGATTCATAAATGAATTTTATAAACGAGATTACTTTTATAAACAAGTGAAACCCAAATGAGTTTATAAATTTATAAACAATGTTTATAAATAAGGGGAAATGATTATTAGTTGATAAATTGGAAATATAAATTCACAGTGTGAATTTATATCGAGATACGGAAATCGGTTTTAAATAATAGATTATATTTTTGAAATGTGAGAATGGTTATGAAATTCAAACGTAATCGATGTGATTTGAATCGAGAGGGATTTATAAATTGAAATTGGTAGTATTGGATTTTAAAAATAGATTTTGTCGAGAATTTAAGTTTGTTTCAAAATAGGATTTTATTAAACTATATGTTAAAGGTGTTTTAGTCTTGGAATTATTCGAAAAGCGGGTTTTTTAAATATCTAATATTAATTGAAATTAATTCAAAAATTTTAGAATAAGCTTTGTAAATCGATTAATTTTATTTAAAGATGAATTGGAACTGAGTTATCGATGTTTATTTAAAATGTTTTGATATTTTAATAATTAGTTAACTATGTTTTAAAAATAAATTATTATTCTTTAAAAATACTTATCATATATAGAGTTTGAATTGATTGAAATTTATTTATAAATCCTCTCGAGATTTGTAAACGGGGTTTATTTGACGAATATAATTTTGATAAGAGGAATCTTTTAAGGGATTTTGGGAGGAAATGGAATTTTCGAAAATGTTCAAATATGGGAACTTCAAAAAATTGATCTGAATTACTAAAAGAAGTTATAAATTGTGGTTGGGTTTATAAAAGAGTATAATCAGGTTTTGGAAATTGTAAAAAAGGAATATATAATCAATTTTTGGAACTTTATGGGATAAGTCATGAAATATTTTCTAAGATTGATA
The DNA here is from genome assembly GCA_030765085.1 of Allium cepa. Classification (NCBI taxonomy): domain Eukaryota; kingdom Viridiplantae; phylum Streptophyta; class Magnoliopsida; order Asparagales; family Amaryllidaceae; genus Allium; species Allium cepa. Next base: position 568,573,967 of record CM060929.1, read on the forward strand.
TTAAAATGACTTTAGAGAATATGCCTATAAATATTCTCCTAAGTATTGAAAAAGAGGATTTTGGAAATATTTTAAGTGTGAAATGAATGGTATAAAAATATTTTTTTCAAAATGTTATAAATTGAATTTGGAAATATTTGTAAGTGTTGACATGGGTTGAAAATATCCTGTTATGGATATAAGTATTCGAAAATGTTTTCAAATATTGAAATATTAGAAGAGATTAGAATATATATCTTTGTAAAGATATTTTGAGACAAATGCTTGAAAGATTTATAATATGGCCTGGTGACTGCTTATGTGTGTAATTTGATAGTAAAATAACTGACTATCAAATCTGACCAATTTCATTGATCGTTTCAAAGAGATCGAGATCAGATTTAATTACTCGAAAACTATTTCGATTCGGTTTGAGCGTTACAAATTGTGATATTGTGAAGATATTAAAGACGGAGTTCTTGGAGATTCAGTTTGTTCAGTCCTGGAATAACTTGTATGGATGAATGCTATCATTTCATTATTACCTGGAAGGTAGTGTTAGCATTCCATGTGGGATTGCTATTCAAAAAGGTAATTGTAGCATCAAGCCTCATTAACCGAGAAATGACTAAAATAGGGAATGCAGCAGGGCTTAGTAGGTTGCTGCCGCCAGGGTATGTCGTCATCTTTCTAGATTTAACCTATTATTATGGATTTGATTGTGAATGAGAGTTCTTGATTAAGGTTGGAAGACCGGGATGATGACATATTTGGTACTACTAGTCAAGTAGTAGGCTGGTTCTGTGTGGCAGGATACAAGATGTTCTTGTCAAACCTGGGTGCATTAATCTAGGAATGTACCCATCAAAGTTTGTTCCTTACCTGGCCATAGTATGAAACCCATTCTCCAATACAAGCCTTTACAGTTTTGATTGTAGAGCCTAGTATGTTGGAATTTAATTAATGTAACAATTTCGGCTATTTTAATACATATTTGTACTTAGACATTATTATAATATCTATGGATTTATATAAATATGTTTTGGTTATCGTAAGGTAAAAACCCGTCGTATTTGTGAGTGGCGTAGTCGTACGAGATACCTTTGTTTTTCAAAGGATTTTGACGACGGTAGTAATTCAAATTGAGTGTGTTTTTCTCACGTTGGTTTTCCAGATTGACTCGGGTGTTATTTTATTATAATGCTCGGGTTAGACCGGGTATTGCAAATCCAGGTTAGGATTCTATGGAGCTCAGGAGACGAGCTGGAAGATTTCAGGCATATTATGCATACCTCGTTATTTTCCATTGTCTGTGTTAAACTATATATTTAGTACTTGTGAGGACAAGTTATTATAACCGTCCAGATTGCTATTTTGACTATTGTACTCTGATGATTGTATGTGTATTAACTGATACAGTTTCTTTCTGTAAAATGGTATGTATTTATTTATTATATATCGTTCTGCTGCGATATATAATATTCTATGTTATTATTTAGTTTTCTTCTTATCCTCTTTCTTCTTCGTTTCCACTAACAGTTGGGTTTTCCGACATTTGATTTCTCAGCATGTGATACTGTGAACTGTATTAGTGTCGATTTTCGATGGTCGAAATTCCCGATTCGCTACAACTACAACCTAAGTAAAATAAATGTATCCCTATCCATAATAGCTATCTCAAATGACATCCCTAGAGTGATAGATTATGGGAGAAAACAACCAAAGCAAACATAGCATCCATCAAAAAATCATCACAATCACTCGCTATGCACTGGATATATGATAACTCATATAACCTTTCCTCTATCGAGGATTAGTAGAATATCCTGGTATTTAGTATACTCGCTCATAGCCTAAAGCTAACACTAGACTAATTCCACCGGTCCAGGGTATATGGAAACATTCCAACGACATGGGGTAGCCATTCCAACTACCCAATGAGCCCCCTCACAATACCCCTAATTTCGAGTATAGTAGAAAAAAATTCAAGTATATCAATGATCCCCTAGCACGCACATCGGAGCCCTTTCCTTGCTCCATCTTGTTTCCATTTTCTTCCAGGAACCATCCCATATTCCTCCTTTCCATGATAGAACCATTCGACTTCCTATCTATGGGTCATCCTTCTTAGAACCCGCTTTTGTGGATAATTATTCTCATGACTTATTTCAACATCGAGCCGCCATCATTAGAACCTACTTCATTCACCATCGAGTTACCATCATCGAAGTTTAAATGCTATCATCCTCCTTCATGCTACTGCATTGCCATCGAACCCCAAGCAAACAAACAAACATATCAAGGATGAACTGTAGAGCCCCTAAGTTCCCTTTGGAAGTTTCATCGACTCTGGTGCATCCGATTCATGTCGGTATCGACAAAAAGACTTGGCACCGACCTGAATCTATAACTCAATACTTAGCCAAATTTTGGCCATGTATTTTTTCCCCCTGACCACTTCTCACCAGCATGCTTAGAACACCATGCTCCATTCTCTATATTCCCGAGCTCTACCTATGTGCCAAAAAACAACTCGGTACCGATCAAAAGTGATCGGTACATTCTGTGTAGCTAGCCGATTTTTCAACTTGGAACTTCTGGACCTCTTCTTGCCTTCAACTCAAAGTCTTCCCTTAAGTTTTGTGGTCTAAGTCCCTAAGCCTTGCTTCCATACCAATTACATCTACAACTAACTCCACCAAGCTAAAATCATCTCATCGTCGATCACTCCAACCAATTCTAAATGTTATGCGACCAGAATCTAGGGTTCCTACCTCCCTTCAGGTCCTCTCCTCCAAGTTACATCCAACTCTTGTCAATTTTTCTTTTTTCCCCCTAATTCAATGATCTTTTTCCTGACTTCACTAAAACTCTAAAAAAACCATATCGAACGATACATCCAAACATACATATTATACATAAGAATTCATCAAACATATAAAAGCAATCCAAACAAGATTAACAAACTTATTCTAGTCTAGATCTAACTTTACACTAACATGACAATATGGTTCAAAATGGTTGTAAAACCATTTAAAATCAATTCCGATCTTTTTAAATTCAACTATAATCATATTTAAAGATGTGTTAAAGTTGAAAAATATTATACTATCAAAATCATGTTAAAAACCCCATTTTAACTATATGGACAAGCATGGAATAGTGATGGATCAAGAATCACTCACCTAATATCCAAACTACCACTTTATGTCCGCAAATCTAATATAAAAAACCAAGAATATGAATTTTCAAGCACAAAAATAGTAAGTATATTAATCCTTTGCTAATTACCCTTCTAATGATGGATTTAACGAAGATTCATATGAAATGGGTGAGCTATTTGATGAAATTAGAGTTAATGGAAGTTGAGAATTATTTTTTAGGAAGAGGGAAATGAATTGGACCACTCTCTACAACCAAATAGGCATGAGGTTCCCGAAATTCATTAGTGGGCCTAAGTATGGGCTTAGTTTAATTGCTCATTAATCTATTTAGCAGAAATGGGATTCAAAATGGTCATATCTCCTAAATAGTAAGCTTGTTTTTTTATTATGATCAATCTATAGAAAGAGAAACCATAAACCTGATCTAATGGAAGTGGTTTCGGACCCTAATTTTTCTCATCGAAAGTTATGGGCTTTACAAAAATTTCTAGGTCTAAAATATTCGGTAAAATACTAAAGACGGAAATGTTCTTAGTACTCATTTCTCAAAGTTTTAGAGTCATACAGCCTCATATCAATTAAAAATAATATTTTATGATCCATTGATGAGTAAAATATGAGTCATTGCAAATATGTTTAACTAAATTCTATTAATTGCCATTTAATAAATTCTTATTATTAATTTAATTACATTCATGGCACTCCAAATATTGAGTGTTACATATAATATGAGCATTAAAAATAAGGACAAAGTGTGACAACCTACACCTTTTGACACACCGATCTAAAGTCTAAGGTAACTTTCGGATTCTCATCGGTGCCAAAAAGTACGAACTACCGAGGTTTTTAAACATTTCGAAGACTAAAGATCCAAGGATAAAATCTAAGATATATTACACTTTTAGATCTCATAGCAAAAGGTAGAAAAATTAAAATACTAAAAATAGTCATCTTAGAAAATATCCAAAACACAGTCTCAAAATAGTACATTGTCAAATCCATGGCATATAGAAATACATAAAATTGTCTAATAAAATACTAGATACGATTAAAAATACATGGAGAGTAATTGGAAATAAAAAAGAAACTCTGATGCTTGCCTCTCCCAGTAATATCGTTACTTCCATGTCCTCCTGTGGTGGGGAAAAAGAAATAAAAATGAGGTGGTTCGGAAAAAATTCTGGTGAATGAATACATTATTAATATATGGTGATCTCACGTAGTGGACTTTAGTAATACTCTATGTGACCTACGGTGTCCTATAAGTGTCCATGAATAACTTATTTTCTTACATAATGGGACTTAATTCAATACACACACCTACACTAATGACTTGTGTGGGCTTATACTTAGGATCGAACAACTAATTGAACCTCAAAATAAGTAACGATCTACTAATAGATACTAGAACTATTCCACATAGGTTTCCCTACAATTTCTAATCATGGGACTACATTTCCCACAACTATGACTACATGTGATTATTCCAACATGGGTTTCCCTACAATTTCCACTATGGGACTACATTTTCCACAACTATGGCTGCACGTATGCTAGTTATGAATCGACGGGGAGCATGCAATGCCAACTCGTCGAAATGTCTCATCGTCACCGCATCCATGTCTACCTCTCCATGGTAACGTAACGCCTATTATTGCATCGCATCGAGATCCATCAACAATACAACATTACATCACGTCACTATGAACACTAAGGAATTCTTGTTTAGTGTTGGGCCGCACATTCCATCATGCATCATTATTAGTGTTGTGCGTCCACCATGGAATCTTCTAGGAATGCAATTTATGATAGAATCGTCCCAGTCGAATATCACTTCTGCTGGATAAATAACATTTATCCAGTCCTGTAATGTCCTATTGCCACCACAGAAGGAACTAGCTTCCTTACTTATACTAATATCCATATATGTGTATATATGTATGTATCTATAATATACGCACCACTATTTTATTTCTAACTTGGACCTTAGGTCGAGGTTCATACTGCGATCTGAAAATCCTAATCGATCGACCATTTTCTCCTGGAGCGGTTGACCACTTGTAGTTGACCAAATGTAGTAAGCTATCGACTGGTCGTTGTTGTTTATTGTTTTAATTACCTGTTGTCATTCGTTTTCATTTGTTAATGATTATCGTTTTCAAATTCCATTACAGTAAACTTATAGCCTAAATTTCAGTTACCCAATTTGTGAATCTATAGTTTGTAATTATCAAAATTTTATCTCCAATTTCAATTTGCAATAGTCAGTTTAACTTAGGTTTAGCATAAACATTAACGGATTATATTCTAATACATCAATTTACAGGTTAACATTAGCTTGAACTAGATTATAAAAGGGGAATCATATTCATATAAACACTATTAAATTTCTAATTCAATTAAATAATTTTTATAAGTTGATTTATAACAACTGAGATTAAATAGGGTATAGTAAAATTAATTGTTTGTAAATCATCAAAAAAACAATGAATGCACTCACCTCAAACACAAAGTTATCCCCTCTGAATTACGTCTAGAATCTCCTCTATTCGCTAGATCAACACTTGATTTAATCTTCTTCAATCTCTCTATTTTTATTTTTATTTATTTTGAAGAAGTTCGAGATTTGAGGAAGAAGAGATTTGAGTTTTCAAAGGAACAGAGTTTGGACGTACTGATTGTAACTTATGAATTAGGGTTTACATTAGCATGGTATTTATACAGATGTAGACTAATATTGACCGTTCAAAAATATATGATCAAATCTCCATCACTCAAAAATTTTATGATCAAACCTGGGCAGTTAGCCACTCAAAACCCTCGTCCAGAATCGTCGACTAGTGGAGATTTTTAATTGGTATATTTTCTTTCCTTATTTTCTTATTTAATTATTTTGTATTTAGAAATTTAATGATTTATAATTTTCTCATATTAGTATCGATCTTAAAACGTTATATATGAAAACTGTGTAGAATATTGCCAAGAATGCAATGGTGCAAGTTTCTTAACTAAATTTGAAAGTTTGCAAAAATTTCATTTTTGTCCTTATTATATTTAATTTTAATTCTTTTATTTAAATTTTCCACTTAAATTTTTGGGTGTTGCACTCTCCTCCTTAAAAGGATTTCATTCTCAAAATCTCTAAGAACGGAAGAATGTAACTCATGCATACAATAATCGATAACTACAACCATCTGCTCATCCATCATCCACTAGCAATCATTGTCCTTGGTTAAATTTCTAAAGCAATATGTACATGCAGGCATGGAATACATATAAACTATACTAATGAAAAAATTAGACGGCCACCTGACCTATTCGACCTTTTGAAATGCAAGTGTTTATGCCATGTATCCAAATATATGCAGCACCCTATGTAATATATACTAGCAATTCTATATGTATACGCAACCATTCAATCTATATGCATATAACTCAATGAAATAAAACAAATGATGGTGTATGTGTATGCTAACTCAAGAATATATTTTCATATGCCTGCAATGACAAATAAATACATTCATTACAATCCTTCATCCAAAATATGTCTTATTGACACATTCACAACCAATCCTAACGTTCAATGGTCCTTACCTATGTGGTATACTAAGATAGAACCTAACACAGAAGTAGTCTATACTTATTCGACTAAAATGAAAACCTACCAGTAGATGTGTAATATCCCAGAATTTTAGCAATATCAATTTAATAATCTTTATTTAAAATTAAATTGATATTGATATTTTTGTTAATAATAATTCAAATAGATTTAATAATCATCTTCAATAAATATTTAAATTGGTTATTTTATCTTTTAAAAATAATAAATTGGTTTCTATTTTCAATATAAATATATGGTTTATATTTTAAATAGATTGGCATTGTTTTAATTTTAATAAATAAAGCATATTTTTCCAATTCTAATATTTGTAGTAAGTTGAAAATTGTTTTTATTTAATATTTAAGCTTTCCAAAGTTAAATAAATAAATTTTGGTTTAAATTTAATAAATGAATCATGTTTTAAAATTCATATATATACATTATAATTTGGAAATTTTGATTTAAATAAGTATTAAGTTTTAAAACTATCTAATAAATAAATATATGATTTTAAAATTGATAAGAAAAACATTTAAATATTTAAAATGATTTGGCTTGAGTTTTAAATTTATAATGAACAAACAAAAGTTTTATGGCTTAATGAAATAGATAATTTATTAATAAAAAAATATATAATTTCTTTTAAAATGATTTTGATTTAATAATAAGATATTTATAAAAACAATATTAATAGTGTATTGTCTTTATAAATAGTTCTTGAATAAAATTTGCAATTTGTTATTTCAAATTAAAATTATATACATAACTTGATTTGAAAATATTTGATTTTGAATTTAATTTGAATTTACATTCCAAAGTGTAAATATTAATTGTTTTAATTTCTATATATGTAAGTTTTATTTTGTAAACATGATCTGTCTATATTTCTTTTATAAATTTATACACATATTTAAATATAAACTAACAAATTTAAAATTAGGCTTAATACACACATTAATTTGTAAATTAAGTATTAATTATTTTAAAAGAGACAAGTGTTGCATTTTTAGGGATTAATTTAACAAGTGTTCAAAAATTAACATAACAATTTGACAAGTGTTGAATAATTTTTACAAGTGTAAATTTTGTTTTAGTTTTTCTTTTATTTGATAAAATATGAAATTGATTATATAAGCACCATCTTCCTCCATCTTCTTTTTCTTTAAAATTTTGTATTCATTCCTAAAAGAAACTTGAATATCCATGCAACTTTTACTCATTCCAAAATCAGAAATTCCTTAAATTCAAACATCAATCTGCCAATTTGTTTACCTGAAAAACTTTTTCCAAAAGCTTGCAACTATCCCTCAAATTCAAACACCACTCTCTGTTTACAAGGCCTGAAACTAAATTCAAACCCATCTGCATTGATTCACCAAAATCTGCATATTCAACATACTCAAAATTAAATAGGTCTGCATTACTCAAAATCTGGAAAATGAATTTGAATGTCACTAAAAAAAAGAAAGGGCCTGCATTCTGTTTACCTGGAAATGATCAAGCTTGCATCTTCTCTCTACACAACTTCAGATTTGAAGCTTGTTCAAAAACATCTGCATGCAAGTGGTTTTAGTCAGGGATCATGAGCATTCCAATTTCAACATAATTGCAACTCAGATTTTAAAACAAAGATCCTGCCTGCATTTTATTCTGCAAAATTCAAAAGGGTATAACTGAAGCTCTGCATTTAGAAAGTGAGTAACTTTAAATCTTAAATTTTAAATAGGTTGCATGTTAAATGTTGGATATAATTTAGTAATGTTTGTGTTTATAAAAGCCTGATGTAAATATGATTGTGTATGCATGTTTGTTTATGCTCTGCTGTGTTCCCAGATTCATCTTCCCATTTAAAAGAATCCTCTACAATTTATTTAAATTTGTGATAGTATCCGGGTTCTAAAATAATTAAAAAAAAAATTGTTTGCTTATCATAGATTAGAATTAAAATTTATGAAGTGAAGTGTTTGACTGCCTGAAGTTTAATTAAAACTTAAGTAAGTTAAAAATATACAGGATGTTGTCTCTGTAAACATAGGTAACGTCATGTGATCTTTATCAAAACTTAAACATGTTAAACTTGTAATTTAGCATCATAAAACAAAAGTAATTACAAAAACATGATTTTTAAATTAAGAATTTGTACTTTTAGGTGTTAGTTTAAGTTGCAGTTTAGAGTTGAACTAAAATTGGATCTTTAGCAAATTCTGTTGATTCATGAATTGAGAAGTCTGGGGATTCTTCTGAGTGATGAAGAACGAATAGGAGATGCTAAAAAAAATCATGGATGGGTTTAAAAATTATCAAAGAGGATGCAGTTTGAAATTCTTTTTTTTAACCCTAGTTTTCTCAGTGACTGTTGAATCGATCTTTTCGACGTGCTGGATTGATCGAGTGCTATGATATTTGGGGGATGGGTAGATGGTGTGTGGTTGAGTTCGAGGCTGGAGTGGGTGGACCTCAGGTGGTCGGAGTGGCGTAAAATCGCCGTTGACAGGTTTTGGGCAGAAACCTGTTTAATTTTCCAGGTTTGGGAATAGGGAGATCGATTTTGATTCTTTGCATAATTGATTGAACTGTTGATCACATTTGGGGACAGATGAGTTTCTGGGAGTAGTTCGATCATCTCTGATGATCAGTGGAGGCGGTGGTCGCCGTGCATATGCACGGCGATGAGATGTCTGATGATAGTATATGGGTTAGTTTTGTTATAGGGGAGATTTTGGTTTTGCTCGAAGTAGATGGGCGGGTGACTTGGGGAAGTCAGGCATGAAACCCGAAGTAGTTTTAGGGTTCCTCGGGTTGCTCTGTGTTTTCAGGTTTACAGAAACCTGTAGTTTCTGTTTTGAATTTTTTTTTTAAATCTGTAGTTTTATTTGTAAGGAAAGTTTAAATCAAATTCAAATTCAAGTTTGAATTTTTGAATTTAAATCCAAATTTAAATCTCAGTTTTTAAATAAAGATAAAGTTTTAAAAATTAAACTTAATTAACTATTTTATTTTGGTAAAATAGTTTAAACCTTTTTAACAATGAGGTTTTTAAAATATGAGTAAGATTTGAAGTTTTATTTAGATCTGGAAATCTCAAATTTAAAAATAAACTTCAGTTTTTAAATTTAAAAGAAGGTTTAAATTTGGAAGTTTTAAACTAAATATAAATTGAAGTTAGTGAAATTTTGAAATGAGTTTTTGTTTTCAAAATTCTTGTGAATTCAAATTCCAAGACAAACACTTGTTGTCTTGCAATTTAAAAAGTTTTAAATTATTTAAACTTTGATAAGTTTAAATTATTCTTATTTTAAAATTTGTATTTAAAATGGAATTTAAAGGTAATTTTCAAAAGTACTTTGTTTTAAATAATTTTTTTTTAAAAACAAAATTTAGAAATGTTTTATCTTAAATTAATTAAGATAAATGGTTTGAAAATTTATTTAATTAATAAGGCAATTAAGGAATAGTTAGTTAATTTAATTAATTATTGATTAAGGTTTAATAAATATTGATTAATGATTAATCAATTTAAAATCGAGATCGTTAATTAGATTTTTAAATTAATGATTAAGGAATTATTAATTATGTAATTAAGTTTTAAATCAAGGTTAATTAATTAAATAATTAGACTTTAATTAATGGATAATTAAAGATAACTTAAATTTGTAATTAATCGAAGTTAATTACTTAATGAAAATAATTAGAGAATGGTGAATGAAGGTCATTAACCATGATTATTTAACAATTAATTAATGTGGTTAATTTTTATAATTAATTAGATTAATTAATTTAATAATAAATCATTTGTGAATGGTTTGAGTATAATTACTTAATAAAGTAATTAAGAATTAATTACTAAATGTAATTAATTTAGTTTATTGGGATTGTTTATTTTAATTAATTTAGTATTAATTAATTTTAAACACTTGGGTTTTAAAGATAATTACTGTATGTAATTAATGATTGGAAATTACTTAGTTAAGTAATTGATTAATAATTACAGGTTGTAATTAAATGAAGATGTTTAAGAATGAAGTAATTTGGATTAAATTACTTAGTAATTAATCAAGGGATTAATTAAGAAATTAATTAAGAAATAATTAACCTGGTTTAATAAAGTAATTAAGTTAGTTAATTACTGAATGTAATTAATCTGTGATGATTAATAATTATGAGTTAATTTCTTAAGGTAATTAATTTAGGAAGATAATTTATTTAAATATAATTAAGGATCATTAATTATTATAATTAATGATGTAATTAAAAGTTGATTAATTATGATTAATTAATCAATAATAAGTGATTAAAGGTAATTAATTAATGTAATTAATTAAGGATTAATGTAATTAATTATAGTTAATTAATTAATTGAAGTAATTAAAGGTTAATTACTGTTTGGTTGAGAATAATTAATTTGTGGAATTAATTAAGGATAATTACATGAGTATAATTAAGGGTAATTAATCAAGGGTGATTAATTAAGGTGATTAATAATGAATGGTTAATTGATTGTAATCAATTAAATGATTGAGTAAGCAAGATTTATATTGGTGAAGTAATTAATTTAATTTATTGTAAATTAATTAAAGATAAAGTAATTCACTTTAAATTAGTTAGAGATAGAGATAGTTAATTTAATTCATTTTAAATTAATTATATTGTGATGAGATAAATCTGTGCTTATATATGAATGGATGACATTGATTGTTTTGGATGCTTTGAGATCTCAGAATATGAGATAAGTATTGTTGTGTGGTATGAATGCTTGGTTGCATTGTGATGATAACATAGATTATCTATTGTGATGGTGATATATGGATTATCCATTTTGATATTGATAATATGGATTACCAGTTATTTGATAATGTGGATTATCAATTGTAATTTGTGAGTTATCTATCTGTGTGTATATAGATAATTGAATTGTTTTAACTTTAAAACAACTTGGACCTAAAAGACACGCTTTGGATTTCGATGAGACCGGGATCGGGTTTCCATATTTGGATATCCGAAAACCACATCGATCCAAATTAATGTTAGGTCGTGAATCAAAGTGGAGCTTTGTGAAGACTCGAGGTGTATGGACTATACGTTAGTATAACTCTGTGGGTGATTCCGTGATGAGTTTGACGGAACTAGTTCTTATAGGTTCGAGATGGTGATTCAGAGTGCAAGGGTTATCGTCGTTAACTCTGAGGGTGATTCCAAAATGAGTGTAACGAGATAGTGCCTTCGGTTTCGTTCGAACCCGAAACGAACTAGTATGGATTGAATGCTTTCAGAACATCGTCAGGCAGACGATGAGCATTCTAAGATGATATGTCCTATATAGGTAATCGTAACCTCAAGCCTCATCAACCGGGAATGGCTAAAACAGAGGAGGTGCAGCAATGCTTCGTAGGTATCCCCCACTGGAGAGCGAGATTTTCCCCTGTCTAGAGGCCCCTTTATATTCGGCTGTGTGGGCGGTTGCTAGCTACAACCGCGGGGTTGTCTTGTTCGGAACTGTTCAGTAAGGAATGAGTCTGGCCTTGTGTTGCAGGGGAGCGGGCGTACTCCTCGGTACGTTGATCTAGGCCACGTACTGTGACGGGCGGTACCCTAGTAGCCCTGCCATTGTATGGAATCCAAAAATCCAATAAGTGCCAACGGTTTTGATTGTATTACGCACTTTAACTTAATAAAAGTATCCTTACACCTTGTGTCCCAAGATAAAACCAAATTCTTCTTGGTATGGTGGGTTAGAGGGACAGATATTTTAGCGAAGTCCTTAATGAACTTCCTATAGTAGCTCGTCAAATCAAGGAATCTCCTTACTTCCATGGAATTTTTCGGCACATGCCAATCGTGTTTTATAGCCACTTTACTAGGATTCACCACCAGCTACTTTCTGAGATGATGTTCCCTAAAAAGCGTTCCTTCTAGTGCCAAAAGTGGCACTTAGAAAACTTGGCCTTCAACTTATACTCATGGGTGTATTGAGCACTTCTTTTAAATGCAACCCATGCTCCTCCTCGCTTTTCGAATGGACTAGTATGTCATCCACAAATACCACCATGAACTTATTGAGAAACCTTCTAAAAACTCGACTTATCAAATCATAAAAGTAGGCTAGTGCATTGGTCAATCCAAAGGAAATGATTAACCACCCGTATAGTCCGTCAAGTGTACGTATAGAATTCTTTTGAATACTATCCTCAACTACACACAACTAGTGGTCCGGTAGCCAAGTCAAACTGTGAGAACAATTTTTCTCCAGCCAACTGATCAAAGAGATCTTCTATGTGGCAACAGCCAATGATTCTTCTTCGTAGGCTTATTTAGCTCTCGATAATCGATGCAAGGCTTCATAGAACCATCTGCCTTAGTGGCAATGACAACTTGTACACCTCACTCTGAAATACTCCTCCTAATTAAGCCATTTTCCAACAACTCGTTCACTTCCTTATTAAACTCGCATCTGTCCTTCGGAGTTACATGCCACAAAGGTAAGGCAATAGGAATGGCGTTCTCCATAAGGTAATTAGGAAGTCGATCTCCCTTTGGGTAGGAGCCCGGTAACATCAAAAAATACATCTGGATAGCCTCTAAACACATGCACTGAATCTAACTCATGATGTGATGGGTTTAATGAATATAGGTAACTCAACATAACTAAACCGCGAGGACCGTAATAAATCTCCAGACTACATCCACTACAAGTAGCCCACCAAACAACCTTCCTATCATAATTAGGATCGCCTCATACATCATCATCCAATCCATGAACAAAGTCAAAACAAACATAAAAATCTTAAGACAAAATCATTGCAATCGAACTCAACCCCCCAAATAAACAATTTTAAACCCTTGCATATCATAGAAAAATAAGTCGATCCTCTTGTAGGGTTTGACAAAACTATATGTTCCATAACTATGCTAGTGTCTAGGTGTAACTCATCCACGAGTCTACTCGAGATAAAAGAGTGTGATGCCCCCATATGAAATAAGGTACGATCGGGTAAATCGAATAAAGTTCACACACCTTCGATTATGACCTTCTTCCCCTTGCCCACAATTGGAGGCACACTCATGCTAGGAACAATGTCTAATGCATAAGCTGAAACCACTTAGGTAGAGGTCTTCTGAGGTGCTGGGCACTTTCGCCTCATGTGCCTGTATTAATTGTAGTTGTAACACTTAATCTTCAAACTATTGGTCTTGCACTCCCTCATAAAATTCCCTTTCTTACCGCACTTCTTGCACTACATATCTTGCTTCTCAATCTTTCCCTTAGGTCCCACTCCGCATTCGCGTTGGTTCTGGTGGGGTATCATCCCTCTTATCTTCTTAGACTCACCCTTCACTTCCTCCTTGGAAATAGCATTCAACAATGCCTTCTCCACAAATTTTTTGAAAGTCACAGCTATGAGAACATGACTAAGGGCTAAATCTTGAAGGGGTTGATTCAGTCCCCTAGCAAACTTTAGAGCCTTCTTATGAAGGATATTGATAAGACCCATCCCAAACCTAGCTAACTCATTGAACTGACTAATATACTCTTTCACCATCATCTCTCCTTACTTTAAATGAATAAACTTCTCAAACTGTACTCCATCTTTAGTCCTAGACATGAACTTCATCTCAAAACATCTTCTAAACTCCCTCAAGTATTCTCTCCATCATCGGTCTCAACAACCACCACATCCTATCAATTCAATGCCTCCTCTTGTAAAAGCCAAAGGACAAGCTATCTCCCTACATCATCCCGAAGGTCCATCAATCCAAAAATCCTCTCATAGGTACGAATCCACGTGCTTGAGTCTACATACTACACAATCCCCACATACGTATTCCCTTCTAGGCATGCAAAGTCCTTACATAGCAAAATCGACGGCAGGTGGTTGGGATGGAACTGCACCTGATGCTCACTACGCGGGTCCCTTATTAGGGTTAAGCTTGGCTTATTCTCTTGCTCGAAGATACCAATGGAACTAAATCAGGACGTTCACACCTGGATCACAATTGTGCCATCAAAATCAGTCGGATCGCTCATCCTTTCTATCGGTGATTTTTGGACTTTATTAGTAACTTTTCTAAAGATAGTATTAGCAAGAATAAGAGAAAGTGTTATTTGCATTACACTTATGTATATAACATTTGAAAGCCTTTATCTACACATACAAACACACATATATATATACACATTTTGGAAATGCATTTTGAAAACAATTTGTAAGACTTCTTGGTTGAATTTTTTTTTTAAAATTTCTCAAGTATGTTCTCTCAATGCGCCCCTAATCCGTAAAGGATTTTCAAAACTTGCTCTGATACCAACTATGACAACCCATACCTCCATATACACTGATCCGAAGTCTAGGGTGACTTTCAAACTCACGTCAGTCCCAAGAAGTACGAACTGTCAAGGTTTACTAACATTTAAGTGATTCAATATATAAGGATAAAATCAAGATATACTACGCTTTAATTCTCACAGTGAAAAGCAGAAAATATAAATAGTAAAAATAGTCATCTTAGAAAATATCCAACAGTAGTCTCAAAATAGTACATAGTTAAATCCACAGTATACAGAAATAACTCAAATAGTCTAATAAAATATAAGATATGATAGTACATGGAGAGTAATAGGAAATAAAAAACCAACTCTGATGCTAAGCTCGCCTCTCCAAGTACTATCATTGTGCCTATCACCTACAACTATGCCCTCCTGTGGTGGGGAAAAAGAAAGAAAAACAGGTGATGCAGAAATTTTTTGGTGAATGAGTACATCATTAATGCATGGTGATCCCATGCAATTGGATTTAGTAATACTTTATGTGACCCAGAGTGTCCTACAAGTGTCCATGAATAACTTATTTTCTTACATAAGGGGGCTTAATTCAATACACATAACTACATTAATGACTTGCCCGGGCTTATACTTAGGATCGTACAATTAATCAAATCTCAAGATAACTAACGATTGGCTAATAGCTACTAGGACTATTCCACATAGTTTTTTCGATAATTTCCAATCATGGGACTACATTTCCCATAACTACGACTACATGTAACTATTCGAACATAGATTTCCCTATAATTTCCTCGATGGGACTACATTTCCCACAACTATGACTACACGTATACTAGTTATGCATCGACGGGGAGCCTGGAATACCGACTCACTGAAGTGTCTCATCGTCGCCGTATCCATGTCTACCTTTCTATGTTAATGTAATGCCTCTTATTACACTGCATCGAGATCCACCAACAATACAACATCACATCGTTTCACCATGAATACCAAGGAATTCTTGTTTAGTGACGGGCCGCACACTCCATCAGGCATCATTATTAGCGTTGTGCGTCCACCGTGGAATCTCCTATGAGTGTAATTTATGATAGAATTGTCCCGGCCGAACATCAACCTCTGTTGGATAAATAGCATTTATTCAGTCCTACAATGTCCTAGTGCCGCCACATAAGGAACTAGCTTCCCTACTTATATTAATATCCATATATGTGGGTGTATATGTACGTACGTACGTATGTATGTATAATATACACACCACTATTTTATTTCTAACTTGGACCTTAGTTCGAGGTTCATACTACGATCAAAAAACGCTAATCGATCGACTGTTTGCACCTAGAGTGGTTGACCACTTGCAGTCAACTGGTTGTAGTGAGCTATCGATTGATCATCATTGTTTACTGTTTTTAATTACGTATTATCATTTGTTTTCATTTGTTAATGATTATCGTTTTCAATTGTAGATACGCAACGACCTGTCGTTAGGGTTAGGCCGTACACTCCATCAGGCATCATCATCGGTGTTTCTCATCCATCGTAGAACTTTCTGTCAGTGCAATTTGTGATAGAATCGCCCAGTGGAATATCGATCCCTGCTGGATAAGTAGCGTTTATCCAACCCCACAACGTCCTAATGTCGTTATATAAGGAACTAGCTTCCCTACTTATACTAACATCAATATATATATATATATATATATATATATATATATATAACTTATATATACACCACTATTTTATTTCAAACAAGGGCCCTAGGCCGAGGTTCATACTGTTCTTAGAAAAAGCTAACAGGTTGATCGCTTGCTTCTAGAGCAGTCGACCGCCTGCTGTTGACCTGCTCCAGCGGAGTAGACCGGCCATCATTTACTGTTTTTAATTAAAGATTATTGTTCGTTTCTGTTTGTAAATGATTACTGTTACTGAATTCCATTATGGTAAACTTATAATCTGAATTTCAGTTAACCAACTTTAAAATATATAATTTGTAATTATCAATATTTCTTATCCAGTTTCAATTTTTAGTAATCATTTTAAACTAGGTTTAGCATCAGCATTAATAGGTTATATCTAGATCTATCAATTTTTAGGTTAACATTAGTCAAATTTAGATTATAAAAAGGGAATCATATTCATATACATACTATTAAATTTCCAATTTAATTAACCAATGTTTTTAATTCAATTTTTGACAACCTAGAACAAATAGTGTATGCTAAAATCAATTCTATGTAAATTATCTAATTAACAATGAATCCATCCACCTTAAATCAAAGCCATCCCCTTTGAATTACACCTGGAACCTCTTCCATTCGCTAGATCTTAGCTCGATTTAATCTTCTTCAATCTCTCTATTTTTATTATTATTTTTATTTATTTTGAAGAAGTATGAGATTTAAGGAGGAATAGATTTGGGTTTTCAAAGGAGCAGGGTTTGGATGTACTGATTATAATTCATTAATTAGGGTTTTACATTACCATGGTATTTATAGGGATGCATACTAATATTGACCATTCAAAAATATACAATCTAATCTCCATCGCTCAAAATTATACGATCAAATCCGGGCCGTTTTCCACTCAAAACCCTCATCCATAATCATCGATCGGTCGACCACTTTAGATATGAGCAGTTGACCGATAAGGGTTGGCCAGTACCAAATCAAGGTGTCGATCGGTGGCGCTTTTTAATTAGTATATTTTTCTTTCCTTATTTTATTATTTTATTATATTCAATTTTTAAATTTAAAACTTTTATAACTTTCTCATTTAGCTCCGTTTTTTAAATATTATATATGAAAATCATCTAGAAAATCATTATGAATGCAACGGTGTAGGTTTCGTAGTCAGATTCGGACGTTTATAAAATTCGATTTTACCCTTACTGTATTTAAATTTAATTCTTTTATTTAAATTTTCCACTTAAATTTTCGAGGTGTTACATAAAACATTAGATGCAAGTTGGTGGACTGCGGCTTTATAATCTAAAACTCAGATCGCACATGTGGCTCCGCAAGCTAAACATGCTCTACAACAATAACAATTGATGATTGAATATGATGATGGGTAGATGCTGTTGCAATAGGAGCTTTAGGGATTGAAGAAGCTTGTATATGTGGGTCTAATGAACGAGCATAGCAATGGAGTTGTGGGATTTTGAAAAAACATGAGTATCATGCTGAGTTGATGCAGTATGCACAAGAGAGCTAGTGCTAAACGCATTAATATATGTGGTAGAGTTTAAGGCAGTTTGGGAGGTAAGGGAAACAATGACATTACAAGGTAAAGAAAGTGTCTAGGCTTACATAGTTTAGGCTTACTGGGTGCATGTATCATTGTGTGTGAAACATTAAATTCTTGAGAAAGTGGCTGAATAATAAGATGCAACAGACTGAAAAAAATCAACCGTATGATAAATGACTATATAGAACTATAAAAGTTTCATCTTACAAGGCATCAAAATAAGGAGTCGCTATGACAAAACCAGCCTTTATAACATGTATAGTATGCTGGATTAAGTGCATTGACAATAGGTTTAAAAGGGTGAATTTCAAATAAAAATGTTTATTAATTGCATAAGATCTTATTTGTATTTATATAAATAAAATTTTCCATATACTAAATCAAATTTAGTATTTAATTGGTAAGGGCGTTTGAATAATATTTTAATATTTTAATTCATTTTATTAATAATTCAATTTTATTAAATAATTAATTAATTAATTATATTTTAATTTTAATGTTTTGTGATATCCATATTCAAAATACGAACATCACAATAACATTAATAAATAAACTATCATAATGCTATATAGGAAAATTTGATCGTTATGTCCGATGTCAATAAGTTATCAATGTATGAATTAATGTCGCTGTCAAAAAGGAATGATATATATTATAAATGTATTTTATTTTCATACTAATATAAACTATATTTTTCTCTGACCATTAAAAATTTAACTGAAACAATACACATGCAAAATATATATGATTTAATATATATATGTATGTCTATGTATGTATATGTATATAGATATGCGTATTAATATAACCTATTCAAATATAAAATAATCATATTAATAATATATGTACGTACATATTAAAAATTAAGTTTCTTTTTTAAACATTTATCAATTAAAATTCAAATTTTATAAACATTGTCTTTTCATAATATATATAATAAACCAATTTGGTTTGCTGGGCCAGCTATCAAAAATTCATTCTTTCTTAAATAAAAAATCAGATCTAAAGATTGCGAGAAATTCAAACTTAGTTAAATTTTAAAAAATGTTTTTTGTATCTGGCCGAAAGAATGTTTATACAAAAAAAATTAAATGATTTCTACTTGGAATTTAATTAACATATACATGTTTCTAATTACACACACATATGTATGTATGAGTGTATATGCATATGTATATATTTCTGTATGTGTATTAATAAAATGAAATAGTGAGAAAAATAATTTCTTTTAAACCGGAAGGCAATTTTAAGAAAAGGTTTATGTTTTAACATATAAATATATATAAAATAATTCTTTTTACCGAAATAATTTTATACTATATGACACACACACATATATACTTATGAGTACAAAATATTTATTTATAATTAAATATTATATTTGAAAATATTTTTTTATAACCAATTTGGTCAAGAACATATGGAAGGGAACAAGTTGATTTGCAATAATATTTATTTATACATACATATATATATATATATATATATATATATATATATATATAATTAGTAACTAAATCAAAGATAATACCTTATACCATAAATTCCTTGCGAAAAGTCGAAGACCTCGTTTGCTAGCACGTCCTCCTCGAACCTTACGTTAACCTCCTTAGTGTCAGTTTGCAAGTTTGAGACCTTGGCTTCACTAATGGATTAATAGGGTTAGATAGTTATCAGAAAAGTCTTTAGAAAATGGAGTGGAGGCTATCGTATTTATATCCAAGGAGTTGCACCTATTTCTCCTCCTTTTTGGGGAACTAGTAGTATCCCCATTTGAAAAGTATGGTCGACCTTGGCCATTGACCTAGCATTTTCAAAGGCCACTTGACTCCTCATTGAATCATTGCTTTTATTATTTAATTATAATTCTTTAAACGATGAAACCGACGTGCAACTTAAATGTATCATTCTGACCGATTTTAAGCTTGAAATAAATAATTAAAATGCCATAAAATATTAATGCAATGTTTTTAATAATTTACCATTAATTTATTACATTTATTAATTAATTTGGCATTGGTCGAACTCAAAATTAACAAACAATGCGGTTGTATTGATTCTCTGCCGTGGACTCGATCCTTAGTCAGCGTGTAAATAATTTAAATACTAATTCCTATATGGACTTTGTTGATGTTTAGTAATGGGCACGATTTCAACACCTACAGGTCATTAAGTGAAATTCAATATCTAATCTATGACCCACCCACTAACATCATTTTGTATTCACATCATTTTGTCATCACTGCTTCACTTAGATATCTGGAGTTGGTCACAGATCAAAAACTCTATTAATATCCATTTTTAATCATGTAAATAACATTTAAACTACTCGATTCAGTCTGATAATATTTATTGATTAAATAATTCACTTTGACCTAAGATTTTGAATTTTAAGTCATATAACAATTACAATGATATTAACCTTCTATAATGAAGGGTACAAGTCCTCTCTTTAGTAGTGTTTCACTTTAAACTATTACCCATCTATGATCGTAACAAGGTTGTCATGCCAAGTATTCCACCATAATCAAAAATGTAACCTAGCTACTTTGGATCAATAGTACCCTCAAGTCAGAAAACTACTTATACATCATTACCATGAGATCCTCTATTTTGACATAGTTATATTAACAGTAGAAGACTTTCGTCGAATCATTTTGTGGTTGTTCCAAACAACCACAAGTACATAACCCCCTATTGCTCTCAACGGTCATGAGAAAAACACAATCCATTATATGATGATCATTATGTAAACTAGTCTCAGGAATGTATTGATATCCTTTTCTCGAAACATCTTGACTATAGACATTTATGGAGATAGTGTTTTGTGTATATCGATCCAATACTCAAGGTTATAAACACAAATATAATTGTAATCGATAAACAATTTCTCCTAAGGATTTTCTACTTATATATACTTAATGTAATTATTCATTATTTTTGTCACTATATAACAAAATATATAATAGAAAATAAAACCAAAAGAAAACTTTATTATGAACAAGATTGTTTGCAGAGTTAAGTTTATATAACAAACTGCATAGTTACCCTTAGGGCACACCCTTAACTATATCAATTTCCCACTTGCACTTGGGTGTGCAGCCTCATCCCAAAGCCTTCAACTAGTCTTCCTAGAAATCTCAAAAAGTGCCTTAGTGAGTGTACCTGCCATGTTATCTTTTGTATCTACTCTCTCGATAACAATCTCCACATCATTAATAAACTATCTTATCATGTGGTGCTTGCAGTGGATGTATCTTAACTTCTTACGCGCTTATGATTCCTTGATAATTCGCATTATCGCATTATTGTCCTAATACAACAACATCGACCTTCAATGCTTGGGATCAGCCCTAGCTTTAAGGAATTTGTGCAATAACTCCGCTTCTTTTGTGGCACCATTCAAGACGATGTACTCAGCCTCCATGGTAGAATATACCATAACTTGTTTGGAATTTTTTTGGCTAACGACACCTTCATTAAGGGTAAAAACAAACCTTGAGATTGACTCAATGTCGTCAATATTGCTTTGAAAATTTTGAGTCTCTGAATACCCTTCATAAGGAGTTTGTTGTTTTCATATGTCAAAATAAAATCCTTGGTACTTGTTAAATACTTAAGGATAATCTTAACTGTCATTCAATGATTATCTCTCGAATTTGATTAATATCGACTTAGTGCACTTTGTGCAAAAGCGATATTTGAACTTGTACATAGCATAACATACGTGATTGGTCCTACTGGCAAAGCGTAAATAATTCGACTCATGCACTCTGTTTCCTCGTCTATAGATGGGGAGTCATTCTTAAGAAGAACAATTCTATGTCACAGTAGAACATTTCCACGCTTTGAATTTTCCATACTAAATTATCTTTGTATGATCTATGCACATAGATTGAGACAATCTCAATATCCTCTTCGATCCAACTCTATAGATCTTTATACCTAGTATATAGGATGCCTCATCAAAATCCGTTATTAAGAAATTATTCAATCAAGCTTTCACTAGTTGTAATTTAGTGCACCATTACTAATCAGTGGCAAGTTATCGACGTATGGTACTAAGAATGTTACAGCGCCATTTTTCTTCTTCCTATATGCACATGCTTCCTATGTATTTTGACAGAAATCAAACTATTTGATTTCCTTATCATAACATTTATTCCAACTTTTGGATGCTTGCTTAAGGTCATAAATTGATCTTGAGATTCTTTAAGCTTTATCATTGCTCATACCGGCTTTGAAACCCTCTGGCTATGGCATATAAATAATCTCTACTAAATCACCATTTGAAAATGTTTTTTTAACGTCCACTTGTCATATTTTGTAGTTATAATTAGTGGCAACTGCAAGTAGTATCCGAACTGATTTAAGCATGGCGACTGGAAAAAGTGCTTTTCCATAATTAATACCTTAAATTTGACAAATTTTTTATTACAACTAACTTTCCTTTAAAGGTTTTAATGTTTCTATCTGCACCGATCTTATTCTTCAAGAACCACCTGTAGTTGATGGGTTTCACCCCTTCGATACATTCTCCAAATTCCGTACTTTGTTTTTGTACATAGAATCCATTTCAGATTTCCTAATGTAAATCCATAATGTAGAGTCTATACTTTTTAATGCTTGTTGATATGTAAAGGGATCATCGTCATGAATTGCACAATCTGCATTCTTATCGTCAATGAGAAACCGATATTATCTCTTTGGCGTGCATAATTCTCTGTTAAACCTTCTAATCTATTGTGTATTTTCAATGGGTGTTAAATTACTGTCTATACTTGGTATTTATAGAAGTTTCTTAGATCTCATCCAAGTATATCTTATTGCCACTAATTTCTTGTGGAGAAATTCCTTTTCCAAAAAGGTGGCATCTCTTGAAACAAATGTTTTTCCTTGATATGATAGAATTTGTGTTCATGAGAATTTTTTGGATGTCTTATGAACTTCATAAGACCCATCTAACCTTAAGCTTATTGGATTTACATTTTAAACATAACTCTGACAATCCTAAACTTTAGGATAATTGATATGGGATTTCTTCCCAATCCATCGCTCATATGGAATCGTAGGCACAGATTTAGATGGTACTCAATTTAACATATATACCGCGGTTTCTAGTGCGTGTCACTAAAACGAAAAAGGCAACTTAGTGTCACTCATCAATGACTGAACAATGTCCAACAAGGTTCAGCTCCTCCTTTCTAAAATATCATTGCGTTGTAAAGTATATGGAGCAGCGACTTCGGAGTGAACTCCATTCTAAGTATTATTAGAGTTGATCAATGTACTCACCACCTCAATCAGATCGAAGTATTATTATTTTCCTATTATTCCAGTTTCCTACTTCATTCTTTTATTCAGTGAATCTAGCATAGACCTCTATTTTATGTTTCATAGATACATGTCCACATCTAGATAAACCATCACTGACTGTTATAAAGTATAATTTTCCACCTTTGGTATTTGTAGACATCAGAGCACATACATCAATATATACTAGTCCTAAGAGTTTATCAACTCTTTCATTGCTCCTACTAAATGTGTTCTAGGCCATTTTACCTTTAAGACATGATGTACATCTACCGAAAGATTTGTATTAATCAAATGATGGTAGAATCCCTTTGGTTTCTTAACTCATTCGATCATTTCTTACTAACATGGCCTAGTTTATAATGTCAAAGGTAAGTATCATTTACTTTTGGTGCATTATTATTTTTAAGTAGCTAATACATGATTCATATTAAGAACATAAATGTCGTTATTTAAAGTACCAAAACCAACAGTTTTATTACATAACAAATACTCATAATATTATCTTTACAAACAAAACTATATATGTTCGGTTTCAAATAAGAGACGGAAATTATTCCACTATTAAAGTTCAGTACATAATGTCAATCATTCAAAATTAAATCGTGTCCACTTGCAAGATTTATATGATATTCTACCATCCCGATGACATCTACAATAGCTGTATTTGCAACTTAAAAATCAATGCTTCCACTTGTGATGGGCCGCTCCCTACTAAGTACCTATAACAAATTGCAGATATGAGTTCTGATCTAGCATCTAAATCGAATTAGAAGCATATATATAGATGAACAATACATATAGGAGCGAAATTTAATTCATTTCCATTGAGTTTCTTCAAGTAGTCTGGGTAGTTCCTCTTCCAATGTCCCTTCTTCGAGCAAAAGTGATATTCACCTTTTTCTTGTGCCTTTGCCTTTCCCTTGTCATCCTTACACCTATATTATCTCTTTTCTGAACAATTCAAAGAAGAGCTACTCTTAACAGTAAGCATTGGATTTGATTCCTTTGTCAACACACTCTCATCCATCCTTAACATTCTAAGAAGGTCCAAGACAGTACACTTCAACAAGTTCATATTTAAGTTCAATATGAATGGATCTAACTATGGATTTAATAATCCAGCAATTAAACCCATCTAATGTTTGGTGTCAAATGTATTACCGAGCTCAGCCAATATTTTAATCTACTGAATCATATAAAGTACATGATCTTGGACCAAGGTTCCCTTGATCATTCTCATATGAAGTAGTTTCCACGAAATCTTCTACCTTGCGATATGAGATTGCTTACCATATTAATTTACAGGTGCTTGAATATTTCATGAATATTCATAATTTAATGCTACCTTTGGAACTTAATGCTCATAGTCAACAGTAAATGGTAGTGATCTAGTTCATAATCCATTAACCAATCCTCGTAAACCTTGATTATTTCAGGTGTGCCATCCTTATTGGGATTAGGTAATACTCTGGAGACAACATACCGGAAATTTTCGTAAGTGGGTGCTATTCTAGCCTTTCTTAGCCTGCCTTTGTAGTTTGTGCCCATTAGTTTATTCTTTTCAAAAAATAGCTTCATCATCGCCATTTGATCTATGCAAATTCATTAGAGTAAATTAGATTGCATTGCATGTATTCTTTTACTTATTAGATTAGTTTATTATATTTAACTATTAAAGCTCCCTCTGAATTCTACATCTCTCAAAAATCAAAAAAGAGTAATGAGAGTTTCACAAATTCTTCTAGTGGGTGTTAGGATTCGTTTATCATGTTACTACATTCTAGAGGTTGCTTAAGAAATTATAGTTCCAACAAACAGTAGTTAACACTTTGTTAATTATATCTTGTAAATAAATTCTAACTTACTTTTAATTATTCTTCTAATTGCCTTAGTGACCTCGACGTTGCTTAAGAATCACGAAGTACATTAGATCTCTAAGCCCGTCGTTTCACAATATCCTAATGGGAGTTCTGTAACCCATGAAATTACTCAACAAAATTACATTTACATTCTTACTTACCTAGAAATAATACAAAATCACCTTATATAGAGCATTATTATTTTAAATTCATAATTTAAAAATAATTTCATAGAGTATTACTGACTATTCAAGGAAGATGGGCATAACTTATGATATTTTGTATCTTTTATATACATGCAATGCATACTCCCTTAAGTCTTATGTGTATTATTTATATAATTTCCTACTTTCTTTATAAATATAATAAATATACATATTTAATTATTGTAAAATTTATAATTTATTAAGTTGCATATGTAGGATCTAGATTAACCCTAGAGGGGGGGGGGGGGTGAATAGGGTTATAGCAAATTTTCTCGAATTAAACACAAAAACAAACTGCAGAAATAAATATGCAGAAAAGTAAATCACACACAAAATTTACCCAGCTTCGGCAACCCCTGCCTACTGCTGCATTTCCAGATTTCTATTAGAATTAAACAGTCTCCCGCTTACAAACACTCTAACAGACACGCACACCCTGCTACCGCCTATAGAGTTTTGCAAACTCGCACACCCTACTCACTGAACTAATTTTAACTAGACAATCTGACACAACCTAAAACCTAGGTGGTGATTTACCAAGATTTGAACCTTAAAAGAGAATTTAAAACAAACTTAAAACAATTTTAAACTTAAAACCCTAATTGAAAGAATAAACTAAAAGCCTTTCAAAAACAACAAGGCCGGCCCAATTTTTATTTCTCTAGCCCGTTCTCTTTTCTCTGGCTTGAAAAAAAAACATGGCGGCTTTGATTCTTTGATTATTCCTCTTTGCGCTCTGAAATTAGGGCTAGTGTTCTTCGATCCAAATTGGGGCTTTTCGATGCACGCCTATATTGATCAAATCTCTGGTTTGAGTGTTGACTTGCTCGCTACTTCTCTGATGATCGATTCTCTGGATGCTTTACTTGCGCTCGTTCGCAGCTGCTCCTCTGTTGATCGAGTTCGATAGATTGTGGTATGTATTCTCTTCCCTTTCGTTGCTGGTTTAATGCTTGCTTGAACTCGATGATCATTGCCAATGATGATTGTAGGTTTATATATGGATTTCGATTTCCTTTAATACGTTTGTCTGATTTGTCACTTTCCTAATTCTCGGTTGCTTGATATTTGCGACTTACTTGATTCACACGGATTTGATTTTGAAGCGTTTGATTTTTCTTGATTCCTACGGCAATAATCTTTCCTCTTTTTCTTGGTGGATTTGATTTTGGACTTTTTCAAAGATACGCACTTGAATTATTACTTGGTCATCTCTGCACTGTTGATTAGTTGGTCTGCATTTTTAATCTTCTGTTATCTTCTGCTTTGACTTCGAACTCGTCTTCTTGTCTTTGATACGTTGATGTCTCGGCTTCAATTACTGTCTTCATTGTATATTGGTTTGTTGAATTCGCTACTGGTCTCTGTTCATGTATTGTTTCACTTTAACTTGTTGTTGTCAGTTTGCCTTGTATCACTGCAAAACTGCATGTTATATTTCTTGAACACTTGATTGTATTGGTGTCACTGGTCTTTACATCCATTCTGGTTGTTACTGCATTCATGTTGTTGTGCACTGATTCTTGATAGCTTGCATGATGCATTTCTTTGTTTCATTTGACTTGACTTGATGCTGGTTTTAGGCTGTGCTTGCATGTGTACCACTAATCATATGTTACTGTCATAAACCTGATGGCATTTGATCATTGCTTTTGCTCTTTGGTATGCATTGTGTATATTCATGATGCTTTGATTTTCATTTGGCTTCACTTGTGTACACTGTGTCATTTGAGTTGCTGTGTTGATCTTGTCACTATATCATGTTCGATACAGTTTGCATTTCAGTTGTTTGGTTGACGCACTTGAACTATACATTTGAGTCTGCACTCATCCTTACCACTGAACTATTTACTGACTTGTGTGTTCATTAGTTCATTTGATATGTTGTTTCACTGGTGCATTACCTTTGTGGTCTGCACTTGCATTGAGCACTTTGTCATCTGGATGCATTCTATTGTTCATTGCTTGGTCTCTGTTGCCTTGAATTTTTGGTTGGTGCATTGCCACACTGTACATAAGAACTTGGTCTCTGATCTTTTGGTCATGTTTCCTTTAGTTGCTTGTATATATGTTTCATGTGCTTGTCGAATTTGTACTTGTGTTGCTCACCATGTTGCATTGTTCTTCACCTCTCTTGTATCATTGGTGTTTCTGTGTTCATGCTTGTGACATTCATGTTGCAACTGGTTTGGACCTGATTTTGTTTTAGAATACTTGGTGGTCATTTTGTACTTCTGGTCTTTGTTTGGTTCTTGATCATTTCATGTTGATTTTTGAAATTTCACTTGAGTTGAATCCAGTTTCAAAACTCGGGTTTGACCTTGTGCTGAAGTCGAGATTCTATGTATATTGCACCTGAGTTGAACCCGTCTTTTTATTTGGGTTTGACCTTGTTCTCACCTATCCCTGTAACATTATCAAGTGCATATCGATGTGCACGGCCTTGTGGCATGTACAGTGATACACTGTGCATGTCACATTGTTCGTGTATGATGAATTCAAATGTAAATGATGATGAACAACCCAAATAACCGAGGCAAATAATATTTTCAAAATCCATATTTTATTTTATATTGCAAAAATATTTCTTTTTCAATTTTACTGCGTTAGTGAACATTTTTGCAGATTTCTCAGATGCTGGATTATAACTGGAATGAAATTGAAGATAAACTACGAGTGTGAGTGATATGTAGTAAGGAATTTATCTAAATCTAATTGTGATGTAATTAGAATCAAAATTGTATATGTATAGTGAGAGCTTGAATTTGTACTATTCAAAATTGTAATAAATATTTGTTTGAATAAAATTTCTGTTTGAATTCAAATTCCGTGTAATTTATTTTATTCAACAAATATTTATTTAATCTATGAAAAATAAAATAGTACATTAACAAATACATTTAAATGAATATATATATGTTTATTATCATTAAACAAAAATCATATAAGCGCATATTCAACAGCATATACATATTCATATGTACTCTTTTATTTATTAAATAATTTAATTAAGAGGAAAGCACTCACTATTATTTAATTATATATGAGAAAAACAAAACCAACAATACGTCTGATGTGTGATGGTACAAAATGTTTCTATGTATGAAAGAATAAAACGAGATCATCAGCATAAATGCTATATATTGAACAAAACAAGCAGAAAGATATATTTGTACATGAATAAATGAGCAAGGCTGTTGTCATATATGTTGAAGTAAGTTAGCCCATGAGATAAATATGATGGATGTTGTTAACACTAGGCAAACGTGAATCTTATTGGCCATGTGGTCTTGAGTCTTGTTGTTGAAAAGATGGCCGTAACGCATGAGTTCTTTTATAGAAATTTATAAATTATTTTATTATTTAATTTGAAATTATTTTATAATATTTATATATGCCTTTTGTGTTAGCCTAAGACTAAAAACACATCTGAGTCTTCCATAGGTGAATATACCCTAGGAACATACCATTTCGACCAGCCAAGTAAAGGCCAAGAGATTTGGAGGTTTTCCACTCATATTGGTGCTTAATTGGAGTAACCGGAATGCTCCATAAATTAATGAATGATTAATTTAAAATTAATTATCAGAATAAAAATTTAATTAATTTTATTATGGAATTAATTATGGGAACTTGTGAAGAAAGCAAAATAATATTCATTGGACGATTATTTACTTATTTAAAATAATAATAAGGTATTACAAAAGTATAATTAAGGGAAATTAATTAAAAGAATAGAGAAGAGTTTGACTAATTAAGTGTAGGGAACTTAACTCTGGTTAATTAAATGGATCGTGAGTAAATGAATATAATTAAAATCGAGCATATATGCATAAGAGGAAAAAAATAAATATTGAATGAAGAAGATTTTATATTCAGGGAAATAAATTAACAAGATTAGGCAAGGAGAGATTTTAATCCAAACCTAAATCATTAATATATATGCCACTAAACATGTCATTTCCTTCATTCACTCTCTCTTCATTCATTCCCCATTAACACTAGTAACAGCTTAGAGAAGAAAAGATGAAGAATGGTATTAAAAGCTAAAGAAAACTTAAATCTCTAAAAGTTCAAAGATAATTAAAGGTCCACATGAGTAATATTATTCCTTTTTTATTCATTTTCATCTATGTCAACATGGCTTTGAATTTTATGACAACATCCATATTATACGTGTTTAAAAAGATAGACTTTGAATTAGTGAATGTTTTGGGTTGAAATAGCTTTACCAGATGATGTTTAATTAGGATTTCCTATTTTAATGATCTCGATAATGAAAAAAAATTAATATGATGTTCGAAATGGATTTTTAAAGATGGATTTCAATTTTTGAAATTTCCCAGCAGAAAATGGTTTGTTAAGATTTTATAAAGAATCCATGTATCTTGGAATTGGAGAAGTGGCTAAAACATGGATATTTGGTAAATATGCACCGAGAATATGTTCATAAATTTTCTATGATTTTATAAGTTACTCCCCAACTATAAATATGCATTTCCAAAACAATAGCGTGAGTTTTGGAATCTTAAAACTAATACTCGAAGCCTTAATATTAATCCCGAAGGGTATTAAATAGAAATAAAATATTTAATAAATGGTTAAGAGATATGATCATGTAAAGGTGCTAGAAAATAATATAAAGGACACTGCTACTAACTAAAAGGGGAGCCAGAACAAATAGGAAGTAACACATGGAAAGACATGCGTAGGCGCATTTAGTATTTTACAAGCGTAGGCTTTATTATGTGTTTTATGACTACCCGCACCCTTCGACACACTGATCCAAAGACTAAGATGATATTGGACTCATGTCGATGCGAAGAAGTACGAGCTATTGGGTTTTTATAACATTACAGAAACAAAAAATAAACAGGTATGATCTAAGATATACTACACTTTCAGAACTCATAGTAGAAATGAAAAAATATAAACATAGAAAATATTAATCTTAGCAAATATCTCAAGATACAGTCTCATAAAAATAATACGTAGTCAAATACAGAGTATATAAAATTACCACACGTAGTATGATAAAAGACATACTAAATACAAATAAGACAAACAGTTACATGGAGAGTAAATAAAAGATAAGCAACTCCTATGATGAGCTAGCCTCTCCATATACTGAAATCGGGCCAAATCACTTACCGCCCTGTCCTTATATGGTGGGAAAAGAAGAAAAAAGGGTGGGTCAGACAAAATTCTTGTGAATGAGCACATGTTTAATATATGGTGATCATGTGCAGTTGAATTTAATTCTACTCAATGTGTGCTAGGTGGACGACAAGTGTCTGTATATTCTTAGGGTCCTTTACTTAAGGGTCTTTATTTAACACACACTTAAACTACAACTTATGTAGGATTTTACAAGGATCGAACTATGGATCGAACCTCAATAACTTATGATCATCCACTACTCCTAGATCTACTCAATATGGAAACACCGCCTCCACAGCTACTAGATATGGAAATACCACTACTAGAGCTATTCATTATAAAAACACTCTTCTAAAGCTAATCGATATGGAAATACCGTTACTAGGGCTAGTGGATATGGAAACACCGTTGCTAGAGCTACTCAATACGGAAACACTGCTTCTAGAGCTACATGGGAATAAATTTCCCACAACCATGACTACGTAGAGCCTAACTACGCATCGAGGGGTAGCCTGCAATGTTGACTCGCCAGTGTGTCTAATGATCTGCATCCACCTCTTGATTGTGATATACGCCTCTTATTGCATACACCGAGACCTATCAATAACAAAGTCTCATGCCGCATCAAAATCTTGAATACTAAGGAGTCCCGTTATGTTGGACCCATATACATCATCAAGTGTCACTCAATGCTACACACCCACTGTAGAACCTCCTCTAAGTTCCATTTGCGTGGTAAAATAGCCCCCATTGGGTACGGTACATTTACCCAAACCCGCAACGTCCATCTTATAAAAAACTAGCTTCCCCACTATCCCTAACATTCACACGTATTTATACAATATACTTATACTTAAATTAGTGGCTTAGATTTTAACCTGGGCCTTCGGCCGAGGTTCAGACTACGCATTTCAGCATTTAACTAGTCGACCGCTTAGGGTGAACAGTCGACCGATCACGGTGTAAATTTTAGTGTTTTCTAATTTCAATGATTCAATATTTAATTATTTGTTAATTCTATCTATTGACTTACATAGTAAACCCTAGGCATTGATTTACACTAACCAGTCTTTGTAAATTTTACATTTCAATTTCATATATTTATGCCAGATTAATTATACTTTTTAAATTTAGGGTTAACCAATTTTTAGGGCATCAAGTCAATACTAGAGAGGTTTAACTTGGATTGATAAAAATGACATTTGTTAGTTATACCAATTTCAATTTCCAATTCAAACCTCAGGTTTAATAGTTAGGGTTTTCGGTTTACAGTTTAAATACTAACATCCTAGATCAGATAAAAGAGTTAAAAATTAACTATAAATAATCATCTTATTAAACTTGTCCACACTCACCTAGGAAATCTTCAGTCTCATCCTAGATGCATGTCAATTACTAGGAAGTAATAAAAATACTTAATTAAATCATCTTCGTCCAAATTTACCCTCCAGATCAGAAAATTGCACGTCAACGGTCAACCGCTAAGGTAGACCGGTCAACTGCTTCATGTCAACCAAAACACCTTGTTGTGTCGGCTGGTGATAATGTTTTATTTTTTAATTTATTCCACTTTCAAAATTTTCAAACTCCCATAACTTCTCCTACTAAGTCCGATTTCAAAGTCTTATATACGCTACGAACGCAATAGTGCAAGTTTTGTAGCCAAATTCGTAGGTTTCTGAAAATTTCATTTTAGACCTTGTTATATTTAAATTAAATTTTCTTATTAAATTTTATACTACATTTTCAAGGTGTTACATTCTCCCCCTTAAAATGATTTCTTTCTTGAAATCTCAAAGGGTAGAAAAAATGTAACTTATACGCGCAACAATCAATGGTATAACCATTTACTTATTCATCACTAGTGGGAAATTATTGTCCTAAATAAATTTCTACTATGGTATATGTATATGCAAGCAAGAAATTCACATGAACCTATACTAATGCAAAGAGTAGGCGGTCTTCTGATCTAGTTGACCTCATATCATGCAAGTGCTCATGCCATGGATCTAAAATGCATGCGGCATCCTAAGTATACTTGTAATACTACATGTATGCGCAACCATTTAATCCATATGCATAATGCTCAACAAGATGAATAGCAAACAACAGATAATATGAGTGTGCATGCTATCTAGAGGATATATTGTCCTAAATGTGTAAAAGAACCAATACAACCAATATATCCACTAGCATCTATCATTCATAACATGTCCTAGTGACACGTTTACAACCATCCCTATCATCCAATGGTCTCTACCAAAAGGGTATACCAAGATAAGTCCTAATTCCTAAGTAACCTCTGCTACCAGAAAAGAGTTGCGAGTGGGTAACTTGGATCTTCTTCTCAGGCTCCCATGTGTTCCGTTGGATCGTCTCCCTATTGGACCTTAACAAGTTTGATTTCCTTTTATTGGAATTGCTTTGCACCATGCTCAACAATACAAGTGGGTGCACGGCGAACAAGTAACTCCTTCTCTAACTTCACCTCCTAGCTGACTCGGCTCAACTACGGTGGCTGAATCATGCAAGCACTTTCGCAAGTGCGACACATAGAAAACATCATGTACCCCTATCAACTTTTTAGGAAGCTCTACTCTATATGCCAACCTCCCTATCCTCTCCTTTAATAGGAAAAGGTCCAACGAATCTCGGTGCTAGCTTCCTGGAACTACCAAATCTCAAGATGTGCCTAAATAGTGAAATATTTGTGAACACTATATCGCCCATTGCGAACTCTAACTCCAGTCAGCATAAGATTTTTGCATATCTTGCATAGTTTTGTTCTTCTACGGACCAGGTTCACTTTCTTCAATGTCTCCCTCACTATGTTCGGCCAAAGAATAATCATATCTGCAATGTCTTGCCAACATGACGGTGATCTATAAGGTCTGCCGTATAGCGCCTCAGATGGTGTCATCCCAATACTCGCCCGATAGCTGTTATTGTAGGTAAACTCCACCAACAGCAAATGATTCTCCCTAAAGCCTCCAAAATTCAAAATGCATATCCAAAGCAAGTCCTCCATAACTCAATTCACTCTCTTTATCTGTCTTTTAGTCTGGGAATGATAAGCGACACGCAAGTTCAGCTTGGTGCCTACAGCCTTCTATATACTTCTCCAAAACTAGCCAGTGAAAAGTTGATCTCGATCGCTAACAATGCTGTAGGAACTCCGTGTAACTTAATGACCTCCCTCTTGTATAGAGTCGCCAATGCTGTCCTCGTATTCCTAACTAGTATAAAATGAGCACATTTGGTCAGTCGATCGACTATGACCCAAATACTCTCATTCCTTTTACTACTCCTCTATAAACCATCAAAAAAATCCATGCAAAACAAGTCATACATCGAGCTACATACTCTGCTACATGTTTCTTTATACCAAGCAATAAAAGACTTTCTTTATGTCATGATACATGTTGTCTCCGCCGAGATGAATGATCGTCCTTGAATGATGAGACTCGACTAGACTATATCAGTCGACTCCATCATAAGAGGAATGCATAGCCTACCATCTCTCTGTAACCATTCCTTCGGGTCAATGGCATAATGCCTCAAATGACTCAACTCCTCTCCACTATCAAGCTTCTCAAAAATATCAACTAACTCCTTATCTTGCTTTTGGCTAGATCTGATACGGTCCATAAATGTAGGTTACACATCCAAAGCTTCTAACAATCCCAAGGTAATGTCTGACGATGGTCGAAAATCAAATGTAGAAATAAACTCCAAATGTCTCCACTCCAAGAAAAAATGACTCAATACTGCATGTTGTCTATGTAAGACGTCAACCATTACATAGCCCTTGCCTAAAGTATATGAGATATCAAAATCGTATGATGCCAAAATCTCCATCAACCTTTGCTGCCTTAAATTCAAGTCCTTCTAGAGAACAAATACTTCAGGGACTTATGATCTGTGTGCTGCTCAAACCACTCTCCTAAAAGATAATGCCTCCATAACTTGAGGTAAAGACAATGGCTGCTAACTTAAGGTCATAGGTAGGATAGTTTTTCTCGAGGTCCTTCAACTGTCAACTAGTGTAGCTCACCACCCTTCTTTCTTGCATCAAGACTGTGCCCAACCCCATACCACAAGCATCGGTATATACTGTGAATGTTTTTACACCATCGGACAATACCAAAATAGGTGCACTAGTCAACAACTCCTTTAACTTAATAAAAGCACCTCACTTATCGCGTCATATGAGAAATTAAATTCTTCTTAGTGATGTGGGTCAAAGGGAAAGAGATTTTCACGAAGTCCTTAATGAACTTCTGATAGTAGCCTGCCAAAACAAGGAACTCCTCACTTCCATGGCATTCTTCGGTGCATGCCAATCCTGAACCGTCGCAACTTTACTGGGATAAACCACCAGCCCACTTTCTAAGACATGTGTCCCAAAATGCGTACCTCCTCTCGCCAAAAGTGGAATTTCAAAAACTTCACCTTATCTTATGCTGACGGAGTGTATTGAACACTTCTTCTAAACGCAATGTGTGACACTTCGAATAGACTAAGATATCATCCAAAAATACCACGACGAACTTGTTAGGAAACCCATTGAAAACTCGGTCATCAGATCAACAAAGTAAGCAGGGGCATTGGTCAGTCCGAAGAGCATGACTAACCACTCATAAAGTTTATTGGGTGTACAAAAGGCGGCATTCTAGATACTATCCTTAGCTACACACAACTGGTGGAATTCAATAGCCTAATCAAGCTGTGAGAACACCCTTGCTCCTACCAACTGATTAAAGATATTGTCTATATAAGGCAGTGGATAACCATTCCTTTGTGTCAGTTTATTCAACTCCCTATAGTTAATGCAAAGTCTAAGAGAACCATCTGCCTTTGGAAAAGATGACTCATGCTCTCTACTCTTTAATGCTCCTTATAATGAAGCCTTTCTCCAACAGCTCATTTACTTTCTAGTTCAACTTGCGTCTCTCCTTAAGAGCCATATGCCTCAAGGGTAAGGCAACAGGTTTGGCATTCTCTATAAGTTAAATACGAAACTCGATCTCTCACTATGGTAAGAGACCAGTGACCTCAGAAAAGAAATCTATGTAATTTCTAACTATAGGTACTAGATCTAACTCATCATGTGATAGGTCTAATGAATATAAATAGCTCAACATAATTGATCCTGAAGGATCAAGTAAACCTCCAAGCAACGTCCATTACACACAATCAATCTAAGAACATTCCTATCATAATCTAATATAGCCTCATACATCGTTATCTTATCCATGCTCAATATCAACCCAACCCCAAAAAATCCTAAGACAAAAGCATTACAATCGAACTCGACCCTCAAAATAAATAATTTCAAACCTTTACAAATCATAGAAAAATAGGTCAATCCTCCTATAGGAATTAACATAACTATAGGGTCCATAACTGTACTAGTGTCTACATGTAACTTATCCACAGTCTACTGATATAAAAGAGTGTGATGCCCTTTTATCATATAAGTGCAAATAGATAAACCAAATAAAGTCAACACGCCTTCGATCATGACCTTCTTTCCCTTATCTACAACTGGTGGCATATTTAAGCTAAGTACTGCATCCAACTCATAAGTTGGGACCACCTGGGTAGAAGTTTTCTAAGATGCTGGACATTTTCGCTTCATGTGCCCAAATTGATTGCAATTATAACACTTGACCATTGAACCCTCAGTTTTGAACTCCTTTGAAAAATGTCCCTTCTTGCCACACTTCCTACAATTTATATCATATTTATTGATCTTTCCCTTAGGTCGAAATCCTCCCTTGCATTGATCCTATTGTTTCACTTTCACTCTAATCTTCTTAGGTTCTTCCTTTGCTTCCTCCTTGGATATGGTATTCAGCAAAGCCATCTCCACTAAACCCTCTTATGTAGAACCCATGGAATATGACAGAGAGATAAACCTTGAAGAGGTTGGTTTGGCCATTTGGAAAACTTCAAAACCTGTTTATATGGGGTATTTATTGGTCTCATCCCAAACCTAGCCTGCTCATTGAATTGGTTAATATTAACCCGCCTTTTGTTAAGGCCATAAATAGACAGAGTCAACCTAACCAACTTCATAATTATCAAGAATGGAATATCATGGATTCGATTTAAATGGATGGAGAATTAGTATGAAGCCAGGATTGACCATGATCGATGGATAAACAATGCATCACGCTTGGAAGATGGATCGGCATAGGCTGGATTAGCATAAGCATGGACCGAGGTTGTCCATGGTGTCGTTCGACCGCGTCGTTCGGTAATGGCGGAAGGTCATAGGTGGCTCGGCCTGTATGGGTCGGTAGGTGTGGATCAGCCTTAATGGTGCTGTTCGGCAAGATGGTGTGGATCAGTGAGCTAGAGAGGTAACAAAGTGCAAGCAGTTCGACCATGGTGGTTCGGCCTTGGCAGGTCGACCATGGTAAATGACGACGAAGTGGATCGGTTTCTAGTGGATCGGCAGGATGGTTTGGTTTGGTCCGGATATGTCATTTGGTCAGAAAGGGTTGCTCGGCATTGTGGTTCGGTCAGGGTCGCTCGGCATTATGGTTCAGCCAGGGTGGCTCGGTGTGACTGGCTCGGCAAGCATGGCTCGATGCACATGGGTCGATATTGTGAAGGTTGGCTCGGTGGAAGGTCGGTTCAGTTATTGGGGTGGTTCGGCAATGAAGGTGGTTCGGTCATGACGAGCAGTTCGGGATGCACACATGGTTAAGCCGTAGTGGATTAGTCAGGATGAAGAGCCTGGTTTGGCTATGGCCTTGATGGGCCTAGACTGCGCAGGAAGCCTAGCAACTCGGGTTTCGCCTATAAATACAGCATATGGGTCTCTAGATGGAGGGATCTTCTTTTTGGCTCTTTGGCATTCTTTTTTCTAAGGCTAAGGTTAATCTACCATCTTGTAACTGTAATCGATTATTACAGCAATAAAATGAAAATTTATGGAGTGGACGTAGGTCAGAGTTAGCCGAACCACAATAAAAATCTGTTTTTCTTTACTACTTTTATTTTAATTTTTGTTGTTCTTCGTATTAATATCCTCACATATATTCTATCTGTGATCTATGACTGATGTTTGGTGCTTTCTCTTGGATTTGGGTGTTAGTGAGTATTTTGGCGTTTTCACTAAGAAAGCAAGCACTTGGGGATTTTGGAGCTAAGAACTTAGATTCTAGGAAGAAATGACTAGACCACCAACAAGAAAGCAAGTAAGAAAAGGAGCAACTAGGAGGAAAGTCAAGCAGCCACTTCTGGAGCTGGAACGGATCATGCTTCTATCTACATAACTCGGGATGAAATGCAGGATATGTTGGATTCAATGCAGGAGCAGATGATGAAAAGATAAGAGGAGATGATGCAGGCTCTTCTTAGGTAAATTAGACAATCAGGAACTGTAGGTGCTCAAGTTCTAGGAACTGAATTACAGGGACTCAACCAGTAGGCGGATGGAGTGATTCAAAGGGGGTAGCTCCCAATAAACAAACAACTATTAACTCAAATGGACCAAGACTTGAGGGAATATCGCCAGATAATGCTGGACAAACCTATGAAGGGATATCAAGTGATGTTGTGCAACCCGGTATCAACAGGAGCACAAGAGTATGTGACGAGGAATATGTGCCAGAATTTCCATGCAGAGTTGGAGAGCAGCTAGGAAATATGGATAGGGGCAACCCTTGGTTAGAAACGCTGGATTGGCTGGCATTATAAGGCAAACTATTCGCGGAGGTCTGACAAATAGGGATTTGGAGGGAGTTAACAAAAGTCTGTTTACCCAGAACATCAAGATAGCTAGGAATCCACCTGACTTAAACCTACCCACTCTGGAAGTATACAATGGTAAGGTGGATCACGCTGACCACTTAATGAGGTACACAAGGCATTTTGAAGTGTTGGAGGCATCAAAGGAGGTCATTGCCCAATGTTTCCCATGTACTTGACCGATATAGCTACTATGTGGACCAGACAGCTGGATGATGGATCTTTTGGAGCATGAAGAACTGGCGGACAAGTTCTTAAGTCAGTTTTGGGTTCACATAAAAAGGCCGAAGAACATAGTGTCGCTGATGTCAGTTAAATAGGGGGCGGATGAATTGCTCAGGACATTCTTAACTCGGTTTAATGCAGCAGTTGCTTCAGTGGATCGGTCGGATCCATCAATGGTTCTGATGCCTGCAGTATAAGGGATCAGGGATAATTCGGATTTCAAAGTATCGTTGATACGGGACCCACCAATGGATCTCGGGAATTCTTTCATGAAGTTGAGAGATTTCTTCGACAAGAGGATGCATGTTTGGATATGAGGTCAAAGGAAATAAACATGGTTGAGGATGGAGGACTGCCCGGCGAAAGCTCGGGTAAGGACAAGGATAAAGGGAAGAGAAAGCGCTGGGGAGAACCAAAATTCTCCACTTACACAGGATTGAACTTAAAATTGGAGCGGATATTCTTAGATACTCGAGATCACATTTCGTATCGAAGGCCAACAAGGAGGGAGCCCTCAGAAAGCGAAAGAGCATCAGGAAGGCATTGTCTTTTTCATGACCTGGACGGGCATGATACTAACAGCTATAGGGATCTAAAGGATAGAATCGAGGAACATGTAAGGATTGGTCAGTTGCGGCAATATGTCGGATCTCGAAATGTGGTAGTGGAACAGGAGCAGCCACCGCCTACCTTGAACGATGAAGGCATGAGGCCTAGGAATGGTGGCTGGTTGGTCATCAATTAATCGTGATGGTTTGGAATAAGTAACAAACTCTGGGAAAACGGCTAAATCACTTACTCATGTACGGGGTCGGAGATAACCCTTAGGCATGCTCTGAGATGATGGCTTACCGAGATGCTCCAATTTGTTTTTTCCTTTTGGCTTGGACATATGCTTTCTCTGCTTTGGTTTTGGGGTTCAGTTTGAACACCTGGTTTTGTTGGTTTCTTGGTTTGGATTTTGGTTTGGATGCTTGCTTTTTGGTTTGGATATTGATTTGGACTTTTGGTATGGATTTTCGGTTTTCTGGTTTGAATCTGGATTTTGGATTTTTGGATTTTGATTGACATTTTGTCTGGTATTTTGTTGAAAGGTCATTTATGGACTATGCTCGGTAAGGGTCTGGAGAGACCAGGATTCGGCCTTGGACTTAGGCCCCATATTATCTTTCGGTTACAATTTCAGGT
Source organism: Allium cepa (assembly GCA_030765085.1). Classification (NCBI taxonomy): domain Eukaryota; kingdom Viridiplantae; phylum Streptophyta; class Magnoliopsida; order Asparagales; family Amaryllidaceae; genus Allium; species Allium cepa. The sequence continues at coordinate 568,613,953 of CM060929.1, forward strand.
CGTCGAGTATGGACAATGCTCGACAAAGGTCCGGACCGACCAAGATTTGGCTTTGGACTTAAGCCACAGCATTGCTTAGTGTTCAAGGACACTGAACTAGGAACACCATGGCATTATTTGACATAGGTCGTCAGGTGCAAGTTGCCCTTGACAAGAACCTAGAGAGGTTACAGATTTGGATATTGGCTATGAATAGCTAAGTATTTGGGCATGGACCAGAAGCGGTCTCGTATTTGGATATCGGCCTGAAGAGGTCATGGATATGATTATTGGTTATTGGAAATGGATGGATTAGAACTTAGTTGTCGGGTTCGGATGGATGTGGAATTCGGACATCGGATTTGCGGCTATTCAAAACACACCTTCCAATAGCAAGGAATGCTTCGGAGGGAAAATGTTAACCCATCATTTGTCAAGTCCATAAACAAGCGTAGTCAATCTAACCAACTTCACGATTATAAAGAGTGGAATATCATGGATTCAGTTTAAACGGATGAAGAATTAATATGAAGTGAGGACTAAGCATGGTCGATGGATAAACGACGCAGTATGCTTGGAAGATGGATCAACATAGGCTGGATTAGCATAAGCATGGACCAAGGGTTTCCATGATGTCGTTCGGCCGCATCGTTCGGTAATGGTGGAAGGTCGCAAGTGGCTCGGCCTGTGTGGGTCGGTAGGTGTGGATCGGCCTTGATAGAGTGGTTGGGCAAGATGTTGTGGATTGGTGAGCTAGAGAGGTAACAAAGTGGAAGTGGTTCGGCCACGGCGGTTCGACCTTGGTAGGTCGGCCAAGGTGAATGAAGATGAAGTAGATCGGTCTCTAGTGGATCAGAAGGATGATGTAGTTCGGTCTGGATATGTCGTCCGGTCAGAAAGGGTCGCTCGACATTGTGGTTTGGTCAGGGTCGCTCGACATTATGGTTCTGCTAGGGTGGCCCAGTGCTACTGGCTCGGCAAGCATGACTCGATACACATGGGTCGATATTGTGAAGGTTTTGGCTCGATGGAAGGTCAGTTCCGCTATTGGAGTAGTTCGGCAATGAAGGTGGTTCGGTCATGACGAGTAGTTCGGGATGCATATATGGTTCGGCTATAGTGGATCGGTTGGGATGAAGAGCCTAGTTTGGTTATGGCCTTGACGAGCCCGGCCTACTTAGGAAGCCCAGAAACTCAGGTTTCGCCTATAAATGCAGCATGTGGGTCTTCAGATGGAGGGATCTTCTTTTCGGCTCTCTGGATTTCTATGTTCTAAGGCTAAGGTTACTCTACCATCTTGTAACTGTAATCGACTGTCATAGTAATAAAAAAAATTCTGGAGTGGATGTAAGCCGAAGTTAGCCGAACCACTATAAAAATCAGTTATTCTTTACTGCTTTCATTTTAATTTTTGCTATTCTTCATATTAACATCCTCCACATATATTCTATCTATGATATGTGATTGTTGTTTGGTGCTTTCTCTTAGATTTGGTTGTTAGTGGCCAATTTTGGCGCTGACAGTTAACTTACTCCTTTATTGACATGTCTCGTTAGATTAAGTGAATAAACTTCTCTAAATGTACTCCTTCCTTGGATATAGAAAGAAAAATCATCTTAAAGCATCTCTGAAACTCCCCCAAGGTGATCTCTCCTCCATCAGTCTCTACCTTAACTACCTTCCATCAAATAAGAGCCTCACCTTATAACTGCTAAGTAGCTAACTGTCTCCTAATCTCATCGGCAAGACCCATAAACCTAAAGATCCTCTAATAATAAGAACGAATCCATATCCTCAAATCTATATATGACTCAGTCTACATATACGGCTTTTCTCTAAGGCAAGAGAAATCCACACATAACTTAGCAAAATCTATAGTAGGTGGGTAGGCAGGAACTGCACCTGTTGCTCGCTCCGTAGGTCATCTAGTGGGATAAAGCTCAACTTGTCCCTTCACCGGAAGATATTAGCGGAAGCAAATCAAAACGTTCATGCCCGAAACCTCGGCTGCATCACCTAATAGTATAGGCACGAATAAGAGATAGCATAGGAACGAATAAGAGAGAGATTACGGTATATAAGATTTTCTGGAAAACTCCTTGAAAACTTTATGTGTGTGTGTATGTATGTATGTACGTACGTACGTATGTATGTATGTATTCATACTTTGAAAACTCATTTTAAACCTTTTTGAAAAACCATTTTATTTTCAAAAAAATTTCAAGCACATTCTCTTAATATGCTCGTAACCTTTAAGAAACTATGAACCTAGGCTTTGATGCTAAATATGACAACCAGCACCTTTCGACACATCAATCCAAAGCCTAAGGTAACTTTGGGACTCACATCGGTGCTAAGAAGTACGAGCTATTGCGTTTTTATAATATTACATAGACAAAATAAATAGATATGATCTAAGATATGCTACACTCTCAAAACTCATAGCATAATGAAATAAAATATAAACATAAAAAATATACATCTCATAAAATATTTTGAAACACGGTCTTAGAACAATAATACATAGTCAAATACAAAGTACGTAGAATTACCACTCGTAGACTAATAAAAGACATACTAAGTACTGATAAGATAAACGGATAAATGGAGAGCAAATAGAAGATAAGTAACTCCTATGATGAGCTTGCCTCTCCACGTACTAAAATCGGGCCTAATCACTGATGCCTTGCACTCCTGTGGTGAGGGAAGAAAGGAAAAAGGGTGGGTCAGACAAAAGTTTGGCGAATGAGTACATGTTTAATATATGGTGATCATGTGCAGTTGACTTTAATTATACTATGTATGTGCTAGGGTGCTCAACAAGTGTCCGTGTATTCCTAGTGTCCTTTACTTAAGGGTTTTTATTTAACACACACATGCACTACAACTTGTGTATGCTCCTATAAGGATTGAACTACGGATCAAACCTCAATAACTTACGATCGATCGTTGCTCCTAGAGCTACTCAATATGGAAACACTAATTTTAGAGCTACTCGATGTTGAAACATCGCTATTAGAGCAACTCAATATAAATACACTTCTTCTAGAGCTAATCGATATGGAAGCACCACTTCTAGAACTACTCGATATGGAAAAACTGCTACTAGAGCTACATCGGAATAAATTTCCCCTAACTACGACTATACGTAAACCATCTACGCATTCAAAGGGAGTGTTTAATGCCGACATGCTAGTATGTCTCATTGTCTATATCCATGTCCACCTCTCATCATAGTATATGCCTCTTATTACACATGCCTAGATCCATCAATAACATAGTATCACAAAGCGTAAGAATCATGATTACCAAAGAGTCCCATTATGTCGGGCCTACATACTTTATTAGGAATCAACTGGTGTTGCACATCTACCGTAGAACCTCCTATGAGTGCATTTGCGTGATAGAATCACATCCATTGGGTAAAGTACATTTACCCAACCCCTCAACGTCCTGGCGTTATCTCATAGGGAACTAGCTTCCTATTATCCCTAACATCCACATATATGTATATAACATCTTATACATACAATTAATAGTTTATATTTTAACCTAGGACACATGCCGAGGTTTAGATTACTTATTTCAACCTTTGACCGGTCGACTGCTATACCATATCAGTCGATTACTTATGGTTGACTGCTGAAGGTGACCGATCGACCAATCATAGTGTAAATTTTAGGGTTTTATGAATTTAATGATTCGATTTTTAATTATTTGTTAATTCTATCAATACGACTTACACGGTGAACCCTAGGCATGGATTTACACCAACTAGTCTTTGCAAATTTTACATTTCAATTTCATATATTTATGCCAGATTAATTATACTTGTTAAATCCAAGGTTAACCAATTTTTATGGCTTTAATTCAATAATGAAGGGGTATAACTTAGGTTAATAAAAATGAGATTTGTCAATATATACCAATTTCAATCTATGATTCAAATCTCAAGTTTAACATTTAGGGTTCTCAGTTTACAGTTTAACTAATAACATCATAGATCAGATAGAATAGGTTAAGTATAACTGTAAATAATCAGCTTATTAAACTTGTCCTACTCATCTCGGATCTAAGCTCTAATTCTAAAATCTGTCAGAGAATCGTCACCTATTAGCTTGCCTTCTCCTTGATTCGATTTATTAGTGCCCTCTTACTTTATTTTTAATTTTTTTGATAAAAGAGTGGTCCTTATATGAGGAGAGCACTCAAATTTCATTAAACAGAAAAACAAAATCCATACAAAAGTTTGTTGGTAATTAGTTATTATAAATATCCAGGATCACCACTGTGATGATCAATGGAATGAGAAATGTAAAACTAAACAAAGCAAAACATTTAAAAATAAATGTATTGAAAAAATCAACTACTTGACGATGCAATAAATATGTAATAACAATAAGAAGTGGAAAGGTGTGCGATCAAGGGCTAAGGTAATGAGAGAATACTAAGAGTTGCTGATGTTGCATGGCATAAATTGAGAAGTTGTTGTTGTGTATGGCCATGCAAGGTGGTGTAAAGGGCAAAATTACTGATGACAAGGTGCTGCTGTTAGTGTGAATTGCGATGCAACGGCAAGAATATGAAGCACTTCAACTTCGAATCAATCCAACAAAAGCAATGAAGAAAGCATTCTATAGAATGAAATGGGCTAAGATATGGTTGAAAGACTGGATTGAATGTCATTGAATGACTGGCCATGCGAACAGTAGGCATTTCAGTCTTGAAGCGGTCTCGCCAAAGCAATAAAGTGGCATTCTAGAAAGTGGTTGAAACAAGGTTGAAAGACTGGCTTGAATGTGATTAGTTGTTGAATGATTGGCCATGCGAACAGAAGTGAGAATGTAATGCCTTGTTTATGCTGTAGTAAGGTTGTAGCATGACTGGCTTGAAAGGGATCAAATGATGAGCTGAAATGTGTAATCGATGATGTCGCCAGTTGCTGGATGGTTCTATCCGAAGGTGTACGTTAATGTTGTAAGTTGCTAGCCTACTGAGATTGAGGAGGAAGATTGGCTTGTGATATCAGGATCTTTGGCATGCCTACTTACATGCTTGCTTTAACAGCTTGTGATATCTTATGTTCTAGCATGTCTGCATTAAGAAAAGACTAATGTGCATACAGTTATATGTTTATACACACACATGCGTGCGCGTATGCATACACACGCGCGCGCGCACACACACACACACACACACACACATATATATATATATATGCATGTGTGTGGTTACATGACACGCATTTGAGTACAATATGATTATAGGTGTATTAGATTTAAGGTGATTTAAGCGATAAGATAGTTTGTGTGGGTATATATGAAAACATAACATATTTGTACTTATAGTTATCTATCATCTAATATTAAAGTCCAACCGCTCTTCATTCTCCATATTTATCTGAAGATATATGCGTGTGTGTGTGTGTACACGCAAATGTATAAATACATACATATATACATACACACACACATATATATGTTAGTTAAATCTTTATATATAATTATGAAAAAAGTTTTACTTGGTTATTGGATAAATTTTTGTATTAGAAAGACAAGGTACATTTACACACACACACACACACACTCTTATATATAATAACAAATATATACATATATGTATAAGTATACTCTTACATATATATACGCACCAATACAGATATATGTATACACACACATAATATAGTGTTATATATGTGTATGGGGGGAGTATACACGTAGTTAAAAAGCCTACTGAATATAGTAGTTAAGGAAATTCACTTTTTAAACGAGATTGGCTATATATATACACACAATAACAAATATATACATATATGTATATGTATACTCTTACATATATATACACCAATATATATATATGTATACACACACACACACATAATATAGTTATATATATATTTTGTGCATGGGGGAGTATACACGTAGTCAGAAAAGCCTACTAAATATAGTAGCCAAGGAAATTAACTTTTTAAACGAGATTGCCTAATAATGACTATGCTTATAGCTTAATTTTTGTCTATTTATTTATTATATATTTTTATATATGTATATAATATATATGTATGTGTGTGTATCTTATTAACTCAGTTTAATGTGTTTGAATAATCAATTAGCAAAAAGAAGAAAATGTAAATCAGGCGAAGATAAGGGCTATTAGAGATCAAGACATGACATTAGCAGGATTATCAATCCCACCGATATGAGAATGCCAGTATGTGTGTCTTCAATCTGGGTAAGTTCAGCAAGAAATGTACCAAATAGTGGAATAAATTATAGGAGAGGAGTTATTATAAATATTGTTAAATATACGTTGGTTGCATTCAACACATAAGCTCCAACATGTGATTGAATAGATTGAGTCTAAAGTTATCCTGGTTGGTGGGGTGAAGTCTAATCTAAATTTATTTTGGTAAACATTAGAAAGGAATACTGTTGAAGCAATATTTATGTTAAAAGCCTTGCAAATCTTACAAATAATATATTGAGAAAAGTTACAGTCAAAAACTTATGGGGAATAGTCTCCGGCGTCAGATTACACAGGTAATATGGGTGCATGTTAATATTGGAGTTAATTATCAAATTGGGCTTAGTTATTTTGTTTAACTGCAATGTAAAACTATCCACATGTAAAATTTAACTTTGGAAGAAGCCCTGATTCTCCAGATGGGTTTAAAATACCTTAAATCATTCGGTCCTAGAGAAGGTTAAAAATTTACACATCGATTTAGGGGTATAAATTCCTTTTTTATCCCAACATCATTCCAGACGATAAGGATTGTCTCTGGTATTATAGTTTTAATCATATTTATTAATTTTATGTATTGTGTAAGTAGATTCGCTGTCAAATTTTAATTAAAAGAGGTGTCTAATCTAAAAGGAGAATAAGCTCTATAGACTCCTTTAATAGGATCTTTTTATTATTAGAGACCGTTAACAGATTAAGTAGCTCATATTTTAATGCGATGGAAAAAATCCAAGGATCATTCTAGAAGGAGGTCTTATCTCTACAGTTAATGATGAATTTAGTTACAACTTTAAAAGTATAATATAAAATGGAGATATTTTTCCAAAATTAAGAGAATTTTTTATTATTGTGTGCATTTAGGTTTGAATCATTTAGTAATAGTTACTAATAATTTATTTCTAGGAATATGTCTCCTCTTCCATAAATATCCAAATCCTTTTGTAGAGCAAGGTGAGGTTTAAGGCCTTTAAATTAATGATACCTAATCCTCCTTGGGTTTGGGGTTTGCAGATAAGGCTCCAATTAATGAAGCAGCTCAGATTTGGTCTATCCGCTTCTCCTTTCCATAAGAAATTTCTTCTGATGTGATCCATTTTATTAATTACCCAGCTTGGAAATTTATAATATGGCATCTAGTAAACCAGTATAGTAGAAAATACCGAGTCGATTAGTACCACCCTGCCAGCTCTGGATATATAGTTAGCTTTCTAAGGATGTAGTTTATTGCTAATTTTATCAATGATAATATGCTAATCTTATTTTTTGGCTTCAAGTATCTAATTATTTCACCCAAATGATTAAACAAAAAGCTCATGGATTCGCAGTTTAGCGTATTGGCCACTGCAGACGTGCTATTTGATGTGTCATTAAAAATGGACTGTACTTTTATGAAAGTTGATTTTTAGGCCAAATAGGAGTCCAAATTGTATAAAGTATGCTTAAGTGAGGCAATATGGTGAGGGAGGTGGAAGTAGGATAGTAGAGTATCAGTTGCATACTACAGGGAGGATACCCCCTCTACGGTGATTTTGTTCCCAAACGAGGAAGAATGTTATTTCTATTAGTGTAACGATATTGGATATTTGAAATTGGAATATTTAATTGATTTTAAGTATTTAAAAGTTAATTTTAACATGAATTTCAAATATAAAGATTTATTGGATAATTTAATAATTGGGAATTGGTTAAAATATTGAATTTTGGTTTTTAAAATTGTTAAAAATAGTTTAAAGGCTTCTAAAATTTATATTAGTAATAATGAAGATAATAAAAAATTTAAATTGAATTTAAAAGTGATTTTTTTTAGTTTTAAAAATATATCGTTTAAATTTACATTTAAAAATAGCCTTTCGGGGCACAATCTCAGATTTTAACGAGACTAGTTTCATTGGATCCACAATAGTGTATTATAATCGGATTTCAAATTTCATAGCGTTTGAAGTTATCATTTGATCATACGGTATATAAACGTGTTGAAATTTATATCGAAAATCCAATATAATGATTGGGTCCAAAAAGCTACCTTCTCTATATGATCGAATTAGGACTTGAAACCTTTTCCATTACGTTCGAAATAGGGGTATAACATTATAAACGCCTAGCGGCACACCTCGATAGGAGTTCGAGTATTTGAGTTGTGAAAATGAGACGTTTGAATTTAAATATTATATTGTCTAGTTATAATATTTCACATCGGCCTTTTTTCCCCTTAAATCACTGTACCACTTTCTCCCTTTAACACGTCAATGTCTCTTCCCTCTTTTTTAATAGTGAACGAAACTGCATAGTCCAAAACAGAAATTGAAAAGCTAAAAAGAAAATAAATCGTCTTCTTCTTGATTAAGCACCACCATCCTACAGCGACTATCACCTTGGACCACCGCAGGTCGATCTGGACCTCGACGTTCAAAGAGAAAGGATGGGCGTTTGGGACAGGAGTGTGATGAACGGTGGAGGTGGGTTTTACACGGTGGATGGGTGGCAGTTTCAAGATGAACGGTGATGGGTTTTTTGTCGATTGTGGTGATTCGACGAGGTTTTGGGGGAGGTGTATGAAAGGAAAAGGCTTGGGGAGGGAAGGCATGCCTTTGACGTGAGCGTGGTGGAGGCCGATGGCCTGTAGCGGCGGCAAGGGGTAGATGAACGGAATCGTGTTTGGGGGGATTTTGTGGTCGTGGTGGCATCGATGGCGATGCCGTTGGGGACAGAGGGTGGCTTGGGGTCGGTCGAGTTGAAGGAAGGTGGTGCGATAGTGGGTTTTGGCCTGTGGCGGTGGTGTGAGGCGATCAAAAGGGGAAGCGACGCGGGAGACTCGAATCGGGGAAGAAGATGTTTTAGGTGGCTAAATTAATTTGAATGAGGTTAATTAAATGTAATTGTGATTGGTAAAAATATTTTTGTTAATAATTATGTAATCCTACAAATTATGTAACTTTCTCGTTTAAGATCGAATTCGAACGAGGTCAGCATTGTCGAGCGTTGCATTTTAGAGCTGGAATGGAGTTGATTCGAGGTAGTTAAATTTTGAGCTATAGTCGAACGTCATTCAACTATAGACCAACTAGAACGTTTCGGTGACAATATGAAAAAATCAAGGTGAGTTAATCTCACTCAATTTGGGATTACCGTAATTAATTTTAAATAGTTAGAATTTATTATTGATTAACTGATAGAATTGATAAATTATTATCAGTTGGATGTGATATATAATAGTATATACATATATTGGAGAGATTGATATTTTCGCATATATATATAGCGGATGCGACCCTATACGCCCACATAATAGCATATGAACCTATATATCACGATATCCCCCTTGAAGTGGAATTGATATTTTTATATTGTAAAGACCCCACTTCCTACTCCCAGGAAGAAGTATCGTTAATAAGAAAGAAAAGGGTGAGAAAATAGAAAAGATAGCGAAGAAAGAACAACAACATCAGAATCTCACAGTGGAACGAATAAAATATATTAATTACATAAGTATTTACATAATATATAAATCAATCAGAGCTATACAGATAATACATCACATACTAGACAGTTATAAACACCTGTCTAGTTAATACAACTCAATACAATACAACTCAAACAACATGACTCAGAGATACCAACACAGCGGAAACTATATATATATATATATATATATATATATATATATATATATATATATATATATATATATAACGCTGAAGCCTCCTGCTCCATTGCTCCTCCAGAATTCATCAAAGCTAAACCTGAATCCCTTGGCTACCCGTAAAAATTTGGGTACCCGAGAGTTTATGAAAAACAAAATAAACTTCGGGTCAGACATGGGTCTGGTATGAGTAACAGGTTAAAGTTGCTTAACTTTGAAAAATCCTTTGAAAACAAAAGGTATCACGTAAGACTTCCCACACATAAACATGGAAAAGTTTTTACCTTACGCTAACCAAAACATTTGATAGGAAATCCAGTGATATTATAATAGGTCTAGGGTTTTCAAGTAAATAGAAAATAGCCGAAATTGTTACATTCATTAAATTCCAGCTACTAGCCACCAAAGTGGGTAATACAATCAAAACCGTAGGCACTTATTGGATTTTGGATTCCATACAATGGCAGGGCTACTTGGGTACGCCCGTCACAGTACGTGGCCTAGATCAACGTACCGAGGATTACTCCCTTCATCCCCTGCAACACAAGGCCGGAACCATTCCTTACTGAACAGTCCCGAACAAGATAAACCCCGCAGTTGGCTGCAGACCAACCGCCCACTAAGCCGAATAAAATGGGACATCTAGACAGGGGAATATCCTTGTCCTGCTTGGGCATGACCCACCTAACCTTGTTCACCTCCCCTGTTTTAGCCATTCCCGGTTGATGAGGCTTGAGGTTACGATTACCTTTATAGAACATATTTCTTAGAATGCTCATCGTCCGCCTGATGATGTGTTGAAAGCATTCAATCCATACAAGTTCGTTCCGGGTTCGAACGAAACCGAAGGCATTATCTCGTTACACTCATTTTGGAATCACCCTCAGAGTTAACGACGATAACCCTTGCATTCTGAACCTTCATCTTCACTTCAGATTTACGACCTATCGTAGTTTGGAAACGATGTGGTTTTCGGATATTCCTAATGCGGAAAACCCGATCCCGGTCTCATCGAAATCCCAAAACGTGTCTTTTAGGGCCAAGTTGTCTATTTAGTCTTAACAGTGAATTCAATATTATCAATATACACAGATAGATAATTCACATCTCATAATAGATAATACATCATCATCATAAACAGATAATTAAAATCACCATCCAAACAGATAATTAAACATTATCATACTTAAAATATACATCCATATCACATAGATATTATTCATCCTCATCTGAGATCACAATCAATCAACGAAATATCAATATCATCCATAAGCATGATTTATGAATCAATCTATAATTAATTTAAAATGAATTAAATTAACTACTTCTATTTTTAATTAATTTAAAATAAATTAAATTAATTTCTCATTCCACAAATCCTGCTCTCATAATCAATAATTGATTATAAATCAATTTAATTAATCATTCTCTAATTACAAGAAATAATTTAGTTTTTAATTAATTTCTCACATGAATTATCCTAAATCATTCATAATAGATTAACGTTTTATTACTTCCCTATTAATTATTCCTTAATTAAACAATTCTTCTTACATCATTAATTATATTATTAATGATCTTCAATTTATATTAAATTACCTATTTAAAATAATTAAGTGATTAATCTTTGCTTAAACACAATTATTAATCACCCCTTGATTAATAACAAACCAGTAATTATTTACCCTTAATTACTTATTAATAAATTAATCATTCCATGATTAATTAATTCCCATAAATTAATCCTTTGATTTATTTACAAAAGAAATTACACAAATTACTTCACTTACAAATCATCTTGTATGAATTTCATCAAGTAATTATCATCCAATTACTATTCTGAGTAATTATGCTCCATAAATTACACTAAGTAATTACACATACCAAATCATTAATTAATTTCTAAAATCAATCAATTAACTTGATTTAAATCTTATTATCAATTTCTTATATATTCAAATTAATCATCTTTGATTTAAATATCCTTTACTGCATTCCAATAGTTTTCCTTAATTCATTTACAGAAATTAATCTTGAATAGATCCATTGATTTTTTATATAGATTTATTACAGTTTAATTATCTTGTTGATTTATTATTCTCAAATAAACCAAATCCTTAATTACATTTCATTTGTTAATTATTTTAAGAATACAAATCTTCAGATTACAAATATTAATCCTCTTGATTAATAACAACAGTAATTAATCATTCATAATTAATTACTTCTCAATAACACTCTAAATGAATCCCCTGATTAATTTTAAGTAATTATATTCCAATTACTCCTATTAACAACATCACCCAATTCATTACATCCCGTAATTATCCTTCAATTACTTCTCTAATTCAATTCCAAAATATCAGTTAATTAAACTAAATTAATTAACTCAAATTAAATCACTGTACACAATTATAAGTAATTAATTTCTTAATTACTTTTCAATAAATAATTTATAATTAAACTATTGAATTAATTAATCTAATTAATTTATTACAAAATCAATCATATTAATTAATTATAACATAATCTGGTTAATGAACTTCATTAATAATTATTTAATTATCTCCTTCTAACATAATCAACTTATATTAATTATTATTAATTATAAGTTAATTAACCATTATTAATTTAAAATCTAATCTATAGTTCTAAATCACATATTAGTTAATTAATTTATTAATTAACTTTAATTACTACTTTTACACTATAATTACTAGTTTAATTAATTTCAATCATAAATTATTCTTACCTAATCAACTTAAAGATTAATGTATATAAAATTATAAAACTTCATGAATTAAAGTAAATCATTCTTATTATTGATTATGTTTTCAATTCCAATATGTTTAAAACATTTATCTCGATTTACTTTCTCATTAAAAACCAATTTATCATCAATAAAGTTTTAAAACAATTTTTTTTTTCTTTTCAAAACTCTTTGTAAACTTACATGTTCAATTGCACTTAAACTTATTTGAATAAATTTAAATTATAAAAACTTTAATTTAGTTTCAAGTCTGGAATTACATATCTAAGTCCTGACTTCCTTTGGAGTTAACTTATCTAATACTTTCTTAACATTCTATATTTCATTTTTGAATTCAACTCCTTGAATACACTTGCATTAAGCACTTTTTTAAGTTATTAACATAAATTTAAATTTTGAAAACTTTATTATTTCAAAACTAACTTAAATTCATGTCTTAAACATTGATTTAAAATTAAACTTGGCTTAGAGTTAAATTTAAGACAAAATTCATCAAACAGTTGAAAAACTGTTACAGGTTGTAAAAACAAAACACAGAACAATTCTACCGAGCACCTCCCTGCGTTGCTTCGAGTAACACGCGAGACTTTCCCGAGTAAAAACGTAACCCGCTTCGAGTTTCTTCCCAGGCGCACGCGTGAAATAGAAACGAGAACAAAACCTGAAAACTACTCACCACCTCCCCTCCCAACCTGTCACCGCCGCGTTCGCACAACGCCGACCTTTTGAAGGCTCGCGCTTCCTGCCATGACATCTTCACCCACCGCACCTCCTTTTCCCAAGACCACGCTTCGCTCGACGCTACGTCGAAGTCGCGGTGGTCAAAACAAAATGCTCCAGTAACACTAGGTTTACCAGAGAAAACTCATCACCACCGCTACCTCCGACATCATAGCCCCCTTCACCCATTTTTCTTATGTCCACGGCAGCCTCCTCCACCCCCAGACCGAAGCTCGACGCCGACCACCGCGTTGATCACCAGAAACCACCCCAAATGCAAAAACTGAACATACACGAACTGCTCCCATAATCAAACACTAAAAATTATGTCTTAACCTTTAAAAATCATGTTATAGTTCACTAATTCACTTTGTATTCCTAAATTCCAAAATTTAAAAAGTGAAATTTTTGATTAACCTGAAGTTGTGCTTATGCATTTAGCTTTCCAGAGTTGCTGCTGAGTTCTTTAGTTTGAACATATTTTAAAATTTTAGTACAATATCTAACAACAATCTTTTCTTTATACTCTAGTTCCAAATTCCAAGTAGATTGTGTTTTGGGAACAAAGTTGTTTTAGAATTTAAATTTGTGAACACATGTTACAGCCTGCACACCACCACACCCTACAGGCATAGGCAGAGGATTCAATATGTATATAAATAGATATATACTTATACTATCCATAGACATATATACTACAAATTTATTTCTTAAATAGATATATATATATTATTTTTTTAAAAATAAAGTTACTCATTTTCAGCTATGAAAGAACAGAGGCTGTCAAAGCCCAAAAAAAAACAGTTCAGACATTCATGTTTCAGATATTCTTATTACCGAATCATCACTATATATGCATTACAAGAATCATCCATCCCAAAGCTTATAAGCAACAGAAATCTACTTATTTAGTTTGATTTAAAAGTTACTCAACAATATGTGAAAGAACAGAGGCATTTTGTTGAAGCAGGCTTTGAAATTTCAGGCTTGAATCTACTGTGACTTCATTCTACTTTGCTTCTTGAATTTTGTTTAAGTATGGAATAGTTTTATTTCATATTTTAGTTTGTATGTTCGAATTAGAAGGGTAAGTCTGAGGTATAAATAAAAGAAAGAAGACAGGGATTTAAACAAAGGATTTGTACAGGGTATAAGCAGACAGTTTTATTATTTTGTTTCATGAAATAGTGGCAATATTGTATACAATCTTGTATTGTACAGATTTACACCGGAGAGATATTTTAGGTTGGAGGCTGAAAAGAATACTTAATGTATTAAAAGATTTTTACATTAATTACTTTTGTTTGTTAGCTTAAAGATATTTAACAATGTCTTCCTTCACAAGCTTCACATATACAGTTGTGTATTTTTTTAGCCTGCACACATAGAAATTTTTATATCTTTCATTTTGTTTGTGTAAGACATGTGTATTCTTATTACTGTCATTTGCTTTGTTTCATACAATTTGGCCTGCACATATATATATATTTGCTCATTGGCCTGCATATTTATCTAGATGCTTTAAACATATACTTATATGTATATACTGCAGTTCATATGTGATAATTTACAAACTTAAAAACTTATTTGTTTTCTAGTTTATTTGTTGTCCTGTTATATTTTAAAATGCATATGAATGTTGTTATGTTCTTTTAATTTAACTAATGTACTAACTTATATCTCTTTTCCAATTTATCTTGTATCTTGTATTTTTTTATTTATACATTTCATTTTATATTATAAAACACATGATCAATTTGAAATGATAAATAGAATAAATTATCTTTTTATTATAAGCTACATTTTTATTAATGTATATTAATGTATTGTTTGACAAAATTATATGAAAACTCATATATCATTTTAAATTCATATTTTAAATCAAACCATACTAAAAAGAAAAGTAAACAAATCTTTTTGTTAGTAAATTAAATTTAAACTTAAATTAAAATAAGTTTTTTAAACTATTTAAACATTTACTTATGTATTGAAAATCCTGTATTTATTTATTTATTTAGCTTTGAAATGTTTGCATTAAATAAAACACAATTTCTAATTCACTAAAAAGTATATTAGTATTTAAAACATAACTTATTAGTTAAACTTTAAAACAAATTCATCTATTTACAATGTATACAAATATATACATATATAAATAGAAAACAAAAATTAAATTTAACAGATATCATTTACCGATTGAATATTTATTAAAAGAAAAGTATCAATTCAGATTTAATTAACAAAAATATATCAAATCAATTTAATATTTAATGCAGATTATTAAATTGATATTGCTAGAAAATTCCGGGTTGTCACATTCCTCCCCACTTAAAAGAATTTCGTCCCCGAAATTTAAAAGCAAAGGTAATTTAATAATATATTTAAGATTTTATTTAATTTTAAACCATAAGCATATATCAGTCACAGGCTAACAATCATCACAACCAATCTACTCAATCAACAAAGCTAACTATCCAGACAAAATTCTGGGTAGAGTTCCCTAGAGTTTCCCAGTATAATACCGGAATACTCGATCTATAGAATCCAAACAGTCTATACTACTAATCTACAGAACTCCTTCGAATCAGAGAAAATCCATCCAAAATGAAATTCCCGACTTCGAAATCCAAATTCCTCCGTCTCTTATCCACCAAATACTTCTGACAATCCAGAGCTACCTTCAACCTACTGATCAGCTCAACCTTCGCTGATAACTCCTAAAACAATCTGAATCCAAAAACAATCCAGTAGAATGAGCATCTCAAAATCAACCAAAACCAAGAACTCAACCTCTACTATCATCAGTAGAAAACATCCTCTCTTCCCAGAAAAGAAAAAAACAAATGCACTTCCAACTGCTTCCGCTGCACAACTCTGATCTAGAGTAGATGAAAACGCTGATGATACACATAAGCATAACTGGACAACACATTACAAAAAATATGATTCAGCAGATCCAAAATAGAACTCAGAAATTCCTCTAAAACTTGAGTTGCTTAACCAACTCTCTCTCCAGAGACCATTCTACTACTAAGCCGAACCATTTGCACTTCTTCTGAAATCCAGTCGATATAAACTCAACTTCTCAGATGCTAAGGAAAACAACCGACTTCTTCAAAGATATCCAGAAAAATTTCTGCCATCCCAGAGAATACTTAACTATCGCAAGTCTCTTTTGCAATCAATCCAAGCTAATATCCAAAGAAAACTGTACTCT
Source organism: Allium cepa (assembly GCA_030765085.1). Taxonomy (NCBI): domain Eukaryota; kingdom Viridiplantae; phylum Streptophyta; class Magnoliopsida; order Asparagales; family Amaryllidaceae; genus Allium; species Allium cepa. Next base: position 568,630,522 of record CM060929.1, read on the forward strand.
CCTTACCAATCTGAATAACTTAAACTTATCCAGCCAATCCATTGAAGAAATGGATTCACAAAACTGCTTCTGGACTTCACTTCTAAAGAACTGCTGACAGATGACCTCCTCGCGTGCCGGCAGAATAATCTGAGCTGCAACACTGCTACTGATGCCTAAAATTCTTAATCCAAAATTCCTCGGAAAACTCAGGCCTCGAAGCCAAACACAACATTCAGCTGAATTCAACCTCAAAACTAATACAGACATCCTTCCTTATCCAAAGATCCTTGAGAATTTCTTCGGAAATAATCCATCGCTACTGCATCTCAACTTACAACTACTACTTCTTGAGTTTCCCAGATAATATTTAAGCTTCTGCTCAACTGACAAAAATCCAAATTCTACTCATCCAAACTTGTACATCAAAATGGACTCCAAAACTTAACAGGTTTCCTCAAGAGATTAGGTGAAATCCTTACACCACAAATTTACTCGAGACGGTATTAGGTCTACAGTCTCGCCAAATATACTTCCAACCGCAGGTAGTCGTGTTACACACACCACTACCCAATCTATCCTTATACATATGTTGGAAAACCCGAACAGGTAATCCAACAAATAGATAGAAAATAAATATATATATATATATATATATATCAAAATTACAAATACGCTCTCTCAGGAAAGAAATCACTTAAGAGCCTAGGTATTCACTCAACCTAGCGCTCTGATACCACTGTAACGACCCCACTTCCTACTCCCAGGAAGAAGTATCGTTAATAAGAAAGAAAAGGGTGAGAAAATAGAAAAGATAGAGAAGAAAGAACAACAACATCAGAATCTCACAGCGGAACGAATAAAATATATTAATTACATAAGTATTTACATAATATATACATCAATCAGAGCTATACAGATAATACATCACATACTAGACAGTTATAAACACCTGTCTAGTTAATACAACTCAATACAATACAACTCAAACAACATGACTCAGAGATACCAACACAGCGGAAACTATAATATATATATCTATAACGCTGAAGCCTCCTGCTCTATTGCTCCTCCAGAATTCGTCAAAGCTAAACCTGAATCCCTTGGCTACCCGTAAAAATTTGGGTACCCGAGAGTTTATGAAAAACAAAATAAACTTCGGGTCAGACATGGGTCTGGTATGAGTAACAGGTTAAAGTTGCTTAACTTTGAAAAATCCTTTGAAAACAAAAGGTATCACGTAAGACTTCCCACACATAAACATGGAAAAGTTTTTACCTTACGCTAACCAAAACATTTGATAGGAAATCCAGTGATATTATAATAGGTCTAGGGTTTTCAAGTAAATAGAAAATAGCCGAAATTGTTACATTCGTTAAATTCCAGCTACTAGCCACCAAAGTGGGTAATACAATCAAAACCGTAGGCACTTATTGGATTTTGGATTTTGGATTCCATACAATGGCAGGGCTACTGGGGTACCGCCCGTCACAGTACGTGGCCTAGATCAACGTACCGAGGATTACTCCCTTCATCCCCTGCAACACAAGGCCGGAACCATTCCTTACTGAACAGTCCCGAACAAGATAAACCCCGCAGTTGGCTGCAGACCAACCGCCCACTAAGCCGAATAAAATGGGACATCTAGACAGGGGAATATCCTTGTCCTGCTTGGGCATGACCCACCTAACCTTGCTGCACCTCCCCTGTTTTAGCCATTCCCGGTTGATGAGGCTTGAGGTTACGATTACCTTTATAGAACATATTTCTTAGAATGCTCATCGTCCGCCTGATGATGTGTTGAAAGCATTCAATCCATACAAGTTCGTTCCGGGTTCGAACGAAACCGAAGGCATTATCTCGTTACACTCATTTTGGAATCACCCTCAGAGTTAACGACGATAACCCTAGCATTCTGAACCTTCATCTTCACTTCAGATTTACGACCTATCGTAGTTTGGAAACATGTGGTTTTCGGATATTCCTAATGCGGAAAACCCGATCCCGGTCTCATCGAAATCCCAAAACGTGTCTTTTAGGGCCAAGTTGTCTATTTAGTCTTAACAGTGAATTCAATATTATCAATATACACAGATAGATAATTCACATCTCATAATAGATAATACATCATCATCATAAACAGATAATTAAAATCATCGTCCAAACAGATAATTAAACATTATCATACTTAAAATATACATCCATATCACATAGATATTATTCATCCTCATCTGAGATCACAATCAATCAACGAAATATCAATATCATCCATAAGCATGATTTATGAATCAATCTATAATTAATTTAAAATGAATTAAATTAACTACTTCTATTTTTAATTAATTTAAAATAAATTAAATTAATTTCTCATTCCACAAATCCTGCTCTCATAATCAATAATTGATTATAAATCAATTTAATTAATCATTCTCTAATTACAAGAAATAATTTAGTTTTTAATTAATTTCTCACATGAATTATCCTAAATCATTCATAATAGATTAACGTTTTATTACTTCCCTATTAATTATTCCTTAATTAAACGATTCTTCTTACATCATTAATTATATTATTAATGATCTTCAATTTATATTAAATTACTTATTTAAAATAATTAAGTGATTAATCTTTGCTTAAACACAATTATTAATCACCCCTTGATTAATAACAAACCAGTAATTATTTACCCTTAATTACTTATTAATAAATTAATCATTCCATGATTAATTAATTCCCATAAATTAATCCTTTGATTTATTTACAAAAGAAATTACACAAATTACTTCACTTACAAATCATCTTGTATGAATTTCATCAAGTAATTATCATCCAATTACTATTCTGAGTAATTATGCTCCATAAATTACACTAAGTAATTAGACATACCAAATCATTAATTAATTTCTAAAATCAATCAATTAACTTGATTTAAATCTTATTATCAATTTATTATATATTCAAATTAATCATCTTTGATTTAAATATCCTTTACTGCATTCCAATAGTTTTCCTTAATTCATTTACAGAAATTAATCTTGAATAGATCCATTGATTTTTTATATAGATTTATTACAGTTTAATTATCTTGTTGATTTATTATTCTCAAATAAACCAAATCCTTAATTACATTTCATTTGTTAATTATTTTAAGAATACAAATCTTCAGATTACAAATATTAATCCTCTTGATTAGTAACAACGGTAATTAATCATTCATAATTAATTACTTCTCAATAACACTCTAAATGAATCCCCTGATTAATTTTAAGTAATTATATTCCAATTACTCCTATTAACAACATCACCCAATTCATTACATCCCGTAATTATCCTTCAATTACTTCTCTAATTCAATTCCAAAATATCAGTTAATTAAACTAAATTAATTAACTCAAATTAAATCAATGTTCACAATTATAAGAAATTAATTTCTTAATTACTTTTCAATAAATAATTTATAATTAAACTATTGAATTAATTAATCTAATTAATTTATTACAAAACCAATCATATTAATTAATTATAACATAATCTGGTTAATGAACTTCATTAATAATTATTTAATTATATCGTTCTAACATAATCAACTTATATTAGTTATTATTAATTATAAGTTAATTAAGCATTATTAATTTAAAATCTAATCTATAGTTCTAAATCACATATTAGTTAATTAATTTATTAATTAACTTTAATTACTACTTTTACACTATAATTACTAGTTTAATTAATTTCAATCATAAATTATTCTTACCTAATCAACTTAAAGATTAATGTATATAAAATTCTAAAACTTCATGAATTAAAGTAAATCATTCTTATTATTGATTATGTTTTCAATTCCAATATGTTTAAAACATTTATCTCGATTTACTTTCTCATTAAAAACCAATTTATCATCAATAAAGTTTTAAAACAATTTTTTTTTTCAAAACTCTTTGTGAACTTACATGTTCAATTGCACTTAAACTTATTTGAATAAATTTAAATTATAAAAACTTTAATTTAGTTTCAAGTCTGGAATTACATATCTAAGTCCTGACTTCCTTTGGAGTTAACTTATCTAATACTTTCTTAACATTCTATATTTCATTTTTGAATTCAACTCCTTGAATACACTTGCATTAAGCACTTTTTTAAGTTATTAACATAAATTTAAATTTTGAAAACTTTATTATTTCAAAACTAACTTAAATTCATGTCTTAAACATTGATTTAAAATTAAACTTGGCTTAGAGGTAAATTTAAGACAAAATTCATCAAACAGTTGAAAAACTGTTACAGGTTGTAAAAACAAAACACAGAACAATTCTACCGAGCACCCCCCTGCGTTGCTTCGAGTAACACGCGAGACTTTCCCGAGTAAAAACGTAACCCGCTTCGAGTTTCTTCCCAGGCGCACGCGCGAAATAGAAACGAGAACAAAACCTGAAAACTACTCACCACCTCCCCTCCCAACCTGTCACCGCCGCGTTCGCACAACGCCGACCTTTTGAAGGCTCGCGCTTCCTGCCATGACATCTTCACCCACCGCACCTCCTTTTCCCAAGACCACGCTTCGCTCGACGCTACGTCGAAGTCGCGGTGGTCAAAACAAAATGCTCCAGTAACACTAGGTTTACCAGAGAAAACTCATCACCACCGCTACCTCCGACATCATGGCCCCCTTCACCCATTTTTCTTAGGTCCACGGCAGCCTCCTCCACCCCCAGACCGAAGCTCGACGCCGACCACAGCGTTGATCACCAGAAACCACCCCAAATGCAAAAACTGAACATACACGAACTGCTCCCATAATCAAACACTAAAAATTATGTGTTAACCTTTAAAAATCATGTTATAGTTCACTAATTCACTTTGTATTCCTAAATTCCAAAATTTAAAAAGTGAAATTTTTGATTAACCTGAAGTTGTGCTTATGCATTTAGCTTTCCAGAGTTGCTGCTGAGTTCTTTAGTTTGAACATATTTTAAAAATTTAGTACAATGTCTAACAACAATCTTTTGTTTATACTCTAGTTCCAAATTCCAAGTAGATTGTGTTTTGGGAACAAAGTTGTTTTAGAATTTAAATTTGTGAACACATGTTACAGCCTGCACACCACCACACCCTACAGGCATAGGCAGAGGATTCAATATGTATATAAATAGATATATACTTATACTATCCATAGACATATATACTACAGATTCATTTCTTAAATAGATATATATATATATATATTTTTAAATAAAGTTACTCATTTTCAGCTATGAAAGAACAGAGGCTGTCAAAGCCCAAAAAAAAAAAAAAACAGTTCAGACATTCATGTTTCAGATATTCTTATTACCGAATCATCACTATATATGCATTACAAGAATCATCCATCCCAGAGCTTATAAGCAACAGAAATCTACTTATTTAGTTTGATTTAAAAGTTACTCACCAATATGTGAAAGAACAGAGGCATTTTGTTGAAGCAGGCTTTGAAATTTCAGGCTTGAATCTACTGTGACTTCATTCTACTTTGCTTCTTGAATTTTGTTTAAGTATGGAATAGTTTTATTTCATATTTTAGTTTGTATGTTCGAATTAGAAGGGTAAGTCTGAGGTATAAATAAAAGAAAGAAGACAGGGATTTAAACAAAGGATTTGTACAGGGTATAAGCAGACAGTTTTATTATTTTGTTTCATGAGATAGTGACAATATTGTATACAATCTTGTATTGTACAGATTTACACCAGAGAGATATTTTAGGTTGGAGGCTGAAAAGAATACTTAATGTACTAAAAGATTTTTACATTAATTACTTTTGTTTGTTAGCTTAAAGATATTTAACAATGTCTTCCTTCACAAGCTTCACATATACAGTTGTGTATTTTTTTAGCCTGCACACATAGAAATTTTTATATCTTTCATTTTGTTTGTGTAAGTCATGTGTATTCTTATTACTGTCATTTGCTTTGTTTCATACAATTTGGCCTGCACATATATATATATATATTTGCTCATTGGCCTGCATATTTATCTAGATGCTTTAAACATATACTTATATGTATATACTGCAGTTCATATGTGATAGTTTACAAACTTAAAAACTTAATTGTTTTCTAGTTTATTTGTTGTCCTGTTATATTTTAAAATGCATATGAATGTTGTTATGTTCTTTTAATTTAACTAATGTACTAACTTATATCTCTTTTCCAATTTATCTTGTATCTTGTATTTTTTTATTTATACATTTCATTTTATATTATAAAACACATGATCAATTTGAAATGATAAATAGAATAAATTATCTTTTTATTATAAGCTACATATTTATTAATGTATATTAATGTATTGTTTGACAAAATTATATGAAAACTCATATATCATTTTAAATTCATATTTTAAATCAAACCATACTAAAAAGAAAAGTAAACAAATCTTTTTGTTAGTAAATTAAATTTAAACTTAAATTAAAATAAGTTTTTTAAACTATTTAAACATTTACTTATGTATTGAAAATCCTGTATTTATTTATTTATTTAGCTTTGAAATGTTTGCATTAAATAAAACACAATTTCTAATTCACTAAAAAGTATATTAGTATTTAAAACATAACTTATTAGTTAAACTTTAAAACAAATTCATCTATTTACAATGTATACAAATATATACATATATAAATAGAAAACAAAAATTAAATTTAACAGATATCATTTACCGATTGAATATTTATTAAAAGAAAAGTATCAATTCAGATTTAATTAACAAAAATATATCAAATCAATTTAATATTTAATGCATATTATTAAATTGATATTGCTAGAAAATTCCGGGTCGTCACATATATTGTATTAACATCTGTTGATGCAGGGAAAATAGGTTGGAAAGATCCAACTGGATTCCTCAAAAATGTTGAAATTATTTTCATATGTAGTGATATGATTTGTTTGGATAATATGTGATAGATTATAGTGGAATTTGAATTTATTGGATGCTACGGTATTGCTAGATAGATCTTTAGCATTTTAAAATACTATAAAATATGAATATTGAATTTTTAAAAGAAAATAAAAAGGGAAATTTGAAGTAAAATATTTATAGTGAAGTTGGATAAACTAAAAGAAATGAATTTGGAAAAAAATAAAAATAAATAAATAATTCGATTCAAATTTGTATTTAATAATTTCGGAACATTGTAAATAGAGATCTTGGAATATTGTAAAGAGAAATTTGTGAATAACGTAAATAGAGGGGACTTTTAAATAATTGAACTTAAACGATATTGTTTAAGTATAAAGGGATTTATTTTTAATTTTGAGATTTAAATAGTTGGGAGAATAAAAAGGGAAATTTGAAAATAAAATATGAATTGTTGTACTAGATTTAAAATTTATGAAATGGAAGTGGAATCAGAAGTAGTTGGGTTTTGGGATATATTTGGGTTATTTAAGAAATTAATTTACAAATAGAATTTAATTTAGAAAATCAATTTAAATCGATTAAGTGTTGTGAACAGGGATAAACGAAAAATGAGACTATGGAATTTATAAACGAAGTTTATAAATAAAGTGAAGTAAAACATCAGTGGATAAATTGGTGTTATAAATTCACTGTGAGGATTTATAAAGAGATGGCAAATCAGTTTAAAAATAAGTGTTAGGTTTATTTGTGGAGATATTTATGGAAATGTGAAAAAGGAATTGACAGAATTAGAACGTAAATCAAATTGAAAATAAGTCGAAAATAATTTATTAATACTAGACTGGCAATATTGGAGTTGAAATTGTATTTTTCCTGAGAAGCTGAGCTTATTTTAAAAGGGAGAATTTTTAAGTATTAACTAGAAAATTTTAAAGTGGTTAACAATATTTTACAAATTAATTATTTAGTTGTTTAAAATTGTTTAAAGTATATTTAAGAATTTATTAAGTAGATTTATAAATGGTTGGTACTAAGTTAATTATTTTTTTGACTTAATCGGTATTTTTATTTTAAGAGATAGATTATTTTATATTAATATTACTTTATAATAAATTTTATTTTAGATGAGTAACTGCCTAAAATTAACTTGGTAAATTATTGTAGAAATATCATAAGTATTATTTGAAAATTTTTAAATAAAGTTTTCGGAAAGTACTGGTATACTCGCATGTCGAAATCAGAGGCAGTAAGTTCCTATAGTTAAGTCTTGGAATTCTCTGGGATGGAGACGTAACCATTGAGCTGTGAATCCATGGTTTGATACTGCAGTGGTACTTCCCATATTATTTTTAAAAAGGGATTTCAAATATTCTTTAACGACCCAACTTTTCTGATAGTTTAAATCGACAATAAACCACACATGTCAACTCAAACCATTCAAAAGGGTGGGGTTATTAATGGGGTTAAATAAGAAAACAAGGGAAGAAGAAGAAAACAAACACAGAATCTCACAGCGGAATGATAAAATATAATAATCAAATTAACAGTTCATGAAGCTGTTTAATATACTTTTGATTATCATTTATACAACATTTATCAGAGTTATACATATACAACTAAACAAATAAAATAATGCAGCAGACAACATGATGCAGGAATAATAGTACTAGTAGTATACTGAATCTTCGTCTTCATCCTCCAGAATAAATCTTCAATAAGCTGAAAAACTCAGGACTAGCCCAAGCATAATGAAAAGACAAAACACTCGAGTCAGGACTAAAATATTCTAATGTAAGTCTAATCGATATCGCATATAGCATGAGTGAAACGGCATCAGAGATGTTTACGGGATTTCACATCTCCTATCCAGTGTATAACGTGCGTGCAATAACTCAAGAGATGTTATGGGTTTTTCCATCTCTTAAGGATCCGTCAAAATATTTATATGTAGTAGAATACTCTATATATATAATGTCTAATCAGTAAAATAAATATTAAAATATCATTAAGGCTTTACATTAATCCCCCTTAACGTGTTTTTAAGCATTGTCGTATAGTTTGCATATAGAACACCAGTTAAACGGACGGTGGATAGGGATGCTTCGTGATACGACAACACTAAACTAAAATCGTATGGGTCTCGTTTAGGGATAAAAGTATGACAAGGCACTTGAGGCAATGCCTGAGGTAGGTACTACCAGTTAACCCTTCCCAGCTGGTGGTAACGCATCATAGCCATGATCGTCCGCCGGTCCAACACTCCCATAATCCAGAGGATGCGCACTAATCAATCGCCATGTAAATGATGGCAATTTGAAGAAGTGCGTCCGCTCAGGGTAGCTGGCCCCCTTAGTCGGTATGGCTCCTGTTTTAGTCATTTCAAATTGGCATAAGTGCCAAGCTAACCATCATCGTTATCTTTCTTCAAATCCAGCAAACGACGCCAAATTCAACCATTTCGTTCTGGATCATCACTCCACGTACACAGTTGTTAAAGTGATTTTAGTATCGATAGAGAGAATGCCCATATCCGACTTTTACATTTAAAAAACCGTTCATACTTGATATCAAAATATCATATTCGCTTCGAAATCGAATCCATTTCAAAATCTTCATATTAACTCAAAATGTACCAATTCAATTCAAAATCATTTTAGCCTAAATATCGTGATTTCGATTGCAAAATGGTTTAAAATTTACATTTGGGTTATAACTTCATTTAACTCCATTCGTATTTAAATCCATGATTTAAAATAAACATTTATAACCCTTGACCGGTTTTAATCTTTGAAAAATAGTTTAAATAGTTTTAAAATAGTTTAAATAATTAAAATAGCCAAAACAGTTTAAATGGTTTAAATTGTTAAAATAGTTAAAATGGTAAAAATAGTTTAAATGGTTAAAACAGTTTAAATATTAAAATGGTTTACATAGCAAAATAATTTGGAACCAAAATAATTTGTATATTTAAGAAAATAGCTTTTAAATATTTTTATGCTAAATTATTATTTGAAAATAGTTTCAAAGTCAAACTGGTCCTATTCCAACTTCCCAATCCAAATCAATCTAAATTTGCATTCAATCGATTCAATTTAGATTTCAATTCAAATCAATTTCGGCTTTGATTTCAAATTAATCCAATTCCACTTTCAAACCCAACTAATTCAATTTCAATTTATATCGATTTTGAGCTCGATTTTCAAATATCAACAAAACATTTAAACCAAATTATCCTTCAATATTCAGTTTAAAATCCCAATCTTCAAATAAATTCGATTCCGAGCTCAATTTCGAAATATCATTTTTATATCACTTTCACTTAGTAATAACCAATGTTCGAATAAAAGTTCAATCATTTTTAAAACAAATCAATTTATGAAATTCAATCATATTCCGATTTTTAACTCCAAAATCTCAACTTCAATTATTTAAAAATTTCTTTTAACCAAAATTTTAATTCAACATTTCAAACTCGAATTCATGATTAATTCGAATTCTTTAAATTTGATTTCCCTTTACTTTTAAATCAAAACCATTTAAATAATTTCAAATCTAAGATTTTCAAATCATTTGATTTAACCAATTCCATGTCCATATGTAATTGTCTATCCTATGGCCAAGTGATCAGTTATTTCAATTTAATTTTAGAGATGGATATATATCATTTCAATCCAAATCACGGTGTCATAGGTATATATCATTTCAACCTATTTCTTAATTCATTCAAAATAATTCAATTTATAGTTTATATACTCTAAATAATATATAGGGTAATAACAGGACATATAAGAACAAATAAACATCGAAATCATCCAAAATGTCAACCAATAGCATCCATCGCCATCAATTATCCAAACAGTCATATAATTCACAACAATTTCATAATTGTCAATTTCAGGTAATTTACTGATAATTAAATCACAATTTCAAGTTGACTGTCAATTTGAATTTATAATGATTAGTTAAAATAACACCAAAGTTATCAACAACGACCAATAAATTCATATCAATGCATAAATTCAAATTTAACTAGCATAAAAATTTTCTAGTATATTGTGAGCGTTAAAAAACACTCACCTTGAGTTTTAATTTCAAGTCAAATCGAACGACGTTCGATTTAGCCTAAAATTTCAACTAACTCCGAACGACTCCAAATCAGTTCCATGACGAAGTGCTCGTCACATCGATTCCAACGCATCTTGTTTTGTTCAATTCCGACCTCGTACGACCAAGACACACATTTTTAAAGATTGCACGATTTATATAATTTAATTAATAACTTTAATTACAAACCCAAGAACAAAAATACCCAAAACAAAGAAGTCCAGCCCACCTTAACTTCATCTTCCCCTTTTGCCAATGCCTGTACACGGAAACAAGGAACCCATTCATGCGCGTGCATGTTCGAATGATACGGAGCATTTCGTGATGAAATCGAGTCCCGTCTTTGCCGATCAACGTCTCTCGATAAGCTACACATGCTCGGTGTTGGGGATTTTACGGTTCGGTCGAATTTGATGGCGATTGCGATGAAGATAATGTTGTACTTCCGACTTCAAGGATCTATGGAATAGATTCTTTCAGACAATAGTTCAACCCACCAGGTACAAATGGGTCATAGAACTATCTACTTTCAGGATTCAATGAAGCCCTATAACAGCGTAATCAGATTCAAAGTTTGTACGACTTTGATCCGACAAAGAACCCTTCAAAAATAGTCTATGATGATGCAATTTATAAAGAACAGAATGAAGAGGAAGAAGAGAGCAATTCTGCAACGGTTTCTGAATTTGCAACACCTTGGAGGAGTCACAAAACAAAGCAATGGTTTTCTGGCGTCGCAGATCTGCTCGGGAAGAAGTAGAAGATTCAGAATTTTTTGTGATGATTTCTGGGCATTGCTATTTATAGTGGTGAAGAGGAGTCCATTCGCGAAACGTCATGACCTTTAGCAACGGTTCGCAACTGTTACGAACGGATTCAAATTTAAACGTCACGTCCATTCATATTTGCAACGTTCAGAAAACCGTTGCAATTTCCCGCCCTTTATTTTAGTTTCATAAAATCGGTTCTGCGTCCTTAACGGGCCGATTCTTGGCCCGTTACTTTCACATTTGATCCAAAAATATTTTCGGATCCGAACCCGAAACCCGAAACCTGTACCCGACCCGACATGGCCCAGTTCGGTTCGGTCGGACGGACGGACGGTGGCGGCGCGCGTGTGGTGTTGCATGACTTCTCCCCTCACAACAAAGCAAACATGTGGGAGCCCCAAGGCCCCAACATCCACATGAGAGGGCTATACTTATATAAATATAGTCTTCATTTTTCTACAATGTGGGACTAACTTCTCTTCTTCCTCTTTACTTCTTCTCTTCCAAAACCAAAACCCAAACCCCAAAGCTTTTGAAAATTTTACAACAATCTCCCCCAATTTTCAAAATAAGAAAATAAAAAAATAGGACGGCTGCATCACTAGAGTGACTTCCTACATACCCAAGTGGGATCAAGCCTATGTAGCTCTAAGATCAAGTTTTGCATCGTCGTGAAAACCAACACATAAATAAAAGGTATCTTTTGGGTTTGAACCTTTACTTAGTGTAAACCATTCAAAGCCTTATTGAGATTCTATGGTGAACGAATCTTGAACCAAGTATCCCTAATGATAAAACCGGAACTATCACACATGTTGATTTCGTTAGTTAAAGTGCTCTGTATTGCTCAGCACGTTAATGGCCATGTGCTTAAGTCCTGGTTCATGAGTCTACTTAGAAAGCGGTCTTACTTTCCTAGGAAACGGTCTAATTTCCATACTCATATAGGTAAGTCTCTTAAGGTGTTTCTGCGATACACCTTTTAAGGTTTCTAGACTTATTAAGGATATATATCAATCCTTTGTTCTTGCAGAATCCAACACTAAATATTATAGGATTATCGATTTAGTGTTTCATAATCATTCTCTTAACTTGTTGGTACCCATTGAACTTTGTCTATCCTTTTCAAGACATAAGTTGGGTTTCTGTTAAGGATGATCAACCTTCATTCACAGACCTTAGTCCTATTTCTTGTGACCTTATAGAAACCACTGCCTTTGGAAGACTCTTTGTAAGTCGGTAAGCCAAGTTTTTCTTCGTTTCTATGTAGTCAACAGTTATAACTCCTCTTTTGAGTAACTGTCTCACCATTTGATGTCTTAGACTCACATGTCTAGACTTTCCATCATATGTCTTATTAGACACATTGTATATCGTTGCTTAATTATCGCAGTTAATCAGGACTGCAGGAGATGGCTTCTTCCGTAAAGGAATTTCCATTAACAAATTCCTAAGCCATTCCGCTTCTTTACATGCATTTGCTAATGCAATCAATTCTGACAACATTGTTGAGTCAGAAATACGGGTCTGTTTATTGGAAGCACAAGACACAACAGCGCCTCCTAATGTAAAGATCCATCCAGTTGTAGACTAGGATTTGGATTCTACATTGTCCCACGTTGCATCACTATATCCTTCTATCACAGTAGGATATCCTTTATAAGATAAACCATATTCGATGTTTCCTTTTAAATAAGCCAAAACTCTTGAAATAGATTTCTAATGTTCGAAACCTGGATTACTCGTAAATCGACACAACACACTTATAGCATGTGCGATTTCTGGTCCAATGCAATGCATAGCATACATAAGACTCCCAATAGAACTGGAATACTCTAGTTGTGAGATAGTACGTCCAGTCTTCTTTTCTAATTTAATACTAGGATCTAAAGGAGTTGGTGCTGGTTTATCATCGTAATGACCATACTTTTGTAGGAATTTCTCTATGTAATGAGATTGAGTTAGTAATAACTCCCTCTCTTTCCTAACAATTTTAATTCCCAAAATCACATCAGCCTCTCCTAGATCTTTCATATCGAATTTAGAAGACAGAAACTTTTTAGTTTCATTCACACAGGATATATTGGAACCAAATATTAGCATGTCATCAACGTATAAATATATTATAACAACACCGTTGTTATCTGATTTGCTATAAATACATTTATCAGCATCACCAATAATGAATCCATATGACATTGCAACTTTATCAAATTTTTCATGCCGTTGCATGGGAGCTTGCTTCAGGCCATAAAGAGATTTCACTAATTTGCAAACTTTCTTCTCTTGGCCTAGGGTTTTGAAACCTTCAGGTTGTTCCATATATATCTCTTCTTCTAAATCTCCATTTAGAAAAGCAGTCTTTACATCCATTTGATGTATGACTAATTTATGAATTGATGCAAGTGCAATTAAACAACGTATAGAAGATATGCAAGAAACTGGAGCATATGTATCAAAGTATCTACTCCATGTCTTTGCTTATATCTCTTAGCAACTAATCTGGCTTTAAACTTATCAATGAATCCATTTGTATTCAACTTTTTCTTGAATATCCATTTACATCCTATATGTTTAGCACCAGAAGGTAAATCAGTTAAAATCCAAGTTTGATTTAACAGTATGGAATTCATTTCATCATTGATAGCTTCTTTCCATAAATTGGAATCTCTAGAACTCATAGTCTTAGAATAAGTTTTGGGATCATCATCGACGTTCATTACATATTTAGTCACATTAAGGACTTCGTCCTTACTGCCTTCTACAAGATATGTAACGAAGTCAGGACCATAGTCCTTCTCTATTCTTGATCTTTTACTTCTCCATTGTTCAGTACTATTATTTGGTACTGACACTTCCTTGCTGTTTTGAGCAGGAGCATAATCATCGTTATTGATATCATTAGTCATACTAGGTTCTGAACTAGATGATCTTAATGGGATCTCAACAGTTTAATTTTCAAAACATTCTACATCTACAAATTCTATAACTTCTAGGGTGTCCAGAATAAGGAATCTATAAATTATATTATTAAGTTAATATCCTATAAAACCACATTTAAATGCTCTATTTCCTAACTTTGGTCGTTTAGGGTCTGGTTTTCTAACATATGCTAAGCAACCCCAAACTTTAAGTCTAGTTAGGTTTGGTTTCCTATTAAACCATAATTCGTAAGGGGAAATATTATTCTTTTTAAGTGGTACTCTATTTAAAATATAACATGCAGATAACATAGCATCACCCCATAGGTTATAAGGTAAATTAGAACTTATGATCATGGCTTTAACCATTTCTACTAAAGTTCTATTCTTCCTTTCAGCAACACCATTTTGTTATGGTGTATATGGGGCAGTACATTGGTGAATTATATCTTGTTGTTTACAAAACAAGGTGAATTCATTTGAGAAATATTCACCACCACGATCTGAATGTAATATTTTAATTTTAACTCCTAATTGTGTTTCGACCTCTGCTTTGTAAACTTTGAATTTATCAAAAGCCTCATCATTAGTTATAATTAGATATACATATGCATATCTAGTATAATCATAATGAATGTTATATAGTATTAGTTACTACCATAGGTGATATGACTTTTTAAGTCACCCACATCACTATATACCAAATCAAGCAAACCAGTTTTCCTTTCTACGGATTTAAAGGATTTTTGATGTATTTTCGCTTGAGCACATATTTCACATTTAGAGATGGTATCGAAATCACAGTCAGCAATTAATCCTAATTTATTCATATTTCTAATAGAATTATAATTAACATGTCCTAATCTACCATGCCATAAATTAATAGAATCAACAATATAAACAGAAGATTTCTTTATTAGATTCAACTTAATCATGCCGTTACAAGAGTATCCCTGTCCAATGAATTTACCATTCTTAGACATTTCTAGCTTATCAGACTCATACACCATCTTGAATCCTTCTTTGTTAAGGAGGTATCCAGAGACCAAATACTTACACATATCGGGTACATAAAATACATTGACTAATGTAAGAACTTTTCCAGAGGTGAGAAGAAGTTCTGTAGTGCATTTTCCCAGAACTTTACTTGGAACCTTATTTGCTCCAGTAACTTCGTCGGCTTCTCCTTTATTTTCTTCGTAAATCTTGAAAAGATTACGGTCTTTGCAAATGTGAATGGTTGCTCCAGTGTAGAACCACCAATCATTATCATTGCCACTAATGGAGTTCGCCTCTTGCACTACAGCCACAAGCGAGTTTTCGACCACATTCACTTTTTGTTGTTTCTTCACCAGATGACAGTCTTGGGCATAGTGGTCGGGCTTGTTAAAAAAATAACAAGCACCTTTCTTTTTGTTGTTGGTTTTGGAATGATTTTTCTTCTTAAACCATGTCTTATTCTTTGGCTTTAATTATCAGTAATTTCAACATTATTTGCCTTAGAATGGGACTAGTTTGTGGATTACCATCTAGATCGCGTTTAGGAGAGTCTTCTTCAATACGAAGATGACGCTACAAACCATCTAAATTAAAATCCATTTCCGCATGTTTCATCTTTTTCTTATAATCATTCCAACTATGCGGAAGTCTAGAAATTATAACTCCAACAACAAAAGATTCAGGGAGATCAATTTCAGCATCTTTAAGTTCATTCACCAACAGTAAGATTTCGCTAACTTGTCCAATTATGGACTTATTGGTGACCATTTTGAAATCCATAAAATTAGAAATAAGAAACTTTTTATTACTTGCCTCGGATATGCGCTACTTATTCTGCAGTGCAGTCCAGAGTGTCTTCGTTGTTTCCAAGGTCCCATGAGCATTGTAGACTGGGGTAGATCGCGCATTCAGAATATGGCCTCTGCATAGAAAATCGTCCTCTTTGCGCTTTGCACGTTTAGCCTTTAGAGCATCATCATCTGTATCAGTTTCCTCCAGGATTTCTTCCAAGTTATCTTCCAAAATGTAGAACAACTTGACGGTGACCAAGAAAAATTTCATCGTCTCTTGCCAACGAGTGAAATTATCGCCATCAAAACGCTCCAATCGAGTTAGATGTTGATTCATAACTTGTAGAGCGCTCGAACCTTCCATGGATAAAGTACTATTATCTGAAAATTTGTTGGGGAATTTACGGTTCAGACGAATTTGATGGCAATTGCGATGAAGATAATGCTGTACTTCCGACTTCAAGGATCTATCGAATAGATTCTTTTAGACAATAGATCAACCCACCAGGTACAAAGGAGTTATCGAACTATCGACTTTCAGGATTCAGTGAAGCCCTATAACAACATAATCGGATTCAAAGTTTATACGACTTTGATCCGACCAAGAACACTTCAAAAGCAATCTATGATGATGTAATTTATAAAGAACAGAATGAAGAGGAAGAAGAGAACAATTCTGCAACAGCTTTTGAATTTGCAACACCTTGGAGGCGTCACAAAACAAAGCAATGGTTTTCTGGCATCGCAGAACTTCTTGGGAAGAAGAAGAAGATTCGGAACTATGTTGTAATGATTTCTGGGCGTCGCTATTTGTAGTGGTGAAGAGGTGTCCATTCGCGAAGCGTCACGACCTTTAGCAACGGTTCGCAACTGTTACGAACAGATTCAAATTTAAACGTCGCGTCCATTCATATTTGCAACGTTCAGAAAACCGTTGCAATTTCCCGCCCTTTGTTTTAATTTTAGAAAATTGGTTTTGGGTCCTTAACGGGCTGATTCTTCGCCCGTTACTGTTCACATCTGATCCAAAAATATTTTCGGATCCGAACCCAAAACCCATACTCGACCCGGCCCGGCTTGGCCCGGTTCGTTTCGGACGGACGGCGGCGGCGCACGTATGGTGTTGTATGACTTCTCTCCTCACAGCAAAGCAAACATGTGGGAGCCCCATGATCCCAACATCCACATGAGAGGGCTGTACTTATAATAATATAGTCTTCATTTTTCTACAATGTGGGACTAACTTCTCTTCTTCCTCTTTACTTCTTCTCTTCCAAAACCAAAACCCAAACCCCAAAGCTTTTGAAAATTTTACAACACTCGACACCTTGGATTCACCTCGCCAACACCCTAGCAAAACGCGACCAACCCAAAATCTTTCCCAGGCTGTACGGTCGCGAGCTCCAAACCACCTCCTAGCTTCATGAAAAATTCGCCGTAGATGATATCTTCGAGGTGAACATGAATCAAGGCTCCATTTCGTGAATCGAAGCCTATGTCCTTAACAATTTCGAACCCTAGCTGCTAAGACAGTTCGACCCCACTGTCGATTATCCCCAACCATAGCTACACCTCCCAATACCCATATCAGATCGTAGCCCATCCAAAAACTAGTTTTTTAGAAACTTATTTGGTAATTTTTAATTGAGTAGATTCCAAGAAATCGATTTTTGAAGTTCTGTTTTCTATTATTTTTTCTTCGTGTAACCATTTTATGTTTAAATGAGAACAAAAGAGGAAATGTTTGATTTAAAAGGTCGGACAGGTAGGTCAGTGTATAAATTGGCTAAGATAAAGAATTTAGGGCTGATGCGTGATAGAAATGCAGCTGAAAAGAAAGGAAATGACAGCTTAGTCTAATCAGAGAAGACAAATTATTTAAATTCTCAAAATATCAAGCTATAAATTTTAGCTCCCTATCAAGGCGTGCCGTCAATCGTTTAAAATGTTATACCCGTATTCCAAACGTGATGGAACATATTTTGGGGCCTAATTCGATCATACGTGGAAGATAGCTTTTTGAATCGATTATTATATTGAATTTTCAATATAAATTCCAACGCATTTCAATCTCGTACAATCAAATGACAATTCCAAAAGCTATGAAATTTGAAATTCGATAATAATACATTATTACGGATCCAATGGAATTGGTTTCGTCGAAATCCGAGACTGTGCCCTCGGTCGCTATTTTAACATCTCGATTATAATATAAAATTTCCTGTTTCTAATTATTCAGTTTTAAACCCAATTTTAACTATTAAAAATCCTTATTGTTGTTTTAAATAAACTTTATACCAATTTCCAATGTCATTTTTAATCATATTAAATTCAGAATTTAACTATTCAAATAATTGCAATATTAAATATGAACAATTTTAATCACTCAATAAATCACTATCCTTTAAAATATTTGAAAACGAACTTATAAGATTTAAATTTTTAAACAAATTCAAATTATAGAACAACTATTTCCATCATATAGTTATTCGACTCCTATTATTTTCAAATAATTTCCAATATTGAGTTTAAACAATTTAATTGTTCAATATACAACAAATTTTAATATTGGATTTTAAATGTATTCTAGTTATCAACATCATTTTACTTCTATCTAAATAATTCACACTTACTTTTCAGCTTCAGTTATTAATCATAAACCCACTAAATATAACATTTCATTTCAATACCCATTATGACTTAAATCTTTAAAATTAGTTTATTTTAAAATTTTATTCAAGTTCATATCCAATAATTTACATTCAAATCAATGAATTTTTATTTTTAACCATTTTTATTTAATAATTACATTAAATTTAATAATTTTAAAATAGCTAAAAATACGGGTCATTGCATATTCATTTGAAAAGGGATAGTGGGTGAATTTACTAAATTCGATAACTTAAGTACATATATTTTGGATAAAAAGATTTAATTTAATAAAATTAAATTAAAAAGTGATTGGGAGGTTCAGTTGGAAAATTGAATATTTGGTTAAATTATTGTTTATTTGATAGTTGAATAACCCGACTATCAAAATTTGGACCCAAAATATAACTTTGGGAATATTTAGAAGAAATACGGGATTTATATGGTACAGTTACCATTCGAGGTGCTACATTGTACGTATATACTCGTTTCGTTCTTCTAGGACGTTTATTAGGAAATCCATCCACTAACGATTAGGAGGTGATCTTCCGTCTTATTTTCGTGTGTTTATTTCCTAAAGAACCAGGATTGAGTTTACCGAAAATATCGAATGTTGTTCGGAGAGACCGGGATCAGATTTGTTATCCAAAAACCATTTCAATCCAATGAGTACATTTTCGATGTGTAAACAAGAGCATGGAGTCGAAGATGGAGCAGTGAGGTGAAAGGGAGGATTTTTCCAACATGGATGTAGTAGGAACAGTTTCTTCTGTTCCATTCGAACCCGAAACGGAACTATATGGATGAATGTTATCAATACATTGTCATTGGAGAACAGTGAGCATTCTAAATTAAAATTCTTAAAAAGGTAATCGTAGCCTCTAGCCTTTTCGACCGGGAACGAATGAAAAGCAGGAGAGCTGTAACAAGGCTAGGTGGGTAGCACCTAATTAGGGTATGTTTATCGCCTTTCTAGATACCCTCAGATATTATTACAATGATTTATGGAAGGAGCTCGGAAAAGGGTGACAACACCTAGGGTGATAGCACATTCGGTCTATCTAGGTTAGGGATAGTCCGGTCTTGTGTTGCAGGGGATCCCGACATGGTCCTCGTTACGCTGTTCTAGACATGTGTTGTGACAGGTGATACCCCAATACCTAGTCATTCATATGGAATCCATTTTCCAATAAGCATCGTACGGTTTTGATTGTGCCAATTATGCTGAAACGTGAGATGCAAGCATTTCAGCTATTTGAATAAGTATTTGTATCTAGACACTATTATAATATCAGAGGATTTGATATGAAATGTTTTGGTTATTGTAAGGTAAAAACCCATCGTGTTTATTTATGGTGTGGTCTTACGAGATACCTTTGATTTTCAAAGGATTTTGATAACTTTAATAATTCAATTTGAATGTGTTTTCTCACGCTAGTATTTAAAACTGACTCGGGTGTTATTTTATTATAATGCTTGGGTCAGATCGATTATTATAGATACAGGATAGGATGCTATGGAGCTCAAGAGACAAGCTAGATGACGAAGACGTATTGCACGTATCTAATTTATATTCCACAATGTATTGTAGGCTGTATATTCAGCATTTATGAGGAAAAGTTATTATAACTGTCCAGTATTTTTCTATTGACTTGTGTTGTACTCCGATGATGTAATGTATAAAAACAGTTATAGTTTATTTTGTATAAAGATCAGCTATTATCTATTATATATTGTTCCACTACGGTTGTGAGATTCGGTGTTGTTATTTCTATTTTCTTCTTCTATATCTTTCTTCTTTTCCCTAACCATCTGGTATTTCCGACATTTGGTTGCTTGGCACGTAATACAATGGACGTATTGATGTTAATTTTCAAGCGTCGAAAATCTCGATCATCACATTTGTTATCAGAGCTGAGGTTTGGGCGAGATCCTTGGCTCCGGTGGAGATTACTCATTAGAGATAGGGTCGTTAGTACCTTAAGATGAGTTTGAGTGTATTAATAGATATGAGCGTATATTTCCTAGTGAATATAAAATTTTTTTATATTGTGTTGATTGGTTTGTTGAGTGGTTTATGGATTCCGGTCAATATGAGTAATTGACATTATTGATAAAGATCTCTAAACACTATAATAGAGCAATTCGACACGATATTTTTTAAAATGGGGTAAATGATAATTTTACACAAATTATTTTACCATAAAAGAAATAATTTTTCAGAGAAATTATTATGCATAGTTTGATTGGTTGCTAGGAAATGATAATATTTAACCATTATCGTTTGTTGTTATGATGATTGATAAAAGTTGATATCATAACCAAAGGTTAAGAAAATAATTCATATAACAAAATGGAATTTGTAAATATGAGTTATAAATGTGATTTATAATCTGAAATAGAATGAAATTCCGGAGAATATTTAAATATAGATTTAAAAGGATTTAAAATTTGGGAAACCAAATCCCATTGGATTTGAAAATGATTTTCGAAGTCCTGGAAAGTGATGGTGATATTATTCGGAGAAAATATTTTTAAATTGAAAATATTTGAAAAAGTTTTTTTTAAAGGAATAAAGACTAAACTCACTTCAGTCACTGGAAAATAATTTCGGTGATGACTACACCATCATTGACTTTCACTTTTGAGTTTCCAAGGGAGGATTTGCTACCTCAATGATATGAATTGGAGTTTGTTTGCATAACTGGTTTTAGTTTGAAATGCAAAGGAATAATTGATATACAAATGGATTGTGTATATGTATTTGATTTCAAAAATGATTTGGAATAAATGGGGAATAAGGAGTTTAACCCTAAGGGTTTATTTAAAATGTTTTATGAAATATAAATAAGTTTGAAAACTTATAAAAATTTGAAATTTGATTTTATAAAGTGAAATTTAATTTAAATTAAGTTAAATAAGAGTGAATTTTGAGAAATTAAACCTAAGTAGGCTAAATGGAATAGTTATTGGAATAAAATTTACTAAGTCGGAAATAAATTAGTGGATGAACAAATTGATTTAATTTGTAAGTAAATGAAATTGAAACTGAATATTGGAATGATAATTATTTTGAATTATGTTAAATAAAGTGCGTTAAAGAATTAGTTCGAGTGGACTAAATAAAATAAAAATTTGGAAATAAAATTTGATTAAGATATGAAATAAATTAGTCAATGGAACTAATTAAAATAATTAGTGGATTAAATATGGTTTGACGGGTGATTGATAAAATTCAGTATTTAATTTGATTGGAAATAAATTAGTAAATGGAAGGTAAATTGAGTTCAAGTAGAAATTGAAATTTAATTTGAATAGAAATGGATATAAACCAAAGTGATAAAGTGGAAATAAACATAAAAGATTTGTATAAATATTTATAATAGACTTAAGAAATTGATAGGGAAGTTCTTAAGTAAGATCGGTTTTGGAAAACTTACTGAGTAAGTATTTCAATAAAGATTAAATAAAAGTGGTGTAAAAGGATAATTGTGAGTAAGTGAATGGAAATGTAGGTAAATATGAATAGAAATAATTTGATGTAGCGAGGAATCAATTGGAAACAAAAACGTAAGTTGTACATATATTATTTTATTCGCATAACGATTTGATGCAGATTCGAGCATAGAATTTCGAGATAGTCTATATCGATCCGAGTTATGATTTTTCACTCGATTTTCGACTACGAACCCTGGATATGGATTTTTGGTTGATTCTGGAATCTCTATCATAGTGTATGGCTATGCAAGAAGAATGATTGTTTCTATCAAGAAACTAGATCTGAGTCCGCACTAGAGAGTCGTGTGAACGATACTAGTACGTAAGTGAAATTATGTGATCGAGTGAGTGATTAGAATTGATATGGCATACGGATGATATATGTACATCATACGGGTTTGGGTGAAATAAATATTTAAAATTTAAAATTGCTAAGTAGAATGATTTTGAATTTTATAATTAGATAATATTTGTAAATAAGGTGTAGGAAATTAAAAGCAAAAGCTAAATTGATGTCTTCGATTTCAGAAGTAAAATTTGATTGCCCGACTAAAAAGGTATGTATTTAAATTGTGTTCGAAATTTATGATTTTCTAATTGTGCCACTTGGCTTTTGTTTCCTTTAAGATTTGGGCCCATGGAGGCAGTTTGTAGTTTTTTGGTTCTAGACGTGCAAAGGAGATGCTGAAGAAATTTTTCAAAAATTTAAGGAGTTAGAAAAAATTTATAGAAATTTTTGATAATTAAAACTTGATGTGGGATTTAAATTGAAATGGTTGAGTAAATAATATTATTTGGAATCTATGGATGTATTTGGGAATTGTTAAAAGTGTTAATGCGTTTTCAATAAAAATCGTTTTTGAAAAGTGGATTTAAACTGTTAGCTTTGGGAAATAGTGACGGGTTTGGACCATTCTTCTTACCTGGCAATTTCGAGGACGAAATTCTTATAAAGGGGAGGAATGCAATGACCCAGAATTTTAGATATTTGAAATTGGAATACTTAATTGATTTCAAATATTTAAAAGTTAATTTTTAACTTGAATTTCAAATATAAAGATTTATTGGATAATTTAATAATTGAGAATTGGTTAAAATATTTCTTGGTTTTTAAGCTTGTTAAAAATAGTTTAAGGGCTTATAAAATTTATAGTAGTAATGACGAAGATAATAAAAAAAATTGAATTTAATTTAAAAGTGATTTGTTCAGTTTTAAAAATATATCGTTTAAATTTACATTTAAAAATAGCCTTCCAGGGCACAGTCTTGGATTTCAGTGAAACCAGTTCTATTAGATCTATAATAGTGTATTATAATCGAATTTCAAATTTCGCAGCGTTTGGAGTTATCGTTTTGTCGTGTGGTATATAAACATGCAGAAATTTATATCAAAAATTCAATATGATGATTGTGCCCAAAAAGCTATCTTCTCCATACGATCAAATTAGGACTCGAAACGTTTTCCATTGCATTTGAAATTGAGGTGTAACATTATAAATGCCTAGCGGCATGCCTCGATAGGATTTCGAGAATTTGAGTTATGAAAAACGAGACGTTTGAATTTAAAAATTATATTATCTAGTCAAAATATTTCACATCGGCCTTTTTCTTCCTTAAATCACTGTACCTCTTTTTATCTTCAACACGTTAACGTCTCTTCCCTCTCTTTTTTTAAATAGAGAACGAAATTGCATAGTTCAAAATAGAAAATATAAAGCTAAAAAGAAAAAAATCGTCCTCTTATTGATTAAGCACTACCATCCTGCTGCGACTATCACCTTGGACCACCATAGGTCGATCTGGACCTCAATGTTCGAAGAGAAAGGATGCGCGATTGAGAGGGGGTGTGATGAACGGTGGAGATGGGGTTTTACATGATGAATGGGTGGCAGTTTCAAGATGAACGGCGATGGTTTTTTTTGTCGATTGCGGCGATTTAGCGAGGTTTGGGGGGAGGCGTCTGAAGGGAAAATGCTTGTGGAGGGGAGGCACACCTTCAACATGAGCATGGTGGAAGCCGATGGCCTGTAGCGGCGGCGAGGGCTAGATAAATGGAATCGATTTTGGGGGGATTATGTGGTCGTGGTGGCATCGATGGAAATGCAGTTGGGGACAGAGGGTGGCTGGGGATCGGTCGAGTCAAGGGAAGGTGGTGCGAGGGTGGGTATTGGCCTATGGCGGTGGTGGGAGGCAGCCAAAGGGAGGAAGCGACGGGTCAACTCGAATTGGGGAAGAAGATGTTTTAGGCGGCAAAATTAATTTGAATGAAGTTAACTAAATGTAACTTGATTAGTAAAAATATTTTTTTAATAATTATGTAATCTTATAAATTATATAACTTGCTCGTTTTAGATCGGATTCGAATGAGACTAATTGCGCCGGTTCCGCATTGTTGAGCACTCCATATTAGACCTGGACTGGAGTTGATTCGAGCTAGTTAAATTTTGAGCTATAATCGAACGCCATTCAACTATAGACTAACAAGAACGTTTTGAAGACAATATAAAAAAAATCAAGGTGAGTTAATCTCACTTAATTTTGGATTACCGTAATTAATTTTAAATAGTTAAAATTTATTATTGATTAACCGATAGAATTGATAAATTAATATCAGTTGGATCTGATATATAGTATTATATATGTATTGGAATGATTGATAATCCCGCATATATATAGTGGATAAGAACATATGCGCCTCGCATAATAGTGGATGACCCTATATACCGCGATATCCCCCTCGAAGTGGGGTTGGTATTTTTATATTATATTAACATCTGTGGATGCAGGGAACCGGTTGGAGGGATACAACTGGCTTCCTCAAAAACGTTGAAATTATTTTCATATGCAGTGATATGATTTGTTTGGATAACTTATGATAGATTATAGTGGACTTTGAATTTCTTAGATGCTATTGCATTGCTGGATAGATTTTTGGCACTTTAAAATACCATAAATATGAATATTAAATTTTTAAAGAAAATAAAAAGGGAAATTTAAAGTAAAATATTTATAGTGAAGTTGGATGAATTAAAAGAAATGAATTTGGAAAATAAATAAATAAAATAAATAAATAGTTCGATTCAAATTTACATCTAATTACTTTGGAATATTGTAAATAGAGATCTTGGAATATTGTAAAGAGAAATTTTTGAATATTGTAAATAGAGGGGATTTTTAAATAATAGAACTTAAGTGATATTGTTTAAGTACAAAAGGATTTATTTGTAATTTCGAGATTTGAATAGTTGGGAGATAAAAAGGGAAATTTGAAAATAAAATATGGAATTGTTATACTAGATTTAAAATAAGATTTAAAGTTTATAAAATGGAAGTGGAATTAGAATTAGTTGGGTGTTGGGATATATTTGGGTTATTTAAGAAATTAATATAAAAATGGAATTTAATTTAGAAAATTGATTTAAATTGATTAAGTGCTCTGAACAGGGATAAACGGGAAATGAGACTATGTAATTTATAAACAAGGTTTATAAATAAAGTAAAGTAAATTATCAGTGGACAAATTGAAGTTATAAATTCATGGTGAGGTTATACAAAGAGATGGGCAAATTGGTTTAAAAATAAATTGTAGGTTTATTTGTGGAAAAGTGAAATGGGAATTTACGGTATTAAGACATAAATCAAATTGGAAATAAATTGAAAAGGATTTATTAATATTAGACTGGCTATATTGGAGTTGAAAATGTATTTTTCTTAAGAAGTTGAGTTTATTTTAAAATGGAGAATTTTTAAGTATTAACTAGAAAATTTAAAAGCATTTAAGAATATTATAGAAATTAATTATTTAATTGTTTAAAAATGTTTTAACGTATATTTAAGCATTTATTAAGCAGTTTTATAATTGGTTGGTATTAAGTTAATTATTTTTTTAGAGTTAATCTGTATTTTTATTTTAAGAGATAGATTATTCTATATTAATTTTATTTTATAATAACTTTTATTTTAGAAAAGTAACTGCCTAACATTAACTTGGAAAATTATTATAGAAATATCATAAGTATTATTTGAAATTTTTTAAAATTTTCACGAAGTATTGGTATACTCGCATGGCGAAACTAAATGTAGTGCGTTCCTACAGTTAAGTCTTGGAATTCTTCAGGATAGAGACGTAACCATTGAGCCGTGAATCCATGGTTTAATTCCGTAGTGGCACTTTCCATATTATTTTTAAAAAGGGGTTTCAAATATTCATTTGAAAAGGGATAGTGGGTGAATTTACTAAACTCGATAAGTTAAGTACATATATTTTTGATAAAGAGATTTAATTTAATAAAATTAAATTAATAAGAGATTTGGAGTTTCAATGGGAAAATTGAATATTTGGTTGAATGATTGTTTATTTGATAGTTAAACAACCAACTATCAAAATTGTAATGACCAAGAATTTCAGTCATTTGAAATTCATATATTTAATTCATTTTAAATATTCACAAGTAAATTTTATAAGCTAAATAACTTATATTTCGAAATAGTGATTTAATTGGATAATTAAATTGCTAACTTACTATTTGAAATTGTAGAAATAATTGGAAATTAGATTTAATGTGAATGAAAATGGTTATAAAGTTATATTAAATTCTATTTGAATTATAATGATGTTAAAGAACTTTTAAAATTGATTTAAAAGTTGATTTGTAGAAATTGAATATTTTAATATTTAATTAACATGTAAAAATAGCCATTTTTCTAGCAGTCCCGGATTTCTACGAAAATAGTTTCATTGGATCCGTAATGTTATATTATTGTAGGATTTCAAATTCTGTGTCAGTCGGATTTACGATTTTCCGGGAGGAAGCTAAAATGCGTAGAAATCTGTTTAAGTAAATTTTAAATTTAAATAATTTGATTCGGAAACCTATATTCCAAATACGATCGAATTGGCTCTCGATATATATTCCATTGTATTCTGAATAGGGGTAAAACATTATAAACACCATGCGGCATGCTTCGTTTGGAGTTCGAAATTTTTTTGGATGAATAGTGTCGTGAAATTTTCTATAAAGGACTTCACAACTTTGTTTTTTCACTCAAACCCTAAAATAGCTAGGGCAGGCCGCCACTTATAATTCAATGGACGAAATTAGCTTATCTTCTCCTCTCGACCTCTGCAAATCCACTCAATGTTTAGCAAAACCTCCAACACGAAAATTGTAGAGCGTCTTGAGTACTAGCTATCCAACGGTGGAGATCGTCTTTAGCGAAGCTGATCGACGACAAATCGTCCACAAACGTCCGACTTTCGTTCATGTTTTTTTAGGCCTCTAGGCGACCGAGCACGACGCGCTCGCGTGTGAAGCCCCACTTCCATACTCACACTAGCAAGGACACTACGGAGTAATGCAGTCAACTAGCACGAAGAATAAGGCTGTTGAGGAGCGATCATTCGCGTAATTGCTTTGTATGAGTACCGATATGCTAGATAAAATATCACTTTCTTTTCAAGTGGAAATGTGACATATCGTTACAGACTTAAAGCCACTACGCAGTGGCTATGTTGTCTTCGGAAACAAATATAAAATAAGCATAACACAAAATCAGTTATAGATATTCATATCACCAAGGCAGAAATAGATATGAATATAACACATAAAAGTGTACATTAAAGTAGTGGTCATGTAAGATCCACTACATCACAAAAGAATAGGTACAAGTGCTAGACAAAAGAATATGTATACATCAAGCAGTCTCTATCTCGAATGTATAAAAGCAAAAACTACTAAGCTAAAGTAGTTAGCCAAAAGTCGAAAGACAGTCCCAGATAATGAGTCAAGTAGAAGCACCTGAAATAACTCGGTCTGACTTGAGTATTATTTAAGAAGAAGGTAATAAACGGATCAGTCTAGCTATAAATATCATATAAAGTGAGATAGGATAATAGATATGACAAAAACATATGGTAACAATAATGTCATACTGTGACAAGTATACAGTAGATAACAACAAAAAGCATACAATATCTCAAGAATCTCAAAGCATCAAAAAGAATATCATATCCTTTATTTTATTCAACAAATCATAAATATTGAAAAACATATCAATGCAAATCTCACCAACACGTGTATCACAAAAGATGGAAGCATGAAAACTCACCAACACGTGTATCACAAACGGGTCAATATCCCATGGTCGCTAACCATAAAGCCGGCGCAACGACGTAGTACAATAACGGTACGCCCAAGGAACCTGAAACTCTAATAATTCGAAACAACAATATAGTACAACAGTACGCCCGATGAACCTGATAAGCCGGAACAATGATGTAGTACAATGGTACGTCCGATGAATCAAACTCCATAAAAGAACATGGGTCGCTAGCCCATAAAAATGAGTCGAAACACCAAAGAATGGTCAAAAGACCATGGGTAGTTAGCCCATAAAAATGAGACGAAGCTCCATAAAATCAAGGTATAGTCCCCCACACAGACAAAGAGACATTGCATATCACTAGTCTAAACCACAAAATGATCACCGTTGATCAATAAAAAGTATAAATTACACTAAGCTAGTAAATAATGAGTTTAGCTTCATGTCCCATAACCACTGGCTTAACTTAAGTATTTACAAACAAATTGTAGATTTCCACTCGAAAATTGTCATAATATTTCGACCGAACAAGTCCAAGAATTAACTAACAAAGTAAACGCAAGTATTTCATACCACTTGTTTTACTAAGCCGTTTAATTAGATTTCTCATATGAATGAGGTAAAGGTTTGTATAAACTAATAGATTGGAAAGCGGGTTTAAAATTAATCTTTGTATTAAAAAAATGTTGAAATCATTTTTTTGCAAAAGAGTTTGAATGTTTACTGCTAGTATAGAGACCTTTACATTTTAAAGTGACAAATCACAGAAATGATTGTAGAAACAATCAATCACCAAAAGTTCACATACGAAAACGTGAATCAAACCATAGAAATCGATATCAAATCCATCAAAGTAGATATTCCTAAAAATTTAGAAAGAAGTCATCGAAGTCGATAATAAATGACGTCGAACAATCTGATCAACCCAAGAAGTCGATATAAATGGAAACCCATCAAAAACAAGCAAGATGGCTGAAATTAGCAGCTCCACATGACTGGTAGTTCTCCCAGACGTCTGAGCTGAGGGATTGGAAATTTTATTCCAGATCGCCCAGACGTTTGAGAAGTAAGCTCAAACGTCTGAGCTGATGGTATGGAATTTTACTCTCGTAGCTCCAGACATCTGACCTTAATACCAGACGTCTGAGCCGAAGCTAAGAGTAGAAATCTGTCAGGCCAAAGATGGCCAATTCACCTCAAGGGCTATCGAACGAGTTTGATGGCTAAGGGTTTTGGCAGTGACGTACACTCCAAACAACATGTCGAAACATCCAATGTAGGATTTTCATAGATTTTGACTTCAAAATGCCAAATTGGAAAATTCACCAATCCAATTCAATTCAAAGCAAATGAACATGAAATAGGTGTTAGAAATTCATGCCTAACATCTATCAAAGGTATAGACATAGATGTGAGTTCAAGAACTCAACTTTAAACCGAAACACAACAAATGAGAAGCTCAAACGTGAAGGAAAGATCAACCATTCTCCAACTGCAATTCTAGAAGCTCCAATTTAGGATCAAATGCAAATATTTCTTAAATTAGGGTTTAGGAATTTTTGAAAATTGGAGAGAGATTGAAGTGGAGAAGAACAAGCGGATGTGTTAACCCACCTTTTGGCAAGGCAACGGACAGGTGGATTTAACTAAGTCGATTTCATGATTGTCGAGGTTGAAATATGATGGATTCAGTTTAGAGGGATGGAATTCACCTGGATATGCCGCTTGGCATTGTGGTGAGGTTGTGTTGCTCAGTATTTAGGTAATGTTATGCCGCTCAGAATTGAGTTGAGGTTATGCCGCTCGACATTGAGGTGAGGTTATACCGCTTGGCATTGAGGTGAGGTTATGCTGCTCAGCATTGTGGTGAGGATATGCCACATGGCATTGAGGTGAGGTTATGCCGCTCGGCAATGGTGAGGTCAGGGTCATTCGACATGGGACGAATGTGGCTCGATCGAAGGTCGCTCGGCATGGACGAATGTGGCTCGGTGGAAGGTTGCTCGGCATAGGACGAATGTGACTCGGTGGAAGGTCATTCGACCTTGGAGGTATATGGTTCGATGGAAGGTCTTGATAGGCCTATACCGTTCAGGAAGCCCAACAAATCAGGATTTGCCTATAAATACAGCATGTGGAGGTTCAGAGAAGAGATCTTCTTCCTGCCTATTTGCTTTCTATTTTCTAAGGCTAGGACTACTTTGCCATTTTGTAACTGCAATCGATTATTACAACAATAAAAAGAAAACTTCTGGAGTGGACGTAGGCCGGAGTTAGCCGAACCACTATAAAATCTATTGTTATTTACTTCTTTCATTTTAATTTTGTCTGTTCTTCACATTATTACTCTCTACATTTATTCTATCTGTGGGTTGTGACTGGGATTTGGTGCTTTCGCTTGGATTTAGGTGTTAGTGACCAATTTTTGCGCTAACATTTTGGTGCTTTCACTGAGAAAGCTACTCAGGAATTTTGGAGCTTGAATTTTGAATTGAAAAGCTTAGGAATTTAGATTTTGGAAAGCAATGGCTAGACCACCAACAAGGAAGCAAGCAGCGGAAAGGAGCAATCAGGAAGGAAGTCAAGTGGCCTCTTTTGGAGCTGGAGAGGACCATGCATCCGTCTACATAACTCAGGATGAGATGAAGGTTATGATGAATTCTATGTAGGAGCAGATGATGAAACGATAAGAAGAGATGATGCAGGCTCTTCTTAGGCCATTTGGACCACCAGGAACTGCAGGTGCTCCAGTTCTTGGAACCGGACCAGAGGGACTCAACCAGCAGGCAGATGGAGTGGTTCAGCAGGGACAGCTCTCAATCAACAAACGACTAACAATCTAGATGGACCAAGACTCGGGGGCACACCACCAGGTAATGTTGGACCAGTTCATGCTGGGATACTGGATGACGCTACGCGGCCCGATGCCAATAGGAATACCGGACTACGTGATGAGGAATATGTGCCAGAATTTCCTCGGGGACTTGGAGGGCAATTTGGAAACATGGATAGGGGGCAACCCTTGGTTGGAAACTTTGGATTGGCTGACATTATCAGGCGGACTATCTGTGGAGGTCTGACGAACAGCGATTCGGAGGAAGTTAACAAAAGTCCTTTTACTCGGAACATCAGGACAGCTAGGAATCCGCCCGATTTCAAGCTACCTACTTTGGAGGTATACAATGGGAAGACGGATCCCACAGACCACTTGATGAGGTACACTAGGCATATGGAAGTGCTAGGGGAAACAGAGGAGGTTATGGCGAAATTTTTTGAAAATTTAAGGAGTTAGAAAAAATTTATAGAAATTTTTGATAATTAAAATTTGACGTGGGATTTAAATTGAAATGGTTGAGTAAATAATATTATTTGGAATCTATGGATGAATTTGGGAATTGTTAAAAGTGTTAATGCGTTTTCAATAAAAATTGTTTTTGAAAAGTGGATTTAAACTCTTAGCTTTGGGAAATAGTGACGGGTTCAGACCATTCTTCTTACCTGGCAATTTCGAGGACGAAATTCTTATAAAGGGGAGGAATGCAATGACCTAGAATTTTAGATATTTGAAATTGGAATACTTAATTGATTTCAAATATTTAAAAGTTAATTTATAACTTCAATTTCAAATATAAAGATTTATTGGATAATTTAATAATTGAGAATTTGTTAAAATATTTCTTGGTTTTTAAGCTTGTTAAAAATAGTTTAAGGGCTTATAAAATTTATAGCAGTAATGACGAAGATAATAAAAAAAACTGAATTTAAAAGTGATTTGTTCAGTTTTAAAAATATATCGTTTAAATTTACATTTAAAAATAGACTTCCAGGGCACAGTCTTGGATTTCAGTGAAACCAGTTCTATTAGATCTATAATAGTGTATTATAATCGAATTTCAAGTTTCGCAGCGTTTGGAGTTATCGTTTTGTCGTGCGGTATATAAACATGCAGAAATTTATATCAAAAATTCAATATAATGATTGTGTCAAAAAAGCTATCTTCTCCATACGATCAAATTAGGACTCGAAACGTTTTCCATTGCATTTGAAATAGAGGTGTAACATTATAAATGCCTAGCGGCATGCCTCGATATGATTTCGAGAATTTGAGTTATGAAAAATGAGACGTTTGAATTTAAAAATTATATTATCTAGTCAAAATATTTCACATCGGCCTTTTTCTTCCTTAAATCACTGTACCTCTTTTTATCTTCAACACGTTAACGTCTCTTCCCTCTCTTTTTTTAAATAGTAAACGAAATTGCATAGTTCAAAATAGAAAATATAAAGCTAAAAAGAAAAAAATCGTCCTCTTATTGATTAAGCACTACCATCCTACCGCGACTATCACCTTGGACCACCATAGGTCGATCTAGACCTCAATGTTCGACGAGAAAGGATGCGCGATTGAGAGGGGAGTGTGATGAACGGTGGAGATGGGGTTTTACATGATGAATGGGTGGCAGTTTCAAGATGAACGGTGATGGGTTTTTTTGTCGATTGCGGCGATTTAGCGAGGTTTGGGGGGAGGCATCTGAAGGGAAAATGCTTGTGGAGGGGAGGCACACCTTCAACATGAGCATGGTGGAGGCCGATGGCCTGTAGCGGCGGCTAGGGCTAGATAAATGGAAGCGATTTTGGGGGGATTATGTGGTCGTGGTGGCATCGATGGAAATGCAGTTGGGGACAGAGGGTGGCAGGGGATCGGTCGAGTCAAGGGAAGGTGGTGCGAGGGTGGGTTTTGGCTTATGGCGGTGGTGGGAGGCAGCCAAAGGGAGGAAGCGATAGGTCAACTCGAATTGGGGAAGAAGATGTTTTAAGCGGCAAAATTAATTTGAATGAAGTTAATTAAATGTAACTGTGATTAGTAAAAATATTTTTTTTAATAATTACGTAATCTTATAAATTATATAACTTGCTCGTTTTAGATCGGATTCAAATGAGACTAATTGCGCCGGGTCTGCATTGTTGAGCACTCCATATTAGACCTGGACTAGAGTTGATTCGAGCTAGTTAAATTTTGAGCTATAATCGAACGCCATTCAACTATAGACTAACTAGAACGTTTTGCAGACAATATAAAAAAACTCAAGGTGAGTTAATCTCACTCAATTTTGGATTACCGTAATTAATTTTAAATAGTTAAAATTTACTATTGATTAACCGATAGAATTGATAAATTATTATCGGTTGGATCTGATATATAGTATTATATATATATTGGAATGATTGATAATCCCGCATATATATAGTGGATAAGAACATACGCGCCTCGCATAATAGTGGATGACCCTATATACCGCGATATCCCCCTCGAAGTGGGGTTGGCATTTTTATATTATATTAACATCTGTGGATGCAGGGAACCGGTTGGAGGGATACAACTGGCTTCCTCAAAAACGTTGAAATTATTTTCATATGCAGTGATATGATTTGTTTGGATAACTTATGATAGATTATAGTGGAATTTGAATTTCTTAGATGCTATTGTATTGCTGGATAGATTTTTGGCACTTTAAAATACCATAAATATGAATATTAAATTTTTAAAGAAAATAAAAAAGGAAATTTAAAGTAAAATATTTATAGTGAAGTTGGATAAATTAAAAGAAATGAATTTGGAAAATAAATAAATAGTTCGATTCAAATTTACATCTAATTACTTTGGAATATTGTAAATAGAGATCTTGGAATATTGTAAAGAGAAATTTTTGAATATTGTAAATAGAGGGGATTTTTAAATAATAGAACTTAAGTGATATTGTTTAAGTAAAAAAGGATTTATTTGTGATTTCGAGATTTGAATAGTTGGGAGATAAAAAGGGAAATTTGAAAATAAAATATGGAATTGTTATACTAGATTTAAAATAAGATTTAAAATTTATAAAATGGAAGTGGAATCGGAATTAGTTGGGTGTTGGGATATATTTGGGTTATTTAAGAAATTAATATAAAAATGGAATTTAATTTAGAAAATTGATTTAAATTGATTAAGTGCTCTGAACAGGGATAAACGGGAAATGAGACTATGGAATTTATAAACAAGGTTTATAAATAAAGTGAAGTAAATTATCAGTGGATAAATTGAAGTTATAAATTCATGGTGAGGTTATACAAAGAGATGGGCAAATTGGTTTAAAAATAAATTGTAGGTTTATTTGTGGAAAAGTGAAAAGGGAATTTACGGTATTAAGACATAAATCAAATTGGAAATAAATTGAAAAGGATTTATTAATATTAGACTGGCTATATTGGAGTTGAAAATGTATTTTTCTTAATAAGTTGAGTTTATTCTAAAATGGAGAATTTTTAAGTATTAACTAGAAAATTTAAAAGCATTTAAGAATATTATAGAAATTAATTATTTAGTTGTTTAAAAATGTTTTAACGTATATTTAAGCATTTATTAAGCAGTTTTATAAATAGTTGGTATTAAGTTAATTATTTTTTTAGAGTTAATCTGTATTTTTATTTTAAGAGATAGATTATTCTATATTAGTTTTATTTTATAATAACTTTTATTTTAGAAGAGTAACTGCCTAAAATTAACTTGGGAAATTATTATAGAAATATCATAAGTATTATTTGAAAATTTTTAAAATTTTCACGAAGTATTGGTATACTTGCATGGCCAAACTAAAGGTAGTGCGTGCCTACAGTTAAGTCTTGGAATTCTTCAAGATAGAGACGTAACCATTGAGCCGTGAATCCATGGTTTAATTCCGTAGTGGAACTTTCCATATTATTTTTAAAAAGGGGTTTCAAATATTCATTTGAAAAAGGATAGTGGGTGAATTTACTAAATTCGATAAGTAAGTACATATATTTTTGATAAAGAGATTTAGTTTAATAAAATTAAATTAATAAGAGATTTGGAATTTCAATGGGAAAATTGAATATTTGGTTGAATGATTGTTTATTTGATAGTTAAATAACCAACTATCAAAATTGTAATGAACAAGAATTTCAGTCATTTGAAATTCATATATTTAATTCATTTTAAATATTCACAAGTAAATTTTATAAGCTAAATAACTTATATTTCGAAATAGTGATTTAATTGGATAATTAAATTGCTAACTTACTATTTGAAATTGTAGAAATAATTGGAAATTAGATTTAATGTGAATGAAAATGGTCATAAAGTTATATTCAATTCTATTTGAATTATAATGATGTTAAAGAACTTTTAAAATAGATTTAAAAGTTGATTTGTAGAAATTGAATATTTTAATATTTAATTAACATGTAAAAATAGCCATTTTTCTAGCAGTCCCGGATTTCTACGAAACTAGTTTCATTGGATTCGTAATGTTATATTATTGTAGGATTTCAAATTCTATGTCAGTCGGATTTACGATTTGCCCGGAGGAAGCTAAAATGCGTAGAAATCTGTTTAAGTAAATTTTAAATTTAAATAATTCGATTCGGAAACCTATATTCCAAATACGATCGAATTGGCTCTCGATATATATTCCATTGTGTTCTGAATAGGGGTAAAACATTATAAACACCATGCGGCATGCTTCGTTTGGAGTTCGAATTTTTTTTGGATGAATAGTGTCGTGAAATTTTCTATAAAGGACTTCACAACTTTGTTTTTTCACTCAAACCCTAAAATAGCTAGGGCAGGCCGCCACTTATAATTCAATGGACGAAATTAGCTTATCTTCTCCTCTCGACCTCTGCAAATCCACTCAATGTTTAGCAAAACCTCCAACACGAAAATTATAGAGCGTCTTGAGTACTAGCTATCCAACGGTGGAGATCGTCTTTAGCGAAGATGATCGACGACAAATCGTCCACAAACGTCCGACTTTCGTTCATGTTTTTTTAGGCCTCTAGGCGACCGAGCACGACGCGCTCGCGTGTGAAGCCCCACTTCCATACTCACACTAGCAAGGACACTACGGAGTAATGCAGTCAACTAGCACGAAGAATAAGGCTGTTGAGGAGCGATCATTCGTGTAATTGCTTTGTATGAGTACCGATATGCTAGATAAAATATCACTTTCTTTTCAAGTGGAAATGTGACATATCGTTACAAACTTAAAGCCACTATACAGTGGCTATGTGGTCTTCGGAAACAAATATAAAATAAGCATAACACAAAATCAGTTATAGATATTCATATCACCAAGGCAGAAATAGATATGAATATAACACATAAAAGTGTACATTAAAGTAGTGGTCATGTAAGATCCACTACATCACAAAATAATAGGTACAAGTGATAGACAAAAGAATATGTATACATCAAGCAGTCTCTATCTCGAATGTATAAAAGCAAAAACTACTAAGCTAAAGTAGTTAGCCAAAAGTCGAAAGACAGTCCCAGATAATGAGTCAAGTAGAAGCACCTGAAATAACTCGGTCTGACTTGAGTATTATTTAAGAAGAAGGTAATAAACGGATCAGTCTAGCTATAAATATCATATAAAGTGAGATAGGATAAGAGATATGACAAAAACATATGGTAACAATAATGTCATACTGTGACAAGTATACAGTAGATAACAACAAAAAGCATACAATATCTCAAGAATCTCAAAGCATCAAAAAGAATATCATATCCTTTATTTTATTCAACAAATCATAAATATTGAAAAACATATCAATGCAAATCTCACTAACACGTGTATCACAAAAGATGGGAGCATGAAAACTCACCAACACGTGTATCACAAACGGGTCAATATCCCATAGTCGCTAACCATAAAGCCGGCGCAACGACGTAGTACAATAACGGTACGCCCAAGGAACCTGAAACTCTAATAATTCGAAACAACAATATAGTACAATAGTACGCCCGATGAACCTGATAAGCCGGAACAATGATGTAGTACAACGGTACGTCTAATGAATCAAACTCCATAAAAGAACATGGGTCGCTAGCCCATAAAAATGAGTCGAAACACCAAAGAATGGTCAAAAGACCATGGGTAGTTAGCCCATAAAAATGAGACGAAGCTCCATAAAATCAAGGTATAGTCCTCCACACAGACAAAGAGACATTGCATATCGCTAGTCTAAACCACAAAATGATCACTGTTGATCAATAAAAAGTATAAATTACACTCAGCTAGTAAATAATGAGTTTAGCTTCATGTCCCATAACCACTGGCTTAACTTAAGGATTTACAAACAAATTGTAGATTTCCACTCGAAAATTGTCATAATATTTCGACCGAACAAGTCCAAGAATTAACCAACGAAGTAAACGCAAGTATTTCATACCACTTGTTTTACTAAGCCGTTTAATTAGATTTCTCATATGAATGAGGTAAAGGTTTGTATAAACTAATAGATTGGAAAGCGGGTTTAAAATTAATCTTTGTATTAAAAAAAATGTTGAAATCATTTTTTTGCAAAAGAGTTTGAATGTTTACTGCTAGTATAGAGACCTTTACATTTTAAAGTGACAAATCACAGAAATGATTGTAGAAACAATCAATCACCAAAAGTTCACATACGAAAACGTGAATCAAACCATAGAAATCGATATCAAATCCATCAAAGTGGATATTCCTAAAATTTAGAAAGAAGTCATCGAAGTCGATAATAAATGACGTCGAACAATCTGATCAACCCAAGAAGTCGATATAAATGGAAACCCATCAAAAACAAGCAAGATGGCTGAAATTAGCAGCTCCACATGACTGGTAGTTCTCCCTGACGTCTGAGCTGAGGGACTGGAAATTTTATTCCAGATCGCCCAGACGTTTGAGAAGTAAGCTCAAACGTCTGAGCTAATGGTATGGAATTTTACTCTCGTAGCTCCAGACATCTGACTTTAATACCAGACGTCTGAGCCGAAGCTAAGAGTAGAAATCTGTCAGGCCAAAGATGGCCAATTCACCTCAAGGGCTATCGAACGAGTAAGATGGCTAAGGGTTTAGGCAGTGACGTACACTCCAAACAACATGTCAAAACATCCAATGTAGGATTTTCATAGATTTTGACTTCAGAATACCAAATTGGAAAATTCACCAATCCAATTCAATTCAAAGCAAATGAACATGAAATAGGTGTTAGAAATTCATGCCTAACATCTATCAAAGGTATAGACATAGATGTGAGTTCAAGAACTCAACTTTAAACCGAAACACAATAAATGAGAAGCTCAAACATGAAGGAAAGATCAACCATTCTCCAACTTCAATTCTAGAAGCTCCAATCTAGGATCAAATGCAAATATTTCTTAAATTAGGGTTTAGGAATTTTTGAAAATTGGAGAGAGATTGAAGTGGAGAAGAACAAGCGGATGTGTTAATCCACCTTTTGGCAAGGCAACGGACAGGTGGATTTAACTAAGTCGATTTCATGATTGTCGAGGTTGAAATATGATGGATTCAGTTTAGAGGGATGGAATTCACCTGGATATGCCGCTTGGCATTGTGGTGAGGTTGTGCCGCTCGGCATTTAGGTAATGTTATGCCGTTCAGAATTGAGTTGAGGTTATGCCGCTCGACATTGAGGTGAGGTTATACCGCTCGGCATTGAGGTGAGGTTATGCTGCTCAGCATTGTGGTGAGGATATGCCACATGGCATTGAGGTGAGGTTATGCTGCTCGGCAATGGTGAGGTCAGGGTCATTCGACATGGGACGAATGTGGCTCGATCGAAGGTCGCTCGGCATGGACGAATGTGGCTCGGTGGAAGGTTGCTCGGCATAGGACGAATGTGACTGGGTGGAAGGTCATTCGGCCTTGGAGGTATATGGTTCGATGGAAGGTCTTGATGGGCCTATACCGTTCAGGAAGCCCAACAAATCAGGATTTGCCTATAAATACAGCATGTGGAGGTTCAGAGAAGAGATCTTCTTCCTGCCTATTTGCTTTCTATTTTCTAAGGCTAGGACTACTTTGCCATTTTGTAACTGCAATCGATTATTACAACAATAAAAAGAAAACTTCTGGAGTGGACGTAGGCCAGAGTTAGCCGAACCACTATAAAATCTATTGTTATTTACTTCTTTCATTTTAATTTTGTCTGTTCTTCACATTATTACTCTCTACATTTATTCTATCTGTGAGTTGTGACTGGGATTTGGTGCTTTCGCTTGGATTTAGGTGTTAGTGACCAATTTTTGCGCTAACATTTTGGTGCTTTCACTGAGAAAGCTACTCAGGAATTTTGGAGCTTGAATTTTTGATTGAAAAGCTTAGGAATTCAGATTTTGGAAAGCAATGGCTAGACCACCAACAAGGAAGCAAGCAGCGGAAAGAAGCAATCGGAAAGGAAGTCAAGTGGCCTCTTTTGGAGCTGGAGAGGACCATGCATCCGTCTACATAACTCAGGATGAGATGCAGGTTATGATGAATTCTATGTAGGAGCAGATGATGAAACGACAAGAAGAGATGATGCAGGCTCTTCTTAGGCAATTTGGACCACCAGGAACTGCAGGTGCTCCAGTTCTTGAAACCGGACCAGAGGGACTCAACCAGCAGGCAGATGGAGTGGTTCAGCAGGGACAGCTCTCAATCAACAAACGACTAACAATCTAGATGGACCAAGACTCGGGGGCACACCACCAGGTAATGTTGGACCAGTTCATGGTGGGATACTGGATGACGCTACGCGGCCCGATGCCAATAGGAATACCGGAGTACGTAATGAGGAATATGTGCCAGAATTTCCTCGGGGACTTGGAGGGCAATTTGGAAACATGGATAGGGGGCAACCCTTGGTTGGAAACGTTGGATTGGCTGACATTATCAGGCGGACTATTTGTGGAGGTCTGACGAACAGCGATTCGTAGGAAGTTAACAAAAGTCCTTTTACTCGGAACATCAGGACAGCTAGGAATCCGCCCGATTTCAAGCTACCTACTCTGGAGGTATACAATGGGAAGACGGATCCCACAGACCACTTGATGAGGTACACTAGGCATATGGAAGTGCTAGGGGAAACAGAGGAGGTTATGGCGAAATTTTTCGAAAATTTAAGGAGTTAGAAAAAATTTATAGAAGTTTTTGATAATTAAAATTTGATGTGGGATTTAAATTGAAATGGTTGAGTAAATAATATTATTTGGAATCTATGGATGAATTTGGGAATTGTTAAAAGTGTTAATGCGTTTTCAATAAAAATTGTTTTTGAAAAGTGGATTTAAACTCTTAGCTTTGGGAAATAGTGACGGGTTCGGACCATTCTTCTTACTTGGAAATTTCGAGGACGAAATTCTTATAAAGTGGAGGAATGCAATGACCCAGAATTTTAGATATTTGAAATTGGAATATTAATTGATTTCAAATATTTAAAAGTTAATTTTTAACTTGAATTTCAAATATAAAGATTTATTGGATAATTTAATAATTGAGAATTTGTTAAAATATTTCTTGGTTTTTAAGCTTGTTAAAAATAGTTTAAGGGCTTATAAAATTTATAGTAGTAATGACGAAGATAAAAAAAAATTAAATTGAATTTAAAAGTGATTTGTTCAGTTTTAAAAATATATCTTTTAAATTTACATTTAAAAATAGCCTTCCAGGGCACAGTCTTGGATTTCAGTGAAACCAGTTCTATTAGATCTATAATAGTGTATTATAATCGAATTCCAAATTTCGCAGCGTTTGGAGTTATCATTTTGTCGTGCGGTATATAAACATGCAGAAATTTATATCAAAAATTCAATATAATGATTGTGTCAAAAAAGCTATCTTCTCCATACGATCAAATTAGGACTCGAAACGTTTTCCATTGCATTTGAAATAGAGGTGTAACATTATAAATGCCTAGCGGCATGCCTCGATATGATTTCGAGAATTTGAGTTATGAAAAACGAGACGTTTGAATTTAAAAATTATATTATCTAGTCAAAATATTTCACATCGGCCTTTTTCTTCCTTAAATCACTGTACCTCTTTTT
Source organism: Allium cepa (assembly GCA_030765085.1). NCBI lineage: Eukaryota > Viridiplantae > Streptophyta > Magnoliopsida > Asparagales > Amaryllidaceae > Allium > Allium cepa. Next base: position 568,672,095 of record CM060929.1, read on the forward strand.
ATCTTCAACACGTTAACGTCTCTTCCCTCTCTTTTTTTAAATAATAAACGAAATTACATAGTTCAAAATAGAAAATATAAAGCTAAAAAGAAAAAAATCGTCCTCTTATTGATTAAGCACTACCATCCTACTGCGACTATCACCTTGGACCACCATAGGTCGATCTGGACCTCAATGTTCGACGAGAAAGGATGCGCGATTGAGAGGGGAGTGTGATGAACGGTGGAGATGGGGTTTTACATGATGAATGGGTGGAGATTTCAAGATGAACGGCGATGGGTTTTTTTGTCGATTGCGGCGATTTAGCGAGGTTTGGGGGGAGGCGTCTGAAGGGAAAATGCTTGTGGAGGGGAGGCACACCTTCAACATGAGCATGGTGGAGGCCGATGGCCTGTAGCGGCGGCGAGGGCTAGATAAATGGAATCGATTTTGGGGGGATTATGTGGTCGTGGTGGCATCGATGGAAATGCAGTTGGGGACAGAGGGTGGCAGGCGATCGGTCGAGTCAAGGGAAGGTGGTGCGAGGGTGGGTTTTGGCCTATGGCGGTGGTGGGAGGCAGCCAAAGGGAGGAAGCGACAGGTCAACTTGAATTGGGGAAGAAGATGTTTTAAGCGGCAAAATTAATTTGAATGAAGTTAATTAAATGTAACTGTGATTAGTAAAAATATTTTTTTTAATAATTACGTAATCTTATAAATTATATAACTTGCTCGTTTTAGATCGGATTCAAATGAGACTAATTGCGCCGGGTCTGCATTGTTGAGCACTCCATATTAGACCTGGACTGGAGTTGATTCGAGCTAGTTAAATTTTGAGCTATAATCGAACGCCATTCAACTATAGACTAACTAGAACGTTTTGCAGACAATATAAAAGAAATCAAGGTGAGTTAATCTCACTCAATTTTGGATTACCGTAATTAATTTTAAATAGTTAAAATTTATTATTGATTAACCGATAGAATTGATAAATTATTATCAGTTGGATCTGATATATAGTATAATATATATATATATTGGAATGATTGATAATCCCGCATATACATAGTGGATAAGAACATATGCGCCTCGCATAATAGTGGATGATCCTATATACCGCGATATCCCCCTCGAAGTGGGGTTGGTATTTTTATATTATATTAACATTTGTGGATGCAGGGAACCGGTTGGAGGGATACAACTGGCTTCCTCAAAAACGTTGAAATTATTTTCATATGCAGTGATATGATTTGTTTGGATAACTTATGATAGATTATAGTGGAATTTTAATTTCTTAGATGCTATTGTATTGCTGGATAGATTTTTGGCACTTTAAAATACCATAAATATGAATATTAAATTTTTAAAGAAAATAAAAAAGGAAATTTAAAGTAAAATATTTATAGTGAAGTTGGATAAATTAAAAGAAATGAATTTGGAAAATAAATAAATAGTTCGATTCAAATTTACATCTAATTACTTTGGAATATTGTAAATAGAGATCTTGGAATATTGTAAAGAGAAATTTTTGAATATTGTAAATAGAGGGGATTTTTAAATAATAGAACTTAAGTGATATTGTTTAAGTACAAAAGGATTTATTTGTAATTTCGAGATTTGAATAGTTGGGAGATAAAAAGGGAAATTTGAAAATAAAATATGGAATTGTTATACTAGATTTAAAATAAGATTTAAAATTTATAAAATGGAAGTGGAATCGGAATTAGTTGGGTGTTGGGATATATTTGGGTTATTTAAGAAATTAATATAAAAATGGAATTTAATTTAGAAAATTGATTAAGTGCTCTGAACAGGGATAAACGGGAAATGAGACTATGGAATTTATAAACAAGGTTTATAAATAAAGTGAAGTAAATTATCAGTGGATAAATTGAAGTTATAAATTCATGGTGAGGTTATACAAAGAGATGGGCAAATTGGTTTAAAAATAAATTGTAGGTTTATTTGTGGAAAAGTGAAATGGGAATTTACGGTATTAAGACATAAATCAAATTGGAAATAAATTGAAAAGGATTTATTAATATTAGACTGGCTATATTGGAGTTGAAAATGTATTTTTCTTAAGAAGTTGAGTTTATTTTAAAATGGAGAATTTTTAAGTATTAACTAGAAAATTTAAAAGCATTTAAGAATATTATAGAAATTAATTATTTAATTGTTTAAAAATGTTTTAACGTATATTTAAGCATTTATTAAGCAGTTTTATAAATAGTTGGTATTAAGTTAATTATTTTTTTAGAGTTAATCTGTATTTTTATTTTAAGAGATAGATTATTCTATATTAGTTTTATTTTATAATAACTTTTATTTTAGAAGAGTAACTGCCTAAAATTAACTTGGGAAATTATTATAGAAATATCATAAGTATTATTTGAAAAATTTTAAAATTTTCACGAAGTATTGGTATACTCGCATGGCCAAACTAAAGGTAGTGCGTGCCTACAGTTAAGTCTTGGAATTCTTCAAGATAGAGACGTAACCATTGAGCCGTGAATCCATGGTTTAATTCCGTAGTGGCACTTTCCATATTATTTTTAAAAAGGGGTTTCAAATATTCATTTGAAAAGGGATAGTGGATGAATTTACTAAATTCGATAATTTAAGTACATATATTTTTGATAAAGAGATTTAATTTAATAAAATTAAATTAATAAGAGATTTGGAATTTCAATGGGAAAATTGAATATTTGGTTGAATGATTGTTTATTTGATAGTTAAATAACCAACTATCAAAATTGTAATGAACAAGAATTTCAGTCATTTGAAATTCATATATTTAATTCATTTTAAATATTCACAAGTAAATTTTATAAGCTAAATAACTTATATTTCGAAATAGTGATTTAATTGGATAATTAAATTGCTAACTTACTATTTGAAATTGTAGAAATAATTGGAAATTAGATTTAATGTGAATGAAAATGGTTATAAAGTTATATTAAATTCTATTTGAATTATAATGATGTTAAAGAGCTTTTAAAATTGATTTAAAAGTTGATTTGTAGAAATTGAATATTTTAATATTTAATTAACATGTAAAAATAGCCATTTTTCTAGCAGTCCCGGATTTCTACGAAACTAGTTTCATTGGATCCGTAATGTTATATTATTGTAGGATTTCAAATTCCGTGTCAGTCGGATTTACGATTTGCCCGGAGGAAGCTAAAATGCGTAGAAATCTGTTTAAGTAAATTTTAAATTTAAATAATTCGATTCGGAAACCTATATTCCAAATACGATCGAATTGGCTCTCGATATATATTCCATTGTGTTCTGAATAGGGGTAAAACATTATAAACACCATGCGGCATGCTTCGTTTGGAGTTCGAAATTTTTTTGGATGAATAGTGTCGTGAAATTTTCTATAAAGGACTTCACAACTTTGTTTTTTCACTCAAACCCTAAAATAGCTAGGGCAGGCCGCCACTTATAATTCAATGGATGAAATTAGCTTATCTTCTCCTCTCGACCTCTGCAAATCCACCCAATGTTTAGCAAAACCTCCAACACGAAAATTGTAGAGCGTCTTGAGTACTAGCTATCCAACGGTGGAGATCGTCTTTAGCGAAGCTGATCGACGACAAATCGTCCACAAACGTCCGACTTTCGTTCATGTTTTTTTAGGCCTCTAGGCGACCGAGCACGACGCGCTCGCGTGTGAAGCCCCACTTCCATACTCACACTAGCAAGGACACTACGGAGTAATGCAGTCAACTAGCACGAAGAATAATGCTGTTGAGGAGCGATCATTCGTGTAATTGCTTTGTATGAGTACCGATATGCTAGATAAAATATCACTTTCTTTTCAAGTGGAAATGTGACATATCGTTACAAACTTAAAGCCACTACACAGTGGCTATGTGGTCTTCGGAAACAAATATAAAATAAGCATAACACAAAATCAGTTATAGATATTCATATCACCAAGGCAGAAATAGATATGAATATAACACATAAAAGTGTACATTAAAGTAGTGGTCATGTAAGATCCACTACATCACAAAAGAATAGGTACAAGTGCTAGACAATAGAATATGTATACATCAAGCAGTCTCTATCTTGAATGTATAAAAGCAAAAACTACTAAGCTAAAGTAGTTAGCCAAAAGTCGAAAGACAGTCCCAGATAATGAGTCAAGTAGAAGCACCTGAAATAACTCGGTCTGACTTGAGTATTATTTAAGAAGAAGGTAATAAATGGATCAGTCTAGCTATAAATATCATATAAAGTGAGATAGGATAAGAGATATGACAAAAACATATGATAACAATAATGTCATACTGTGACAAGTATACAGTAGATAACAACAAAAAGCATACAATATCTCAAGAATCTCAAAGCATCAAAAAGAATCTCATATCCTTTATTTTATTCAACAAATCATAAATATTGAAAAACATATCAATGCAAATCTCACCAACACGTGTATCACAAAAGATGGGAGCATGAAAACTCACCAACACGTGTATCACAAACGGGTCGATATCCCATGGTCGCTAACCATAAAGCCGGCGCAACGACGTAGTACAATAACGGTACGCCCGAGGAACCTGAAACTATAATAATTCGAAACAACAACATAAGCCGGAACAATGATGTAGTACAACGGTACGTCCGATGAATCAAACTCCATAAAAGAACATGGGCCGCTAGCCCATAAAAATGAGTCGAAACACCAAAGAATGGTCAAAAGACCATGGGTCGTTAGCCCATAAAAATGAGACGAAGCTCCATAAAATCAAGGTATAGTCCCCCACACAGACAAAGAGACATTGCATATCGCTAGTCTAAACCACAAAATGATCACCGTTGATCAATAAAAAGTGTAAATTACACTAAGCTAGTAAATAATGAGTTTAGCTTCATGTCCCATAACCACTGGCTTAACTTAAGTATTTACAAACAAATTGTAGATTTCCACTCGAAAATTGTCACAATATTTCAACCGAACAAGTCCAAGAATTAACCAACGAAGTAAACGTAAGTATTTCATACCACTTATTTTACTAAGCCGTTTAATTAGATTTCTCATATGAATGAGGTAAAGGTTTATATAAACTAATAGATTGGAAAGCGGGTTTAAAATTAATCTTTGTATTAAAAAAAATTTGAAATCATTTTTTTGCAAAAGAGTTTGAATGTTTACTGCTAGTATAGAGACCTTTACATTTTAAAGTGACAAATCACAGAAATGATTGTAGAAACAATCAATCACCAAAAGTTCACATACGAAAACGTGAATCAAACCATAGAAATCGATATCAAATCCATCAAAGTGGATATTCCTAAAAATTTAGAAAGAAGTCATCGAAGTCGATAATAAATGACGTCGAACAATCTGATCAACCCAAGAAGTCGATATAAATGGAAACCCATCAGAAACAAGCAAGATGGCTGAAATTAGAATCTCCACATGACTGGTAGTTCTCCCAGACGTCTGAGCTGAGGGACTGGAAATTTTATTCCAGATCGCCCAGACGTTTGAGAAGTAAGCTCAAACGTCTGAGCTGATGGTATGGAATTTTACTCTCGTAGCTCCAGACATCTGACCTTAATACCAGACGTCTGAGCCAAAGCTAAGAGTAGAAATCTGTCAGGCCAAAGATGGCCAATTCACCTCAAGGGCTATCGAACGAGTATGATGGCTAAGGGTTTAGGCAGTGACGTACACTCCAAACAACATGTCAAAACATCCAATGTAGGATTTTCATAGATTTTGACTTCAAAATACCAAATTGGAAAATTCACCAATCCAATTCAATTCAAAGCAAATGAACATGAAATAGGTGTTAGAAATTCATGCCTAACATCTATCAGAGGTATAGACATAGATGTGAGTTCAAGAACTCAACTTTAAACCGAAACACAACAAATGAGAAGCTCAAACATGAAGGAAAGATCAACCATTCTCCAACTTCAATTCTAGAAGCTCCAATCTAGGATCAAACGCAAATATTTCTTAAATTAGGGTTTAGGAATTTTTGAAAATTGGAGATAGATTGAAGTGGAGAAGAACAAGCGGATGTGTTAACCCACCTTTTGCTAAGGCAACGGACAGGTGGATTTAACTAAGTCGATTTCATGATTGTCGAGGTTGAAATATGATGGATTCAGTTTAGAGGGATTGAATTCACCTGGATATGCCGCTTGGCATTGTGGTGAGGTTGTGCCGCTCGGCATTTTGGTAATGTTATGCCGCTCGGAATTGAGTTGAGGTTATGCCGCTCGACATTGAGGTGAGGTTATACCGCTCGGCATTGAGGTGAGGTTATGCTGCTCAGCATTGTGGTGAGGATATGCCACATGGCATTGAGGTGAGGTTATGCCGCTTAGCATTGGTGAGGTCAGGGTCATTCGACATGGGACGAATGTGGCTCGATCGAAGGTCGCTCGGCATGGACGAATGTGGCTCGGTGGAAGGTTGCTCGGCATAGAACGAATGTGACTCGGTGGAAGGTCATTCGGCCTTGGAGGTATATGGTTCGATGGAAGGTCTTGATGGGCCTATACCGTTCAGGAAGCCCAACAAATCAGGATTTGCCTATAAATACAGCATGTGGAGGTTCAGAGAAGAGATCTTCTTCCTTCCTATTTGCTTTCTATTTTCTAAGGCTAGGACTACTTTGCCATTTTGTAATTGCAATCGATTATTACAACAATAAAAAGAAAACTTCTGGAGTGGACGTAGGCCGGAGTTAGCCGAACCACTATAAAATCTATTGTTATTTACTTCTTTCATTTTAATTTTGTCTGTTCTTCACATTATTACTCTCTACATTTATTCTATCTGTGAGTTGTGACTGGGATTTGGTGTTTCGCTTGGATTTAGGTGTTAGTGACCAATTTTTGCGCTAACATTTTGGTGCTTTCACTGAGAAAGCTACTCAGGAATTTTTGAGCTTGAATTTTGGATTGAAAAGCTTAGGAATTCAAATTTTGGAAAGCAATGGCTAGACCACCAACAAGGAAGCAAGCAGCGGAAAGGAGCAATCAGGAAGGAAGTCAAGTGGCCTCTTTTGGAGCTGGAGAGGACCATGCATCCGTCTACATAACTCAGGATGAGATGCAGGTTATGATGAATTCTATGTAGGAGCAGATGATGAAACGACAAGAAGAGATGATGCAGGCTCTTCTTAGGCAATTTGGACCACCAGGAACTGCAGGTGCTCCAGTTCTTGGAACCGGACCAGAGGGACTCAACCAGTAGGCAGATGGAGTGCTTCAGCAGGGACAGCTCTCAATCAATAAACGACTAACAATCTAGATGGACCAAGACTCGGGGGCACACCACCAGGTAATGCTGGACCAGTTCATGGTGGGATACTGGATGACGCTACGCGGCCCGATGCCAATAGGAATACCGGAGTACGTGATGAGGAATATGTGCCAGAATTTCCTCGGGGACTTGGAGGGCAATTTGGAAACATGGATAGGGGGCAACCCTTGGTTGGAAACGTTGGATTGGCTGACATTATCAGGCGGACTATCTGTGGAGGTCTGACGAACAGCGATTCAGAGGAAGTTAACAAAAGTCCTTTTACTCGGAACATCAGGACAGCTAGGAATCCGCCCGATTTCAAGCTACCTACTCTGGAGGTATACAATGGGAAGACGGATCCCACAGACCACTTGATGAGGTACACTAGGCATATGGAAGTGCTAGGGGAAACAGAGGAGGTTATGGCCCGATGCTTCCCCCTGTACTTGACTGATATTGCTGCTATGTGGTTCAGACAACTAGAGGATGGATCCATTGGAACATGGACAGAGCTAGTGAACAAATTCTTAAATCAGTTTCGAGTTCACATAGAAAGGCCAAAGAATGTGATGACGCTAACGTCAGTTAAACAAGTGGGTGGATGAATCGCTCAAGACATTCCTAACTCAATTTAATGCAGCAGTTGCTTCGGTGGATCGGTCGGATCCATCAATGGTTCTAATGACTGCGGTATCAAGAGCCAGAGATAATTCGGATTTCAAAGTATCGTTGATATGGGACCCACCATTCGATCTTGGGAAATTCTTTCATGAAGCTGAGAGATTTCTTTGACAAGAGGATGCATGTTTGGACACGAGGTCAAAGAAAGTAAACCTGGTTAAGCATAGAGGATTATCCGGCTAAAGCTCGGGTAAGGAGAAGGATAAAGGGAAAAGGAAGTGCTAGGGAGAACCAAAGTTCCCCACTTACACCGGACTGAACGCAACATTGAAACGGATATTCTTAGATACTCGAGATCGCCTTCCGCATCGAAGGCGGAAAGGAGGGAGCCCTCAGAACGCGAATGGGCGTCGGGAATACACTGTCTTTTTCATGACCTGGACGGGCATGATACTAACAGCTGTCGGCATTTGAAGGACATAATCGAGGAGCATGTTAGGAATGGACAGTTGCAACAATATGTTGGAACTCGGAATGCGGCAGTGGAACAGGAGCAACCACAATCTACCTTTAATGATGAGGGCATGAGGCCTAGGAATGGTGGCCAGTTGGTCGTCAACTAATCTTGATGGTTTGAAATAAGTAACGAACTCTGGGCAATCGGCTAAATCACTTACTCATGTACGGGGTCGGAGATAACCCTCAGGCATGCTTTGAGATGATGATTTACCGAGAGTCCTCGGTTTGTGAAATCTGTTTTTTCCCTTTGACTTGGACATTTGCATTTTCTGGTTTGGTTTTGGAGTTTGGTTTGAACTCCCTGTTTTGCTCATTTTTTGGTTTGGATTTTTGATATGAATTTTTGGCTTTCTGGTTGGATTTGGATTTCTGATTGGATTTTGTTTTTCCTCTGGATTTTGGCTAAAAGGTCGTCAAGCATGGACTATGCTCGGCAAGGGTTCGAAAAGACCAAGATTCGGCCTAGGACTTAGGCCATATATTATCGATTATTATTTTACATCGTCGAGTATGGACTATGCTCGACAAGGTCCGAAGAGACCAGAATTCGGCCTAGGACTTAGGCCATATATTATCGGTTATTATTTCAGGTCGTCGAGTATGAACTATGCTCGGAAAGGGTCCGGAACGACCAGGATTCGACTTAGGACTTAAGCCACGGCATTATTTGGCTCTCAGGGAAACTGAACTAGGAACACCACAGAATTACTTAACATAGGTCATCAAGTGTGGATTGCACTTAGCAAGAACCCGTAGAGGTTATGGATTTGGATATTGGCTTTGAATAGCTAAGAATTCGGGCATGGACCTGGAACGGTCCAGGATTTGGACATCGACTCGGAGATGTCACAGATGTGGTTATTGGTTGTTGGATATGGGTAGATTAGAACTTTGTTGTCGAGTTTAGATGGATATGGATTTGGCTAAGCATTTGGTTACTTTATTCGGAATTGGATGTCGACTTAGAGTAGTCGTAGACTCGGATAAGGATACCCCGATGGCACTTGGATAAAATGGATTGGATTATTAATCGAAAAGTATGGATGTGACTAACAAACATACTTCGGATATCGGACTGAGGCTATTCAAAACACACCTTCTAACAGCAAGACATGTTTTGTGGGGCAAATGTTAACCCGCATTTCGGCAAGGCCACAGACAGGCAGATTTAACTAAGTCGATTTCACGATTATCGAGGTTGAAATATGATGGATTCGGTTTAAAGGGATGGAATTCACTTGGATGTGCCGCTCGGCATTGTGGTTAGGTTATGCCCCTCAGTATTGAGGTGAGGTTATGCCGCTCGGCATTGAGTTGACATTATGCCGCTCGACATTGAAGTGAGGTTATGCCGCTCAGCATTGAGTTGAGGTTATGCCGCTCGGCATTGAGTTGAGGTTATGCCGCTCGGCATTAAGGTGAGGTTACGCCGCTCGGTATTGTGGTGAGTATATGTTGCTCGGCATTGAGGTGTGGTTAAGACGCTCAACATTGCGGTGAGGCTATGCCGCTCGGCATTGGTGAGGCCAGGGTCATTCGACATGGGACGAATGTGGCTCGATAGAAGGTCGCTCGGCATGGGACGAATGTGGCTCGGTGGAAGGTCGCTCGGCATGGGACGAATGTGGCTCGGTGGAAGGTCGTTCGACCTTGGAGGTATATGGTTCGGTGGAAGGTCTTGATCGGCCTATACCGTTCAGAAAGACCAACAACTCAGGATTTTCTTATAAATACACCATGTGGAGGTTCAGAAAAGGATTCTTCTTCCTGCCCTCTTGCTTTCTATTTTCTAAGGCTAGGACTACTCTGCCATTTTGTAACAGTAATCGATTATTACAGCAATAAAAAGAAAACTACTGAAGTGAACATAGGCCGGAGTTAGCCAAACCACTATAAAATCTGTTGTTCTTTACTGCTTTCATTTTAATTTTGACTGTTCTTCACATTATTACTCTCTACATATATTCTATTTGTGAGCTGTGACTGGGATTTGGTGCTTTTGCTTGGATTTGGGTGTTAGTGACCAAAAAGTATTTCCTTAAAAAATATAAATGCAGCTAAAAAGATTTCGCGTTCCCGCTTTGCACCCACGTAAAGTAAAAAATATTTCACGAAATTTTTTTATTTACTGTCATGTTTCCCTTCCTCTTCATTATTTAGAAACTTTTCTCCTCACGCTTTCCTTTGCGCTCCAGCAAAATCTACCTCACCCTCCAACAAAATCCACCTTGCTTCGTTATCATTGTTGCGGTAGACGTCCTTCATTCTACTCCTCTCCACATCGTCGCGGTAGCCCTTCACAGATCTCTCCTCGCGGATTAGGTATGAAATTTTATAAACCTATTTTATGAGTCTACTGGATTTTATATGATTACGTATGGATACTCTATACGAATTTCTACGTAAACCCTAATTGGAATAGTTGATTTAACCCTAATTGGAATAAATCCTAACTGGAATAATTGATTTTATATGAGTATGTTCGAGCTATTTTTTTATAAATTTTACTTATATTCTAATCATTTCCTATTATGTTAGTGCGATGTGCTTGCTTTAATTGTATCCAATTATGTTATTTTTTTATTTGCATTTACATGGTTTGCCTCTGAAAAAACTATCATTCCTCTTCAAATTTCTTAATGAAGAGCTTACTGATCCTTTAGAGCTTTTCTTCTTTATGATTCTGGATGAATTCATTATACTCCAACTATTATTAATACTATTGATCCAACTATTTATAATTCAGTAAGTTTCTTAACGAATTTGCTTACTGATCCTTTAGAGCATGTCGCTGAATGTTGAAATGAAGCATGTCTATTTATATGTATAAAATATACAAATGATAGAAAAGAATGAGTTTAAATAAGAAAAACGTATGTGTTATTTTTCTATAAATAATTTTCCGGCAGATGCGTTTACATGGTCACATGGAGTTATCTCACTGATACATATCTATATGCGTTATATTTTCAACAAATGCGTTATAATTTCAGTCACCAAACGAAGAAAAACAAATCTATGTAACCTTGTGAACGGGGTTTGATTCATGTGTGCAGTATCCTAAAAATAAAAACTATCTCTGTTCTTTCATTCACTGCAGCACATGCTATCTCTGTTATTATTCATTTTATATGGTTTATTGTAGTTTATTATCCTTACTATGGGCGTGTTACCAATGTTCCAGATAGTGCATTATTTATAAGATGCTCGGATGTTTTTTTGGGTAATAACTTCAACGTCTAGTTATTTTTTTGATTACAACAGATAACCAATTTATATGTGAAAGATTGGAAACTTTTTTGCCTTCATATGTCGAAAATGGAAAAAGACTGGGTTTTTTTAAGCAGGTGATAAAACCATGATTAACTTAATATGTATTTTGAGAATTATAACATATAATCTAATATTAAAGCTCAATTTTTTTATTTGTTTTACTTTTTTCATAGAACTAGTATAGAGTACCAACAAGGAGCAATGAATTTTGTGAATGCTGCAAAGAGGAATGCAAGAAGTGTAGAAAAAAATTTATGCCCTTGCAAGGATTGTCAGAATCTTATTCGTCGTGATGAACAAATCATCGTTGAATATTTAATTATAAAAGAAATGGATCCTAAATACATGGCTGGTGTATGGTTTAACCATGGTGAAGAGATAAATGTAGAGAAGAAAACAAATACGTTTGATGTATATGATCTATTCAAGATGATTCACTATAAAGATGAAGATTTTTTGAATCAAGATTTTTTTGATAATGATAAAGATAATGTTAATTCTAAAAGAAAAGAGGATGAGTTACTCAAGAACTTGGAAGATGCAGAAACTCCATTATATCCTGGTTGCATAAATCACACAAAATTATCTGCTATCACCGTCTTGTATAATCTTAAATGTGAGACTGGCTTGTCTGATAGTGGGTTTGATAAGCTTTTAACTGTGCAACATTTATTTCTGCCGAAGGATAATGTGCTTCCCAAAAACTTATATGAAGTAAAGAAATTTCTTAGAGCATTCGACATGGGTTTTGAAAAGATACATGCTTGTGAGAATGACTGTTGCCTTTACAGAAAAGAATACAAAGATTTAGAAAGTTGTCCAAAATGTGGTTCTTCAAGATGGAAGAAAAATCAAGATACTGAAGAGGTTATACAAGGTATTCCAGTTAAAGTATTGAGATACTTTCCAATAATTCCGAGATTTAGAAGAATGTATAGATCTCAAAAGATGGCAGAAGATTTATGATGGCATTTTAATAATTCAAGCAAAGATGGAAAAATGCGTCATCCCGTGGATTCTACGACGTGGAAAATGGTGGATAAAAAGTATAAATCTTTTTCATCCGATCCACGCATTCTTAGGCTTGGTCTTGCTAGATTCAATCCATTCTCCATGTTGAGTTCGACATATAGTTGCTGGCCGGTGATGCTTGTGACATACAATCTCTCGCCTATGTTGTGTATGAAGAAGGAAAATATTATGTTAACTTTACTTATTCCAGGCCCAAAGCAACCCGGGAATGATATTGATGTATATTTGGCGCCTTTGGTGGAAGGCTTGCATCATTTGTGGTGTAATGGAGTTGATGCTTATGATGCATTTAGTAAAACTTTGTTTAAACTGAATGCAATTTTGCTATGGACGATTAACGATTTTCCGGCTTATGGAAATCTTGCTGGATGTCGTGTGAAAGGGGGAAAAGCTTGCCCATTATGTGGTGTCAATACCCATTCTCGTTGGTTGAATCATAGTCGAAAGAGCGTCTATATGGATCATAGAAGATTTCTACCTACTTCAGATTCACGAAGGAAACAAAAGGCATTGTTTGATAACACCATAGAGAAAGGTAGTGCTCCTAGAATACTAACTGGGAGAAACATTCATGCATTATTGAAGGATTATCCAAATGATTTTGGAAAAGAAAAAGAAGAGAAAAGTAAGAAAAGAAAGTATGTTTATGATACAGAAGATGAAGATGATAATACTAACGATTCTACAAAATTGGAGCTATCGAGGTGAAAAAAAGATCAATTTTCTTTGATTTGCCTTATTGGAAGGTTAGTGGTTAGTTTATTTATTTTTCATTGTTTTAATAGAAGAAAAACCCAATAATGCGCTACAGTTTGGTTTTCGCAGGAGCTTCCATTACGTCACAATATAGATGTGATGCATGTGGAGAAAAACATTGGTGAAAGCCTATTGGGCACGATGTTGCATGGTAATAAATCAAAAGATGGAACCAACTGTAGAAAGGATTTAGAGGATTGGGGAATTCGAAGTGAGCTTCATGCACAAGCTCGTGGGAATAAAACATATATTCCACCGGCTCCATACATGTTGTCAAAATCCGAGAGAAAAATACTTTGCAAAAGATTGTACGATTTCAAAGGACCAGATGGCTACTATTCAAATTTGAAAAATCGGATTTCGTTGCAGCATTGCAAAATTAGCGGATTGAAGTCACATGATTACCATGTATTAATGCAACAGTTATTGCCAGTAGCATCGAGAAGATTAATGGCAAAGAAGGCAAGAAAAACAATAATACGCTTATGTTCTATTTTCAACAAATTATGTCAACGTGTTCTTGATAGAGAGAAGGTAGAACAGATCAATGTTGAGATTATTGAAGTTTTATGTGAGCTTGAAAAATATTTCCCACCATCTTTTTTTGATATAATGGTACATTTATCCATTCATCTTGGAAAAGAAGCACTAACGTGTGGACCGGTTCATTTTCGTTGGATGTACCCTTTTGAAAGATACATGAAGACACTTAAGGACTATGTCAGAAACTATGCACGACCAGAGGGATGTATTGTAGAATCCTATCTTGAAAAAGAATCCATGATGTTTTTCGATGAATTTTTGAAAAAATCAGGACATATAGAGAAGAAAGAAGCTCGAAATGAAGATTATAAAAGCAGTGTAATACTCGAGGGACGTCCGATTTCAATATCCAAGACAGTTAAACTGTCAGTTAATGACAAAGAAAGTACTCATTTAGCCGTGTTAATGAATATGGTTGTAGTGGAACCATTTATAGAGTAAGTGTATGTTATATTGTTTTAATTATTTTGATGTGTTCGTAATGCTATATATAACTTATAGTCAATCATTCAATACTAGTTTGCATTTGGAGGAATTAGAAAAGTCAGACCAACGCATGACAAAAAATGCGACCTTACTTTGGGAAACACATACAAAAAAATTTGCCGATTGGATTAAAAGAAAGGTTAGTTAGATTTCAAATATATTCTCTTTTGACTATTAATCTTACTATAAAATGTACGTGCTAAATAAAATTTGTTGTAGATACCTATTACCTCCAAGGATCATGATGACATGTTAAGATGGATTGCTTTTGGTCCGAAGGATGATGCCATGTCTTACAACGGATATATCATCAATGAACAACGTTTTCATATACAAGATGTAGGGAGAGAAACTCAGAATTGTGGGGTGACTTTTGATGCGACTACTATGTGTAGAGCAAGTGCAAAAGATATGTCTCAAGTGGTTGATGTGGTCACTTACTATGGAATATTGATAGATATAATTTTATTAGATTATCATACGTTTTATATTCCAGTTTTTAAGTGTCATTGGGCGTATAAAGGAAATGGAGTAAAAGTTGATGATGATGGGTTCACTCTTGTTAATTTACAGCAAGCATCGTTTTCATGAGATCCATACATACTTGCATCTCAAGCAAGACAAGTATTTTATTCAAGAGAGAATGATGTTTCTAATTGGTATGTTGTAATGAAAGCACCATCAAGAAGTTTTAATGATTTAGAGGATCACGATTGCATCGAGGAAGATATCCAAGTCGTGGAAGGTAACGAAATAACCGAAATGGATGATGAAGATGTTAATTATGTTAGAGAGGATTGCGAAGGCATACTTGAGTAGATTATATGTTCTACTTGAGTAGATTATAAAATTTGTTGTACTATCATTTGAAAAATGTATTACAATCAAGTAGTTTCTTTTCCTTGTTTCATGACAGCTTTGACATTTACCACCTTTGTTATGTCTACTACTCAAGAATCAAAACCTAGCATTAAACCTTACATATATGTCATTTGAAGATGTATGGTCAGCTTCTGATTGAGGATCTTCATTTCTACTCTAGCATGCATCATTTCTACATATAACTCATTTTTTTCTATTTTAATTTTGTAATATATTTCTTTTTTGTCTGACTCTATTTGGATTTGATATGTCAAATCAAATTTAATATTATGTTTAGGTTGAATTTAATTCCATTCCTATGCCAAGTTTGTTCCCTGTTGCATAATTGTCGAAAGATACCTTTTTCCCTTGTAATAACATCTTAATTACACCTTACTTAATTTTGATGAAAAATATTTTGTTTTCTCAAAAGGAAAGAAGTAATTTTATGTTTATCATAACTTCCAAAGGATTTCTACTTTAGCTTAGGAAGATGTGCCAAATGGTTTCATGGATTTCAATAGGATTAGATAGCTTGGGAAGATGTGTCTAAAAGATTTGTACTTTAGCTTGGAAATAATCTATAGTTATCTTTTTGCTGATATAAGAACAAATTAAATTATGAAGTGGACACATTTATTTTCTAGCATTCGGTGATATTTTTCGGTTATAAGTATTGCATGTTTCTCTTAGTTTAAGCAAATATTTCCTCCCCATTTTCTTTTTCTTTACATAGTCATTGGCATATTTTTTCTAGTCTAATAGCGATTCAAGCTAATGTTTGTTTGGTAATCTTCCCTTGACATATGTGGCCCATAATTGGAAGTTGGGCATATTTTGTTGTTTTTTGATAGATTTAGTATGTAACTACAACAGTGTATTCATATTGATTTATGAGTTATATGATATCAAATTATGATTTGGGCATGTCCTCTCCCAGACTCATATCACAAGGCACTGTAAAACTGTTTATGTAATACAATTTTTCAACTTTGGAATATTTTCATTTACATAAGGTGCATATTAATACCATCTTTTTTTTACACAACATTTATCTACTATATAAAACAAATACTTGAGCATGGTATTGCTTAAAGTACCAAGTATTTGCCCCATATTAACAGATAAATAATATTAAAGAATCGGAACTCAGAAGACAGTGAGTGATAACCCTGATAAGGTATGTGGGTAGTTAGTCTACATATGTGTTTGTGTTTACTGTGTTTGTGAGGGTTATCTGACTGTCTGTAGGGTGAGTTGGGTTTGTGAATATGTTGTGTACTGTGTGCTTGTGTGAGTTGTGTGTGAGTTAGCATTGCTATGTTTTATGTTTGTGAGAGGTTGCAAATTGTGTTGAGTGTGTTGTGCTTTTATTTTTATTAGATGTTAGGTGCCTTCATTTGTAAATGCAAGCATAGAAAACATATTAATATAAATTTACAGAAATTATATGTTTTGACTATTCCATTATTAAGTATTAATGTGATTATTTACAGATTTTACATTACAGAGTTCATATACTTGTATTAATAACTATTGTATTCAAGGTTACATAATAGATACTGTTAACTGTCCTTTATATGAAGTATTCTCAAAATAAGTTACTGTTTTTTGTTTCATTTGTATAAAAAAGATGCATTCAAGCTTTGTACGTACTCGCAACCAGAGAAAGGCTGATGAGGAATCTCAGAAGTATAAGTCAAAGCGGAAGTATAATCCAAAGAAAAAGGTTAAGATTCCAACTGGTGCTTGCACCGACGGTGAAGAACCAACAGTCAACGCTAAGAAGCAAGCCATTGTTTGCAATGAAGACAAAGAACATGAGCCACCTGTTACCCCCTCCGACCCAAATGAAGAAGGACTTCGCTCAGAAAATGAAATCCTTACTTAACAAACTGATGATGCTGAGGGAGAAATTGGGAGAGCAAGTGAAGCTGAATCCAGAATTACATCTCGGAAAAGAGGCGGTAGAGGTCCAGCAAAAGCAAAAAGACTCCCGTTAAGCAGTCAGGATCGAATTGAAGTTGAGTTTAATGATATAGGTATACCAATAGGGAAAGGGTCAGTACATTTATCCTCTTTTCTTGGACCGCTTGTGCGGGAGCTGGTTCCATACACACTTGATGATTGGAGGAATCTAAGTGATGAGTTAAAATTTGTTTTGTGGCAATCGATTCAGGTATGAGTTAAAAATTGTTTTTGTTGTTTATACATCAGTTTGCAAATTGCTACATTTCTACATTGCTACATTGTTACATCACGTATTATAGTTATGGCTGGAAAAAAAATTGATGCATACATATGGCTGTTGTTTGATTTTAATATCATGTTTTCATGTATTTTTGCAGATTAGATTTAAACTGGAAGAGGATTGGCAAAGAAAAGCTGTATTTCAACAAATGGGAGTAATTTGGAGATCGTCAAAAAGTAAATTGGTTCGAAAATTAAATAAAGCGGAGAACGAAGAGGAAAGACTAAAACTGAAACCTACCAGCATCAAAAGCATGAACGAATGGAGAAGGTTTGTGAAGGCGAAAACAAGTCTGGAGTTTAAGGTAATACTATTCACTATTTTATTTGCTAGAACACTTTAAAAGTTAATGATTGGGATCCAATAACACATATGGTTATTTGCACAGCAGAGTTGATTATCATTTTCAAAAGAACAATTTTATTATCCAATAACACATATGGTTTGGTTTTAGTCTCAAAAAAAAGAAAACATTTTGCGTTTCATTTGTTTTGCATTTATGTTCACTATGCATTTTTGTTCTTTGTTCTTGTGTGCATGTCAACTCAACACTTTCCATTTTAACTTTGTTCGTTCTGTACACATTTCTTGTTCACTTGAATTTAGTTCAGTTTAGTGCTGTGTGTTTGGTTTTGTATTGTGTTATCTTGCACTGGAATTTTCAACTAGTTTGCTATTACATTTCATTTCCTGGTTTTTGCGTTTCGTTTTCTGTTTTACATTGCTATTGCATTCCATACTTCAACAAGCTTGCATTGCATATACCCAAAGACAAAAATAAAACGAAAAAATTGCATTGCATCTTAGATTTTAGTTTTCATTTTTACATATCTGTTTCTTGTGCTCACTGTTTTCACTTGATATTATGTTCACTGTTTTATTTCATTTGTCTTTTAGTTTCTGATACATTGAATTTCCTCTACTACAAGCAACCGTTTTCAAGTTTATGTTCTCTATTTACAAAACAAAATATCCATGTTTTTTATTTACATTGCCTTTATCAAACACTTCTCAAACAACTTCTCTCTGTCACTCTTCACTTTCTCAACCAAGCTGCCATTATCCTATAACAATATATCAACTTCTCTCTATCACTCTTCACTTTCTCAAACAACGAAGATGCCATTATCCTATAACAATATATCAACAATACATCTTTCTATTTTACAGAAACGAAGTGAGAAATATTCGGCCCTTAGGGATAAACAACTTCCACACACAACTGGTCGTAAGGGAATGGCTAGATTGACCGAAGACATGGTTAGTTAATTAAGTATATCTTTATTTAATATTATTTTATACCTGTCCGGTTTTTTATTTAATGTTATCCTAAATTTAGAAAAAAGAAAGTCCAAGTCCATCGTCCATAACTAGAGCTGATGTTTGGATTAAATCTCACATAAAAAAATAGTGAACCGGTGACCGCGGAAGCTGGAAATGCTATTGTAAGTTTTTTTATTTTATCTATGTATAAAAAATTGTTCGAAAGTACGATAATTTTACCATTGTACATTATCTATTTGTATTTATTTATGTAGGAGGAGATTAAAGAATTTGGTAGCTTATCACATTCCGGTTCGTCACAGAATGTCAGTGGAGATGCTCTTGTATATGTACTTGGACAAGATAAACCAGGACGGTTAAGGTCATTGGGAAGGGGTTGCAATTTAACCAAGCTAGTTATGGCCCAGTCCAAAGATAAACAAGTATCGCAGTGTCGAGAGGAAATAACAGAAATGAAGAGTATGCTGCAGGTTCTGATGAACCAGAAGGTAAACTATTATAAGTAATTTATATATGTAAAATAAAAATTCAAAGCGCCATATAATTTAAAATACTAAAAAGAACAAATTTATTCTCTCTCACAAACTTATTATATGTTCTCTGCCATTTTAAGTATGGTCATTTTAATTTTAGCAACTGAATTTTATTTTTTTCACTTGCTGGTTTCGGTAGCCATATTAATTTCATCCCATCATTTATAGCTGTAAAATACATTAACTGATCAAAGTCCATTTAGTAGTCTTCGATAGTCAATTAAACGCCTACATTACATTTAATTGAGTGCTTTTTAAGATTAAAATATCCTGATATTAGAGCTTTGCTGCAGGTTGTAGAAAGTTTGGAAAGGAGCACATCTGAATTGGTAAAAATAATAATTATATTACTCAAGAAATAACATTTAGATTTTAAATTTTGATCCAGTGTTGCTATAATTTTTGGTTGAATAATTGCAGAGCAATGACGATGTATGTTCGATCTTGAATTAGGATGGAAACTATGAAGTTGTTGCCAACGGGAGGGTGTTGTCCAGGGACCCAACTGCGGTTGTCAATGGCATTCATCTTGGACCAAATGCTGTGAGCGTTATTGTAGATATCGTGGATAAACCAGATACTTATTTATGGAGGCCTACACCTAAAATGACAGTATTAGCAGACATTGTGAATAAGGTAGTAGCTTGGCCATCGACTTGCATTAAGATGGCGCTGCGAGTATATTTGAACGACGTCGGTACGGTAAATTTTACACTTCTCATACTAAACTGTTGAATTACACTTCTCATTGAAACATACTAAAGTTTTAGTTTTAGTTTTTAGATATTAGTACCCCAAATTAATCCATTTGTATATTTATTTGTTTGTTAAAATCTTAATAAAAATTTGAATAATTTTTTATATTAACAGCACTGTCCACAATATATGGTTGGATTTACACTTCTCCTTTTATAACCTGTGAATGAATTGCTAAGTAGAAATTTATTTGTTTGTTAAAATAAACCATCTTTATATTTATTTGTTTGTTAAAATTACACTTCTCATTTTATAACTTGTGAATGATTTGCTAAGTAATATGCTAAGTAGAAATTTATTTGTTTGATAAAATAAACCATCTTTATATTTATTTGTTTGTTAAAATTACACTTCTTATTTTTAGAGTAACAGCACTGTTCAAGACGACAAATGCAAGATTTATGGTTGGAATGAAGGTGAAGGGGTAGTTGCCGAAGGAAGAGTCTACTCCAGAGAGCCACAATATGTTGTTAATGGTATTCCGCTTGGTCCATCTGCCTTTGTGATTTCGGTCGACAGAGTAATAAATAACGATGCTTATTTATAGCGACCCACATGTGATATGTCATGCATTGGACATGCAGTTGGTAGGAAAGTAGCATGGCCAAAATCAAAAGTTGAAGTTGACAAAGAAAATGTAAATGAAAGTGTAAATTATGCGACTTCTCCCATGAAATCTACACCCGTGGTCATGAAGAATTCAGAGCATGTAAGTATTAATTTTCAAAATTGAAGAAATTACCTGTGTAAGAAAGTTTATTTATTATGTGTATGTATATATTCTACATAATAATCTCTTTTTTTTCCAGCTAATTGCAAAGTGGACAAAAGATAGCAAATGCCAGTTGATCGATTTAGGTGGAACAAACGTAGTGGCTGAAGGAACTGTTGCATCAACTGATCCGATGACGTTGGTCCATTGTCGTCCATTGGGTCTTAATGCTGTAAAAGTTTGGGTTGATATTATGAGAGATGCAAATGCAGAGCTATGGAGACCAACATCGGCGTTGATGTGCATGGAAGATGCACTTGGCGTTCCCACAGCTTGGCCAATGGAAAAAGTCATTCTGAAACAAACTGAAAGGTATATAACTTGTTCATCATAAATGTTTTCAAACTTTGATTCTAATACCCTGACAATATTCCTAGATAATCGACTATGAAAATTAGTTAAATTACTCAATAAATATTGGTGCAGAGCTAGAAAGTGATTGAATTGATGATTGAATGTTGTCAGTTTGGCAGAGGTTGTTGATGGAGTTAGGCTGAAATTCAGTGGGGGTACGGTTTAGGTCAAACAATGGCAGGACTGTCAACTTGTCTTTAACTTTAACTTGGCATATTATGGATTTTTTTCTATAGTATGAATGGGGAGGGGTTGTTGCAAGGCAGATGATGGAAACTGTGTTGAAGTAGGGAAGTGCTGCTTGTAGTAGACAGAACTATAATGACCGAGGTTGTTTGAACTGAAGCAGTTTGAAGGTGGAATAGTTCAAGTGAAGGTGAAGTTTTTAGAAGTAAGGTGATATTGGTGGTAGGTTGTTTAAGGGATAGGGAGGGTTGTATTGTTTGTGATTGAGGAAGAATGATTTTGACTTGGTGTTGGAGTGGCAGTTTGAGGAAGTTGTGTTGATGGTTGTTATCAAGTTTGGGTGAGGTTATAGGGAGGAGGAAGTGTTGGCAGCGATGATCCAGAAGTCGGGGAACTGTCGGGGATGTTAGCAGTTTTGTGGTGGAGTTTTGGTGAAGTTGAGATGGTGGACAGTTTGGCTATTGTCGGATTTGGATATGTTGTGGAGTTAGAGTTTGTATTCAAGGGTTTGGTGTTAATATGTTGGCAGTGTGTTGTTTGGATGTAGGGTGGTACATGAAGCAAGTGTTAAAGAGGAGTGACTGGAAGATTGAAGGGGAGATTGCTGAGTGGTCGAAGTGTGGAGATGATTGAAGTGTGGTCGAAGTGCATTTGTACTGAACTATAGAGATATGCAATGCATGAAAGGTTAGGTTGCAGTAGGTCTGTTGATTGATCAGAGGAGTTGCGGTTAGGTTTCAGAAGCACGGTAGTTCGATTGTACCAGTGATGAAGAACATGGAAGATGGACGAGTTGTTTGGCAGGTTTGAATTTTTTTTTGGTTGTGTTGTGGGACGAGTTGTGGGTATGGTCGGAAGTTTTTATCAAATATGATTGTGAGGAAGTTTTGGTGGAGAAGTTGACTGTGTTGTGTTAGAAGTTGGTGTGAACAAGTAGTGTACAGGCAGAGGGAATGAAGGAAGGAAATGGGGATGTTATCAGATGAACTTGCTGTTTTGAATGGAGTGCATGGTTGAAGAGGATGGTTGTCGTATGGCAAGTCTAGTGCACTGACTTTACAAATATGATGTAAAAGTTGTTGGATGATTACAATGTGCTCACATCAGTGGTTAATACGCAGAGGCATATTTGTTTGAAGTATTATAGTCTAAAGACTTCTATATTTATCCATTTTGATCTTTGATACCTTCACCTCATAAATATTGAGTAACATGATTATTATTGTTTACAAGTAGATAAACGTTTGTGAAGAATTCAAGCAACAGCAGTGTTTTTGGTATGGTAGCAGCACATGTATGTAGTTAGGTTGATTAAAACTGTTATGAAACTAGTATGTATGGTAGCAGCACTACTTTAGCTGCATGTACTATTATGAAACTGTTTATGGTAGTTTGGTTGTGTAAACATATGTATGTTAACCTTTTGTCTTGACACTGATGTTATGATATAGTGGTGATTATGTAATTGCTTTTGTTTGTGTTATTGTGGTTCATTGAATGTGTTATTTTTGAATGTGTATGTGTTTATATATTACGTTATTGTATAAGTTTTGAAGTACTTGAATTGGAGGCGAAATCAGATGTAGTCGTGGAACAGCAGGCAATAAAATCGAAACACACGGTGGCGGAGAAAAACGCCACCAAAAATATTTTTTGTAGCTTTTAAAAAGCGCTACAGAATCAGCTATTATAGTAACTCAGATAATCTCCGTGGCATTCAAAAAACGCTGCAAAAAATAATAGTAAGTGCAAAAAAAATAAGATAGTAAACGACACCTTTTCGGTGGCGTTTCTTAAACGCTGTAAAAAAGATCTTTAGTAACGTTTAAAAAACGCTGCCAAAAATTCATTTATAGTGGCGTTAAAATAAATGCAACAAAAAATCATGGATTTTTAGTCGCATGTTTTCTAGCAGCGTTTATCAAAACGCCACCAAAAATTTTTGTAGCGTTTTTTGAGCGCCACTAAAAATCAAATTTCTTGTAGTGGTTAGTGGGCTGAAACCCAAACTCAAAGCCCAACTGAAAATAGCAAAATTCTACTCAACTCAAACATAACGATGTTCATACTCATAAAGGTCGCAAACGTCATTTTGAACTCAATGGAAGTAGTCTTGAGTCCTAATTCGACTATTTACAAAAAGTAGCATTTCGGACTTTAATCCGACTGACGATGCTATATCTAAATAAAAAATTTAAATATACAATCGTAATATATGCGGATTGTTACAGACTCCCCTCCTTAAAGAAATTGCGTCCTCGCAATATTTAAGAAGAAAATAAAGAGTAACAACCAAAAATGCTTCACCTCTAAAGAGCACAAGAGAGTAATTCTGGATGTGTGCGCTCGATGAATTCTATGGATTCCCAGAAGCAATCCTTAGGATTTGAGGACCATTGAACTTTCACAAGTGGGACATCTTTATTACGAAGATGTTTAACCTCCGTAGCAATGATACGAATAGGATGTTGCTCATAGGTCAAATTAGGTGAAACTTCAATTTCTTTAATAACACCGGGCTCAAGAATAGAATCGGAATCCCTAAGGAATTTCCATAGTTGAGAAACGTGGAATAGGTCATAAATAGTAGAAAATTGAGCCGGTAATAAAAGGCGATAAGCCACGGAACCAATACGCTCGGTGATGGAAAATGGGCCAATATATCGAGGTCCAAATTTTCCCGACCGACTAAAATGCTGAACACCTTCATAGGTGAAACACGAATAAACACCAAGTCTCCCACAAAAAATTCCAAATTTCTCCTTTGATTATCGGCATAGGATTTTTGTACTTTGATCATCCTATGACGATAAAGTCAATCGTTTTGTGGAATCACGAATAAAATCTGGACCTAAAACCAGCTTCTCACTGGCCTTAAGCCAACAAGAAGGAGATCGGCATGGCCTTCCTAAAGTGCCTTGAAAGGTGTCATACCAATACTAGATTGGAAGCTATTATTATAGGAAAACTCAACAAGAGAAATATGATCTTCCCAAATTCCACCAAAATCAAGAACACGTGCACGAAGAAGATCTTCAAGAGTTTGATTCACACTCTCGGTTTGTCGATCGGACTAGGGATTATATGCGGTGCTAAAATTAAGCTTCATTCCCAAAAAAATTTGAAGACTCTTCCAAAATCCACCTGTAAACAGTGGATCACAATCACTAACAATAGAAGTCATAACTCCATGCAATTTAACAATTTCTTTAACATAGAGTTTGGCCGAAAGAGGTATGGCCCGATTAGACTGAACGGGGATAAAATGGGAAGATTTTGTAAGTCCATCTACGATCACCCACAAATTATCATGACTTGAATGAGAACGGGGAAGACAAGCAATAAAGTCCATGGAGATTTGATCCCACTTTCAAACAGGAATATCCAAAGGTTGCAACAACCCACTGGGTCTCTGATGCTCGGCCTTTATGAGTTGACAAGTCATGCAACGCTTAATAAAGTTAGCAATATCAGATTTCATTCCATCCCAATAATAAAGTTGTTTCATATCCACGTACATTTTACTACTACCGGGTGAATGGTAAATTTAAAACAATGAGAATCTTCTAAAATGTTTTTACGAAGATCACTAATATTTAGCACGATATGCCTACCAAATTTTCGAATGTCGCCACGAGCATCGATTTCAAAGTCTTTCAAGCCATCAATATTATTATCCCGACAACTTGGCTAAGATGAGCCAATTCGGGATCATGCTTTTGAGCATCGAGAATGCGGTCAAAAAGAGGAGATGAGCCTCAAGGCTACATAAAACAAGTGATGAACATGAATCAGATTCACAATCTCGAATTTCACAAGTGGACAAAGTCTTGAGATCATTCCATTTAGATATCATCATAGAAACAACCGCTTTTTGCTTATGACTAAGGGCATCGGCAACACGATTCCCCTTTCCAGGTGCATAAACGATATCAAGATCATAAGATGCAAGGAACTCGAGCCAACATTGTTGACGTAAATTAAGTTCCTTTTGAGAAAATAAATACTTCAAAGATTTATGATTGGCATAGAGAACAAATTTCTCTCCCAAAAGATAATGATGCCAAATTCTAAGGGCGAAAACAATAGCCGCGAGCTCTAAATCATGAGTGGCATATCTAGTCTCAGCAGGCTTTAATTGCCTAGAAGCATAAGCGATAACACGTTCCCTTAGCAAGAGAACGGCTCCCAAACCAACACAACTGGCATTTGTATAAACAATAAAGTCTAGGTTCCCTTCGGGAATCACAACAATAGGAGCATTAGAAAGGAGTTCTTTTAATTTCTGAAATGAAGCTTCACATTTGTCTGACCAAATGTACTTAACTCCCTTCTTTATCAAACTAGTAAGAGGTACGGAAATTTTAGAAAAGTCTTTTATGAACCGACGGTAATAGCCCGCCAATCCAAGAAAACTACGGATTTTCGTCACACTCTCTGGTTTCTTTTAATTTTGAATTGCTTCAATCTTTGAAGGTTCCATGGAAATTCCGAATTCAGAAATAATATACCCTAAAAATTTCACACGAGTTTGCCAAAAGTGGTACTTAGAAAATTTTGCTTTCAATTGACTGCTTCTAAGAGTTTCCAACATAGTCCAAAGATGTTTTTTATACTCTTCCTCGGTTTTAGAATAAACAAGAATATCAACTATAAAGATGAGAACAAATCCATCGAGGAAGTCTTTGAAAAGCTCGGTTCATAAGGTTGAGGAAGTAAGCTGGAGCATTCGTTAAACTAAATGGCATAACAAGCCATTCATAAGATCCATTACAGTACGAAACGATGTCAAAGGAATGCTATCCTCGACAATACGAAGCTGATGAAAGCCGGTTGCTAAGTCCAACTGTGAAAAGACTCTAGCACCGTAAAGTTGATCGAATAGATCATCATCCGAGGTAAAGGATATTTATTTTTGATGGCGAGATCACTAAGCTTGCGGTAGTCAACACAAAGCCTAAGTGCACCGTCGGATTTCTTTACAAAAATAGCTGAAGCACCCCAAGGAGAGGAACTAGAACGAATAAACTGTTTCATTTTCAATTCGGGTAATTGTTTACGCATCACCTCATATTCCTTATTGGACATACGATAAGAAGGACGAGTGATAGGTAGAGCTCCAGGAATTAAATTAATTATGAACTCAATTGCTTGTTTAGGGGGTAATTCTAAAACAGGCTCAAATATGTCGGAAAATTCACGAACAGTAAGAATGGGGGAAATGACATCTTCCTCATCATCATTATCGTCATCATGAGGGTTTAGGGAATATAAGGATGCCACCGAATTAGAATCTGAATCTTTAAGAACAATGGAAATCTGCTTAATAGATTGAGGATGTCGAAGATGAATAGGCCTCTCAGAATATAGGATATGGGCTTCATAATGGTTAAGCCAATCAATTTCCAAAATCATTTCGAAGCCTAAGTAGCACATAATATGCAAATTGGCTCAGAAAGAATAATCACATAAAATAAACTCGACATCTTTACAAAGTAAACTGAATGTTGCGGATCCACCAGCCGGATTAACAATTCTCAAAGAAGTCATCAAGCACATAACATTTAAAGACAAAGTATTGACAAATTCTTTTGATATAAAAGAGTGAGATGCATCCGTATCAAAAAGAACTCAAATAGGTTGATCATGAAACATAATAATGCCATCAAGGATTGTTGGGTGAATTCTCACCCAGGAGATCTCGAGACCAAGAAGCAGCAGTTCCATCTGAGTTTGCCCACTCCATTCGTTCCATTCTATCCGGTACCCAAGTTCATCCGGTACACAGGCCACCACCAGACCAACCTCTCTTTCGTGCTCGCCGAACCACCTATCCGCCGAACCAAAATAACACCGGTCCATCTCCATTCCCATGCATCACCGAACCAACATTTTCCGAACCACCCATCACCGAACGACTCCCCACCGGATCAACCAATTGCCGGATCAAACCCCCATGTCCAATAATGCCGAACCAACCTCACCTCCATCTCACCACCAGATCAACCAATTGCCGGACCAAACCCCCAAGTCCAAGAATGCCGGACGAACTCCCCTTCATCTCACCACCGGACGAACGTCCTACCGGACCAAAGCCACTCCAACCACGACCGAACCAAGCTCCGCCGAACCAGATGTGCCAGGCCAGATTGCTTCAGCCAAGGCCCACCAGCAGCTATATACATCCAAGACCCCTGCCACCAGCCTCACTCTATAAATAGAGGGGCAGAGGTACAACAATGGCAGACAAGTTTGAGAGCTCAAGCACGGAAGGAACTTTCAAACAACCTTCATATACTTGTATACAAAGCTTTGTACTTGTAATCTGAAAGAAAAAGGAGAATAACATATAAAGTGGACGTAGGCACGTTCTGGCCGAACCACTATAAATCTGCGTGTCTTTTACAATTTAGTCCCTGTTTTTCATATATTTGTATAAATAACCCAAATCACTAGAAACAACATAAAATCGACTAATTCATACGACTTGGAGGTGTTTGCCCATTTTTTGTGCAAACATTTTTGGTGCTTTCACTGAGAACCGAGCTAGAAGCTACAGCTCCTCCTACTCAACCTTCTTCCTCCCAACATCGTTCCTTGCTTTGACAACATGACTTCCAGGCAAAGGAGAGATGTTAACAAAGGAAAGAACGTCGCAACTAGCAGTATCCCAGATCCGGTAGCCCCGAATCAGGAGAATCATCCCGTTTTAACAGCAATGCCAGATGAAAATCAGGCAATTCCAACAGCCCCTGCCACGGAACAACCAATTACTAGGGCAGACCTAGACAGGGTTGTGGCTGAAGTAACTAACCGCTTCGCATCTCAGCAGGAAGCCCTGGTGGACCAACTCATGTCACGTCTAAGGGAAGCTGAGGAATCCAACCACAACACTGAATCATGGGGTGAGTCCCAATCTGGAGGATCTGGGAGGCAACAAAGACCTTTCTTCTTCGAAGAAGTTAACAACAGAAATAGCCATGGTAGGAGCCGAGCCCGGACTCAGCTCGAATTCCGACCCGAGGAAACACTTGGAACCGAACCCAACAGGGGAGGTGCCAGGCAGGGGTCGGATGTAGCTGAGCCTGTCATGCTACCTAACCATGAAAACACCAGTAGACGGGGCCGAGCTAGAGTCCAGCCTGAAGTTGGACCTGAGGAAGCGCTGAGAACAGAACCCAGCAGGGGAAGATCAAGGCAAGGGCCAACTATGGCTGACCCCAGCATGCCCCCGGAAGAGCAGAGGCAGCCTTTGGAGAATGTTAGGAGTGACAGACGATACCAACCCTACAAGCCGTCTGGACGGACTCAATCTCACAGAGAAGAACCGAACTCCTTTCTATCCGCTCCAAGTTCTGATGAAAGGATGGCGCGATTGTTCAGAGAGTGCGTCCAACGGGAGCAGAGGGATCGGGGAATAGGCGCTAGGGTAACCAGCCCCTTCACCCGCAATATCAAAACTGCCATCACACCCCGGGAATGGAAAATGCCAACGATGGAACCTTACAAGGGAACCTATGACCCCATCGTACACTTACAGAGATACACCCAGCATATGCTCATGAGCGGAGCAACAGAGGGAGTGTTATGTAAATGCTTCCCACTATTCTTGGCAGATCTAGCTACCTCCTGGTTCTGCCACCTACCCCAAGGGTCCATCAACTCATGGGAAATGTTGAAAGAAAAGTTCATCAGTCAGTTCTGCATTCATATGGAACAACCCAAGGACGCTTATTCCTTATCCAATATCAAACAGAAGCCCGGAGAGACATTGCAACAATATCTAGCCCGATTCAACGCCGCGGCAGCCGCAGTCCAAGACGCCGACGAGAAACTCATCCTAATGGCCCTTTGCAGTGGTGTACATCCAGATACTAAATTTGCTAGAAGACTAACCAAAGAAAAACCAGCTACGTTACCAGATTTCTTCCATGAAGCTGGAAAGTATATGAGACTTGAGAACGCCGCCACTGAGAGTCAATCAGGGCAACAGGCCAAGACGGCTACAGACAGGTTCCTCGCTGCAGCAAAGGATGTTCGAAGAAATGACTCTAGAGACAATGCTGGGGGCAAAAAGGGAGAAAAGAGCTTATATCGACCAGGACCAAGATTTGACTCTTACACTCCTTTGAATGAAACGATCGAAAACATCATCTTGGCCACTCAAGACGAAGTTAGATACAAGCGCCCCCCGCACAAGAAGGAGTCAGATAACGCACTCAAGTCAGGAAAGTTCTGCCGCTTCCATGAATCCCATGGACATGACACCAATGAATGCCACCATATCCGGGATTTAATTGAAGAACACATCAGAAGGAAGAGGCTGGAACACTATGTGAAGAGCCAGAACAGGATTTCGACTCCTGCCAATGAGAATCCTAGGCTACCCCTCCCAGAAGTAAGTGGAGGGAATCACAACACCAGCGGCTCTAGTCAAGAGAAGATAGTGGTCCACACCATATCAGGAGGACCGCACGTCGCCGACAGAAGCTGGGCGGAGATGGAAAGATACGGTAAGTCACTGAAGAACGCTGAAGGCTGCGTTAATTCTGTTATGGAAGAACGCCACCCGAAACGGAAAGAGAATTACGACATCACGTTCAGTAGGCGTGATCTAGAGGGAAGACAATACCCGCACATGGATCCTATGGTCATCTCTGCATGGTTCGGACCCGCCAAAGTTTTCCGAATTTTAATAGACACTGGGAGCTCGGTGAATATCCTATTCAAGCATGCTTTTGACAAAATGAAACTATCGATGAAGGATGTGTCTCCCTGCAACAAGCCACTACATGGTTTCACTGGAGATGCGAAGATACCCCTCGGGCAACTGGACCTTTTTGTTGAAATAGGAAGTCATCCCCGCTCCGCTGTGCGAAAACAAACATTTGTACTAATAGAGAACCACTCGGTCTACAATGCCTTTTTGGGAAGACCAGCCTTGTCTGACTTCCAAATTGTCCTAGCCCCGTGGTGCCTGAAGATGAAATTTCCAACTGATAACGGAATAGGAGAAATAGAAGGAGATCAAGACGTTGCTCGAGACTGCTATGTAACTGAACTTCGCAATAACCGCAGAAAAGATAAAGGAAAAAAATGCAGAGATTACTCTCTGCATGAAAAGCTTGGAAGCATAGCAACTAAAGAAAGCCCCTCCTCTTCGATATACCAGTGATCCTTTCAACGAATTAGACCCCAGGGACAAAGAGGAGGGGGCCACCGTCGAGCCTGCAGAAGCTATGGAATTCGTATCTGTAGACAAACACGACCCAAGTAGACTGCTAAGAATCGGGTCTCAGCTAAAAAGGGAATTAAAGAATCAACTCATTGATTTTCTTCGCCACAACATGGATGTATTTGCATGGACGCACGCTGACATGACGGGAATCTCCCCAGACGTAGCATGCCACATGCTGAATATAGATCCCACCAAGGTGCCAATGAAGTAGAAAAAGAGGAGCATGGGGGCAGAACGATCAGCAGCCCTCGAGGAAGAAGTAAAGAACTTACTTGCCAATGACTTCATACGTGAAGCCATCTACCCGGAATGGATCGCCAACCCGGTACTGGTAAAGAAAGCTAATGGGAAGTGGCGAACATGCATCGATTTCTCCAACTTAAATGACGCTTGTCCGAAAGACTGCTTCCCGCTCCCCCGAATCGACCAACTCGTGGACAGCACTGCCGGGCACGAACTCTTATCCTTTATGGACGCATACTTGGGATATAACCAGATCTCTATGCACGCCCCTGATCAAGACCACACTAGTTTCATCACTGACCGGGAGATTATACTGCTACAAAGTAATGCATTTTGGACATAAAAACGCCGGAGCTACTTATCAGCGCCTTGTCAACAAAATGTTTGTGGAACTAATAGGACAAACTATGGAAGTTTATGTGGATGACATGCTGGTAAAATTGAGGAAAGCCAACGATCATATAAACCACTTGGACGAGATGTTTTCAAGTACTTCGCCAATATGGAATGAAATTGAAGCCTCTAAAGTTCTCCTTCGGAGTATCATCGGGAAAGTTCTTGGGATTCATCGTTCATGCCAGGGGGATTGAAGCAAACCCCGAACAAGTTCGAACTTTGCAAGATATCAAGATACCATCCACTCGAAGAGAGATGCAAAGCCTAAACGGGAAAGTGGCCGCCCTAAGTAGGTTCATCTCTAAAGCAACCGACAAATGCATCCCATTCTTCGAAGCTCTAAAGAAAGACAAAGGAAAGTTCGAATGGACTAACGAATGCTCAACAGCCTTCCTTAACTTAATCGAACACCTCCAGAGACCACCAGTACTCTCAACTCCAAATGAAGGCGAGGAACTATACCTATACCTTGCTGTATCATCCCACGCTTTGAGCGCCGCTTTGGTGAGAGAAGACAACCGCGCGCAGCGACCCGTATACTTTGTAAGCAAGAGATTCACAGGGGCAGAAGCCAGATACCCTAAACTTGAAAAGCTAGCATACTGTTTGCTTATCACGTCACGGAAACTGCGACGCTATTTCCAGTCTCATTCCATCAGAGTTTTAACCGATCAACCGCTAAGGCAAGTGCTCCATCGCCCCGACACTTCTGGGCGATTACTTAAGTGGTGCATCGAACTAAGTCAATATGATATCACTTACCATCCTCGCACCGCTATCAAGGGGCAAGCCATAGCTGACTTCATTGCCGAATTCACTACTAACGAAGGTAAGGAGCAATCTGAAATAGCGGAAGATATCAAGTGGAATCTCTTCGTAGATGGAGCGTCGAACGAACAAGGCTCGGGGGCAGGTGTTGCGATAATCACCCCCAAGGGGAAAGAAGTTGCACTATGCCCTAAGGTTGGAATTCGCTGCCACCAACAATGACGCAGAATACGAAGCAGTGATAGCCGGATTAGAACTTACACTGGAAATTGGAGTCAGTTCTTTATGTCTCCATAGTGATTCTCAACTTATTGTAAATCAAATACTGGGAGAATTCCAGACTCGAGGAGAACGACTCACAACGTATCTAAAGAAGACCAGGCTACTGCTTAATCAATTAGATCACTATTTAATCAAACACATTCCCCGAGAAGAGAATCAAGAGGCCGACGAACTAGCAAAACAAGCTAGTATGAAGAACATCACTATTTTCGGAGCATTAACCATCTCAAAACAGCTGGCACCAAGTTTCGAGCAAGTGAATCTGATAGCTGCGATCGACGAAGAAACCTGGATGACTCCTATCCGGAAATATTTACAAGATGGCACACTGCCCGACAAGCGTAGCGAAGTCAAGAAAATCTTGAGGAAAGCTTCCCGCTATACATTACAAGAAGGCATCCTCTATCAGCGCGGCTTCTCTAATCCCTTATTAAGGTGTATCGCTGGAAGGGAAGCCAGGGAAGTTTTATCCAACATCCATCAAGAAAGTTGCGGAGATCACACTGGAGGGCAGACTCTGGTAAAGAAGATACTCCGATATGGATATTACTGGCCCACTTTAAACAAAGATGCCTTGGACTTCGTCAAGAAATGCAACAGATGTCAGAAATTTGCCAAGATTCCTCGACTACCCACAAATGAGATTACTCAAATGACCAGCCCTTGGCCCTTTGCAGTATGGGGAATTGACTTAATTGGCGAACTGCCAACGGGCCGAGGCGGAGCCAAATATGCTATAGTGGCAGTTGACTATTTCACCAAATGGGTGGAGGCGGAACCTCTAAATAAAATATCCTCGGCAAAAGTTATCAACTTCTTGATCAAAAATATTCTGTGCAGGTACGGAGTCCTACTCAAGATCATATCGGACAACGGACTTCAGTTTGACAGCGAAGAATTCGCCGATTGGTGCCAAGAGCACGGAATTCACAAAAGCTTCTCATCTGTAGCTTATCCTCAAGCAAACGGACAAGTCGAAGCTGTCAACAAGATTCTCAAAATCTTAATCAAGAAGAAACTTGAAAAGTCGAAAGGCGCATGGGTGGACGAACTTCCTACGGCACTTTGGGCCTATCGCACATCTTATAGAACTTCAACAGGGCATACTCCTTTCTCTTTGGCATACGGATCGGAGGCCATGCTCCCAGTTGAAACTATAGTGCCCTTTCACCGTAGGATCCACTATAACCCAGAAGAGAACGAAGAACTCCTCCTCATGTCTTTGGATCTAATTGAGGAGAGAAGAAACGATGCAGCACTCAAAGCAGCGGCTCATAAGCAAAAAGTTGCAGCACAATACAACTCCAAAGTCAAGCAACGCAGCTTACAAGAAGGAGATCTTGTCCTCAAGCGGATTTTCCCGCGCCCCGGAGCACTAGACCCCATCTGGGACGGACCCTACGTAATTCATAAAGATCTCCACAACGGAGCCTATCTTTTGTCAACAGTGGACGGAGAGGTGCTCCAAAGGGCATGGAACATCCAACACCTCCGTCGATACTTTTCTTAACTTGTACTGCCCATATGAAGTGAATTAACAAAGAGGATCAATGGACGTAGGCATTTTCGTGCCGAACCACTTTAAAAATCTTGTCTCTTTTTAACTTGTTCCTTTATATCTTGGCTACTTGTTAACTGTATCCTTTTCTGTTGAACAAAATTCTGTGTAATGGCACCTCCATCCAAGCCACATCGGGGCACGGCCTCATCTGGACAAGGCCTAACAGGTACTATGCGATTCTATGCACTCGCCAATGAGACACTTTTGCTCCAGCATCCCTCTGCTGCGGGTTAACTCATTGCTCGCGACTGCCCTCAAAGCCAACTATAATGAGCCGTTATAAGTCATCAAAAAAGGCCGACTATAGCCGATGGCAGCTCATTACGGCGTTCGGCTCGCCGGCAACTGTGAACCTACTTTAAACCCCAACATAAGGTGTGGCCAGCCAGGAGTAGTTCATGGTTGACGGCACCTACGCTAGCCGGCCACAGTAAATCGAATAATACCCACGATTACGGGCCATAATGGCCTGGGTAGTTACTGTGCGCGATCTCGGCTCCGGTGTGTCTTAAGTGCAGCTGTGGTAAAAAAGAAAACTCCTCGCGGAGGCGTAAGATGGGTGACAAATGTCTCCAGGACCCACAGCTAGGGAAAATGACTACAAAACCCGTTTGCCACGAACTTAAGCACATCGACGGCCTTCCGTGATTGGAAGTTTTACTTTTCCTATATTTTCATTTCATTTAAATACTTTTCTCCTATCCTATATAACGGTCCCCAAAGTACAGGACGCCAAATAGGAGGCATTCGCTCATGAAGATTTGAGCCCACAAACTGGGTGACAAGGCACTCAGCCGCACCCGTGGTCAGTTACACAAGACGTTCAAAGCTACCCCTTGCAACTGAAACATGAAGGGCGGTACTCTCTTCTCTTGTACATAAGCGTGTAGCTATAACTTGTTCGTAACATTGCGAAACATTAAATTATATTACAAGCAGAAGCTTAGTGTCAAACACAATCAAATCACAGGCATATGCATGGTTATATTTCTTATACAACACATCAAAACAATGACAGCATTCAAAATATAACAGAATCAGCTCGTGTTATAAAATTACGTAGAGTCGTTCAATGACATAATTACAATCCGAAAATACACTAATGTTTTTGACTAAGTATAGACAGGAAAGTCAAGAAAACCAAAAAACTATACGGATCGGGTCAAGTAGTCAACTGCATCAGTGCTCCGCCCTCATCCTACCAGCTCTCCGAATCTACTTGACAGCAGGATCGGAGCTCCCAGCATGTTGACCAGAAGTCCCACCTGTCCAATTCAAGAAGAGAGTCCATTAAACCGACAACGGACGATCAAGTCATGAAAAGCTAGAAAAGGAAAAACTCACCAACGCCCACTCCTTGGTCCTCATCCCCCAACTGCACACCGGTTTCCTCCGCAGCAAGTAGCCGCATCCCCTCCTTCATCGCTGCCTTCTCCTCCTTTGAGAACTGGGTTGTAACCATATCCATCCTGAATGCCGCTCCACCTTCCTTATCCGCATCGGCCTTGGCCTCCTCCAAAGCCCGAAGATATATCCTGGCCATGACCCGGGGATAGTCATCCATCCAGGATAGATTACCCTGCTTCCAAGTACGGAAGTACATATCCTGCAACATCTCGTCCATCATCCTCTCATTTTCCTCAAACTCCCTCACCCGGGCCTCGGGGAACAGCAACTTAGCGATGGCAACATCCCTCTCTGATCGATATCTCAAGCAGTCAGCCTGGAGAGACCTCCTCATTTCCTCCATCTCCTCCTTTAGCCTGGCCTAAGCAAGCTCTGCGGCCTCAAGCCTCCCAGATAACTCCTCTACCTGCTCGAGATCCGCCCTCCGAAGCTCATCCACCGTAGCAATGGCTATGTCAATCCGCTCCTTGCAGGCGACCTCCATCTTTCGTAGTTCTGCCCTACTAGCCTCTTCCATAGTCTCCTTCAACCGCCTGGAGGCTGCCTCGTGTTGAGAAATCTGAATGGCTTGATCGGCAAGCTGTTTGGCCTGATCAGCAACCTTTAGCCGCAACCGAATATTAGCACTCCCAATCTCCTCTCCAGCCTTGACCAGACGGGCATGATGCCCCATCAACTTCCTGGTCTCCTCCGCGACCCGATCAATATTAGCCTTGGCTTCGTCCCCCATGGTAACTATCCGAGTAGTAAGCAAATTGAGGTCTAAGGACTTAGCCTCATCAAGCACCCGTACCATGGGATTGCGGGGAAGAAGATGCTCACCCGTGGCCTCATCAAAAGAGATATCCTGAAAACTCGGGTCCAGATCCGGGTGGCCGGCAAATGGGTTGCGACCCAAACCAGGACGGTCTATCAGAGTGACGGTTGGATTCTCGGACAGATGGGGGGAAGGCATGAACTCAGTATCCTCCTCAGTAATATCATGGATGGGCTGGACCGGAGGTTGAGGGCCAGGTGAAGGTTCAAACGAAGATCGGCCCCTCTTCCTCTTTTGCATATCTTCTTCAATAACTCCAAGAAGAGGGCGATATCTAACTACATCCCCAGGACGGCTAGTTGGCGGCTTTGGTTTCGCAGAAGCTTTGAGTAGCTTATACTGTTCGAGACGGTGCTGAATATCTGATGTCTTGGCCGCCTTACCTGCTCCTGGGATAGAAACCAAGTGTTACGAACATACAGTGATCCATAATTCAAGAAATATGTTACGTTAAAAAGAGTGAGAAGGCACATCTATTATACAAACCCTGCGGAGGAATAGGATACTGCAATAAATCCTGAATCTCATTCCAGGACGGAAGCGAACCATAAAATATTCCTAAGTCCCTTTCGCAAATGGAGTCTGAAGAAGTCAAAAGTTCACCTTAAATCGCTGGAGTCGCCTTAGCCGAAGAACTCTCAGAGAATGGATCGGCGCCAGCCCCAGTCTTGTCAACCCCCTTAGCCTTCTCAACCAAAACCGATCCTTCCTCCGACTCCTCAAAAGCTTGACGGAAAGCATCATCTGTCCACTCATGAATCTCTCCCGCTTGCCCGGAGGTTAAGGCACCAACGCCACTACCGCTCTGTCCATCTCCTCCTTCACCCTCACCTCTATCTTCCTCCACATCTTCCTCTCCCGGAGCAATTGGGCAAGTGCTAGGAGAGGGACCATCGGACTTCTTAAGCTTCTTACCTCCGACGACGGGAGGCTTTGTAAAAGGTTCCCTCTTGCCACTTTTCACCGTGGCCCCTTCCTTGGCTTTGGCAGCCTTCTCCTCAGCCGTATCTCTCTGCTTAACCACGGATTGGTGTGGCAGGATCAAGTTGTGCTCCAGGAGAGTAGCATTCCTGATCAGGAAAGAAGCCGACCTGTCCCGTCCTGAAATGGCCTTTATTTCCGCAGCCATCTGGACCAGGGAATCACTCTCTACGACTGCAAAGCCACCTGTCGCTAGCAAGAAATAGAAGCATATCAGAAGAAGCACTGCAGTCGGAACAAAGAAATTGTAAATAAAGTTCAACTTACAGCCAGAAGTGAAGAGGCGGAAGGAGACAGAATCGTCCTTGATAAAAAACCATTCTTTCTTAAACATGGTGAACTTTGAGTATAAGTCCAAGACCGATTTGAAGGGCACGGCCGCTTCCAAACTTACGTATGGAGACCCCTTCTTGTAGCCTCTCAGATTATACAAGTATCGAATTTCCCGGTTAGAAGGAGGGCGCCCATACCTCCTCTGGAAGATAACGAATAAGCACACCAGAATAGCGTAGGAATTGGGTTGAAGCTGGAGAGGAGCCACCTTCAGATAGGTAATGAAGCTGACTATCCATGCATTGATCGGAGGAATGGCCCCACACATGCAATGGTACCTACTGTATGCAAAATATCCTTCGGGGGGATTATACGGCATCACTCCATCTCCCGGCAACAGCATGCGAGCCCTGTCAATCCCAAAGGAACGAGAGATGACATCAAGCTGCTCCTCCCTGAGGGAGCTAGGAAAACAATCGGGCGGAGAATTCAGAAGCTCCTGGGGGCCATACCCATCTACTAGCGACCTCGGGGCAGGTCCATGACGTTCCGGCCTTGGCTGGGCTGGAGGCACGGAGGAGGACTCTCCTTCGCCCCTAGACTTCCGTGCATCTGATCGAGTTTCTGCTTTGCGAGACATTATCTGCAAACACCGGAAGAATAAATTAGAACAAGGAGTATAGAAACATGAGCAAATAGGTACATGTAGCCTGAAGACTCGCTCACAAATTCAAAACTCATTCGCCAAAATAAAAGTTTTCAAGCTCATTCGGTTTTCACACTCATTCGGTTTTCAAGCTCATTCGGTACTCAAGGACCGCGAGCCCATTCGGTAAAACAGAGAAACCTCATTCGGCGAAAAGAACGCACCTGATTCGGCTCCAAGTTGATTCGGCACTAAGACGATTCGGCACTAAAATGATTCGGCACTTATGTGGTTCGGCTGTCTCGTATGATGGAGGTTGAACGAAGGCCCTAGGCCCCTACTTATAGGCGAGCACAGATACGACCGGACCAACAGGTTCGACACTTGGGGCCGAATGAAGTGCCTAAGCTGAATAACCTAAAACAAAGCGCGACATATGCAGGCATATGCCCCACTTTGGGGGGCAAATGTTGGGTGAATTCTCACCCAGGAGATCTCGAGACCAAGAAGCAGCAGTTCCATCTGAGTTTGCCCACTCCATTCGTTCCATTCCATCCAGTACCCAAGTTCATCCGGTACACAGGCCACTACCGAACCAACCTCTCTTTCGTGCTCGCCGAACCACCTATCCGCCGAACCAAAATAACACCGGTCCATCTCCATTCCCATGCATCACCGAACCAACATCTACCGAACCACCCATCACCGAACGACTCCCCACCGGATCAACCAATTGCCGGACCAAACCCCCATGTCCAATAATGCCGAACCAACCTCACCTCCATCTCACCACCGGATCAACAAATTGTCGGACCAAACCCCCAAGTCCAATAATGCCGGACCAACTCCCCTTCATCTCACCACCGGACCAACGTCCTACCGGACCAAAGCCACTCCAACCACGACCGAACCAGATGTTCCAGGCCAGATTGCTTCAGCCAAGGCCCACCAGCAGCTATATACATCCAAGACCCCTGCCCCCAGCCTCACTCTATAAATAGAGGGGCAGGGGTACAACAATGGAAGACAAGTTTGAGAGCTCAAGCACGGAAGGAACTTTCAAACAACCTTCATATACTTGTATACAAAGCTTTGTACTTGTAATCTGAAAGAAAAAGGAGAATAACATATAAAGTGGACGTAGGCACGTTCTGGCTGAACCACTATAAATCGACTAATTCATACGACTTGGAGGTGTTTGCCCATTTTTTGTGAAAACAAGGATAGAATGAGAAATACCTTGACCAAGAGAAGTGTTATTAGGCATTTGCACAACATTTGGTTTTTCCTCCTTCTTTCCTTGAAGTTTGGGATACGAAGATAAAAGATGACCCAAACTTTTGCAATAACGACAATAAAGAGGTTTCAGGCACCTATTTGCATAATAATGGTCATTAGCACCATAATTGTAGCATTCTCCACGAGTAGGGGTAAGAGTTTTTACTACCGAAGTTGTTTCTTCCCTTTCTTATTGGGATTAGGGCCTTTGAACTTAATAGGTCTCTTCTTGTTGATGTTGAAGTTCTATTTGGCACCCACAACTTCAACATCACTTTCTTTATCTACCTCTTCAAGTCAAAGAGCGATATCAACAAGCCGATCAAAAAAACTTCCAGTTCCAGGAGTAGAGGCTTTTTGAGGTTCTTATTCAATCCGTAAACAAACCTCTAACTTTTCTTCAATGGGGTATTAATATACTCGACCCCGTATTTAGAGATATTCAAAAGATGCCACGTAGTTTTTCATAGAAGATTCACCTTGAACTAGGTCAATAAAGCGTCAGGCTAAAGTTACTTTTTCAACTTCTGGCACAAACTTTGACTCAAATCTTTCCGAAAATTGCTCCCAAGTGAGATCCACTTCAATAATTTTCGAAATCAAAAGCTCATGCCAATCTAATGCTCTTTCTTAGAGCATGCTAGAAGCCAGTTGGACTCGATGGCCGTCCACCCAAATTGGTATAATCATTGCACAAGCATGCAAACCTGGATTTAGGGTGAGTAGGCTCTGGAATAGGTCCGAGAGCTTGAGCATTCTTTACCAGATCTAAAAGCTGCTGGGCAGACATAAATACTTCATCCTGAGGAGTAGCACTTGATTGACCGGCGTTGGGATGGCCTGGTCTAACCATTTCTCTTCCTTAAGAAAGGGAGAAAGAAGAGGAAAAAGGTTATTCTCAAAATGAATATCAAACAATCATGATTGATAAAACAAGGCATCTTAAAGAAAATAGGATAGAACGGGTCCAATGACTCGAATTAAATCCTAATGCACGGTTCCTAAGGGAGACTTAGGACAATGATCCTTGCTATAATATTCTATATTGTTCCGAAGTTTGGCTTTGATACCAAGCTATGATGTCCCACCTTTATACTCACACTAGCCAAGGACACTACGGAGTAATGCCGTTAACTAGCATGAAGAATGAGGCCGTTGAGGAGCGACCATCCGTGCAATTGCTTTATGCGAGTACTGGTATGCCAGATAAAAAATCACTTTCTTTTCTATAGGAAATCCGACATACCGATACAAACTCAAAGCTACTACACAGTGGCTATGTGGTCTTCAGAAACAAATATAAAATAAGCATAACACAAAATCAATCATAGATATTCATATCACCAAGGCGGAAACATATGTGAATATAATACGTAAAAGTGTACATCAAAATAGTGGTCATGTAAGATCCACTACATCACAAAATAATAGGTAAAAGTGCTAGACAAAATAATATGTATACATCAAGGGGTCTCTATCTCAAATGTATAAAAGCAAAAACTACTAAACTAAAGTAGTTAGCCAAAAGTCAGAAGGCAGTCCCAGATAACGAGTCAAGTAGAAGCACCTGAAATACCTCGATCTGACCCGAGTATTATTTAAGAAGAAGATAATAAACGGATCAGTCTAGCTATAAATATCATATAAAATGAGATAGGATAAGTGATATGACAAAAACGTATGATAACAATAATGCCATATTGTGACAAGTATACATTAGATAACAACAAAAATCAATATCCCAAGAATCTCAAAGCACCAAAAAGAATATCATATCCTTTATTTTATTCACCAAATCACAAATATTGACAAACATATCAATGAAAATCTCATAAATTGGTGAAACACAAATTCCAAAAATCATCAATTAGAAATCCAGAAATCACAAAGGGGGAGGCCTATCAAAAATAGGAGCATGAAAACTCACCAACATGTGTATCACAAATGGGTCGCTATCCCATGATCGCTAACCAAGGCCGGCCCTTGGGCAAGGCGAGCAAGACGGTCGCCTAGGGCAACGGATCCGGCAGGGGCAACCGACGGTGGTGGTGGTTGTTTAGAATTTTGTGAAGATAAAAATATTTTGTAGAAAATTGCTAATAATTTAGTGTGTGGTGGAGTGGTAATTGCATTATTTGCACAATGGGGCAACCTAGGTTCAATTCCTAGTAAAGTGCAATATTTTTTGTTATATTACTTAAAATCTGGCTAGGGCAACCAAATTACTTGGGCCGGCCCTGTCGCTAACTATAGAGCCGGTGCAACGACGTAGTACAATAACGGTACGCCCGAGGAACCTGAAACTCAAATAATTCAAAACAAAGACGTAGTACAATGGTACGTCTGATGAACCTGATAAGCGGGAACAACGACGTGGTACAACGGTACGTCGATGAACGAACTCCATAAAATAACATTGGTCGCTAGCCCATAAAAATGAGTCAAAACTCCATAGAATGGTCAAAAGACTATGGGTCGTTAGCCCATAAAAAGGAGACGAAGCTCCATAAAATCAAGGTATAGTCCCCCACGCGGATAAAGAGACATCGCATATCGCTAGTCTAAACCATAAAATGATCGCCACTGATCAATAAAAAGTGTGAATTACACTAAGCTAGTAAATAAATGAGTTTAGCTTCATGTCCCGTAACCACTGGCTTAACCAAAGTATTTACGAACAAATTGTAGATTTCCACTCGAAAATTGTAACAAGATTTCAATCGAACAAGTCCAAAGATTAACCAACGAAGTAAACGCAAGCGTTTCATACCACTTGTTTCACTAAGCCATTTAATTAGATTTTTCATACGAATGAGGTAAAGGTTTGTATATACTAATAGGTTGAAAAGCGAGTTTAAAAACAATCATTGTATTATAAATAGTGTTGAAATCATTTTTTGCGAAAGAGTTTGAATATTTACTACTGGTATAGAGACCTTTACATTTTAAAGTGATAAACCACAGAAATGATTTTAGAAACAATCAATCGTCAAAAATTCAAATATAAAAATGTGAATCAAACCATAGAAATCGATATCAAATCCATCAAAGTGGGTATTCTCAAAAAGCAGAAAGAAGTCATCGAAATCGATAACAAATGGCGTCGAATGATCTGATCAACCCAAAAAAATTGATATAAATGGAAACCCATCAAAAAATAGGAAGATGGCTGAAATTAGCAGCTCCAGACGTTTGGTGGTTCTCCCTGACGTCTGAGCTGAGAGATTGGAAATTTCATTCCAGATCACCCAAACGTCTAGGAAGTAAGCTCAGATGTCTGGGATAATGGTCTGAAATTTTATTCCCGTAGCTCTAAACGTCCGACCTTAATACTAGACATCTGAGCTGAAGCTAAGAGCAGAAATCTGCTAGGCCAAAGGTGGCCAATTCACATCAAAGGCGATCGAACAAGCACGATGACTAAGGATTTATGCCTAGCGACAACCCAACATTGTAGGCTCTTCAATACGGTCCAAACAACATGTCAAAACATCCATTGTTGGATTTTCATAGATTTTGACTTCAAAATACCAAAAATTGGAAAATTCACCAATCCGATTCAATTCAAAGCAAATGAACATGAAATAGATGTTAGGAATTCATACCTAACAACTATCAAAGGTATAGACATAGATGTGAGTTCAAGAACCCACCTTTAAACCAAAACACAACAAATGAGAAGCTCAAACACGAAGGAAAGATCAACCACTCTTTAACTTTAACTCTAGAAGCTCCAATCTAGGATCAAATGCAAATATTTCTTAAGTTAGGGTTTAGGAATTTATGAAAATTGGAGAGAGATTGAAGTGGAGAAGAAGAAGAAGAAGAAGAAGAGGATGCTTACCTAAGCTTCTCCTTGATTAATAACTAGAAGTTGAATTTCCTAAGAGAATTAGAGCTTAGGAATTTCTAATCTCTTTTATGTTTCCCCATTTTTCTAGGGCTTGAGAATATTAGGAAATGAGGAATGAAATGAATGAAATGAGTGGAGTCAAGGTATTAGTAGAGAACTTGGGTTAGTGGATTGAAACGTAAACCCAAAGCCCAATAGAAAATAGAAAAATTCTACTCAACCCCAAACATATCGATGTTCATACTCAAAAAGGTTGCAAACATCGTTTTGAACTCAATGGAAGTAATCTCGAGTCCTAATTCCACTGTTTACAAAAAGTAGCATTTCGGGCTTTAATCCGACTAACGATGCTATATTTAAATAAATATTTAAATATAAAATCGTAAATTATGCGGGTTGTTGCATCGCGGATGCAGGTGGAGGCATAGTAGAGCTTTGAAGTGGTGGGGTCTGATCAACGTGAAGATGTTCGTATAAGTCGTGATAATTCAAGCAAGAGCGACGATGACGGGTTGTGCTTCGATCTATGAACGATGTGGAAGAAGAATGAAGCGCTTGGCCTAGATTTCCTATTGCAAAATCGAACGGCTGTGATTTATTCTAGTGTTTGAAAATAAAAATAAAATTGTAATTAATTATCTTTTAATTCGTATAAACTTTGAAACATCATAACTTTGTCATACAAGGTCCGTTTTTGACGAAAAAAGTTGCATTGAGTCCGTATTGACGAGCTAGTGTAAATTTTAGGTAAAGTTAAACGGCCATTTAATTTTATTTGGAATAAAACACTACAGCTAAGATTGCAACCAAAGTGAGTACAACTCACTCTTTCTGACCCGCTGATATTTTTGTATAAGTGAGAATAAATATTATTTATGCTGATAGATGATTGCTAGGATGATATATGTTGTATTATGTATATATGTTGATTGCTATTTGGATATATTCCTGCCTATTGTAGCAGATGAAACCCTATACGTTCCCATGTATGAGCAGATGACCTTTTGTACGCGCGTCTGCCTCGAAGCGGACATTGTACATATATTTATGATATCTGACTGGATTCCAACCAGTATTGATTTCATTTACAAATATTGTGACATATGCTGTTATCGTGTGATATATGATGTTTTGGATGCAGTGATTGATGTATTTGGTGCTGTTACAGCATTGGGCATATTTTTGGTAATTTAAAATTGTTAAAGTGATGATTTCCAAATTTAAAAAGAATTTCTAAGTGATTTTGAAAATAGAGCTTATTAATTTTTGAATTGTTAAGTAATGAATTTATTTTAAATAAATAAAGGTTATAAATTTTATTGTTAAAAAATTATGGTTTTTGTGAAATATAATTAGAATGTGATTTTTTTGAAATGTGGAGTTAACTATTTTGTAAATAGTTTAAATGGAGATATAGAAATTATTATAAATGGTTTAGGTATAAGATTTATAAAACTGGATATTTATAAATCAAAATAATGGGATTTTAAAGGAGTTTTATAAGAGTTTAAATGGAGTTATAAATGGATTCTATAAGTAAATATGATTTATAGATTTATAACTGAAGTAGTTATAAAGGAATGATTTTGTAAACAAAGAGATTTATAAGTAATTTACTTGTAATTTGGAATTTGGGCATGTAAACGGGATATAAATGGAATTGGTTAATAAAAAGGATTTTAGAAATGGAAGTTTTTATAAAATATATATGGAATTTATGAACATTGTTTTATAAATCCGAAATCAATTGAATTTGATAAGTTAAT
Source organism: Allium cepa (assembly GCA_030765085.1). Taxonomy (NCBI): domain Eukaryota; kingdom Viridiplantae; phylum Streptophyta; class Magnoliopsida; order Asparagales; family Amaryllidaceae; genus Allium; species Allium cepa. The sequence continues at coordinate 568,717,089 of CM060929.1, forward strand.
TATAGAAGTTTATTAAAGGAATTTCATCCACGATTTTGGATAGTGGATAATCCTTTAATCAAATGTGCAAAAGTAATGAATTTGGTTAGAGAATTTGGTTAAATGTTGCAATAATAAAGAATTTGGTTAGAGAATTATATTCACGATTTTGGACAGTGAATGATAATTTAAGTTAAATAAATGTTTTTGGGAAGTGATATTTTAAATGGAATAAAATGTTTTGAATATGTTTTAAAATGTGTTAAGTATCGAAACCATAGATTCAACATTCATTGTTGAAATAAACGTTTACGAGAAATAAAGAAATGATGGACTATAATACTGTTGTTATAGTAAATAATTTTCGAAAGGAAATGTTTTGTATGGTATAGGATTTATATATCTATCTTATTTTTAAATCCCTATACTAATGATTTTGGGTTGTCATAACGATGTTTTGCGCAACATCCGTTTTGACCCAAATAAATGTGTTTAAAGAGAATGTTAAGGATAAAGTATATACTTAATCCTGATTTAAGTATATGTAATATTTTCTAAGTGTTGAAAATAAAATGAGTTGTGAATTACTTATTATTAAATATGTATAAGGAAATGTTTTCCAAATAGTGAAAAGTGAAATGGTTTTGAGAATATATTTTTTGAAAGATAATTTGAAGTGAATATTTGGCAAGTGATTTAATTAATAAAAGATTAATTAAAAAGGCCCAGTGATTGCATATGGTGCTAAATATTTGTTTGTTTTCTTTGATAGTTAAATAATCGACTATCAAATTTGGCCATTTTATTTCCTCGACTTGATGTGGGAACTATTTAGTTGTATACTTAGTACGTAGCCATCTATGTAGGCTTGATTATCATTTATGTAGAGGATGTTGATTCGTGTAGTGCGGAGTATTACTCCAATCTATCGAGCTTCCTTCTTGGCTCGAAGGATAGCAAGTTGAAAGTAGGAGACGTGATAAGTCTATGAGACTTAGTTTATCTGTGAGGTTGAGAAACGCTTTTGCGTTTTTGGTGCGAAGAGACCGGGATTAGATTTATCTGAAAACCACTTCGGACCAACGTATATGCATTCGATTGTGCAGGTTATCGATCCTATTGATATTTAGGATTTTCATAGTAGGGGACTACTTGTTGATCGTTTAGGGTTAAAATCCCTATATATATATAGTAGAAGTGGTCTCTTCATTATAAAATATCCAATGCAAGGACTATTCGCTACTAATCCTAGGGATTTCCCGACAGGATGTGGTAGGAAAGTACCTTCGGTTTGTCCTGTTCTTGGACAACTTGTACGAATGCTTATCTGACATTGCATTTCTAAAGATTACGTACATTGGTTTTGCAAATGTACATCAATGGTGGCGGAGAATGCAACTTCTCTTAGCTTAACACCCTCCTTGAGATGTATGAGCTAAAGGGTTGTATTTTATTGGAAGGCAATTAGTAGTTAATGGAAATGGCCGTGTGGCATTTTAAGTGATGTGATATGTGATCTGTGAAAAGTAATCGTTACCTCAGGCCTCATCAATCAGAAATAATCGAAACAGGGTTAGATGCAGCAGGGCTAAGTGGGTTGCTCCTAAGTCGGATATGATCATCCTCTTCTAGATATATCTTTACACGCTATGACGTCGTGTATCTTATTATTGTGGTTTGTATGCTAGAGGGCCCTCTGTAAAGGTTGGTAACGACCAAAGGATGACATATTCGGTACCATCTAGTTATAGAGGTGGGCCGGTCTTGTGTTGGTAGAGGGAAGATGTTCCGTGCCTTAGGACATCCATCTAGAGGTGTACCCATCGGAAGTTAGTCCCTTCACCTGGTCATTTGTATGAAAATCCAAACTCCACTACGTACCTACCATTTTATTTGTAGAGCCTAGTATGCTAGAATTTAATAATGGTAACAATATCGGCTATATGATTAATATTATTTGTATATACTGGACACTAATATAATATAAGAGGATTTGACATGCAATTTTTTAGTTATCGTAAGGTAATAACATGTCTGTGTTTATGTGTGGGCATGTCTTACGAGATACTTCTGTTTTGATAAAAGAAAAGTTTGGTAATTCAATGAATTCAGTTGAGTGTGTTTCTCATGCTAGTTTACCCGTTCTTCCCTTTCAATGCTTGGTTCAGACCGAGTATATTTATAGGTTAAGGTTGGTGCTTTTGGGGCTTCAGCAGGCGAGCTGAGGATGTTCATTTCGTATACACGTATCTGTTTTGATTATCCGCAGCTTAGTTGTTTTATATTATCGGCAATTTTAAGGACAGGTTATTATAAATGTTCAGGCAGATAACTATTATTTGATTGTTGAATCTGATTGATGTATGTATATACAGTTTCTTTATAAAGATCATTGATATGATATTATACGTTTTCCACTGCGTTGTGAGATTCTATATTGTTCTGTTTTATTTTCTCTTCTCTCTTTCTTCTCTTCTCTTCTTCTCTCTTCTTTTCTTTCCCCTGATTTTCCGTCAGTCTGTGATTTTTGGGTCGGACATGCGTGGTTTATTGTCGATTCAAAGGGTATGGATTTGTGGTTTGTCACAAAAATCTGGACCCAAATAATAGCTTTGGAAATATCTAGAAGAAATACATGATTTATATGGTACAGTTACCGCTCGAGGTGTTATACTGTACGTATAAACTCGTTTCATTCTTCTAGGACGTTTATAAGGAAATCCGTCCACTAACGGTTAGGAGTTGACCTTTGATCTTGTTTTTATCCGTTTATTCATTATGACAATAGTTGATGAATTATTTGGCCATGACGACCCCGTCCATAACATATCTACCTTGTATGAATGTTTTTTGTGTTTTGCCAATTGGTATATCCATTTTGTGTCTTAGTTTGGTAGCTAACACCTTAATGATTATTTTAACAGAGAAATTAATCATAAAGAGGGAACTGAATTTCAAAGGGTCATCGGGATTTTCCTTTTAGGGACTAAGAAACGTCTACCTGGTTAAATCTACCTAATTGAAGAGAAAATTGTGAAGTTCTTCTGGATAAGGGTTCAGAATTTTTGATAGAATTTCAGTGTACTATTAATTTCTAACGAAACTAAGGTTAGGTTAGATGTTAATTTATAGGGGATAAAGGTCAATTCGAAGTGTTAGATTTATCCTAGGAAACCTTTTGTTTCATCTTGGACGCATGTCAATTACTTGGCAGCAAAGGAAAATACTACATTAAATCGTCTATGTTCAAATCCATGCTCCAGATCAGAATATTACATGTCAATGGTTGAACGCTATGGTAGATTTGTCGACCACTTCATGTCGACTGGCACACATTAGAGTGTCGACTAGTGACAATGTTTAATTATGAAAGTTTTTATTTTTTTAATTTATTCTATTTTCAAAATTTTCAAACGTCCGGAACTTCTCCATACTAACTCCGATTTCAAAGTGTTATATATGAAAATTGTCTAAAAAATCGCTGTGAATGCAATAGTATAAGTTTCATAGCCAAATTTAGAAGGTTATAAAAATTTCATTTTAGCCCTTACTACATTTGAATTAAATTTTCTTATTAAATTTTTGTATTAAATTTTCCACTAAATTTTCAAGGTGTTAAATATTCTGAATGGAGAGGCTAAGCCGAAGGTCCTATACCAAGAGCATAACACCTGAAACATTAAATGAATTAAGAAATACTAAGAGAAGTTCTAAGTAAATGAACCAAGTAAGAGCATAGTAAGAGGTTATAGATGTGTGTTGTAAATTAAAGCAACCGTAGAGTAAGATTATCGAAGATATTCCTAATGACAGTGTGTAAACAAGGTTTCCTTAGGAAAAAAACCAAGTGTAGTGATTCGATGGCCAAGACCGATTGACTTTCAAGGAGAGACAATATCAAAATCTAGTAGCTTTTGGAGGAAAGCTAATATCAAAACACAAGGCTTAAGGTGGCTAAAGGTTTACTTAATGTATTCTACAACATGATGTGATGCAAAGTTAGTCCAGGGCTTAAGACAGCCAAAGGTATGTTAGGAGTCTAAAGAAGCTTAGTGAATAGTGAAAGTAGAGTCCTAATAGATTAATAACTAGGTGAAGTATTGGAAAGTTAGAATATAACTGAAGAATTAAAGTAAGAACCTACCCTGTAATGCGAGATCTGAAGGGCTATTGATGCCGAGTGGGGATACTCACTTTAATGCACCTACTTTAAGGGGTAAGGTTTGACATTTGGCTTCTAACGGGACATGGGACATCCAAGCGGGATGTATGCTTTTGCGACAGTGGATATAACTTCTTTATGGAATTCAAGATTAATAAATAAGACTTGTCGAGACTTCTTAATGATGTACTTTGTAGTATAAAGATAAGGAAAAAGAGACAGTTTGGCGATGTACCTTGCAATATAAAACTTAAAGAACCAAGCCTGCTTAAGGATGTACCTTGCTGTAGAAAACTAAGAAAAGAATAACTCAAACTATTTTGGGGTTGTACCTTATGATGAAAGAGATATAATGCACAAAACAAATGATGGTTTTGAGAGTATTATTGCCGAAGCCTGAATAAGTATTGTGATTTTCGAGACCCTAAACATAAGATATTTTCTGTTGTAGTTCTATTGAGACAAGTTACGTATGTTTGGGTTAAAATATTTTTTGTGACTTTCGATAGTCTAGTATTAGTTGTGTTACAGAGGCTAGTGTGGGAAAAACCTGATCCATGCTTTAGTGGTATGGTCCCACTAACGAAGGAACTTAGATAGAAAATGACATTATTCATATTAGACCTATGTATGAGCTATGTGTTTATTTTTTTCCCTTATAAACTCAATGGTACTCACTTCAGTAGATTGAGTTTTTAGAATTTCAGATTACAAATATTAGCTAAGGTCGGGCTTTTCCTAAGGCTATGTTGAAGATGGAGGTGGTTAGGAGGCCTTATTATTATTAGTATTATTATTTTAGTATCTTTATTTCCACTATGCTACATAAATATATATTAAGTCCAAGAGATTATAAGAGTTTGACATCATCTTACGTTGGATCTTTGATGTTACTATGTAATGAATTTATTTTACCCTTACGTGGGAGCAGTTTGGAGTTTATGGAAAAATGCAGTGACAACTTGTGTTATGAAATTACTTTAGTCGCTTTGTTTACTTAATACTATTATATACATGCTGTCTTATTCTGTAACACCTCGTGAAATGAACAGTAATTAATTGAAAAGAATTGATAAATTATTAACAAGGCTCAAAAACAGAATTTGAGCAAACATCATAATTTGACCATGAACTTGCACCATTGCATTCAAGGCAATTTTCTAAGTAAATTTCATATATAAACTTTTATGATCGGAGTTCAATTAAAAAAGTTATAAACGTTTGCAGTTTTTGAATCAAAACTAATTAAAAAGGAATCTGAAAAAATAAATAATAACAAATGCTGGACTCTACAGATTAACCCCTCATTGGACCGGTCGACTGCCTATAGGAGAACGGTCGACCAGTTCTAGTACTGACGGTTAGGGTTGAACCTCGGCCTAATGGCCTAGATTTAATTAATATTAATCTAATAACCTAGATTTAATAATTACATAATTGTCCATAAGACACATCCTTAACACCGTCATAGCAGAAAGTTGAGAATCTCCATTGCGAAAAATGAGATTAACACCCGCTCTCGAATCCTCCAAATGTTGATGCAATATGGGCACATTATTCGATGTCGTTTGGAGATCCAAAAATCGTTCTTCCTAATTTGATTATTTTATACATGGTTGAACACATTACACTCCCCACATCGAGAAGGCTTGTACTCATAAACAACTAGCATGGAATGTGTTTGACTATTGAAGTGGTCCAACTTAACCCTACGAGGAAATGAGAATGAAGCACGCATTTTCACCATGACATGCGCATATCCTAATTTAGTAGTATTTTCGGTTTGCTTATCCAACTCAATCGGGGTACCCAACACGCTCGCATTGCATTAATGATGTCATGCTCCCTAAAGTACAAATCTAGATCAAGTCATATTTATATGGGTAATGATGATAATGATTCCTTCATAAATTGAAATCCTAGCTTCCATTTTTGTATAATAATCAACCATGAATCAAACAAAATTGGATCGCCATGCAAAATTCTCTCAAAATCTTCCACTTTAGCAAATTTAAAAAGAAGAACCCATTCTTCCTATTAATAATTCAAAGTCGCCTATAGGTTACAAAAATTGAATATACAATGGTTTGGGTCTAACTACATACAAAAAATGCATACTACCCCATTTTTCTATGGATTTATGCATCATCCCTTCACTAATAAATGCCCCGGGTTCACCGACAATCATACAAGAAACATAATGTTTGAGAAGAGGATTGTTTGGGGTCTTTGAGCACTGATTATTGGACATGATTTCATCCTTCCATTTCATCCCCCATGTAGAGAAACTGAACAAGTTGGTGAAGAAACAAACACAAAGTAAGCTGCAGGGGGAGCTGCATCCTAGAGGCACTACCAAAGCCGGGGACTTATAGAGACACATGGTTTAGAGCTTAGGGTGCTTTCATCAAATTAGAGGTGTCAACATCGACAACCCAACACCAGTCGAGATTTGGGTCCAAAGGAGGAATGAAGAATTCATTCACATGGGTGACCAATCGGAATCTTTGCTTGGTTTTCATTTAATCATGACTTTGTAACCTAATCTTAGAACTTAAACATGGAGATAAGTCACGAGATGGGAAGGGTGCTATAGGAAACCCTGTTAATATTAATCATCATTTTTTCTAACGAGAACATGATTGTAACCAATGATCAGCCATACCAAAATGATTTGAATGCCAACAAACTACTGTAAATAAAGAAGATCTGACGATATGAGACCATGTAACGATGAAGAGTTTTATGGGGTAGAATTAGATGAAGATGTCGAGGTTGATGAAGATAATGTCGTAGTTGTTGATGATGATGATGTCAAAGTTAATGAACGAAAACATGAAGTTGATGATAATATATGGTAAATCACTATTTTGTTTTTGATGTCAATAATATATGGTAAAAAGAAGAACCCATTCTTCCTATTAATAATTCAAATGTCTTAGTTGTTGATGATTGACATCAGAGAAAACTGAACCATAAATTTCTCTGATGTCAATAATATATGGTTCAGTATGTTTCTTGCACTAGTTATTTACCTTTATGTATTTAATTCTGGTATTCATGTTATTTTCATTATTATACTATATATATGTATGTATGTATGTATGTATAGTTGTATACGTGTTATTGTAACAGACATGTTAAATCACGGTCGTCGACACAACTATGGTGGATCCCACATTGGTCATCTTGGATCCCACTTTGATGAGCATGATGCACATATCATGTCTCCTTTTATGTAGATTGGTAGTCCTACTATTATTGATGTTCCTAGTCGATCGATTCATGCATTTGAGACAAACTTTTGCTCCGGCAAATGAGTTGGTGTATATAAGAAAGCAAAAGGAGGGCGAGTAATGAATACAAAAACAATCATGCATAAACACACTCATACGCATATACATTGATATACACAAATACATTGATAAAAACACACATGCACACACTAATACATACACATAGATTGAAAAAATATGCATACACACGCAGATACACTAACATGTGCACATTTATTAATACAAGTTACGCATATGCAAGGTAGATTTCGGTAACAATGTCACATCTAATGTCATTCATGAAAGCATGCTTGCACTTATCACTGATTTCTATCCCATTCAGTGACATCCCCGATGATGTGAATCTAAGTAGTTAATATTGGTATCGATAAATATTTGTTAAGTAGTAATACGCGGTATCTTGAAATATTAACATCGTGGTAATATTAACATGTTTGTTAGTAAGCTGTACAAATTACGGTGATAATAAAAGATAAAATCTCCACTTTTTAACAGTTTAAATAATTGTTATATATAAATATTTCTTATATAATGTAGACTTTTACTATAGTATGAGATACCCATGTATCTTTTCTGCTTAATGATGATATTTGACTACTGTTACTGATATTTATGTCAAATGTCGGTGTAATATCGTCGATATATTGACAAACATATATCATATATCACTAAATAATATTTTAAGTGGTATTTCACAAAAATATCACTTAAAGTCCTAATAGATATATCAATGATATATCGACGATATTTTCCAATATTGGCTTATTAAACGTGAAAAAATTCATGTTTGATGAGTTCAGATATGATAATTTTATTACACAATAATATATGTAAGTCATACATTATGATTGTTATTTCTCTGATCGATACAAAGGTGGTAAGTGGAAAATTTTCCAAGTCCTAAGCATATTTATATGGACTTGAACTCGAAAGAGAAAACGATTCGTATACCAGTGGCAAGAATCGGTTGAAACGGTCAGAGCTCAGTCTATACAAAAGGCACCGTGCGAGCCGACGTGGAACCTTTGTATCCATCGATATGAAGATGCTGCTCCATATCCATCAGCCCAGAATAGTCCAGAGCGTAACACTTCGTATCCATCAATGGTCCACCATCATCGATACGAGACACCTATTTCGTATCCATATGCTTGAAGACCACTAGATTTCTTATCAATCGACACGAGATGTTTTAAAAAGCCAACTAATTTGAATCGATCACCATCGATATGAAAACAAATTTTCAATTCCTTGAATCGATTCAGGAGAAGATCGATACGAAAGGATACACCAAAATAACCATTCAGTGTTGTTACAATTCGAGTTTCACGTTGATTCAGAAGAGGATCAACACGAAACTCAATAAAAACTTGATAGCAACTTGTAAACGTGCAAATGTTAACGGGAATCAGGTTAACATAAATGTATGTCAGACTAATATTTAATTTTCAAAATTCATGGTTGCTACCATTCAACACTTAGTTACAATAGTGCATGGTACAACAATTGGCAGCCAATAATTCATTATTTATATTACTGAAGATCAATCAAATGTTAAATCTTTCGGCGAAAAGACAATAGCTACTCAACGGATCGAATAGAACTTTTCAGGATGAAGGTGGTAGCTTTTTAAACACGTCATGTTCACACAGGACATACTTTTGGGACAAATGTTATTACACCGTTTGACAAGGCCGTGATACCAAGGAATTGACAAGAAACTGAAGGCGGTCCATCTTGGAGATCGATTGTACATAGGTCTACTATGGATACTGACAAACTTTTCCCAAGTCCGGAACATGATACAATTGATATGACGCGGCAAGTGTGACGACCCGCAAATCTGTACCCTTTTAATCGACAATCAACCACATATGTCCGACCCAAAAAGCACAGACTGATGGAAAGTCAGGAGAAAGAAAAGAAGAGAGAAGAAGAGAAGAGAAGAAAGAGAGAAGATAGAATCAAATAGAATATTACATAATCTCACATCGCAACGGAAAACATATAATATCATATCAAAAATCGTTATAAAACGGAAACTGTATATACATACATCAATCAGAGTTCAACAAATAATTAATAATCATCAGCCTAGACAGTTATAATAACCTGTGCTTACAATTGCTGATAATATATAACAACTAAGTAGCGGATAATCAAAACAGATACGTGTATAAGAAAATGAAGATCTCCAGCTCTTCTACTGAAACTTCAAAAGCATCAATCTAAACCTGTAAATATTCTCATTCTGACCCGAGCATTGAAAGGGAAGAACTCCCAGATCAGTTTGGTAAACCGGCGTAAGAAACACACTCAACTGAATTTATTAAATTACTAAACTTTTCCTTTATCAAAATAAAAGTATCTCGTAAGACACGCCCACACATAAATAGGACATGTTTTTACCTTATGATAACTAAAACATTTCATATCCAATCCTCTTATATTGTACTAGTGTCTATTACACAAATAGTATTCAAAATAGTTGAAATTGTTACCATTATTAACTTCCATCATACTAGGCTCTATAAATAAAATGGCAGACACGTAGTGGAGTTTGGATTTCCATACAAATGACCAGGTGAATGGACTACCTTCCGATGGGTACACCTCTAGATGGATGTCCCGAGGCACAGAATATCCGCCCTCTACCAACACAAGACCGGCCCACCTCTGTAACTAGATGATACCGAATATGTCATCCTCTGGTCGTTACCGACCTTTTCTAAGGGACCTCTAAGCATACAAACCACAATAATCAAATACGCGACGTCATAGCATGTAAAGATATATCTAGAAGAGGATGATCATATCCTACTTGGGAGCGACCCACTTAGCTTTGCCGCATCTAACCCTGTTTGGTCATTTTCGGTTGATGAGGCCTGAGGTAACGATTACCTTTCACAAACCACATATCACATCACTTTAAGTGCCACACGGCCAATTCCGTTGACTACTAATTGCCTTTCATAAAAATACAACCCTTAAGCCCATGCTCTCAAAGAGGGTGTTAAGCTAAGAGAAGTTGCCTTCTCCGCCACCATTGAAGTACGTTTGTAAAACTAATATATGTAATCTTTAGAAATGCAATGTCATACAAACATCCATACAAGTTGTCCAGTAATAAGACAAACCGAATGTACTTTCCTACCACATCCTGTCGGAAATTCACTAGGATTAGTAGCCAATAGTCCTTGCAATGGATATTTCATAACAAAGAGACTACTGCTACTGGATGTAAATTGGGATTATAACCCCAAATAATCAAAAAGCAATCATTCACTATGAAAATCCTTAATATCAATATAATCATAACCAACCTGCACAATCGTCGCATAAATGTTGGTCCGAAGTAGTTTTCAGATAAATCTGATCCCGTTCTCTTCGGACCAACAACGCAAAAGCGTTTTTCAACCTCACATGGAAACTAAGTCTTGTAGACTTATCACATCTTCAACTTTCAACTTGCTATCCTTCGGGCCAAGAAGGAAGCTCGATAGATTGGAGTAATATTCTGCACTACATGAATCAGCATCCTCAACACAAACGAAAATCAAGCCTACACAGAAGGCTACGTACTAAGTGTATGATTAAATAATTCTCACATTAAGTCGAGGAACTAAAATGGCCAAATTTGAAAGTCGGTTATTTAACTATCAAAGCAAATAAACAAATATCTAGCACCATAAGCAATCACTAAGCCCTTTCCATTAATCTTTTAATAATAAATCACTTGCCAAATATTCACTGCAAATAATCTTCAAAAAGATATAATCTCAAACCATTTCAATATTTCTCTATTTGGAAATTATTTAACAATAAGCAATTCATAAATGAATTTATTTTCAACACTTAGAAAATATTACATATGCTTAAATCAGGATTAAGTATATATTTTATTCTTTAAGGAAAACTTAAACATATTTATTTGGGTCAAAACAAATGTTGCGTAAAACATCGTTACGACAGCCCAAAATCACTAGTACAGGGATTCAAAAATTATATAGATATATAAATCCCATACTGCGCAAAACATCTCCTTCCGAAAATCATTTATTGTAATAACAGTGTTATAGTCATCATTTCCTTACTTCTCAAAAACGTCTATTTCAACAATGAATGTTGAAATCTATGTATTCGATACTTAGCACATTTTAAATATCTTCAAATCATTTAACTCAATTTAGAATACCACTTCCCATAAATATCCATTTTATTTAATATATTATTCACTATACAAAATTGTGAATATAATTCTCTTATCCAAATTCAAAAACTTCTATATATTTATTAAAGGATTATCCACTATACTAAATCGTGAATATAATCCTTTAAATAAAATCCATATCTAATTTATCAATTTAAATTGTTTTCACGTTTATAAAACAATGTTTATAATTCACATTTCTATTTTATAAAACTTCAATTTAAAAATCCCTTAATTAAACAATTCCATTTATATCTCGTTTATATGCCAAAATCCAATTTATAAGTTAATTCACTTATAAATCATGTATTTGCAAATTCATTCATTTTTAACTTCACAAATCCATAAATCTTGTTTACTTATAAAATCCATTTATAACCTCATTTTAACACTTTCAAAACTCCTTTATAATTCCATCACTTTTGATTTATAAAAATTCAATTTTATAAATCTATGCATATAAACCGTTTATAATAATTTCAAAAATCTCAATTTAAACTATTGTACCAAAATAGTTAACTCCGTATTTCAAAAATCACATTCTAATTAACTTTAACAAAAATCATAATTAACTTGAAAATTATAACATTTATTGATTAAAATAAATTCACTCCTTTAACAATTCAAAAATTAACAAAACATCTATTTTCAAAATCATTGAAAATCCTTTTTAACTTGAAATCATCACTTTAACATTTTTTTAAATTTTCAAAATATGGCCCAATGCTGCAACAGCACTAAATATATTAATCATGCATCCAAAACATCATATATCACATGATAACAGCATATGTATCAATATCTATAAATAAAATCAATACGGGTGAGGAATCCAGTTGGATCCCTCCAACCTATCACCTGCAAAAAATGTACGTATTAGAATATGTGTACAATGTCCGCTTCGAGGCAGACGCACGTACAAAAGGGTCATCCGCTCATACACGGAAACATATAGGGTCTCATCTTCTCCAATAGGTAGGAATATATCCAAATACCAATCAACATATAGATAATATATCATATATCATCCAATCATCATTAATAAAATTTATTCTCACTTGTATAAAAATATCAGTGGGTCAGAAAGAGTGAGTTGTACTCACTTTGGTTCCAATAGCAGTTGTAGTGTTTTATTCCGAATAAATTAAACAGTCGTTTCATTTTACCCAAAATTTACACTAGCTTCAATCAACTCCAAACTAGCTCTAAATGTAGTGCTTGTCAATATGGAACGAACGCAACTTGTTTCGTTAAAAACGGACCTCGTATGACAAAGTTAGAGCATTTTAAAGTTTGTACGAATTATATATATATATATATATTCACAATTTTATTTTATTTTTTTAAACCTTGTTTTCCCCTGGCCGTAAGATTTTGCATCATCAAATCCAGGCCGTCGCTGTATCTTCTTCTCCCAGGTAACAACTGCGTGAAGAAACCCATCACCGTCTCCCCATCTACGATTTCCGCATCACCACCCTTGATCGAGACGTCGATCAGCGACCGTCGATCGACGCGCCTCCGGGACGTTCACCCACGGCAAGAGAACGGTCGAACTCAGTACCACTGTGCATGAACGAGAAGCCTTCAAACCCATATTACCGTCGATTTACTCGACTATATTCGATCATCACCATTGATATCTTAGATCTCCTAGCCCTCTACAATTTTCAAACCAAAGCTTGAAAGTGAAGGGGTCATGAGAAAATGAGGAGAAAGTGGGTGTTCTCTGGCCGTGCAAATGTTAATGGCGGCTAGGTATTAAATTTCTACGGTTTGTAAAAAAGGAAATAATGGAGGGCTTTTTTAGAAAATTTAACGACTCTATTCACCCAAAAAATTTCCGAACTCCAATCGAAGTGTGTTGCCTGGGGTTTAAAATGTTTTACCTCTATTCTGAATACAATGGAATATATATCGGGAGCTAATTCGATCGTATTTGGAAGATAGGTTTTCGAATGGATTATTTAAATTTAAAATTTACTTAAACAGATTTCTAGGCGTTTGAGCTTGCGCCGGACAAATCGTAAATCTGATTGACATGAAATTTGAAATATTACAATAGTATAACATTGCGGATCCAATGAAACTGGTTTCGTCGAAATCCGAGACTGTATGGAAAATGGCTACTTTCACACGTTAATTAAATATTAAAATATTCAATTTCTACAAATTAACTTTTAAATCGATTTCAAAAATTCTATAATATCATTCTAATTCAAATAGAATTTAGTTCAACTTTATAAATCATTTTTATTCACATCAAATTCCAATTATTTGCACAATTTCAAATATTAAATTAACAATTTAAATTATCCAATTAAATCCAAATATTCGAAATATAAGTTATTCGACTTATACAATTAACTTGTGAATATTTAAAATCCATTAAATATCCCAATTTTGAATGACTGAAATTCTGGGTAGTCACATTCTCCCCTACTTAAAAGAATTTTGTCCTCGAAATTACCAAGTAAGAAAAGTTACAAAATCCATTAACTTTTCAAAAACAACTAGTTCAAACAAGATATCAAATCCATTTAAAAAAACTAACTTTTCCAAAACCATCTAGTTAAACTTCTTATAAAAACTTTTCCAAGTTTTCAAATCCATATATAGTTATCTTTTCAAAACCAACTGATATCATTTCAAATTATAACTTCAAATCAAAAAAAATTCCAATTCCTCAAAATTCTCAAAAAAATTCCGACGCCTTAAATTTTAAAAAAAATTCGTCAGCGTCTCCTTTGCGCGGTTCGATTGTAGTAGGATCACAGCATATATATATCTCAAATATACATCTCATCTTCGAGGATGAGGCATCCCGTAGGGAAAATAATATAAAAGTACGATATGTAATCCGAGATATGTACCTTATATACTATTAGCAAGCATATATGGCTAATGTAGCATGAAAACGAGCTCCAAATGCGAAGCAAATGCCATACGCACCTACTAGACACTCAACAAACAAATGAGAAATGTGTATATATGAATGTAACATCAATATACAACCTATACCAAACAACAACTATATATGCGAATATAGAAAATGCAATTGAAATCAACAAATCCAACCATCAAATAACTATCATCCAACTAGCATCCAACAAACTAATCTCTATCCAACAAATCCATAACCGAACCAATATAAATTCATTTCTTATTAATATTCAATGAATTAGTTTTCAATTTAATCACATTTGATTCATTAACATTGGATTTTACTAACATTCATTTATCCATATTCAAATAGTTTACATTCACTATACATTCATTTTAGTTCATTTCCAAATCAAAGTAAATTCAATTTTATTTAGATTCACTTACTTCCAAATTTGGATTCAAATATTTAGCTTTCAATTTTATTAATTCAATTTCATTAACATTTAATGAATTTCTATACAATCAGCTAACATCCATCTAACAACCAATGCACATCCTACATTACCAAATTTATTTAATTTACATTCAACATGCATATTTACTTCTTTTACATTCAATTTGTTTTAACACGTTTAATTTCAATTGGTTTAACATTTAATTTAGATTGAATTCTAGTATTTTCTATATTCATATTTTTATACAACACCGCCAATATTATTATTAATTCACAACTTCTTAACAACAACATTTTTAATGCTAATTCATTTTACCACTAAAGTTGAAATTTTTAATATAACTCAAGTTCATATTCATTTAACTACTTCAGTCATTGACTTGCATTATTACTTCATTATGTTATCAAATTCAACTACATTCAACATTATTTAAGTTATGTTACATTTCATTTCATTCTCACTTGCATTTACTTCCACTATACAACTTAGGTTCACTACTAATTTAATTGAAATTCTATCTTATTTAACTTTTTACTTAAGTCAAATTTCATATCACTATTCAAATTCAGATTTCGTTTGCTTAACAACATTGTTTAACCATCTTAACATTTGGTTTTACTTACATTTTCTCATTTTACAAGTTATACAACTTATTTATCTAAACTTCCAAATTCATATTATATAATCACTTACCACTTAAGTTTAATTTTCATTTCAATAATTTATTTAATCCAGTTCGAATCTAATTCAGTTTATTTGATTTTCCTTTAGTTAAATTTCAAATCATATATTTTATTATGCTAACTCAATTTTCTTTATCTTATATTTACCAATTTCAACTTGGATTTTAAATTCAAATTTGTTTATCACATCAAAAATTAAATTTTCAATTTACTTTGGTAGCATATCAATCACACAAGAACTCGAAAATGATACAGATGATGCTGCAGTCATCACCCTTATTATTTTCCAGCAACAGTAGTGAATTCGGTGCTTTATATTCTTTTAAAAATATTCCTTTTATTTATAAATCACATTTATAAATCTTTTTACTTATATAATTTCACTATTTTACTTCACTTAAATAAGATTCATTCCAAATTTATTTATCCTATTTAGATTTATAATAATATAACCTCTTTTACTTTGAAAAACAACTTTCAAAATAAACGGGATTCTAATTTCAAATTCTTTGCTTAAATTCATTTTTATTTATAACTCATATAGTTTCATTTCTTATATATAATATTACTTCACAATTGTAAATCATATTAACTAAAATTCCATACTTATAATTTATTTGCTTATTCAATTTGTTCTTTCTACAATTGTTATTTTTATTTAGATTACTCAAATAGCTTTTATTAACTTATATATATTTACATTTTCAGACAACCAATAATCAATTTATATACACTTTAATAACTTCTGAAAAATTAATCCTTTATATATAAAATATAATTCAAGGTAAAATTATTTCATTTACCTAATTTAAAATAATACTATATCAACTTGTCTTGTTTAAGTGTTTAGAAATCCCTATCGATAACAGGGCATCCTACACACTGATCAAAATTCACAAACAACTCAATGGATAAGTAAACACAACATAAAACATCTTTATATTAACTAACAAATACGCGCTCATATCTATAATACACTCAAACTCAATCTAGGGTGCAACTATCCCTATCTATACTGAGTACATATCAAAACTTAGGAATATACAAAACCTAAGCTCTGATACCACGTGTGACGAACCACAAATCCGTACCATTTGAATCGACATTAAAGCACATATGTCCCACCCAAAATATACGGATTGTCGGAAAGTCAGGAAAAAGAAAAGAAGAGAGAAGAATGAAGAGAATAAAGAGAGAAGATAGAACCAAACACAACAATATAGAATCCCACATCACAGCAAAAACATATAATATCATATCAATAATCTTTATAAAACAGAAACTGTATATACATACATCAATCAGAGTTCAACAATCAATCAATAATCATCAGCCTGGACAGTTATAATAACCCATCCTTACAATTGCTAATAATATACAACAACTAAGCAGTGGATAATGAAAACAGATACGTGTATACGAAAATGAAGACTCCATCTCTCCTGCTGAAACTCCAAAAGCACCAATCTAAACCTGTAAATATACTCGGTCTGACTCGAGCATTGAAAGAGAAGAACGCCTGGATTAGTTTGGTAAATCGGTGAGAGAAACACACTCGATTGAATTTATCAAATTACCAAACTTTGATAAAATAAAAGTATCTCGTAAGACACGCCTACACATAAACACAGACATGTTTTTACCTTACGATAACTAAAACATGTCATATCCAAACCTGTAATATTATACTAGTGTCTATTGCACAAACAGTATTCAAAATAGCTGAAATTGTTACCATTATTAAATTCGAGCATACTAGGCTCTACAAATAAAATGGCAGGCACGTAGTGGATTTTTAATTCCCATACAAATGATCAGGTGAAGGGACTACCTTCCGATGGATACACCTCTAGACCGATGTCCCAAGACACAGAACATCTACCCTCTAACAACACAAGACCGGTCCACCTCTATAACTAGATGGTACTGAACATGTCATCCTTCCGTCGTTACCGACCTTTTCCAAGGGCCCTCTAAGCATACAAACCACAATAATAAGATACATGACGTCATAGCGTGTAAAGAAATATCTAAAAGAGGATGATCATATCCTATTTGGGAGCAGTTCACTTAGCCTTGCCGCATCTAACCCTATTTTGGTCATTTTCGGTTGATGAGGCCTAAGATAATGATTACCTTTCACAAAACACATATCACATCACTTTGAATGCCACAAGGCCATTTTCGTTGACTACAAATTGCCTTTCACGAAAATACTACCCTTAAGCTCATACGTCTCAAGGAGGGTGTTAAGCTAAGTGAAGTTGCCTTCTCCACCACTACTGATGTATGTTTGTAAAAACCAATATACGTAATCTTTAGAAATGCAATGTCAGACAAACATCCATACAAGTTGTCCAGGAACAGGAAAAAATAAAGGTACTTTCCTACCACATCCGATCGCGAAATCCTTATGATTAGTAGCGAATAGTTCTGGCATAGGATATTTCATAACGAAGAGACTACTGCGATTGGATGTATATTGGGGTTTTAACCCCAAACGATCAACAAGCAGTCCACGATTGTGAAAATCCTGAATATCAATATCATCATAACCAACCTACACAATCGTCGCATAAATGTTGGTCCGAAGTGGTTTTCAAATAAATCCGATCCCGGTCTCTTCACACCAACAACGCAAAAGCGATTCTCAACCTCACACAGAAACTAAGTCCCGTAGACTTATCACGTCTCCAACTTTCAACTTTCTGTCCTTTGGGCCATGAAGGAAGCTCGATAGATTGGAGTAATACTCTGCACTGCACGAATCAACATCCTCAACACAAACGAAAATTAAGCCTACACAGAAGGCTACGTACTAAGTGTACGACTAAATAGCTCCCACGTCGAGTCGAGGAACAAAAATGGTCAAATTTGAAAGTCGGTTATTTAACTATCAAAGCAAACAAACAAATATCTAGCACAATAAGCAATCACCAGGTCCTTTTCATTAATCTTTTATTAACTAAATCACTTGCCAAGTATTCACTTCAAATTATCTTCAAAAAGATATAATTCTCAAACCATTTTAATATTTCGCTATTTGGAAAACATTTCCATATACTTATTTAATAATAAGCAATTCACAAATCAATTTATTTTCAACACATAGAAAATATTACATATACTTACATCGGAATTAAGTACATATCTTATTCTATAAGGAAAACGTTCTCTTAAACATATTTATTTGGGTCAAAACAAATGTTGCGTAAAACATCGTTACGACAACTCAAAATCACTAGTATAGGGATTCAAAAATTAGATCGATATATAAATCCCATAGTATGCAAAACATCTCCTTTCGAAAATCATTTATTATAACAACAGTGTTACAGTCCATCATTTCCTTACTTCTCGAGAACGTCTATTTCAACAATGAATGTGAAATCTATGTATTCGATACTTAACACATTTTAAATATCTTCAAATCATTTAACTCCATTTAAAATACCACTTCCCAAAAATATCCATTTTATTTAATATATTATTCACTGTCCAAAATTGTGAATAAAGTTCTCTTATCCAAATTCAAAACTTCTATACAGTTATTGAAGGATTATCCACTATCCAAAATCGTGAATATAATCCCTTAAATAAAATCCATATCTAATATATCAACTTAAATTGATTTCACATTTATAAAAACCATGTTTATAATTCACATTTCTATTTTATAAAACTTCAATTTATAAAATCCCTTAATTAATCAATATTCCATTTATATTTCGTTTACATGCCAAAATCCAATTTATAAGTTAATTCACTTATAAATCATGTATTTGCAAATTCATTCGTTTATAACTTCACAAATTCAAAAATCTTCTTTACTTATAAAATCCATTTATTACCTCATTTTAACACTTTCAAAAATCCTTTATAATTCCGTCACTTTTGATTTATAAAAACGCAATTTTATAAATCTATACATATAAACCATTTATAATATTTTCAAAAATCTCAATTTAAACTATTTACCAATAGTTAACTCCATATTTCAAAAATTACATTCTGATTAAATTTCACAAAAATCATAATTTTTATAACATAAAAATTATAACATTTGTTTATTAAAATAAATTCATTCCTTTAACAATTAAAAAATTAACAAAACATCTATTTTCAAAATAAATTAAAAATCCTTTTTAACCTGAAATCATCACTTTAACATTTTTTAAATTTCCAAAATATGGCCCAATGCCGCAACAGCACTAAATACATAAATAATGGAATCCAAAACATCATATATCACACGATAACAGCATATATATATATTAATATCTTTAAATAAAACCAATACGGGTGAGGAATTCAGTTGGTCCCTCTAACCCAGCACCTGCAATAATTATACATATTGGAATACGTGTTACAATGTCTGCTTCGAGGCAGACGCGCGTACAAAAGGGCCATCCGCTCATACATGGGAACGTATAGGTCTCATCTGCTCCAATAAGCAAGAATGTTCCAAATACCAACCATTATATAGATAATATATCATATATCATCCAAATAATCATCGATTGTCATTATTAAAATTTATTCTCACTTATGTAAAAATATCAGTGAGTCAGAAAGAGTGAGTTATACTCACTTTGGTTCCAATAGCAGTTGTAGTGTTTTATTCCGAATAAAAAGTAAACAACCATTTAATTTTATCCAAAATTTACCCTAGCTCCAATCAAGTCCAAACCATCTCTATAATGTAGTGCTCATTAATACGGACCCAACACAACTTTTCTCGTCAAAAATGGACCTTGTATGACAAAGTTAAAGCATTTTAAAGTTTGTACGAATTATATATATATATATATATTCAATTTTATTTTATTTTATTAAACCTTCTTTTCCTTGGCCGTTATATTTTGCATCATTAAATCCAGGCCATCGCTGTATCTTCTTCTCCCAGGTAACCATTGCATGAAGAAACCCATCACCGTCTACCTATCTTCGATTGCCGCATCACCTCCCTTGATCGAGACGTTGATCAACGACCATCGATCGACGCACCTTCGGGAGCTTCACCCATGGAAGGAGAACGGTCAAACTCGGCACCAACCTTGCGTGGAAAATCATGCATGAACACAAAGCCTTCAAACCAAAATTACCGTCGATTTACTCGACTATATTTGAACATCACCGTTGATATCCTAGATCTCCTAGCCCTCTACAATTTTCATTTAGGAATGGAAGCTTGAAAGTGAAGGGATAGTGAGAAAAAGGAGGAGGAAGGTGGGTGTTTTCTAGTTATGTAAATGTTAATGGCAGCTAGGGCTTAAATTTCTATGGTTTGTGAAAAAAGGAAATAATGGAGGGCTTTTATAGAAAATTTTACGACACTATTCACCCGAAATTTTTCCAAACTCCAATCGAAGCATGCCGTCTGGCATTTAAAATGTTTTACCCCTATTCCGAATATAATGGAATATATATCGGAAGCTAATTCGGTCGTATTTGGAAGATAGTCTTTCGAATCGACTATCTAAATTTGAAATTTACTTAAACAGATTTCTACGCGTTTTACCTTGCCCCGGACAAAATGTAAATTCGATCGACATGAAATTTGAAATCTTATAATAATATAACATTATGGATCCAATGAAACTAGGTTCATTGAAATCTGAGACTGTATCAAAAATGGCTATTTTCACACGTTAATTAAATATTAAAATATTCAATTTCTACAAATTAACTTTTAAATCGATTTCAAAAGTTCTCTAACATCATTCTAATTCAAATAGAATTTAATTCAACTTTATAAATCATTTTTGTTCACATTAATTTCAAATTCCAATTATTTACACCATTTCAAGTATTAAATTAACAATTTAAATTATCCAATTAAATCCAGATATTCGAAATATAAGTTATTCGACTTATAAAATTAACTTGTGAACATTTAAAACCAATTAAATTTTCCAATTTCGAATGACTGAAAGTCTGGGTCCTTACAACAAGCAAAGCTATGAAAGCCAACATTCCAAATTTCAAGTCAATTGGAGTTCGTATGCTCAAGGTATAATCGATGCAAACCAAGGAAATCAACTCATTCGTATCCATCATTCCACCTCCTTCGCATCGACCCATTTCGTATCCATCTACTTCGCATCAATCAATTTCATATCCATCGGCCCATAAGCATCAGTTCATATCCATCCATCAAGGCCCTTCAGTTCGTATCCACCATGCATGAGCGGCATGTTCCGTATCGATCACTCACTTGATCAATACGAAGGAAAGAGCCAAAGATCAGTATGAAAAAGCATACATAAGCATGGATACAAAGAGTAATCCCCAGGGTTGATACGAAGAAACCAACAACCATCATTGATACGAAGCGGCCTGCAACCACCGATACGAAGTGACTTGCGAGCATCGATACGAACAGAGCTTCACATAACTGATATGAAGAAGGCATAGACAAGTGATGACTCGGTCACTCGACATAAAAAGTGGATTGATTATAAAAGTTAGCGCCACGTCATCGGTCATCACGTGCTCAGAAGCGATGCGAACTCGGCATCCTTCAACAAATTCAAACTTGCAACGATTAGAACTTGAGATTTATAAGTCCAAATGCTACCAAATTTTCACAGGAGCTTGCATGCAACCTCAGGAATGTTCATGATCGATCTCGACTCAATTGGGATAAATCTTGATCGATACGAATTTCATTTCTATCGATTACGGATTGAGTCCAAATGACCGAGGATCGATCACCTGGGCCCACCTACGTGAGAGAAGTGGTCTTCGGAGATCTGGACGAGATACTAGCTACCCATGCCTATAAATAACAACCTAGGGCCTACTGAAAAAGGGCTTTTGGCTCGTCTACATCCAAACTCTATCGAAATTACTATTATACTTGGATTGTACCGTTGTAACCCATTGTAACCAGCAAGCAAAAATCAATACAAGTCAGTCATTTCATGGTGGATGTAGGCCATACGCCGAACCACTCTAAATCTATGCATTTCTGTGCATTTTTCCTGTTTATCGATTGGTGTGTTAGTTAGATCTTCCTCATTTTCCATTTATATTCTTCATTTTATCTGTTCAAACACATCTGAAGAGTGTTGTGCCTAATTTTGGTACAAACACTTTGGTGTTTTCATTGAGAAAAACCCAGTTTTTCTCCTGCTCATTGGATCTACTACCGATACCGGATTGCATGAATCTAAGATGAAGATCCAGATTTCAAGGCTAGAAGTTCTTCCATCCTATTCAAATTTGTACAAGTCTAGGAGAGCTATCAACCATGGTCAACACTAGGAATACATCAACAGCTGCAGATCCAGAAGGATGGGATGGACAGAACTCCATGCAACTTCCTCCTACCAACCAGAATACTGCCGGACCTTCAGATCTGCAAGGCCCTGTCACTAGGGAAGAGTTTCGACTACTAATGCAAGAGTTGACACAAAGCCGCCAGCAGCTCACACAGCAACTTCGTCCTAACGTGGAATTTACCAATCAACTGAATCATCATAGACGAAGGAGATCTAGAAGGGATCAGGCTTCCTATTCATTCATTGAGAGTTTATCCACTTTTGACTACAATTACCAGTCCACACGCCCACTATTGGATGGAAGCTATACACAGGCTACTGGACATCAGCGCACCTTGAATCTTAGGTAACCAAGAGTTGGCCCATCAACCATCCACCAAACCGGACCCTCCTCCCAAGGAGGTACTATTCCTTATCATACTACTGACAATCACGCTACTACCATTGTTATTGAGTTGGAAGTTGACACTCAAAACCGATTGGATCCGACCCACCATCAACGTGATTATACTCCTGAGCCTTATATTCCCAAAAACCTAGAACCAAGGAGGCGAGATATGGACCATCGACCGCGATCGACCCATCCTCGCATTGTGGAACCGACCACACCTTGGCTCAGCATGCTCAGAACATCCAGATGTCGGATATCTCGATGATGATCCACGAAAGTCAGGGACTCACTAATGACGATTGGGGGATCTCTCGGAGTCATACCCCTTTTATTGATGATATAGTCTACGCTGAACAGCCTTGGCGATTCAGAACGCCAACTCTTTCCATTTATGAAGGGAGCTCTGATCCTAACTAGCACATCTTAAAGTACGAATTGTTAATGAATGTCACACGAGCGGATGATGCGGTCGAATGCCAAAGTTTCCCAATCTCCTATAGGGCATAACAACTATGTGGTTTACCCGTTTACCACCTCGATCTATCTCATGTGTTGAACAGTTGGCAACAAAGCTTGTTGAGCATTTTCGCATGCATGTCACAAGGCCAAAAGATGTTAACACCTTGTCTAGTGTCACAAAATCTCCCAGAGAGACATTCATATGTTATCTAGAGAGGTTTCACACTGCATGTGCTGAGATTAGTAATCCCAATGACAACTCAATTTTGATGGCACTGACCAATGGGATCGATCTCGATTCCGAATTTGGCAACTGGTTGGCCGAAAAACCCCCTACGTCATTGGACCATTTCTACTCCAAGGCAGCCCAGTTTTTGAGAAGGGAGGATGCGAAATAATTAAGGAAAAAGGATGACACAAAGCCCAGCGTAGAACGAATCCAAAGCAATGTCGCTGTTAAACAAACATGGAAGAGTTTCGGAAAGGTGCAATTGAACATACAGAATAAACAGAATCAACAGAATGGCAATGAAAATCAAAACAAGAAATGGGATCAGAATCGTAGGCCATGACGTATGGCTCTTATGTTTGACAATTATACTCCTCTAAATATGTCGCTGGAAAATGTGTACTTGCAGAACTACAATACTATCCAATATAAGAAACCTGCTCCGAAGCAATCATCGAAAAAATTGATTCAGATTGGAAAGTTTTGCATATTTCATGATAGTTATGTCCACAACACAAATGAGTGTCGTCATTTGTAGGATATTATTGAGAACTTGACACAAGAGAGAAAGTTGAAGCAGTTTGTTCAGGCACCGCATTGAGGAAGTGCGGACCCATCGAATCAGAACCATACATCAAATCAGGCGAGACCGGAGGAACCTACTCCTACCAGCGGGAGGCTAGTGATTAATACTGTTAATGGTGGCCTCATCTAGCAGATCGAAGCTGGAAGGAAATGGAGTTGTATGATAGTTCTATTAGGCATGCGAGCTTTGAATGTTATAGTAATTTGGAAGATGGGGATCCAGCCAAGCAACAGAAATGATGACAGACGACATTGTATTCCAGAGCAGGGATGCCGATAGGGTCGAAGCCCCAACCATTGACCCACTTGTCATTTCGACTCAAATAGGTCCTGCTTGGATGAAGAGGATCTTGGTAGACAGTAGGAGTTCAGTGAAGATATTGTTTAAGCGAGCTTATTATTAGATGAAGATAGAAACGAAAGACTTGTAGCCTTGTCGGTCTCGTATTCATGGCTTCAACGGAAGTGCTACTATACTCACTAGGTTAGTGGAGCTACCAGTGGAATTAGGAGTTAGGGAACGCCGGAGAGTCTGGATATTACAGTTTGTTGTATTGGATATAGAGTCGCCATACAATGCTTTCTTAGGCCGACCGACCGCCATTGCCCCCTGATGTATGATTTTATAGTTCTCTACCGACAATGGTGTTGGATTCGTTCAGGAAGATCAGGCTGTTGGACAAGCCTGTTATATTGCTAAGCTGTGGGAGGCGCAACGAAAAGAAAAAGGAAAGGGCATAAAGGAATCTCTCTACGTCCGCTTTGCTGAGAATTGACAGTTAACGCCTGGGCTAAGGCCCGGGCACTCCAACCAATTCCCGATGGAACTTGACCCGAGAGATACAAAAGTAAAGATGAAAGTAAGGACAGTCAAGTTTCCCCGACCGAGCTGACGATCGATGTTCCGATTGACGTTAATGACGATTCTAAAATGATAAAGATGGAGGAGGAATTGGTTGGATTTCTCCAAGCAAACCTTGACGTGTTTTCCTGGATGCATTTCGACGTGTGTGGAATCTCTCCAGACATCACAAGCCACACATTGAATATTGACCCAAGGGATGTCTCGGTCAAGCAAAAAAAGCGTGGTATGGATCCAGAGAGATCTGCCGCCCTTAAGGAAGAGGTAGATAAACTCAAGTCGAACGGGTTTATGCATGATGCATTATATCTAGAATGGGTGTCCAATCCTGTACTTGTTAGAAAACCTAATGGGAAATGGAGAACATTCATTGATTGCTCAAACTTGAATAAAGCTTGCCTAAAGCCAGTTTTCCACTTCCCCGAATCGATCAGCTCGTAGATTCAGCGGCTGGACATGAACTCTTATACTTTATGGATGTGTATTCTGGGTACAACCAGATGCCCATACAATTGCCTAACCAGGAGCATACCAGCTTCGTCACCGATCTATAACTTTACTACTATAAAGTCATGCCCTTTGGACTCAAGAACATCAGGGCAACTTACCAACAGTTAGTTAATCGAATGTTCGCTAGCCAGATTGGAAATACCATATAGGTATATGTATACAACATGCTTGTGAAGTCACGGTTCTCCACTGATCATATCAAAAACCTGGAATCGACGATCAATATTCTCTGAGAATATAGAATGAAACTCAACCCGTTGAAATGCCACTTTGGGGTCGCATCTGGAAAATTCCTTGGATTTATCGTCAATGCTCGAGGAACTGAAGCCAATCCCAAGAAGATCTAGGCAATCAGAAATCTTGAGGCTCCAAGGACTATAAAGCAAGTTCACAGCCTCAACGGAAAAGTAGCAGCACTGAGAAGGTTCATTTCAAAATCCATCGATAAGTGTGTTCCCTTCTTCG